>OZ035874.1:2834313-3496767 GCA_964034865.1 Eristalis intricaria | reverse complement strand
CTTTCCAAGTCGCGCGCTTTATTGCACTCAATCACTTTACCAAAAACCCGGTGTGCTTCGTTCCATCATCAAGCCAAGTCTCTTGAGGTCCCTCCCCCCAATCGCCCCCATTCGCTTTTTGTAGCTTTCACACTCATATATCATAATCATGTCACAGAGGCTTTAGCCTTCCTGTGTTATCCTTGGCTGTGTGTGTGTGTGTGGATGAATTATCCTTACAATTATCAACTCTCTGTGGTGCTTCACCCTCTCGTTGAATGAATCCTAATCCTCAAAAGGCATTCAGTTTTGGCAATCATTTCCTCCTCTGCCAAGACTTCAGCAGACAACCCCCTTTTTTTGCTTAAGGGTTAGCAATATTTTGAGTAGATTTTGGCTCTTCGTTCTCCTCGGATGGCACACACAAAGGCGGGCTCATACATTTCGCATCATTATCCTTTTTTCCTCTGCGCTTTGTGTGTGTGGCTCCCCGAATTATATGCTCGTGCCGTGTGGGACACAGGCAAAAAGAAACCGCTCGTTGAACGTAAACCTTCACAAAAGGAAAGAAGAAAGTCAGCAAAGGTTACTTAAGGACTCCTTGTCTCCTCGCCGCCACGTCTCTTCGCTCGTTTGCCGGCAATCATTTAAGGTTATTAAAAAAGCACACCATCAAACGAACACACGTCAGGATTTGGAAAGGAAACAGCAGCAAGAAATGCGAACAACATTGCAATTATTTATTATCATTATGCTGTCTACCAGGACGAC
The DNA here is from genome assembly GCA_964034865.1 of Eristalis intricaria. Lineage (NCBI taxonomy): Eukaryota > Metazoa > Arthropoda > Insecta > Diptera > Syrphidae > Eristalis > Eristalis intricaria. The sequence goes on along the minus strand of OZ035874.1, from coordinate 3,496,017 downwards.
GAACACACATACACGCTACGCGCGCGTTATCCTGCGAGGAATCTGAGGGACTCTCAAGGACTCTCACTGAGTCTCAGGGAAAAAGAAAGATAATTTAAAAAGGATTTGATTTTTCCTCGGTGGCTGTGTGCCGGCATCTCACATGGGGAAAAAGTCATTTCGGCTGTGTCCTTGATTTTGTCTCTCATCCTGACTGCTGCTCCTGGCAGCACATTCGTTGTGGTGTTAGTGGTGATCATTATTTCGACATCACCTCGTATTTATGGTGTGATTCCCCCCGGAAGCCTACTCGCATTTGACCTCCTTTGGTGGATGTGCTTCCGGATGAAGAGGATAATTCCGTTTTAATTAACTGACCGAAAGTTTTGGTCGTCCTCCTCTACGCATGTAGGGGGAGGTAAATAAAATTAAGAACATCGCACACACATGTTGCTTTCATCTGCCATTCAAAGGATAAGGATACACTTGAATATTCCGTCCTCTGTCCTTTGGTATCCTTGGATATTCGAAACGGGATATTAGTTGGATGTAGTGTTATGGATTCTTGGACTTGGGTGGATGGCGTTAGGGGGAGGATGTGGAATCAAATTTGAAATTTGATTCGTCGCCTACAGCCTGTAGGACGAAGTTTCACGGAAAGTAACTGATTAGAGGATGTCCTTGATGATGGCATTAATTAGGTTCTGAGTTTTATTTACATTTCCATCATCTGCGTGGGCATGGATAAGTGGTGCCCCTAACGCACATTCAAACTGACTTAAAAGGGATCAAAGCATTTTCCCCCCGAATCGAGGAAAAAAAGTTTCGACGGAGGCTGTTGACAGATGATCCATCAGTCTGATGGGATGCTAGTGTCATATGGGACTCAGAGGCAAACTCTGGGCGTCTCGAAAAGTGTTTGATTGATGGAAAGCTCTTGACTCGGTTGGCCTTTGCTCTGATTTGTGTGACTTTTGCGACGCTGTTTTTTTCGGAAATGTCAAACTCCTGTTTATTCGCTGCCTACACGAATGTTTTCAATGACGTCTTTTAGCAAATTTTTGTCGAATTTCAATCTCAGTCTACAATCTCTCTTTCTCCGGCAGACCAGGCTTCAAAACCTTGGAGTTTATCTGCAAAATTCTGGACAACAGCCTTTCTCCATCAGATCAGGGCTTCGGATCTTGGGGCGTCTATGTGTCAAATTGTGGGCAACAGCCCGCGCGGATTCAGTTCAGGTTAACAGGTCTTGGGGTGTCAATCTGACAAATTCTAGGCAACAGTCTATGGGGACTGTGCCCACTTTCTCCGTCAGATCAGGGCTTCGGATCTTGGGGCGTCTATGTGTCAAATTGTGGGCAACAGCCCGCGCGGAGTCAGATCAGATTTACAGGTCTTGGGGTGTCAATCTGTCAAATTCTAGGCAACAGTCTATGGAGACTCTGTCCACTTTCTTCGTGGAATCAGGAGTATGGCTCTTCTGCCAAATTCAAAACAACAGCACAGACAAGAATCTATGTGCTTATCCAACGCCAAATCATCCAGTCACTGTCCATAAGCCGCCACAGGCATCCATCCAGACAATCGCTAATCACATCATTAGCATTCAGGCCGATACACAACGCCAGGCGTCATACTTCCCTCGATTCTCACTAGAAAACTGCACATCTTCCTCCCTCAGCCAGACAGACGATCTAAAAATACCCGCCTTGACCGTCAAACTGAGAAATGAAAGAAAAACCAAACAAATATCTGCACAATGCCAATTGCTTTATCAAGTATTCGTCGCTCGACGTGGTCATACATACGTGTGTACGTACAGCGAGAGAGAAAAAGGATTTTTTACCTCAACAAGTGACAGGGTGAAAAACAAAACCCCCGTCACTTCCATCTTCCATGTGCGCATCTCTCTCGGGCCAATGTTAATGAGTCCCTTTCACTTCATTCCCGCAACTAGCGCTATGCTGTCAGAATATTAATTTTCGCAATGAAACATACAAAACTCACACATGTCCTAACCAGGTAACCGTCATGCCGCCATGCCGCGATGCGGAGAGTTGTGTTTCCACTTGGAATCCCACGCGTAGCGCTTATTAATTGAGATGTTCATTTGAAATCGAATAAATTACGCCACCCTCGTGTGCGCTGTTTGCGGCGTCTGACAAATACGCGTCTAAACAACGCAAAACTCTCTGGCACAAATGAGGTCTTCTTCATGAGCGCACATCATAATGACTACAATGACGCATTATGCAGCCAGCGCCAGTGGAACTAGATCACGCCAGCATACAAGTGAGCCACCCAGCCACCCACTCAGCCAGCCAGTAGACTGGGCAAAGTTTTACAAACGCGTAGTTTGGTCTGCAAAAGGGACACGCACAATCCAGAGCCAGACTCTCATGCCGGAGAGTGTGTTTTTCGAATTTAACTGCAAATTACAGTGAATTTCAGCACAACGAGGCTGTGTTGGGATGCAATTCGAGGAACAATTCCATCAGCAAATAAACACAAAACCAAAGTACTGGTAGTCGCTTCGGGAATGGAATTCGATTCAAAACAACCCTCCCTCCCTCCACTCGAACAGAGGTTCCAAATCGGAAAACCAAATGAAAGTGCGTTCAGGGAGCCGGAATGGTGAAGGATTTCATTGCACATGGCAACTGAATGGAGCAAGCACTGGCATGCATCCCAATCGAGACTTGTAGTATCTATGCATCCATCCAATGGACGGTGGCGGAGGCGGAGAGACGTCGGAAATTCCATTTTGTGATATCCCCTAAATTGCACAATAATAGTCAAAAACTATGGCAAACTAAAGGACTAAAGAACGCTCAGCTTACGCTCTGATATGCGTGAATTTTCATCTTTTCATTGTGCTTCCGTGCCGTTTGCCGATTCCTCTCCTCTGAGGGGGTGGTGCACTGTGGGAGCGGAGGGATGGGTGGTGAATATAATCAGTGCATCTTGGCAGCTGACATTCCCTGAATGCTTCCTTTTGCTGTCATTGGTTACACAAAAATGCTGGTGAACATGTGTACTCTTGGCTGTTTTCCGAAATCCTTCAGAAATCCATTTCTCATATCCTTTTGTTGATAAATTGATGAAATATTCATGTCACATGCAGTGCTCTTATGGCTTTAATGGTACAACACTCCATCTGCTTTTCGGATCTGTCTCCCTTACTCCCTCTAACTCTCTGTTCGCCGTCCTCCCTTTTGTGTGTGTGTGTGTGTCTGAGGAGTTGGGCGCTTTTTGTGACGATGCGAGATTGTATTTTGTTATGCATCTAATGTTGGTCTGAAGGATGTGCGTTATCTGCACGTTCCCTCGTGTACGGAGAGGGCGTCGGTCGTGAGAGGTTTGGTGAGCCCCTCTCGGCTCGGATAATGCAATTTGCAATTTTCTTGTTCCGCGACACACATCCCCTTTTGTGCATTGGAGTCGAAGCGGGACCAACAAAAAAAAAAGTATGAAGAAAAACAGCGAATATCCTTTCTTTATGGGCGGCCATTAAAATATGGATATTAATACCCGTGCATACGATACAGTCGTCTTCTTTTTGTGGGTCGTCTTTGATTGTTCGGCGGAAGGAGGTTTCGCCGGATGGCGGATGTTGGATTAAGGCGGAGAGAGAGATCCTCTCTTCGTTTTATTGAAGCTGTAAAAGTTCAGTTTTCTTCTTATACAATATTTTGTGTTTTTCTTCTTATATTTTGTTGTGCGTGTGTCAATATGGTTGATGAGTCCTTTTTAGTCCGACGAAGGAGGATCCGTTATTTTGTGGGGCTTTATGTTTATTGACGATTTCGAAAGAAATACTTTTGGATTCTGTTCGTTTTACGTTGCCACGAAGATAAAGTTTGGTTGTTCATTGGAATTCCGAACAAAAAAACCGTCAGCCCATGGTTTTGAATGATAGACGTGTCTTGCAAGGATTATGATTCTTGTCAATGGGAAATTCTTATGAATTAGACAGGGGGCAGGGTGTGGATTTGGTGAAATTTGAAATGGGACAGGCATAAACTTGGAAATGGAAATTATTCATATTAAGTATCTGTTGTTGGACACAAAAGGAGATGACATTTGTCCGACGACAGGCGTGAATGATTGAAAGCGAAATGTGGCACACTTGAAGAAGACTTTTTTTTTACGGCCAACGAAATGACGGGGAACTCTGTGACTCCTTTCATGTGACATACACTTGAGTGCTTTGGAACTCGCAATCCACTACAACTAGTCCTGGCAACTACAACATATTCAGCAATAGCGTATGCAAATCAGAAGTTCCCCTCTTTTTTGAATGGCCAGTTGACTGATTGCAAAGAGCCTGAAGGGTTGTTTTTTCTTGGAATTGAGATGGATCGGTTCTAGCTAGTCAGGCCAACAGGGTGATGAGCGTTGGCATAAAGCTATTCTCGTCGAAAGGCTAGGTTATTATAGTGGGTAGATGACCACCTTGTACTTAATCTATTCGGAGGTGAGTGGGAGAAAATCGTCATAACTCGTCGATATATCACATGTGTCTCATCATTGTTTTATCTCTTCAATTACGTAACTGCGGCAATAGCTAAAGAAGCATCAATACGGCTCCTGCCTATGTAGTAAATGGCAAGTCCGATTGGGGGTCACTAAGCGCTTTACCTACCATCGCAAGCAAACCGATTATTGTCGCACTGCAGAATTTGGTAAGTTATTGTCTCGCTGGTTGCTAATTGCTCTTGCCACTTGCCATCACGAGGGTTAGGGCGTTTAAGATATTCTTTCTGTTCGATGATTGCGTCCTCAAAATTTCCATCCATCCATTGAATTGTCTGAGGCACATTTCCTGTGAAGTTAATCAATTATGCCGGATTTGTCCCTGGTCAAGCTGGGTCAGTTTTGACACCGCTTGGGAGATCTGTAATCAGGAAGGCCGATCTTAGTGTTAAAACCAAGTTAGCAGTTTTCAACTCAGTATTCGTTCCAACTCTCACCTATGGTCACGAAATTTGGGTAGTTACCGAAAGAATAACATCGCGAATGCAAGCTGCTGAGATGAGATTTCTTCGTGCGGCTGTGGGAAGTACTGGCCGGGATAGGGTGATAAACACGACAGTGCGCGAGGAACTCAACGTTGATCAGTTGCTTCTCCGAACGGTAAGAGCTATGCTTCGTTGGTTTGGTCACGTAGCACGTATTTCACCACCGACGCGTATATACGCACGTATTTATTTTTTATTTATCACGACGAGGCGGGCCTTGAATGCGATTCCATTGGGTAGGCGACCACTTGGCAGAGTCAGGATGAGATGGTTGGACCAAGTCTACAAGCTCGATTGGTTACGCTTGGGCATAAGCCCTGATGAGTTAGAGTCGATGGCGGAGGATCGATTTGCCTGGAGATCTCTCGTGCGTGGTTTATCTCCGCGAACCCTCCGGTGGGAGGGGTCTGTCGTAATCTAAGCAGTATTCAAATAGCTTGGACTGCATTTCTCTTGCCTGGCTGTCAATGAAAGTGCCACCGTCAGCTCGTGATATACCCCCCTTTTGTTTCCACCTTTTACTAGACTAGATATCTACACCGCCTGCCTCTTATCATTTTTTGCAGCATTCTCTTGGACCGAACGAACCAGTCAGGCCCCTTTCAATGTTTTATGATAATCCACCAAAAATTCGTGAAGTGATCTTCGTTGGTGAACATGTGGGCAATTAGCTCTGAAGGAGGATTTAGTTATAATCATTGTTTTCTGGTACCAAGAAGGAGAGCACATCTCAGAGACCAGTGAGTGCAGAGAGCCTTTCTTCATGAGGGGAATCGTGGAGGACCATGAAAGGTGGTATATTCCAGATATAGACTATTGATGCGTGGTAAACTGGATGCTCTTAAGAACTTTGTTCTTGTTTGATACTTAGACTATTTCCTTTCTTTAGACCAACCAGTTTTTCTACTTTTTCCAATTTGTTTGTTCTATTCCTCGCCACAATCGAGTAGCAAGTCTTCAGACAACCTTTATAGCTTTCACCAATTAATCCACCATTCATTTCTTATGGGATATGTGTGTATGTAATAATTTCACACTTACCATGATATTAAAACCAACAAAAATATCACTTCTTATGATATTTACGAAGATAATCCCATTTGCTTTCACAGACCTACTAACGATGGGACATATTTGTACCAAAATGAGCAAGAACATACATGCCTTGGGACTTTTGCGAAAATGATCCTATTTGCTCTCACAGCTTCGATAGCCAAGGGGGATATTTCTCATGGCTCATGTATCAAACAGAACACGATTGATCTTGTGTTGGGACTTTTGCTAAGATGATCCCAATTGCTGTCATTATGCTGATGGGATATATTTCGCATGTGTCATGCATGGGATGGGATTTTTAGTATGCTCGCAACTACTCGCGTGTGCTGATCAGTTTTTGATAAGTTGATTAAAGTGGTGTGTTTTTATTTTAATTTCATTTGAAATATCAAACAAGATAAGGACCGAGGGGGATAAGAGCTGTTGTCTGCAGTGTTAAGGAATCTTTGGTAAGATGTACACTTTTAAAAAGGTAATTTTACTCTTTCGAATATAACCATTTTTTGACTGTGATCATAGATTTGAGAATCTCTAGTTGAGTTTACAGAAACGTTCATCAGAGCACTGTGTTGTAAGTAATTGTGAATTGAATTTTCACTCCGTCTCGTACTTTGTTCCGCTTTACTCTCCCTCCATATTTTTGGCTGATATTCACTTTTCGCCGGGGTCCAGCTTCTAGTTTGCTTCGTATTTTATTTCATTTTCATTAATTTCAAACTTTGGGATATTCCCTTTATTCGACTTCGACCATGACTTGTGTGTTATCATCGTGTTTGGAGTTGTGTCTTTTGTGTATCACCTAAGCAAAACACTCGGTTTGATTGAATTGGTACAGACGATTACGTTCAATCTAGCCTAGTACCCTTTCCTCTTTGAATCTAATTACACCTCGTTCACTTCTTTCAATCTTCTTATGTGATCCAATAGCCTGCAGCACTCTATTTCAAGTGTCCCTGAGACACGCCACCATATGCACGAGTAATATGTCCAACATGTGCCCGCACATATTTGGGAACTGCACATGTAACTACCCACAAATCGAGCTTCGTGCAACGCAAGTGCACTTGAATTGGAGCACTTCCGTCTCGAAGGTTTTCTAAAAAAATTAGCGCAGATATCCCATCTCATTCAGAAAAAGAATGCCTGCACGCAGAAAAGGTTTTGAGCCAGTTTTCTTTCTCTGTCTCAGACTAGTCATTGCGGCAACCGATGTCTTTGCCTTTACGTAGTTTGTTCTCTCTTCTGTTCATCATGAGAACAAGTTAGTAGTTTGCGCTTTTTTCTGTACATCTTTGGGACAAGGTTTCTTGTTCTTATCGCGTGTTGACTGTGGTGCTCCTAGCTTCACCACAAGTCCGTAAGTTTGTGTCTGCCTTAAACAGTGCAGGCTACCTCATACATCCTCCGTTCTTCCTTCAGTCTCAACCCCTCATTTATTTGGATCGACCACATGCCCACGAGTTAATATTCGCCTCAAAAGAGTGTCTAATGATTTGTTGGTTTCTCATACCTCTCCATCGTTTTCTTTAGTCCCGAACCCTCATTTGAAACGCAGACTTTTGAGTGCACAGTTTGCAAATCACAGTCACCCGGACCACCTAGAACTGATTCCCTCCTCTCCTCCCTCATTAAAAAAAACTCCAAAACTTGTCCATTTCTTCAAACCCCGCCAGGAAGAGTACACGTTTATTCGTTTGCCGTTTCCATGTTCAATTCCTCGTCTAAGGGCGGACTAAAGACTAAATTAATTTACCTTGACTTAGAAGCTCTCACAGGCACATTTATTCGTTTCGTCCAGCACACCACCACGCCATTTGGACCACCCTCCAGTCTGGCTAATGGCTTAAGTGCAAAATCTCATAATAGACCATTCTGCTGCTGCTGCTGCCTGTGTGTCATTCCTTAAGAGTTGTACGCCCCTTCCTCCTGAAATGGGCGATGTTTTTCCATCCTTATCCGTCACATTAACTTGCAATGAACGAAGAGAAATCATCACAAATCCGTTCAATTTGCCCTGAAATTGGAATTAAAGGAGCTAAGGACATCCATCGGCTTGGCGTGGCAAAAAAGCAATTTCCCCGTCACTACACTCGCAACAACGGCGGTAAGTGGGAATGGAAATCCTTATTAATGGGCACAACGGACGTAACACGAAAAAAACGAAGGAAAAAAATGAAATCCCGTCAATCCGTCGTCCGTCACAAGGGGGAACAGCATCTTGTCCGTTCGAATGCACATGTACCTCCGTGCTGCATTAGTTCCACCTTTTAAGGACTCGGCTAGCAGTGAGTAATGTCACTTTCTGGCTAATGGATAAAAATGACTGCAACTTGTGTGTGTCCTCACGCGCTGCGTTAACCTCCCTCCCACCGCGCCGACCACGTCGCCTCGTTCACATGTGTAATGGCATTGTGTTGCACCCTCTGCAGGATATTTTTATGACATCCAACACCACACATCCAACAAGAGGCGCAGAATAAAAAAACGCAGAATAAATTGCAAAAAATAAGTACACATCAAGAGGAGAGGTGGGAGGACTATGGCACTTGTGTCCAGGATGAAAAGGGAACAACGACACATAACACTGATAACAGGAGGATCATAAATAACCTCGTCTGCTGCTGTTATTGCAAGCAAACACCAATAATCATGGCTTGGGCATGAGATAAGGACCCTTTTTGGAGTTTTTGGATGCAAGGATTATGTGGGGTATGGCAGGTACGCACAGACACACAAGGGTGAACGGACTCTTTTCGCATTGCAATGCAGCTCACATTTCGCAATTTGTCATTATGCACCATAAAATATGTCCTTTCCATCCTTGCAGTTCTTATTACACACTATTGGCATATTCAACCTCTTCCTCTCTCTCCACTCACAGGGTTGAGAGTCGGTTAGCTTGACTTTAACCGAGGGAGAGTGGTTGTCAAGTTTAAGTACAAAATACATTCTTGAGGGTTTTTTGGACGAAAAGACCATTCGTTCACACGGAAAGGTCCTCGCTCTAGCTCTGCGTTTGCCATTAAAGTGGGATGTTACACCACATCACACGCGAACAGTCTATCTCCTCCGCATCGCACACTCACCCCCGACCCATCGACGAACTCATAGTCTCAGTCAGTGGGGGATACGGAGAAGTGCAAAGTAATGTTGCTAATTTACGTTTTTCATACCAATGACTCCGTTTTCTTATCCTGCGAACGAACGGGGAGGAAGGACTTTTCTCTATGACTGAGTGGCAGAGTGGCAGAGACTTGTCTTGCCGGTCTCTTGTGGTGTTGTGTTTTCCTTTGGGGTTCTTAGTGCTCTTTTGTGGTTAATTAGGACTTTCTAGGAGCGTAGCTAATAATTATGACTTCCATAGACGACGTGCGACAAGTTAATTTGCAGCCAATGTTGGGGTTTTGTTTTGCCGACTGCTGCTGCTGGTGGGTTGTTTGTTTGGGTGGTTTTTCGGCGAAGAATGGAGACAACGAACGAAGTGGGCGATCCGAGGGGTTGACTTGTTAGTTTTGTGCGTACTAATTGGTAGTTTTTGCGGTATTAACTTGTTGGAAATGGATGAAGTGGTGGGTGGATGGCTGTTGGTGGGTTTGATGGTTTGATGGTTCGATGGGTGGATGGTCTATGGATGAGTTGATTGAAATATAACACTCCAGATGTTAGGTGTGACATTGCCCGTGTGGGTGTAGGTAGGCATTTGGCGTGGGTTGATGGGGGAAGGGCTGGTGCCTTTGATGACAGTTCGTTTGTTTGAACTTTAAAGGCCAAGCTCATAAGCTTAACGTAAATTGAATAATACGGCTTCTGAGTGACAAGGGAAAGTACTGAGATGAGATGAGATGAGAATGTAAGGAAAAGTAACTGACTTTGACCTTTTCGCAGTTTGGCTTCACTTAACGATGTTATGCCTTTCAAAGAAGTACAAAGGAAACCATGGATTGGGGTATGTTGGTAACAGTTGATGCTCCACATGTTTCCCTAGCATTCCCTCCATCTTGAGGGACTCAGTTCTGCTCTGCAACAAACAAGCGTTCAACCTTCAAGCAACGTATTTTAGGTCGGTGCGCGTCGTGCTGTTTTATTATTTAGCCCCACTTTTCTTGTAGACTGACAGCTCGGCCATCAGATAACTCACTAGAGGTCTTCATTTAGCTGAAGTACAATCGGTCAAATGTAGCCGAACTAGGATCTTTGAATACACATATTTACATAGCTCAAAAAGTTGACAATTTGAAGAAAATTGTCTGCCGGCCACGGCGGTCCAAGGAATGTTGAGCGAATGTGGCTGAATTATGAACTCACCTTGATTTCCATCCACATGATGAAAAATGCTAATAACAGTCAGCAAGTAGCTCGGAGTCAGGGGTTAGGAAGGGCTCTGTGAGTGCTATGCCAAGTCTTAATTCGGTGTTGATTGTATGTACACAAGTAAGCCTCACTGGCTAGTTCTATGCCTCCTCTCTATCGGCGTTACATGCCTAAATGCCAGACCCATGTCTTTGCAAAACTTACAGAGAGTTGATTTATTGGCTCTTCATCATCCGGATTAACCAAGACTACTGCAAAAGAGCTGCATCTAGGTCCCACACCAAGTTGGTAGGGGTCATTGTCCACTTTTGTGCACTGCCTCTGTTGCGTTGTCCCACAGGCTCCAAATCGAAGACTAGTAGCTTACCTTAGCCAACATATCCAAAGCTGTCCATATGAATGCAGGGAAATCGTCCTGTCGTTCCCTCCCCCTCCCCCTCCCCCCCAACCCCTTCCTCCCCCACCCCACCCTTCGACAGTAAGTGTCAACCACTCTAGTGTTACTTACTTTCTTACTTAAGTGCAGTTGATGAACCGGGCGAACCTGTGACTAAACTAACAAGTCTCTCCAGCTATCCTTCGGATTATATTCAAAGACTCTGAGGGCCCGAGCATTGCTGTCTTAGCCATCTTATGCGACTGACGAGCAGTTTTTTGACTAGATCAATGTCGCTGTACGTACAAATGCTCCTCTAGAGCCGGACATTGCATACGTTCTGGGCATACGGACCGGACGAGAATATCCTCATCCGCTTTTGTCAAAGTAGCTTCAGGGTCATCAAGCACGGACTGAGATTATCGAGGCCTTCTTCTATAGAATCCCCTTGGTTGTTCGGGATAGGGTCTCACTACCCTTACAACTTAATTGTGTTCTCAGCCCCTAGAAACAGCGATCGGTAAAAGTTATTCTTCGTTTTATTTATTCCGAGGTGTTATTCTAAGACGGTCTAGCAGAGTCTAGGTAGATTGACTCACTTACTACCTCAAATTAGTAGCTGTCGAGTGTCGTTCTGTCTAATTCGTCGATGTTGATTATCCCATCTTGTTGACGGCATATACTCTGTTTCGCCCTCTCTTACTGCTAAACCCATTTTGGCAGCTTCCGTTTCGATACTAGCGAACGCTTTAGTGACAGCCCGTTGTGTTCTGCGGGCTTTTGAGTTTGGCATTTGAGTTTTGTTGTCTCAAAGTTTCAATTCGTCCCAGCTGTGGCTCTTGCTTTCTCATTGGGCAACAGCTGAAGTCTCCCACCCTCAGCATATTTTAGGTGCTTCTCTGTTGCTGGATCACCTCATCACACCTGCAATGGGGTTTTCCCCTGGCGGCCTTTAAAAAATGACTCGTTAACGAACAGCTCATCCACCACACAACCCGCACTTTATCTTTTGATGACCACTTTGCAATAAATTTCTAATGAGGTATCCACTGTGGTCGTACGACGAAGCTTTTCTGCAAATGGAACCAGGGACCGAGTGTCAATCGTGAAGCTTCCCATAAACATCATCCACGGTCCGTTTGGGGCCGTAGAGCAGAGTCACTTTTTTACGATCCCTAGCTGCTGCCGCTTCACTCGCTCCACTCGCACCACCCGTCGAAAACTTTCCACATCGAACCTACTTAATGGACCGCCCAGAAAATTAAATCAAAATCGAACGTATCGCTATCGAGGCAGGTCCCTCCCTCGCACCGAGTCACGGTGGCAGTGCCACCTTTCAGATGAATTCCGACTCTGGGAGCTGACCATTTTATTGCTCGCCCATTTCGTGGCACGTCGGATAATTGGATGTGGTTGGTGGCTGGACTTTGGCCATGCCTGACAGCCTCTCAGGAGTTCATCTTTGGCTGGTTTATTGTGGTCAAGATGAGTGCCAGAAGGGTTTGTTATTTTCCAATTGGACCAACTTTAATGAAGACTTACGCTGGGTTAAAGTAATAAAAATTATTTTATAGTCTCATCAAGGTGATTTATTGACGATGAATGGACGTCTCTCTCTCTCAGCGCTAGGGGTGGGTCCTTTTTTTTTTTGTTTGTGGTGCATGGCGGGGGCGTAACGCAACCGCAAGTATATATATCAACTCTTTGGCAGGTAAGTTGTTTTAATTATTTATTCAGTTAGTTGGATCCGGCCTTCCGAGGGGAGGTAGATTTATGGGGCTTGGCTTGAGGCGTGTGCATGCCTTGATAAAGTGAAACCGAATGAGTCGCGGAGGAGTGAAGGATTGCCGTGGGGTTGCGATGGGTCGTTTTTCATCGAGGGGATCATAGCAGGGATGTGATTAAAATGAAGATGAGAATTGATTTGTGTGCTAACGAGTTGAAGGGGGCCTGTATTAAGAGGGTTCCTCAGTGTGGTCTGTTCTGTAGAGGTGCGGTTTGAGAGGCTAAGGAATTTTTTGTCGGTGCTTAGTCTGGCAAGAAGAGGAATGAGTTGAAGTTGAGAAAATGGCATCCAGTATATGTCAAGTACATAATCTATTGTGGAGAGTAGATGATTGCAAAGTTTTACAAGCAAGGTGAGCGGTAGTTCATTAAATTTTCAGCTGCCAGGGCAGTGGAAGCAAAAAAAGATGACTTCCCGTACCGGGAATCGAACCCGGGCCTCCTGGGTGAGAGCCAGGTATCCTAGCCACTAGACAATACGGGATGGTGGCGGAAAAGTACCGTTGTAAGCATTTTCCACAACTACAGTGAGTCACACATCGTCTTTGGGAAACTTGTTTGGAATTTATGTTGTTGGAACTTGTATGAGTGTATAATAGGAACGTACGACAATTTGTCGATTGGAAGTGTGTGTAACTGCTTGAAGTTTTTCGCAGGTTTCTCTGGTTATCATCTAAATTGTAGCCTATTATAAACTTGATGGTCTGGCAAATTCTTCTTAACGACACGAATTTAGTGCAGCATCAGGTGCCATACAATTCATCGTTGCTTGTCTAGGGGCGATGTTTCTTTTGTTCAATAGTGTTCCGTAGGGGCGATCTCCTTGGCGACCCTCGCGAGTTGGAATTTAAGTGAATTTAATTAACTCAGCGTGATTAACTGGGACTTTGATCTGTCATCTCGCCAATGAGGTGATTTTCCGAGATGGATGCTTGTCAAGTCAGTAATCAAGTCATAGCAAGTGAGCATGATGGTCTTAAAAAGTCTTATAGATGCCTGTACAAAAAAAACAGCCTATAGGAAAACTCAACAAAGGAAGACTAGAGACTCGTTTCCATCCGATAGTCACCAGAAACCCTTAAACTGAACTCATGAACCCATTTCCAATGGAATTTAATTCGAATCAAATAAAATTAAAAAAAAATTGCTGTTAGACCTCCCCGACGGGGAATTGAACCCCGGTCTCCCGCGTGACAGGCGGGGATACTGACCACTATACTATCGAGGACTGCGAAGAACAGCCGTCTTAAACGAGGTGGATAGTCGCTGCCGCTGTCTACGGCATAAACGAATGCTTAGCAGCCTTATCACCATAGACACCTCTCATTACGGACAGTTCATGGTCCCAGCCTGGTGTTATTCGTGTATTTCAACAACTTAAGAGCGAACGCCCCTACATAACGGACAATCATGATGGTCCCGCTGCTTTCCGCCATAGAGAAGGGGCTATGACGAACTATCCATAAATAGAGGTATCGATTTAAGAGGGTTGTCCGTAAAGAGAAGTTTCACTGTACTTCACTGCGACCAGTCTATTCTCCACCCATCTTGCATTCAGACGCCATTTGCCGCTACCATATGACCAACCCCATCTTCCACCACACAGCTCCACTCCTTGCATTACACTGACCATCTTTTTTATCGCTTCCCCTTTGGAGTACCACTCAAACGCTCACTTCTCACTGAAGCGTGAATTGAATTAAAGACCTCAAAGGGATTCTAATTAGTCTGCTGACAACACTGCTATGACATGCATTTTTTTCGGGAGCGGGTACATGGCACAAATGTCGACTTTAAGCCCGCTCACATGATTATTTTTCAATTCCTAATCCCCAGCCCCAGCAAGAACCACCATCGCAGCCGCTATTAATGCCGCCAATTAAGATTTATTGCACTCGTCGACCACCGAAAGGGACAAGGACCCCGTCGACACCCACACACACATGCCTCCAAAGCTTACGGTTCACATTATGTCCATTGAAATCCGAAAACCAATTCGAAGTCATTTCGTATTTGAACACTAACGGTCTAGCTTGCTGTGGGCAACAGGGAGTTCGAGCGTGTGTGTCTGCGAGTGTAACTTAATGGGGTTTTTTGCAAAGCTCGTCTCTTTTTGTGTCCTCTTGCACAGACCTCCTGAATAAACGTTGATTACGTGCGTACAAATGGGGGTGTGTTGCTGGCGTGGGCTTAAGGCCAGAAAATCAAAAAAACAGAACCGGAAAAAAATGCGCTATCATAACAAACTCATGTTTCAATAATGGGATCGACACTCAATTCCCACTCCACTGGGCTCAGCACAGCATCAGTCGGGCGCAGAGAATTCATCCTCTATCCAATGGCGGCGGCGGCGGCCACAGAGTGCGGTGACCAAACTTCAAGCCAAAGTCCGAAGCAATAATTTACGTTATCCCTGTACAATTTTTCTTTATTTAAGGGTTCCGCCCCGTCACCCATCCGCAAACACCACACACACACACTCACCTACTCACTCGAATCCCCAAATGGCACGGCCATAATAATTTGTCAAAACACGTTAAGCAAACACATTCCATGTTGCTGGCTGAATTTCTGCTCAGTCTGTCCTTATTTTTGTGTTTTTTTGCTCATTTGTTTCTGTTCATATGTTTCCCCACTTCCGATGAGGAGTGATGTTGCAGAAAAAGAGCAAAAAGGAAGCAAAAACTCTTCGTCCCCTCTCCACCCACTGGGAGATGGGGGAATGGGATATCGCGGCCGACAAAATTGGCATTTGATTTTGTTTGATTATGATACCGTCTATCGGTCATATTAAGCCATAGAGACGAAGGACACTCGTATTTGTTTAGTCCTTAAACAGGAAGGAGGCGAAGAATCAAAGCCCGTTGTGTCACCGTCACTTTGAGTGGACTTTTGGATGGCTGGTGTGTTTGTTTTTTTCAGCAAAGCAAACACAAGTCGGAGTGCGGCGTGCGCGTCCTCCTGTGCGGGGCGGGGCGACTGTAATTGTTGGTCTGTTTGCTTTGGTATCGAGCAGCACACATCGAGAGGAAGTTCGAGATCATATTTTTATTAAAATGTCATTTGCAGGTTCTTGGATGAATGCAGAGTATTTGGGGAAAGTCATTGGGGGGAGCAGTTTGGCAAACAGAAGATGGGGATAATAAGGACTGACTGACATCGACGTTCTTTAGGGGAGTTTGAGGAAGGGAAATTGTTGGGGATGCATGCCGCTTGGGTATTCTCCTGTGACGATTGGCCTTATTTTTAAAGCGTTCCTCGAAGATGGACACACTTGAACACAGTGTAGCTTTGACAATATGGCTCGGAGGACCAAAATCTTGGTCATGGCTCTGGCTCTGGCTCTGGCTCTGGCTCTGGCTCTGGCTCTGGCTCTGGCTCTGGCTCTGGCTCTGGTTCTGGCCCTGGCTCTGGCTCTGGCTCTGGCTCTGGCACTGGCTCTGGCTCTGGCTCTGGCTCTGGCTTTGGCTCCGTCTTAGCGTGTTTCTCTAAGCGTTGTTGTTTAGCTGTATTCCATTTAAAGACAAGCGCATCCTGCACTGAGGAACCGATTTGCAAACAGCCAGCTACTTCTCTCTCAGCAGTAACGTGTCTCCCATTCGAAAGTCCTTAACCATATGAAAACTTTAAATTGCTTCAAATTAATTCAACAAATGAAACATACAATGCTGGTCGGTTCTGCCCCCTGCCTCCGCCACAGGCACACACTCCCCGGCTGTATCACAGAACTGACCATCACCTCATTTAAACTCCTAATTAATCCGTTTCAAAAGTTCGTAACGTAAATCCTTTTCATTTGGAAATTTCCAAAAATCCTACAACTGTTTCGCCACTCACAGTTTACACCCCCCATGCCAAATATTCACACATGTTCTCATGGCAAAAGTTTTATCTGGAGGCCACCACCAGCACCAGCACTACCATCATCACCATATCCCCCACCTGGCTGGCCACCAAAAATATGTCAGCTACGAGGTAGAAACTAAATCCTGGCACAGCCACTCGACTTTAGGAAAGTGGGACACCAGATAAAGGACTGTATCCGAGCTGCAGCTGCACACTGCAACGCATGCCATCCCCCGCCCTGGTAGCACATCATTTGAAGACTAGCGTCTGGGAGATTTTATGTACCTGCACTGCTGTGTCCTGCGAGCATTTCTGAGAGATTTATGAAATTTTTGTTGGCTTGCCTTCCTGGCATCGACGGCGGTTGCAAAACTTTCTCGGGAAACATTCTAAGCGAGGTGCACAGAGAGTCCTTATACCTTTCGGGCGGGGGACGGTGTCTCATTAGGAGAAGAGTACTTTTAGCTTCCAAACTATAGCACCTCTCTCTCGTGCCGTGCGGCTGCAATTACCGAGTGATCACGTGTCGTCGAGGACGAGAGGACACACATGTGCGGCTCTCAATCAATGCAAGTTCCCGAGGGGATGTCCGTGTGTGATTAACCGATTTGCGTGGAAATATGAGATGACGGCCTTTGCTTTGATTGCCTTCCATCCATTAACCCCTTTCCGTACCTGTTCGCCTGGGGGAGTGAGGGTCACAAAGACTTTCCATCATCATCCATCTCCGTGAGCCGTCCGCAGGGTGAGCGGAAAAAATTGCCTTAAATTTCAAAACATAATGAAGCATGCCGCCCTCACTCCTCGCCGCTTGGTCATTTGCTGATTGATAAGGCGATCAGAATTGAAAAGGATTGGAAGGGTCACCGCATCGATGAGGCGCACAACCCGCTTCGTCCTGCCGGACGCAGAAATTTCACTTTCGATTTCATTCCCCACTGCACTGGTCGGGTGGGATAAATTTCATTGAATGGAGAGATTGAGTGAGATTGATGGAAGGACATTTGTTTTTGGTGAGCTCATGTTACTGCGATGAGACACATTAGAAGGACATACGAGGACAGACTTCGGGGATGGAAGGAGGCTTGCTGATGGGTGTGGGCTGTCGGCGATGATCCCTTTGTGGACATATGTTCGAGGAAGATTAGGCTTTCGAGAGGGCATCATCGTCTCCTCTCGGGAGGGAGACGGGAGGCGTGGGCTTATAAGTGTCGGATTAGAGAGGTCTTTGAGGGAGTTTACTAGTTTTCACTTGTCGTTCGGTGTTCATCGGATTGTGAGTTCGCTTGAGCCTAATTTGAGGGACTTACTTCGGGATTGAGATGGTTTTATGGGCATATAACTTGTGGCTTGGCTGACTGAGGTTTGATAAGAGACACATTCATAAGGAGTGTAAGTGTGCTTGAAGGACTGAGGGACAATGTGGGGAGTGGGGATGATGGCATTGGATTAGGAATGCCATCAGGGAGTTTGTTGTTCCCATGCCTTGCACTCGTGCCTTGAACTCTGACTTAATCCTGGTAAAGTTGACACACTTCCTTGGCATCTAGTCAGAATGCCGTTCTTGCAGCGTCTATGGGTAAAACTAGACCCTCTACTCTGACCTGTCTCGTAAATCACTCAGATCGTCGTAAAATTACATAGACTCCAAGTGACGTCGTTCCTGGGTCGCTTTAGCCATGAAGTGCAGGTTTCTTTCCCATGAAGAGGTTAAGGTGTGGGGCCTTCTAGTATCGCCTCCAAAAAGACAGTGTATTATGATAAGACTCACCATCACACTAACCTGCGATCCGCGAAGCTCTAAAAACTGTCTTACGGGCCATTGAGATATCCACGAACAACGTAAGGCATTGTACTTAGTGCCTGCTGTCCATCTGTAGCTTAATCGTGTACCGTCTTCGTATGATCAAAGTTGGCACGTAACGAGGGTTTTCTTATAACAGTGAGATCAAGATCGATTGGTAATGTAGTCGCATGATAAGCAAACACGTCAGATTCTGGGCTTTAAGGGATGTCTATAAGTTGTAGTACTAAACGAATGTCGAATTCTTTAGAGACGACTGAGTTTGATTAGATCAGTTCCACGGTCCTAATGGCTGCCTGAGAAATTGCTAACAACACGAGGAAACATTACGTTGTTCTTGAATCAGTAAAATGATCGTGTATCCTATATATACGAGCCATTGTGAAGAGGATAGATTAAAGTCCGACGGCAATGTTGACCGCAAGTTGTCTACCAATCGGATACGAATTTAGCATCCCGTTGACAAAATCTACGGGAGTGGTCTTAAGTGAGCTTTAGTCCTAGTGCAAGGCGTAAGACTTAGTGCAAGACCCAGACTTGACTTTGTGTATGATGAGGAAGCGTTTAATTTTTTTTAAATACAGTCCAGAAGGGATCAACAGCGAATAAGTCCAAGAGGTATTGGTAATATGTGTCTGAGGAGCTACATTTTTCCTTTTACCATGTTTGGCAACTTCAAGCGCCATCATAAAGAAGACCCTTATTCTTCACTTTCCTAATAATATAATAGAGGATGGTAGGACATGGACTACAGTCGCCGCTTTCTTAGAAGAACGAGTTGTGTTCATTGTGGCTTACTGAGTTGCCCCTTCGGGTAGGGCTTACCCGAAGTAAGGCATGCCTGTCGTAAGAGGCGACTAAAATCCAATAAAACTGAGCTAGACCTATTGGCTATAGCGTCTGCTGCTCAGACGTGTATGGAATATGATTTGGAGCTTGCAAACACGAACGACAAGAACAGCAATTGGCTTAGATAGGTCTCATACTTCGGCAAAGTGGTGGGAAGTGTCTATAAGCAGGAACTCAAACTCGTACTTGATATGCATTGCTTTTGCGTACATTGATATGCAGCCTTCAAGACGTTGGTTGTGCGAATTTGATCATAGCCGAAGGGACCCTATGGCAGGAGATCACGTAATCTAATTCTCCTAATTGAGGATGAATCCTTGGTATTCTGCGTTTTCAGAGAGCTTGCAAACTAGAGACGTTGATGGGGTCTATATGGGAGATCTCCTATTTCTTGGTGAATAGGTTTATTTCTGTTGTGTGAGCATTTGCGATGACTGGCTCTCAAAAAGTCTGTGATGCTAGATGGCCCTCGGATTGCATAGAGTTTTTTAGAACATTTTTGTTTCAGACTTATCGAATAGCTGTTGTGTGCGGAGACCACAGTTGTCGGCCCATTTGGGCGGTGTTTAGTAAGGATCATAAATGAGGTCCGTTAAAACTGTAGAGAGTTTCCATTCCGTAATTACATAACCGTAGGATATACCCTTACAACTATTCTCCAGAGGTGTTGGGACAGAATGCCATCCTGGGGCGTGCTTCTGCTCATTCTCATTTGCAGCTGAGCATTGAGCAGTTAGCATATCAACCATCCACCCCAAGCTTCAACAATGATTTAGAAATGTCACTCCGGGGGACGTTTGTTAAATGCTCCTTCTTAAAATGACACCATATGGTATCCAAAGCGTAAGGATACCTTGAAGTGAAGTGATACGCTCGAAGGACGATGCTCGTTCAGAACTTGTCAGATAACACTGATAGCAATGAGCTTCTCTAGTGTTTTCACTAAGAACGGTGAGAGGCGATGGGTCAAATGATGAAGCTCCTTGTAGAAAATAAAACAAACCATAAAGCACATTTCTGGAATTTCCATCACATGGCTGAAAAAAACAAAATAAACCTCCCTTCACTCCAGTACCAGTCAACTCGGAACTTTTTCCATAACTCACCTCCGTGGCATGTGGCCAGCCCCATACCCTCACGCACCCACAATCGTCGAGCCAACTGTTTTCCTCGCCCATTAAACCACACGCCTATTCGGCTAACAAATTAAAAACGAAAACAATTCCAAGGCGAAAGAAAAACTGAACTTTTCATGGAGACTGTCAAAATTTCCATAATACAACCATTTCGGCGATGTTGGCTCATCAAGATCAGCCCTAATGAAGACATCAGGCATCAAATCGCCCATAAAACATTCAAATTCGGTCTAATATCCCCGAACACACGCCCATCCACACGGCTTGGAGCAGTTCAGTTCGTCGTTTTGCACCCTGGCTCTGTTCACATCACTGGCTGCATATCCAATTAAGTCATAAAACCGTAACCTAGCCCCGTATATGGCTTGCATCTCGAAGGCATTGTTTTAATTGGTGACACAGCAAGAGGATGGCACACTGTTTTGTCATTAATTAAGACCACTTAACGGCCCCGGCCAAGCCAATGGCCAGCAAGCTAATAGAGTCATTAATTAGACTGGTCCCCATCAGCAGCTAGCGTGGTAACAGCAGCGGCCCAGCGGACTAGCTCACCCCTGATGGTGGTGAAAAGTCAGAAGCGGAAATTATTGCCATTGCAAATGGCAAACGCACTCAACCGTACGCCAACCGGCCAAGCTCTCTATCTCAAATCATAAATTTCAATAAAAAATGAAACTAAGCCCAAGGAATAGGGCGCACGGAAAAAAAAATGAGAAAAAATTATGAAAAATTGAAGAAATTTCGAGGAAATTCAGTCAGTCGCTCGCAAATGCGCGTAGAGTAATGAGTCCATTAGCGGGACCCGGAAAGTCAATCCGGTGGCACTGTGGCAGCCGTATGTTTCGTCGACTTCGACTACCTCCTGCCGGTGATATGTCTCCGAGACACGTGTGTGAGTTGGACGCACAACAACCCTCGCTGAAGCATCCTGCAACAGTGCCTGCAACTTAGGGGTGACCTTCTGCGGAACTATTTTTGGTGAAATCAACGGTCTAACAAATAGCTTGGCGGTTGTAGCAATCATCGTAATGCATCTCATTAATTTTATTATCATCATTCGAGGGGGACAGTGAGACGCGTACACTCTGCACAGGGTGTCGCTTTAGGTAATGAGGGTCTTTATTGGTAATGCGACTTAGCCCAGTGTGCCGGCGATGGTGTCCCTCGAGGACAATGAAATGCTAAGCCATGCAAACAAAAGGTCGACAATTGTCGCATGAACTGCATGCGGTAGGTCATTCTCGTGTGTTTTTGGTGCGACATGCAGGATTTGACTCTCGACATGACGAATGCGCTCGTTATCCCTTGTTGAGAGGATGTCCAACGATCGGTTACACACGCAATAACTTCCGAATGGTCGGTCTGTTCAAGATGAGTGCAATAATTGATGTTTAGGGGTTTTTTTTTTTTGTTTGGTTCCCTCTGCGCTTGAAGTGGAATGGCGGAGCGATTTATGAAACGCGCACTCGCATATGTTGACGGCTGGCATTTGGTGGCGATTGTTATGTGGTCTTCCGATGTTCGTGAGGGACATCCGCTCTGTTTGTTTCCGGCCACAAGGACATTCGACTTCAATGAGCCCGAACGAATGACACCATCATTCGCTGCCATTGCAATTCTCATCGCATCTTCTCTACCCACGGAAGCACTTCTTCCCCCACCGTCAAGGTTATCGCCTTCAATTCCCTCGCTCGATAGATTCTTCGCCCATAAATGTCAGCCCCCGTCGCAGCCCCAGTGACCCAGCAAGTGAACCCCATCAGGTGTGAATGCGTGTATAGTTCAATAGTTTGGAAAACTTCATTAAAATATCCCCAAGGAGCTCTTGCTCTCTCCCCACAGCAGCAGCTTCCACTACGTGCATCGATTCCCAGTGTTACACAATTCAAACTCCATCTGCCTTCGCCAAGCCATTTCCGTCGCCGTTACATTCACACAAAAAGCATACAATGTCGCCCCGTGACTAGCAGAGCAGACCACGGGTTAAAGAGAGCCAGTCTACTGACTCCAAGACGAAGGACCTGTGTGTGTGTGTGTTAGTTGTGAATGAGAATTGAGAAAAGAAGGACGGAGGTCGGAAGGGCAAACACAAATGAAATATATCGACTGGAATAAGGACACTACATGCCACAGTGGAGAAGTCGTTGGGTGGGGGCTGGGTGGCTTGGGCTAAAATAGATCCAGAGACCTCGAGGTTACACACCACTTCTTAGGGGATATCATTTACAAGCATATCCTTACATTGTCTGCGAAATTGCTGCTCATTCGTTGTGTCCTTTTGGCTGGAATGGTGATATATGGATATCCACCCACCCACTATGTCATTTTTTATATCCTTCAGGACGTGTAACATTTCACAGAACAAAAACAAACCTGAACTTCGGCATTGAGTTCCTTTCCTTCGTCGTCTTGTTCGTCTTTGTTCTTCTTGTCGTCCTTATTCATTCAAGCCCTCCTAGACCTCCTAGCCGTCATTGTCCTCTTCGTTGTTGTTCTTGTCCTGTGGCCAGTTGCACCGTTCGTCGTAACACATTCATGGATCGCAAATAATTGATGGATCTTGGCCGTGTGTGTGCGTGTGTAGCGGTGAGAGCCGACCGACCAACCGACCAACCGACCTACCGGCCGGTCTCGTTGCGTATATGTTGTAACGGTCTGGCAAATAAATAAAACATTTATATGCCATTGTTACGTTATTTCGGTTGTTAAGTCGCCACGACCAAGGGAGCAATCCATAGAGCAGTGCTTTCCTTTTCGTGTTCTGCTGATGGAATTTTTGCTCTTTCCGTGTGTGAATAGCGATGGTACCTGGAATCACTTTGTCGACAGGCAGTGTGTCCTTTGTGCGAATGAGGAAATGCAAACATTTACGGAAATAATTGCACGTCTCCCTTCAAAGGGGTGGTGGTCGAACTGACTTGTAGGGATAGCCCCTCATGTTGAAGTGGATTAGTTAACAGTTGAGTGTGTGTGGAATGAAGGGCATGTTATTTGTGACTTACCATGGTTCAGAGTTTTGTGGATTTAGTGGAGACTAATCCCTCTTAAATGTCCTCACTGACGACACATGTTTGCCATCGGATATACTTGTACCCTCTGTAGAACTTGAATTTGAGATGCATCCACACTTTCAATCTGTATACTTTGAAAAGTTTAAAAAGAAGTAAGTGATTTAAAGACTTTCTTAATTTTGGATATCCCATCAGAAGTCATATCGTCATGCTCCACATCGTGGTTGTCTTTGACTCTGAACCTGTGGGACAATGCATGAGAGCTAGTCTGCGTTTAACCTGGTAGCACCAAGTCACCACCTTAACTTAAACTTAAACTCTTTGTATCTTAATGAAAGAATCTAGTCAAATATCGCTCTACAACTAGAGCAGGGGGAAGTTGAGGAAGTTGAGGGCTACGCCCGTCACACTTGTGAAAGAGTCCCTCGAGCCATAATTTTCCAGGTCGACCTTGCAACCGCTCACTATTTCTTGTGCCCCTTTCATCAAGGCTCTTATGATGACTTTATCTAAACCTTCGCAAGATAAGTCTGTTCTTTCGTATCAGATGTTCTGACACTTCCTTACCACATCCTTTCCTCCCATCACCCCATCCTCTGCTGATCAATTCTCTCGAACATCCCCACCCCAGTAATCATCTCCATAATGAATCGCAGCTGCATTACATTCCCTGCCGCCGCTTAGCCCATTTATCCGCTATCGTCTGGCAACCAAATTAATGACAATCATTCCCGCATGCACCACTGCAATCTATATTAACCTAATTTCGCGAAAAAGCATTCCAATAAATCTCCCGATTATGATTCCATTAAAATTTCAATAATTTTTACCCACAGTCTCCGCAAAAGGTGCCGACCATACGTCCGTGCGGCCGGTGCTATCCGGCTGTCCTCAAGCAGACTGAAGCTATTATCATTTACACTAAATGCGATTGTTTTGAGCACGGGCATTATGCTTTTTTAATTCATCACAACTATTGGGTCATGGATTGCCGCCGGCACGGAGGCGTGGTCATTTTTGAATTATAATCTCCTAATGGGTGTAAAGCTGGAGCTATGGTGGGAGGGGGGAGTCTGCATAGGAATTATGCAGTGATCCTGGTTGGCTGCCGCGGGCAGTACAGGTGGGAATTGTTTTGAATATTTATTCCGCATGCGGAACCACTAATTGGTTCTAAAGTGCGGTATAATTTTTGGTGAAAGTTGCTCTATTCTGGGATTATGTTGGTCACTGGGGTACTGGTGTGTGGATCGATTTGAGGGACCATTTAATTATGGGTGGGTTTATGCTTATTAAGTGGGTTGGGGTGAGACGAAGAGCTCATGACATCCTCTTCTTTGTACAGCTCATGGAATTGCTCGGTTGTGCCTTCTCCATTCACCCTCCACGCAGGCAGGCCTCAGGAAATCGACACGGAGTATTTCTTTTGTGGATACCAAGAGTCAGCTCCGACTGTTTGCCTATCCTGTTCTGCTTTCGGTTCCTCGTAACTGTTAAAATAAGAGATTCTTGTATGAAGCGCCATATTGGTCCTTCGAGTCGTATTGTTAAGGTAAACCAAAGCAGAAACGGTTGGCAAGGGCCCCTTCTTCTTCCTCTTACTCTGCTAGAAAAACTAACCTGTCGACAAGGCAAGAGATACCAACTCTTGTCGCTATCGTCACAAGCAGGAAGAGCAACACAACGGACTTCTTCAGAACCTCTGAACGAAGTCCTGCTGTCATCATGAATCCATTTGCCAATGCGCCTAGGATCACGATGATTTTTTGTTCATAGGTCGCGTCATGATGTTATACTTCATTCACGAATGTCGTGTGTCGTAGGCGTTGAAGCGCCTTTTTAGCGTGAACGCAAGAGGAGAATGACATGAACAAGGTTGGTGGGCGAAAGTGGGTAAGGTCCATTTCCGGTCTGCTGCGCCTCAAGAAGAAGAAGGGGAAATGGTAGACGGCCATTTCTCATCATGGCATCTTAACCGTCGTGCTAACATGAGAAGCGTTAGAAATAATACATGGATCCGTCACAAACGAAGCGCCAAATGAAGAAGAAGAAGAGGGACTTGTTATTGTATACCGTATCCTCGTAAGTGTAATACTCTTACGAGCTAAAGCCTCGGTCCCTCCCTGGTCTGTACCGCCTCACGTACAGACTGCTACGATTGCCTTCCACTTTAAATTCATTTCTCGCACATTTCTCTTTCTCAGCACGGAGAAATTCCTTGTCGAAACGGGGACCTTTTGCCCACAATTTGATTGAAAAACGATTGATATAATTGAACAAGAGCTTATTCATTCCATTCGAAATGTAATTCAAAGAAAACTGTTGCAAAAATGTCATAGAATGCACTTCCCCCATCGCATCCCTGAGGTTCATTCCTCAAAATTCAGTGAATTAGCAACAAATCCCAGCCAGTGTCCATCACGAAATCTCATCTCCAAATCAAATATCAACAATTTTGTAAAATTCCATCGTGTCCACCTCAATGCCTGTGGGCAGGCAATGTCCGCTTGAAGAGCTCTGAAACAATTTCCCAATTACAGGACATGCATTCACATCATCACTCTCTCCATCCACTGTCAGTCGAATGCAGCACTCATTTACGAAAAGGACAACACAACGAGACGCACATTCCAAATGAAATTACAATTTCAAAAGCAACCCACGCACACACGGACACACTGACACAGCCACAGACCCACAGTCACACAGTCAGTCGTTCACAGTCCATCGAACTGAACAGTGCAGTAATAGCTCGCGAGTGATTCGGCTTTCATTAAGAGAAATAGCGATAAAAACATAAGAAAAGTAGAGAAAGTGCCACGGTTTCGTTAAAGCAGCCGTCAGCCGATTGTGTAGGGTCAGTGCTCTTGACGCGTGAGACCCAGGTTCAATCCCCGCTGGGGACGGTCCAAAATTGTTCTTTTTTTAATTTCTTTCCGTGGACCACAAACATTTAGTCAAGTCAGTGAGTGAGGAAAATGGATAACCACGAGCGGTCCGCGCTCTCGGAAGCGGGCAATGACCAGCAGAAACCGGTGGCAATGTCAGGCCACCAGACAACTGTGTCTATAGAAGGCGCAGCAAAAAGGAGGAGGAAGAAAACTTCTCCCAAAGTTACTAAACGCCGTAACACTAATGCCTCGCCCGAGGAGCTGCAGGGGGAAGAGCAGAGTGAGGCGGCGTCGAGCACCTCTGGGGAAGAAGGAGAGGAGACGGTACAATACGTCTCCGACGGTGGGGAAGGGCTATTTGCCATCAGCAGCAACAGTTTCGATTCTCTGCCCTCTGATACTGAGGACGAATTGGAGAGAATTGTTAAATTTAAAGAAAATGAAATTGAAGACATGAAGGAGAAGATGCAGCAACTTCTTCATGAAGTAAGAGAGCTGAGATCTCGGACTCTAGCAAGGAGGAAGTTAGAGAAGGAGACAATGCTGATGGCGAAACACAACAAAGATGGGCAGAAACAACAACAAAAGCCCACAGCACAACAGCAACAGCCGCCAGCAGCTCAGAAGCAGCAACAACATGCAAAGCAGCCGCAACATGCAGATCAACAGCAACCACAGCGGCTAGCAGAGCAGCAAGAAAGGCAAGCAGCTGCTCAGCAACATAAGCTGCCAGCAGCCAAACAACAAAAAAAAAGTACAACGCAACATATAAAAGAGTCAGCAGCACAAAAGAAGCAGAAGCAACAGATGACATCAGCGCAACATCAACAGCAGCCAGCAGCACATCAGCAACAGCAGCAGCAAAGAAAAGAAAAAGTGCCGCCAATAAAATTATACAAACCCGACGTGGAGCAGACAGCTATAGTATGCAAGCGGGCCATAGGTGCAGGTAATTTTATTATAAGTAAAGACAAAGGTTATGAAAAATATTCAATCCACTGCAATACAGTGGAACAATATATTAAGGTTAAGGGGTGTCTGAAGGTTTCGGAGATGGAGTTTTTCTCCTTCACCCCAAAAGGCGAAAAACTTCAGTCCCAACTTTTAAAGCTTTCCTGGCCGCTAGAAGCGGAGAGGGTCTTCCAACTGCTCAAAGAGCAAGTGTGCGACGGTGTCGAGTTCGTCGGGGTCAAGCCCTTCTCCACTGTTAAGGCACGGAAAGAGGGGCGGAAATTGCCCTTTTACATAGTTCAGCTGTCTCCCACAAGTAAAACAGACAATCTAAAAAAAATCACCAAGTTAGATTTCTGTCCATGCAAATGGGAAAGTATAATTAGGCGCGATGGCATTGTGCAATGCTACCGCTGCCAAAGGTTCGGGCACGCCGCGTCGAACTGCCAAATGCAGCCTCGATGCGTCAAGTGCGGGGAGGACCACAATGCGGAGAATTGTTCTCTGGGGCAAGAAGGAGCAGCTGACAAGAGTCAGCTCAAGTGCGTACTCTGCGGGAACGCGGGGCACACCGCCAACTATCGGGGTTGCCCTAAATTCCAAGAGCGGAAAGCAAAAATGGTTCTGCAGAAGCAGCCCCCAGTGAAAAATCCACTCGGGGCAGCCATACCCGTAACGCCTCAAATGACGTTCGCCCAAATGGTGTCCGGTCAGGGGAATACGGAAAAGCAGCAACTACCGAAGGTAGTGCCGCAACCTTCAGTGCCAAAAGCACACGAACCAGCGCCTGAATGGAAAGCTTCCATTGAAGGGCGTATGGCTCGGTTAGAGGAGCAGGTCGGCCAAATTCTGGCGCTCCTGCAGAACCAACCACGTCAAAAGTCTTAATGGCTGCGCAGACGGAGAGCATTTTTAAGATCCTTGCAGTGAATGCAAATTCATTGATAGGGATCCCACGGAAAAACGAGCTCTATAGATTGTTGGACGATCAAAGCCCAGAGCTGATGCTGATTAGCGAAACCAAGCTAACTCGGAGAGGCATACTGGAGCACAGCAATTATAATGTTGTTAGAAGAGACCGGCCCAATTCCAGTGGTGGAGGCGGTGTTGCGATCTTCATAAAAAATAACATTAAACACAAGGTAGTGTATAGTAGTGAAGTACGAAGGTTTCAAGAGTTGGAGGCCTGCATCGTGTGCATTTCGCTCCGCAGTGGAAGGAGGTTGTATGCGGTGTCGGCCTACTCCTCTGGCAACCCTAGTTCCAGAACAACTATATCAGAGCTCGATTCACTCTTTCGATGTCTGAGGCTGGACTCGGAGGAGAACTATTTTATTTTGGCCGGGGACATAAATGCCCGACATGGATATTGGGGGAACATGGTTTCCAATAACAGAGGGGACCAGCTTTATAACTGGTTTTGCTTACACAGTGTCGAGTATAGACTCGATTTGAAAGCAACAGAGATCTCGTCGTTCCCCAGAACCGGGTCGTATCTGGATCTACTACTATTAGACGCAAGACTGCAGCTGACAGACACAAACGCACAAACGGTAAACTGTTTGAACACATTCGTGTATCTCAGTGACCATTGCGGACTCAGTGCCGAAATCAAGATCCCCAACGACATTGCGGAATTAGGAGAGTATGTTCAAACGTACACTTACAACTACAGTAGGGCACGATGGACACGCTTCTCCAGACAAATGACACGAGCACTCTCTTCGAACGCGCTCCACATACCGTCCAATAGAAACTTGTCAAACGAAGAGATTGACATGTATCTAATTCAATTGGACGAGACAATTAAACGAACCATGGACATTACTATACCTCGGTATACACGGACAAACAACGAAAACTTGTACCGCAATGCGACAATCGACGCACTCCACCAACGTAAAAGTAGACTCCTGTCAAGATTAAAAACCTTGTACAGGCGGTTTACTGACAGACGAGACGAGGAAGTTAGGACACTGAAATCGCTAATTAAGAACATTCAGACATTAATTGCCCAGAATTACAGGCTTTCTGCTAATTCGTACTGGAATGACAAGATACGGGCTGTAAGATCTAACAATCCGAGCATGTTCCCGCAAATTAACAAATTCTTTCGAAGTAAACATAGCGATCTTCCGTGTCTTAAGCTCCCCAGAACGACGGACAACGAACAAGTACTGACTACAGCAGGTATTGATCCAGATAACGCTGTACTCGACGATAACTTCTTTGTGGTCGAAGATCCGCAGGAAAAAATGGAGGTACTAGGCGCGGTATTCCAAGAAGTGTATAAGGTGAATGAGAGCGTTCGCCCGAACCACGACCTGGATA
This sequence comes from Eristalis intricaria, assembly GCA_964034865.1. Classification (NCBI taxonomy): domain Eukaryota; kingdom Metazoa; phylum Arthropoda; class Insecta; order Diptera; family Syrphidae; genus Eristalis; species Eristalis intricaria. Next base: position 3,466,670 of record OZ035874.1, on the reverse strand, counting down.
ACCGCGTACTGGCTAGCAACTCTCAACTTCGAGAAGACATGCAGCAATGGCGATCTGAGAACACTGGCTTTGTCGTGTTCAATGATGATAACATGGCAGATAATGCCATCGCCGACGAAGGGGTTCAACCCCCGTTCATATCGAAGACAGAACTCCAAGCGGTCTTCGAATCATTAAAGAAGAAAAAGTCTGTTGGAATCGACGGGATCTCCAACATTGTGCTAAGACACCTCCCCCCGGAAGTGGTTAATATGTACACAATCCTGTTTAACAATGCTTTGAATAATGCACATTATCCAGAGCATTGGAAAACTGCGATTGTGCAACCCATATCCAAGAGAGGAAAAGATTCTTCGAATCCTTGCAACCTCCGGTCAATAAGTCTCCTTCCGAATATCAGCAAGGTATTCGAGAAGGTGATCAATAGAACTCTGATCATCTGGACTAAGGACAAAAATATAATTCCGGATAACCAATTCGGTTTCAAAGCGGGGCATGACACTATTCATGCTGCGTCGAAACTGGTGTCGGATATCCAATGGAACAAGAGCCAGAAACAATGTACGGGTGCCTGCTTGATTGACCTGGAGAAGGCCTTTGACACCGTATGGTTAGAAGGTCTTTTTTACAAGCTCAATCGGCTAGGCATAAGCAAACCACTGCTGTACCTACTGTGTAACATGCTTACCGGTAGACGGTTCGTCGTCAAGAATGGCAACGTGACCTCCACAGGTATATTTGAGGTAAAAAATGGTCTCCAACAGGGTGCCGTTAATTCGCCGATCCTGTTCAACATTTACTTGAGCGATCTGATAAGTTCTCTTCCTCACGTAATTGCGTATGCCGATGACTTGATCGTGTACAGATCAGGCAAAAAGATCGAGGAAATCACTACCCTCACGCAGGGTGACTTCGATTCATTCATGAGAAGTTGCGATGACTGGAAGTTGAGTATCAACTTCCGGAAGTCGGAAACCATTCTGTTCAGGACGCCGTTGTATAAGGCCTCGGCGGATACGAAAAAGAATTGGCGTAAGTTCTCAATTGTTGGAAGACACGGGGAACCACTGGCGCAAAAGACTGTAGTCAGATACCTGGGGATCTGGCTAGATCAGTATCTATATTTTAACAAACATGTAGATGCTGCTCTGGCCAGAGCCCGAGGCGCTTTTGCCCTTGCAAAGAGACTGTTTTACAACAGCCAACTCGATGCAAGGGTGAAGGTCATCTGCTACATGGCGCTCATCCGGCCAATGCTCACCTATGGCTGTCCCGTGTGGTTCAACGTGAGTGCAAGCTTAATGGAAAGGATTCGGTTGTTCGAGAGGGCTTGTCTTAGGGCTTGCCTTCGCCTTTATCGAACTCCAGAGTCCCAGTACATAAAATACTATTCCAATGAGGTCTTATACAACAGGGCAAACCTGATAAGAGTGGACAATTTCCTGGTGAAGTTGATTCGAGGTCACACTGCTAGAGCGATGAACTCGGTCAATAACTTGATCTCGGGGGCTTACTACCCCAATCCATTATACCACGAAAGGGTACGTCACAACGGCTTCGTCCCCCCAGAAGCATTTCTCCATCTAGATAAGCACAGTCTGATACAAGATGTAAATGCGGTGCCGCTCATCTACCACGTCGCCAGATCAACCGTGGATGGGCGACTCAACCACGACCGTTCCGTCGCACAACGAGCTGAGGAGGGTCTCCTCCGGTTCAGTACGGCGGTATCCAGGCGGGACATTCGAGAAGTTGCAATGCAGCACCAAAAGTTCTGGTGGCTGGGAAGCGAGGGAACTCCCTCCTCGAATCCTTTAGATCCCGGTTAGAAAGGTATTAGTTTAGACCCCCGCATGGGGAGCAGTCGGTTTCATGTCTTGCAGTGTATTGAATATAGATATTCATATTTATTAGCTGCAACCTATGGCCGACTCACTTAGAATAGGGTAGTATATTTTAAGGTAGAGTAAGGTGTAAAAAAAAAAAAAATAAAAAAAAAAAAAAAAAAAAAAAAAAAAAAAAAAAAAAAAAAAAAAAAAAAAAAAATAATAATAATAATAATAATAATAATGTATATGTGTATACATGACGATACACGCATACATTGTGTATAATAAGGATATATGCGTATAAACATGTGCATATGGGTATATACATGTGTATATGCATATATACGTAGGTTAGCTTAAGTTAGTTACTAAGTTTTATTTTAAGGTAGAATGTAAGTTAGCTTGTAAGTTTTTATAAAAACCGTCCTGTAGTTAAGTTTTCTATTTTTTCTTAACAGTAATGTGTTCCTTTTAAATTTCCATTTATATTTTATTCGTTAGGTTAGGTCGAAAGACATAGATTAAGATTAAGTTTAGCTTAGAGTGCCCGCCTAGGGCCAGTAAGTTAGAAATAAAAACATTGTTCGTCTAACTAGTTTTAAGCATTTTTGTCTAGTATGTAAGTTATTATGAATTAAATAATAAAAATGAATTCAAAAAAAAAAAAAAAAAAAACAGTCACACAGTCAGAGACAAAGAGATGTTTGGTAACCACTTAAAGTCCTTTAATAGGTATGATAATTTAAAATCATTAAAGCAGAAACTTTAATTAGTTTTCCATTGCCGGAGGGATTTGCAGACGTCTCGCTGGCTGTTTGGGACCCCTCTGAATGCACCAAAAGGGGGAACACTCTTCCGCCTCGGGTTGTGCGATACAAAGATAGATGTTCTCCCAAAAAAAAAAGAAGGACGAATATTCTGTTCTGACACATTCCTCCACCGTGCGAGGAGGGTTCTGCTTCGTTCTTTAAAGTCGTAATCATGGAAACAAACGTCATTTTGTGGGGATCACCGTGGTCCGCCTGGTGTTTGTAATTTTTCTTTTTTTCATCCAGTCTCCGAAGGGGTCTAGTACAAGGGGCTGTGCATCAGTTGGTCTGATCTTAAGGTAGTAGCGGTGTTGACATTTAAAAATGATTCAGCTGACTTGTGACATGGCCTGGCAAGGATGTTGGGTGACACGTTGGAAGGTTGATCGCTAATCTACGGAATGAGTGACAGTGCGGTTTGTTCATGCTGTGACGGGTTTCCCTGGGCAGAGATGAGAGAAGTCGCAGGGATGCTAAAGCGAGATTTAAATGTGATTCGAGGGGAAGTTGGGAAAAGGCAAGAATGAAGTTGTTTTGTCTGATTCCCGGCTGAGGAGGTAGAGAAGGCGACATTTTTAAAGGTGGAACTTAAGTGCTTTCAGTTAGGTTTGAATATTTGGTCCTCGTCGCTCGCATGCCCTGTGGGTTGCACCTAGCTTTTGTCGACGGCCCCTAGACCCTAGTTCAGTCCTAAGCAGTTGTTGGTTTTTGAAAAAGGATGCCATTTAGAGTCCGTGCATTGATGCCGTGACAACGACGAGCAGTACTTGGGCAATGTTAAGAGTCTCTGTTTACGTTCTTTCTTCTAAAACGATAGGGTTCACACGTCCCTTCTCTAAAACGACAGGGTGGCAGTGGTTGGTGGCATTTTTGGCGGTTGGGAGGGGGTGCGGACGGAAGTATGAGACACTGATGAGTACTGTGTGAATAAGTGTAGAAAACCTTGACATTCATCGGTCACATGTACATAGCGGCATCCAACCGAAATCAACCGGCTCCAATGTCCACCAGCTCATCGACTAACTTAACAACCATCTCTCTCAGGATTTCCCTTGCCTTATCCAGGTTCCTTATTCAGTTTCAAATCTGAAGCCCGCCCGAGTATTCCATAGCGCCTGTGAAAGTGCTCGTCGGTGCTAGGAAAGGCTAGATAGTCCCGTAGATCGTCCAGTCACTTCCCCTCCCCAATTCTGCCCTAATTGGTTTCTCCCTCCAGTCTGGGAACCGTGCACCGTGGAACGAAGATGAGTTGACCACTTCTCCACGGACGTCGTTGGCCCCTTTGAAAGGGAGCTCATCCATCTTAACGGCGATGGCGGTGGAGGATATGATCAACGACGGCATCCAGAGCTTCAGCCGGCGTGGCTACCTGGTACGCACACTTTTTAAATCTCCTCCGAAACATTCGGAGCTCAAGTCTATAAGCCAACTTTCAAGACCAGACAGATGAGCCACTCACAACCAAGAGGCCATGGCGCTACTTGACACCAATCACCACCCGGTCTACAAGTCCAACCCGCTCGGATGGAATTAGCTCCGTCAGATTATCTTCAACCGTTCTCGACAGTATTTCCTTTTAAAAAACTTTTCTTTCGTCTCTGCCTTCCTTTATAACAACACTTGCAGGTGTCCATCTCTACCATCCCGTCACTTGTCGCAATCAATTTGAATATTGTCGCAGCAATAATCTGGGAACGGATTACACGATTTCCACATGCTTTGGATTTTCGCAAATGTACGAAAAAATAACAAAAAAAACGTGCTTCCCTCCAGTGCTGCTGCACTCTGGCCAGATCCTTTAAGTGCTGTCGCATGTCAGCGGTGGTGGTTCGCATTTCCTCTTTGAAACAAAACAACAACACACCACCATCGTCAACCTCCGATGAAAATCCATCACGGGCGGCAATCTCTGACAGGACACAACACCGACTTATAGATCGACATGTGATGGCAGCACGTGTCCATGGGATTATGGGTGGCGATGGGTGATTTCCGAGGGGCGGCGTTTTTGATTTCCCTTATAATAGTTACAAAATGACTACACATCCTTGTACAAAGCAACCCTTAAGCGGTTAACTATTAACCGTTGAAAAGGTAACAATCGTTAGGCTCAGAAGCAGGCAATACTCATGTCTCAAGTACGTCATAGTGAACGCCACTCTCTGCTGCTCATCGCCTTGTCTGTGGCCCAGTCTGCTCCCGGTCATGAGGATGAAAGAGGATTTTGTTTGCTGAAAGGATATGGAAATCGTTTACATAATTATTGAGATTAGGCGGATCGGTTGGTCGGTTGGTTATGCCAAAGGGACAAAGCGTATGTCTAGGGGTGGAGACTTTTGTGATGGTTATTGGATTTGAGGAGATAATAAAACAGACGCATGGCAGGATTTTGAATACTGTCCAAATGCCATCTGGTCGTAGTGCCGGTGGTGGTGCCTGAGGGGGCGGCGTGCATAAGATGGAAGTCGATCCGGTTAGATGATGAGCACTTTTCTGTTGCGTGGGGATGGAGTAAGTGGCTGGTTATGAAGCACTTTACGTCTGTTAACATGAACGTCTGTCTTGACCATTCACATTTGCATCTTACTGGTTTTGGGTGGCAACGATAACTGGAAGGAAACACAGAGAAGCGCTGTTTCTTGTTGAAAAGGAGATGGGCATGTCGTCGAGCTATGAGCATTGTTTAGGATCCGAAGCTTGATGAGAGAACTGAGTCAACAGAGTATCCATTGCTTGGCAAAAAGTAAAAGCGCTACACGGGCCGAGATGAGATGATGAGGAGAACAGAAGACTACTAGGCAACACTCGACAAGGCAACAGAAGACGTCTATTGCTAAGGTGGGGTACACAAGTGAGGAAGGACCTGAACTAACTTTATCGGGTTACTGGCTTTTCGTGTGGAGTTCAAGGTCCATCCCGGACAGTAGAGCCATCTAATGAAGAAGAATTCGATTGATTTATGAGGGAACCACTGTAAAGACCAAACCCGCTTCGGGCTGTATCACCACGCAAAGTGGAAGCACCCCACCACTGGTTTCTAGGCCCAAACCCGCATAGGCCTTTAGCTCCACAAAAATATCAAGAATACGGCTGATTGCTGTTAAAACCAGTCAGCTTTTATGAGCTCAAACAGCTCCCAGGACCTTCTGAAGTCAGTCATTCATTCAGACTGATGGACACCTTGAGCTATCTAGCCTCATCACTCTTCAAAGGTAGCGACGTTTTATCTCCGCTCTCTGACTTAACTAAGCAAATGGTTACATATGCAAACATTCACCATGGAGGGTCACACCCTGGGCGGCACATGCAAACACAGCATCCCCAAAACAAGCGTCGAATCCAACGCCCATAACACGCCGCCATGACTAATGTGTGTGCAACTGCCACAAACAGGCGTCAAAAATAGAATATTTAAATTGTCACCGGAAAACTTTGACTCCTTGAAGAATGTCCCTCAATTTAGATAGACGCATGTTAAGTGCTCTCTCCCCCACACACACTCCTTCTCCATCCATCACCAGCAAGCTGCGATAAAAACCGGGCCAGCAAATAGCGTCTGCTCGCTCCTAGCACCACCAAAACGTATCGTCCTCGTAATGAGCGATGATGAATAAATGGAAATTCGTCATCACGCAGAAGTTCCTTCGGCGGCAGCGGTGGCGCTTTGATACGTTTTATTGCACACTTTATGGGGTTAAGGTATTTCCAACTGGAATAAGACTCCGACACCAGTCCCTCCACACCTCCACACCCTCCCACCGCCACGTCAAGGCAGTGTAAGCTTTTTGGACTAATAAAGATTACAGCGTTTTCTTTCGTTTCCCGCGCCATCCTTCCAGCCGACGACGGCTCACAACCCATTCTGACGTCCTAATATCGCTTTTGAGCGAAAGTGGTTTATCTTTATGCTCGGCCATAAACTTAAAAGAGCTGCGTTGTGGTCGGGCTGCTGGCGTATATGAGGCCTGAAGCCTAAATCAAAATACAGTCAAACTAGGAACATGACTATCACGTTGTGTAGGAGGTGTTCGTTTAAGTGTCATATGAAACGAGAGCAAAAAAAAAAAAAGCACACACACACAAAATATTGACGTGGAAGATAAATTAATTTGATAGGCTTTCATTCTGTTGGTGTTCTTGGTGATGTTGCTGTTGTTGTTGATGTAACTGGTTATGGCGAGGCCACATTGCACAAGCTTGTTAAGGCTAGAGAGTGGGAGGAGGCGCCAGGGGGGAGGTTCATAAAATGAAAACGAAACGACACACTTGGCCGAGTTAATGGGCTTTTAAGTCGCGCGAAATAAATTGAAATCCCGAAATTGGAAATCGTAAAGCGGTTTTAGCAGAAGAGCATGAGACAAGAACAATCGATTCGAATTGGCTTACAGAAGGTGCGCCTTCAGGCGGGATGCGGCCGAGCAGCGGCGGCTTTGTGACTGATAGGGGATTAGTGTTTTATGGAGAGCTGAGACATAGACTTGATTGGGATCTATAACTTGACATTAAAACTGCTTAAGGGTCTTGTGATGCGTGTGTGATGTGCCGGAGCTAAGCCAAGGGAGGCTGTGTGTCCTTTAACGGCTGGAGGGGAATCATATTCTCTCACTCAATCAGAATAAGTCACTTTCTGAAAGCCGAACAAGCAGAGGTCCAGCTGAAAGGAAAATTTGGCAAATATGCCATCGTCCTTCTTGATCCTCTCCAAAATTCTTCTCGAGCGATCCTTACTTACATCTTACATCTCTGCCTTCAATAATTCACGATCCTGAGCAGGCTTCGTTTAGTTATCAAGGCCAAACTTTCGTATCTCGGATGACATGCAGTTTGTAACGAAGGTTTGAACTTCATCATTTTCTCGAGGCCCCAAGTCGAAGACCCTCTTAGCTGAATGAGCCGTGGTCACGTGCGCGAAGTGGTCGATAGGAGGTGTTCATCACCTTAACTGATGGTTTATTTGTTCAGAGGATCACCCTTCATGGATTTTTCCCTCTCGAGTAGAGATGCCATGCCACATAGTCTCAGTGACTCATTCTCTATTCATTTCAACACTTCTTGGTGATTACAGCTGCCATCACTTGAAGAGTCTTGAATGTCCTCCTTCACATGAGAGACGCCAACCTCATATGAATCATCCATCCTTTCGTAAATTGAAACCCTCGCAAACAGTCGGGTTTTCTGTGTCCAGGAATGATCGCCCGCCTGTGTCTGCCTTAGCACTTGCGTGTCGATGTTAGGTCACTCCGTCATCCTGGCACCAAACAATAGCCCAGAGATAACAACTAGGACACAGATCCTCGCATTTCCCCATCACCTATCCGTTGCCCTTAATGAAGATATCATCGAGTCCCGAGGGACGACTCCCTACCGTGCAGACGCTACTGTCGGGCATAAATCCATCCAACTGAAAGATGTGTTTTATTACTTGTTTACGTAATAAAACGTAAAGAATGCGCATGCATTCTGCTCCTGCTGCAGACGGGGCAGGATTGGCTTCTGCGGGTGTCCTTGTTTCACTGGAAAATTTGCTCTCATTAAAAGGGACACACTTGTACCTGGTGCCCACGATATTGGTTCAAAACACACACGCACCATAATTCTTTTTATTTTCAACCTACAACAAGAGCGACAACAAGAACAAGAACAATGTCCTTGTGGCATAAATGTCAGCATCTGATAAGATCATTAGTTTCTAAAACACGCCCCACTCGGCACCTGCCAGGATATGGATTGCATTTGGAAGCATTGTGTTCCATTTTAATTATCCTTGTTAATTTCTGTATATTTTGTTCTCTCTTCTCACAGCAGTGACTGCCTGTGTGTGCGTGTGTGAGAGAGACTGTGTTAATTGCATGCATTCGGGAATTATTCGGAACAAAAGGACATTTTCTTTTGTTCGACGGTTGGGATGGATGCGTGTGCAGCACAACAGTGGGTGGTGCTGATTGTTTACGGGGAGTTCAAAAGAAGGGAACTCTGGCTTTTCCAAAAATGATTTCGAAGATTAATTTCGAAAATGAAAGCAGAATGGGAGGCAAATTGCATGCACTTTAGTGCGTGTGCTGTGTGAACAGTTCAACTGCAGTTGCGTGCAGAGTTTCAAGAGCAATTATACGCATTTTCGAATGGAATTCATTCGAATCCTGTGTGTGTGGAATACAGAGGCTGGCTAAAAAGTGAATTGTTGTTAATGGGCTTTGCAAACAAAAGATGAGGAGGGCGCTTCGGGAGTAAATCTGAAATCGCACTTGTCTTGAGCCTGCGGCCGAACATGGCTCGTTCCATTGTTCGTGATGAGCTTAACGAGGCGTGAATGGTATTCAAATTAAGGTCGATCTGGAGTGCAAATGCGTTGATGCGCTGGTAGATGAATGTTCGCTATTATTGAAGGATCACGCTTTGCTTCTTACAATGGATTTCAGTCAAAAGTGAGGCCTCCAATGAAGGTCTTGGTTGTTCTAGATCTAGTAGCTGGTCTCAAGGCAGTCTTTACTTAATTTTGCGAATTTTTGCAGACACTCTATTTGTCCCTTATCACCACAGATCCCCACAACTTGCACTACATCCAAGCCTTTTCCTCTTAAACCTTCACGATGCAATGTGTCCATCCAGAAACAACACCAGGTCTCCAGTATTTCCAACACCTCTTCAAAATGTGTAACAAAGTCCTTCAAAAGTGCGTACTTACTAACCACCCACTCCACTCACCCAATTTCAAAGGGCCCTGCCTTACATTCGCCCATTGTTCGTCATTCTCTCGAGGAAATGTGAAAATCTTTCTTACATCACTCACCCCAAACTCAGCTAGCACTTGCGAATGCAAGGGGACGTCGCGTCGTGTAATGAACACGTGGCTCGCTGTTCTGTGTGCACTCGCATTAGGCATCTGCGGATTCACTAAGAAATTAAAAACCATCACGCCACCATCCCTGCTCTTGACATGTGATCCTTTGTTTCAAGCGCACCATTCTCCACTCCCCCGTTCAAGGTGCATCCGACGCAATCGATTCGATTGCACATGATGTCGAATCTGTGTCTATAGGGTAAGCGCGCAGCTCTTGTATAGTCGTCACCCCTATTGTCTGTCATGCTGTTGCCGCTGCCGTCGCACAGCTGAATGTCCTTGTTGACGCAAGTGCATCAGTTCTCGCGCATATCACTCGTGCGTTACTAATGCAATCGCAGCACAAAAAATCACAGAATCAGTTTCGGCGCTGCGGTCCATGCTCTCGAATGCATTGTGAGAGTGCACCAAGCTGTTCGCCGACAAGTCAACCCTTACAAGTACGTAGCAACGCAACCCAGGGATGATGTTGGGAATTAATTAAGCGAATTCCATCCCGAGCCGTTCATCATTTGCATTCAGGAGCGGTTCCTTGAAGTCGCTTGGATATTTGTCATCTCCCCCCGCCTCTTGTATCAAACCTGTTGTTCCACAGCCAGCCCTTCATCCCTCGTCGAACTGTCAAAGTCTCATTAAAAGTCATTTTTTGCAGAGCACCGCTTGAATATATGAAAAGTCAATGTCGAGTTTAACTCGCAAGTAGGCAAAAAGGATATTATCGCCACCGTCATCATCGTTCCTTGAACCCCGGTACAAGTGTGTCTGCAGCACATTCGCGCCCCGACGTGGAAATGAAGTGAGTTCTCGAGAGTGGATGGGGCAAAAAGTTTGCATCAAAATTAAAGAACTTTCTCCCCAGCCAGCGATTACCTTTTTTTTCTGCTTTACCTCTTGCCCGTGGAACACCCCTGCCCGGTGGTTCAGTTTTGAAACGTTTGAAGCGCGCCACTAAACTATTTGATATGCGAGCCTGGAATTAACGCCATGGATTCCTTTTTAAATAGAATCACGTACTCTAATTATTAACAGGATCAAAGGGAATCTCCCTCTGACGGGGAATTCCAAAGGCCGTGTGTTGAGATGGAGACTTCCTCGAGCCGCTTCCGTTTCATACGTATAATTTCGTTTTTATTTTACTGCAGCCAGCCTTTAAGGCAAACGGCCTGACACAAAGCCACAATAACTTGAAATTATCGCAGCTATGCTGAGGTAAAAATTTATTTGAGGTTCAGTCCCAGCCACCGTTCGTTCCCACAGGGGAGCCGGAGAGGCGCGCGGCGAATGGTTCCATTTCAGAAAGTGAATCCACAAGGGATGTGATGGTCGGGCTGCGATGCCGGCCTGTGATGGTGTGATTGCTGATGTATTAATTTAATTTTTCATGTTTAATTTGGGTAATGCGGGGCATTTGTTCGAATTTTTGTTTGGGGCGCTACGCTGCTGCTTTGGATGTAACGCGTGGCACTGGCTGGAGGGTAGGCGGGATGCGTGGCCACAGTTGATTTGCAAATAGACCGCGGGGAGTACATTTTTGAGCTTAGGAATTCCTTTGACGCGGTGTGCAATTTGGAAATTTTGTAAATGGCAACTTTTGTGATGATTTTGGGGATGTTTTTCTTGTGCTTTTTTTTTATCGCATGTTTCAGTGGATGTGAGACTGGGATCGGGGCTATTGTCGTATGCAAAAATTTGGGTTATTTGAGATATTTTTTGTGAACGGAACTGTGGTTTAAGTCACTCCAGTTTTGTGGTTTCAAAAAAATTGCTGAAATAGGGTAATCCAATTTGTGGTTCGGATTTGACATTCCTGCCTGTTCGTTTTTAGAGATACGCTAAAACAAAGCTCCTTCGTATCCTGTATCTATTTGCAAAGCGATTGACTGTTGGGAAGCAAAATCGAACAGTTTTCAAAACATCCGCTATTTTGTATGTCCATGCGTTTACAGGGAAATTATTGAGGGAGCGACAAGAATTGCGTAGGTGGATCCTCTATCGATGACACCAAGAAAGCTCCGACGGCAGTTGAACTGTTTTCGGTTTATGACTGGTTTTATGAAAATGACTGGCTTAGGGCACCCTTTTTTGACACTTTTTCTTACCTTCTATTGGTCGTAACAACTGAATGGTTTCGGTATCAAGCTATGCGTCTTTGTATTCCGCATTTATTTGGAAGTATGTAATTTGGCATGTCAAGAAGCGTAATTGGATCCTCTGTCGATGCTCCGAAGCTCCGACAGCAAACAAACTGTGTTAATTTTCAGTGACACTTCAATGAGGAGTTTGTTGGCATTCATCGAATAAACAAATACGAGGCAGACCAATATACCCAAGTCAATTGTACGGGTTTGAACACAGATCTGTTTTGGGGCCCTGTTGTATTTAATTTTTTTTTGTCTTGTTGGAGAACATGCTATAAGACTAGGCTAGGCTAGGCTCCTATGCGGGCTTAGATGGAACATAAAAGTCTATCATCCTCTACTCCATTGTTTACCTCTTGCGACACTTAGGCGAGAGCTCCTTCGGGTCCACTTCTATGGTGATCTAAACGAGTTAAATCTTTTATGCTTTATATGGTGATCGCGGATAGGTGGATCTTGGCTGATTGACGTGCCAGCACTATGGACCCAGCATGGTCCAACTGTGCAATTAGAAACTTCAAGCTACTGCTGCAAACTCCACTCTTCAGAATTCTTTCAAAAATGTCCCTCCTTCTCAGCGCTTAACAACGAAATGATGTTGCCTCCAGCCATGTAAAGGAAAAAAGGGCTTTTCAAAAATGCTCACAGTTCCCTAAGGAGACACACACAAATTATTACGTTGACACAGCGATGTCATTGAGTTGGTCCCCGAGACGAAATTTGCAAAATGAAGCTCCCCTCCCATCGGGCACCTTCAGAGACACATCACTCATCCGCTCTGACAGCTTTTGTACGTACGTGTGTACCACTACAGGCTAATGACTCCCGTGTTTCTCTTAAAAAAATCAAATTCTGCGAACCAGCCAACTCCTCGTCAACCATTTTCACTGTAAGCATTATGAATGAAATTTTAAATCCAACCCCGGGGACTCTGTCTCAGCGCACCAGGCGAAAGGAAAAAGGAAAGCGAAAATATGCAAAAATGATGTCAATCGAACTTGGTACCAAATATGACCCAGTCTCGCGAGTTGCTTTGTGCAACAGCCGGGTAAATTTTAAACGGAGTTACAAAAAATAGGAACACTGCAGTCAAACCGGCGAAAAAAAGGTGAGAAAACCGTGGGGACGAAGAGCCGAAAGGACGTTACATAAGCATTACACGCACTCTTGCATTATTAATAAGGCCAGCCGGCATTTTTCGTCCTTAAACTAGGACATTCTTCCCTGTCCCTGCTTCATTCACTCGCTCCAACCTGTCAACCGGGGGAGAAAACACAATAAAAATACAAAAAGAAGAAAAAAAGTGAAAAGCAAGCGAATGGGGAAAAAAATGAAAGGAAACTTCAATGAAACAGGAGCAAACACAAGCAGCTTTTTCATAAATTTTTAAATGTCCTTTTGTTGTTTCATATTGGGGCTGGGACGAGAGGCACAAATCTCTCGCTCACTCCACCCCACTCCCACAGCCCCGTCGGTATTGTACTGAGCCCAATTGAAAAAAAAAGGTTAAAAGGGCTGCTCACTCGCTTCGCATGTCTACTCGTTCCGCTGATGAAGCATTTCTCTGCAAAATTCCTTTAGGAATTGGGAGACCTTTCAAAAATACATAAGAAAACGAGCATCAAGAAAAAAATACAAAAATTTGTGAATAATTCGTCTGACGAAGGGAACCGTTAATTGCAGTGGCCTGACATGGAATGTACGTCATGGGAATAGCCCAAGACACAAAGCGTGTTTACCTTTGAGAGTTTTTTGGCAGACGTCTCGGTCGTCGGTCGACAGTCGTCAACCGTTTCGGTCTCTGTGTCGATGTCGATTTTTGAATTAAGGGCGACTTTCTGTAAATATTTGCAGTGGAAGTTGCTAGTCTTGAAGAAATCTAGTTTACACACCACCCATCACGAAATGACAGGCTTCGCTTTCTGTCAGAAGGAGAACTGGTACAAAGGCAGACTCGTGGCCGACGCGATTTGCCTTTTAAGCCCCCACTTCAACTGCCTTTGCTTGCGGAGGAGGGGTCCCACTTGGTGGGATTGCGGGCGACCGGGGGAGCGGTTACATGACGTGTCCTTATAGCGTCCTGCCACGTTAATGAAAGGCAAACATCATGTAATATGCATGCTTTAATTATAAGCCCATCTAGACGATGGCGTTTGTTTGAATTTGCAACGTATGTTGGTGCAATAATTTTTTTTTTCTTCCTTTTTCTACCTTCAGTCAGTCTCGTTCTTTTCGCTTCTGCTTGACGGGCTGTTAATCGTTTGATGGTTTTGTGAAACGCAGTTTCATTGTGGATGGCTGGTGGGGGTTTAGGGGGAACGACGAAGGGATCGTGGAGAAGGTGTTGGCAAAGTTGCATAACCTTGTGACTTTTCATTTGCAAAGAAAGGCGAACGGGTTAGACGTCGTTGCAGGCATTTGAAAAGGAGCAATGGCCTTGATTTTGGTAATATTGATTTTTGGTCGACCACTTGATATGAGTTGATGATCATGGATGCTCAGGAACTACCTACTTCACAAGAAATTCTATCATTTCTTTGCTTTCGTCTACAACGTTTGGTTCCACTCTTCCGTCAGATATGCCAATGGACGAGTTTCCAAGGATGCAAGGGACTGAATACAAGATGTTTCATATCTTGCAGTAGTCTAAGCAGTTAGCTTCAAGGATGAGGACGGACGAGGCAGGGCCACGGTTGTGGTGAAAAATAGAATTTGGCATCGTTAAGGTGATTGTCAAGGCTAACCAGCAGAAGTATCTTTTTTTTGACAAATGACGAAAATTATTAATTTTCTATTTTAAATCAAATTTGAGGTAATTTTTTCAATTTTGTTCAAAGACTTCGACTAGGTCAACAAGGACACACTCCGTCGTCACCATAAAACCTCTATTAACGACCCCATTCGCCGAGTCGCTTAATAAAAGCCTGCATCATAAACGACCTAGTCTATTGTGAACAAGATCAGGCCCACAGTCCATTTCAAGGGTTATGTCCTTCGGCCGGTTTTTTTTTTTTTGCTTGCAAATAAAATTCGCTGATTCGGGATCGAAGTTTATTTAGGCTCCTGTCCCTGACACAACAATTTCAATCAAAATTCCATTATTCTTCGGCGTTATATATAATTTTCAAATACACCCATTGTCCTGCGAGGGAATAAAAGCACCCTCAACACGCCCCCTTGGAGAGCTGTGAATGTTATCTGATGCATCCGTGTGTGATCAAATAGGCTTTTAGAACCTTTTTTTGCTCACTCTGAAACGACGTACTCTGAACCCACGAATTCAATTTCATCGCCAAATAACTTTCATACACGATTTTATTGGTGATGCTATCCTAAGTTGTCCTCTCCACACAATGAGTACGCCGTCCTCTGTTCGATGTTTGCAAAAAAAAATCTTACATCATTTCCTTAAATGGGTGTTAAAATTTGCATTTAATGTTCATATGTCCATAAGCCAGGACACAAGCAGGGAAATTCTGCGGCGAGTGCACAGTGAATCGAAGAGGGAATCCAGGGCCAAGGGGAGCAATAATAATAATAAGGATGTTCTCAATTTTTTTTCTCGTTTTTTGCCAATATATTTCCGCCCACCACAAAATCCTCCCCCATTCGGCCCATCCTCTCATTGAGTGAGTGGAAAGCGAAAAAGAGAGAAAAAAGAAAAAATCGCTCGCCCATCAATTCGCCGGAGATGACACAATAACTGTGAATCGTTTTGTAAGCACGCAATACGATTATCCTTAAATTTATGGCAAAACAGAAATGCGAACAAGAGTGAGAACGAACGAATGGCCTGGCAATGGAACGAGAAGGAGAACTCGAACTCGAACTCGAACGAGAGCGTGGGCTTAGGGGATGGGGCGGAGATGAATTTGCATTTTTATCGGAAAATCCTTGTGCGGACATATATATTTTTTTTCTTTATAAAAAAAATCCTTTCCTTGCAGTGGAATTTGTTTATATAAATTTTTCTCCTTTCTCTCACGTTTTCCTCTCCCCGGGGCTTGCAGCGTTTAACCTAAAGTCCTTGTAGGTTGATCCTCTTGATGACGGTTGACTTTTGTGTCACATGTCCATAAGTGGGGGACTCTTGTATGCATTCCCTACCCATCTCGTCATATCAAATAAAGTATCAAATATTTTTATGATCCCACACCCCTCCCCATCGCCCACCCCCACACCCATCCTTTCAACCGCATTTCTACGGAAAAACATCGCAAAAAACTGAAAAGAAAAGGGACGACTGGAATTCGACATCCATTGACAGTGGAAAAAAAAATCCGGAATGTCTCTATGAAATGAGGAATTTGAACATGTCAACCCTGACCAAGCCGGCCGGGGACGCTTGGCCACCCTCGGCTCAATCACACAAAAGATCGTTCATAAATACCAAAAGAAAAAATGTATATTTTAAATATTTAAATGTGTGTCAGAGCGGGGGAGACGGGACGTCCAGTCCGGAGAAATAAGAAAAAACGTGAAATTCCACTCGTGGGTGACTGCCAAGCAACCGGCCTCTTGGGACTGCCCATCTTCCCCGTCCGTGTCCACATGCATGTCCTGGAATTCGCACAGACCTGTGTGTGCGTGCTATTTTTAGCAATTTATTCATGACATACGTTTACATACTCGAGGCCATAAAACAAAATTAAAAACATTACCCAAAGCAAACTGGACCCGGTCAGCTAGTCGTGACATCTTAAAGGCCATCAACTGAACTGCAGCCAAAGACGATCGACTTAAAGACCCTCGGCGCACAACTGTCGCCATGCACTTGGTGATTATCACACAGTCACCGCCGCGAGGGAAAGCAGTCGTTATTTCCTGGAGTCTCATCCCGTTTTGCGGGAATGCACACCACCCCCATTAGGCCACAGAACGGGACGCGTAGGATTGTGTGAGTTCGCTTGGAGGGTTCGTTTTTGTGTTCTGAATGCAAGTGTTCTGAATAACGATATCCTTATTCGCACTTCGAAATGTCTCTTCCTGGTTGTGCATCCTTGGTGAGCTTTTGCCACTGCATTCAGCGATGATGGCGATGAGTGCTTGGGCATAGTTTAAAATATAATTGAGCGCTGTGAAGTCTTTTGAGGGGGTTTTGGGGCGGGGCAGCTGACATGAAAAGGGAGCATTTGTGGCTTTTGTCGGAAAATCATTGAACTGGAGGTCTGTGACCTCGAAGGCGGTTATCCTCCCATGCGTGGGGTGCTAAACTTTAATGTCAATTTGAACAAGATTCCCTCATCTGCTAGTCCTCTAAGATGTGTGTAGAACCAACAGAATTTTTGGAGTTGCTGGGTTGCCTGGTTTTGCCGATCGAGGCTGATGTTGCAGTTGATCGAAGCGATTGGGGTTGTTTTGTAAATCGACTTCTGTTGGCGGATGTTGGAGGTCGAGTCTGTTCCTTAAACAGCCTGCTGTTGGATGGTATCGGGGATTGAGTCTTTTCATTGAGCAGTCTGGTATTAGATAGGTAGGTTATTGTTTGATGGGGTCCGCGATCGACGCTGTTCCTTAAGATGGCTGCTAACGAGTCGTGTCCGATATCGGGGCTGTTCCCTAAGTAGGCTGCTGTTGGCGATCGAGGCCGCTTCTTTATCAGGCTGCGGAAAGTTCCTGTCGGCGATTGGGGCTGTTCCTTAAGCCGTTTGCTATTGAATGGAGTCGGGGATAAAAGCTGTTCATTAAGAAGGCTGCTGAAGGATCGTGTCGGCGATCGACGTTGCTTCATAAGCAGGGTGTTGTTTGATGGGGTCGGTGATCGAGGCTGTTCCTCAAGCCGTTTGCTATTGAATGGAGTCGGGGTGGAGGCTGTTCCTTAAGCAGTCTGCTGATGGATCGTGTCGGCGATCGACGTTGCTTCTTAAGCAGGCTGCTGCTTGATGCGGTCGGTGATGAAGGCCGATCCTTAAGTAGTCGGTTATTGGATAGTCTCTTTAATGATCGATCTAGTCTGATTCCTAATGCCATCGATCAATACTGTTAATTAGGCATTTCTCGTGAATTCGTCGAATACACTCCCATATCACACCACTGTCAACACAGTTTAACCTCCGCCCTTATGAAATCTTCTCTCTCCCACCACACTCCATGTCTTTTCCCACTCATGTCCCTCTAACCTTTAAGCACATAATTTTGTCGAATGTCACATCACCGATATGTCCTTTCCACAATCACAACCTTGAAGCTACTGCTCATTTCTCAGCATTTACTACTCTGTTTATGCCATGGCTTATCTTCTTTTATGGCCTTTGCCTTATCACTCTGGCTCAGCAATAAAATGCGAATCTAAATCCACCCACTTCCACACGCGCGCAATCAATCCACACGGTCAAATACACTTCATCGACCGATTTGCGTAGTCAAACTTACGACATAAATCGAACATAGAGACACAGAGTGTGAGAGGGAGACCGATAGGACTCCTAAATCACAGCCACCTAATTCCATCAATCATCGAGCCCATAAAAAGTATGATTTCACTTTTCAGACTCCCACTCGCCACCATAGCAACCACCCATCGGGCGCCACTTAAATTTTGCGAGAGAAACGAAACAAAAATACCAGAAAAGAAAAAATAAACAGAAAAACACCAACAAGCCGTCGTTTAACGAGGTTTAGAAGCGCAAAGGGGAAAGCTAGCAAGCAAGCAAGCAACCTTTTGTTTTCGACCATTTAAAAGAGGATATAAGTGGAAAACGCTAAAACGCTTTCCATAATTTTGCACGTAACCCAAACACACAAATACCTCCCTCCCCCCCACGAAAACACTCTCCGCAACCAACACACAGAAAAGACCCAGAAGAGATGCATACCATCACACACACCTACACATCATAACATGACGTTGATATTGAATTTAGGTCGTGAAATGCCCCCTCGTCTCCACCTTCATCGCCGCACCTCCAAGTGAGCAAGGGCTAGGTGGAACAATGAAAGCGCACGGAAGGAAGACAGACGAGTGAAACAAAACCTCAAAAGCTTAATAAAACAATGGAAACCTGTGAGTGGTTCTTAGGCACCTAATACAATGTAGGATTAACTTTGTTTTCGTTTCCTTTCAACTTTGCCAAGCTCTGCTAGTTAGTAGGGTACCAGCAGCTGGCCCGACCCGACCAGCCCCCAGCCCACACCAGCCCACTCCACTTCATTCTCCACACACACACTGGCTCACAGGCCACCAGCGTGCTCGTGAATTTCCGAAATACATCGTTCATTTTAGCGCGCCATCTACCTACAATCAACATACCTGAGTCGCAGGACTCTCCTCCTCTCTGTACCCATCCCCCCGCTTTGTGGGCCCAGAGTGTGGTGTGTGTCCTGTGGGTAGTTCCGTTTTATGTTGCCCATCGGGGAGAGGGTGTGGGGCTGGGGGATGAAAATTAATTTTCTTCCTTTTTATGATTTGTCTGAGAGCACCTTTGCCGTAGGGGGAACCAAGTCCGTCCACAAAATCGTCCTTCGTCGACGTCGTTTAACGTTTTTATTGTACGATCCATACACACATGTCCGTGTGGGCGCATATGTATATGAGATCCGACACACTGACCAGAAGGACTCGTTTGGTGGATCGCATGTCAATTGCTCATAAAGCATATTGCCTAACAAGGACATTCGACGGTTGTTTCAGCGTATGAAAGATGGTTTGCGGATGTGGCGGCTGCGGAGCGGTGTGTGTGGTGGCGAAGCGTAACGTGGCGCTCTTTGGTCGCGTGAATGTATTCCAAGCTAACCACGGGTGATATCAAATGCATTTAGGATTATTTACTTTTTGCCTCCTTAAGGGAATTGTGATGGTTCAGTGGGTGGATGGCGGAGAGAGGGGGTGGAACGCAAGGCGTGGTTGACTTTTCGTAGTGATTTTCTAGTTAAGCACCTCAAACACAATAAACCCGAGTAATGTAGGGTGCGTGGGTGGTGACGGGTGGAGGGGTTTGTAAGTGAAGAGTGGTTTCGGAATGAAAGGGTCGTTTCGCTTATTTCCGGAACCGGTACAGTGGGACTAAAAAGTAACTAAGTACTAAAAAAATCAGGTGGTTCCATTTATTTTTTTCAATTAATCTTGGGCTGGTTGTTAAGGGCAGGGGGCAGGGTCCACTCGTCTGAGTGACACGCTTGACAACGTCGTAGACTGACCCGGCAGTGAATGATGACTTTGTCTTCAACCATCGACTCGTGTACCAGCCTCCGTTTCAACGAAGTCCCATGGCAACCCCATCCACTGCTTCCTGACCCCTTTTGAGTGCACACTCGAACGAAAATCGTCGCAAATTAGTGACTCTCGGTTGTGGTTACATTTGAGGAAATCTCCAGTGGCCAGACCCTGACTGAAGGGTTCAGACGTCGCTTGCTCAACCATCCACAAATGACTTGGCCCCATGAAGGGGTTGAAAAAATCTCAACCCCACTGTGTGTGCATCCTTCACGGTTGGTTTGTCTTGGTCCCAACAGGAAGTGAAGAACTATAACCCCCCACTCTCCGGCTGCGAAAATGTTTCATTTGGAAAATTTTAATTAACTAACTGTGAGTGCAATTTGAGACCCATTTAACCCGCCCACCCATCCCCCCACCCCCCACCCCTCTACCAAAACCCAGCGACTCATTTGTATGCCCACACACATACCAACCCTCGAGCCCCCGATGTCCACCCCTCCCCCCCGTTCACATAAACAAACACAAGTTGAGCTAGTCACCCGAAGGAAAGTAACACAAATCCATAGCCAGCTACACAGAGGAAAGTAGTCAGCAGCAGGCAAACAGCAACCCTCGCGACGGAATTACCAAAGTGTGATATGACGTTGGATCCTTTTGAAATGTATTATTGCGGTTGTTATCGCATGAACCTTCCCCCGGGAGCTTTTCGCCCATTTTCGGGACGCCGTCGCATCGCCCGTCCACCCATGAGCAGTCACTAAGGCACCAGTAGTGCCACCAGCCGCACCAGCAACAGCAGCAGCAGGTGAAGCACAAAACTATAATGAAAAGTGAAAAACATGGAAAACCACTTGAACTAATGTCCCAATAAAATGCCGAACCGAGGCAGAGAAAGGCCGGCGGGAATGAGTCACGCCACAAGCACACACAGTTTCAGGTGCGAACTGCACACGGGGAGCACAACAAAGATGGCGTGTATTTTAATTGAAAATTCTAATCATAATCTCCATCTCTCCGTCTCCATCCGCATTGGCGTTCACACAGAGATGTATGTAAGTCGCCACAATTACTGCAATTCTGGTGGCATTTGTTGCACACATTGTACACTCGTCGAGATATCGAATGCCATTCCCATTCCAAGGACGCGAGTCCTTTGCGTGAGTGAATCAGTAGCAGGATTGCATACATTTTGTGGTTTCCAAATGAATTACATGGCATCGCGCGTCTTAGAGTGCTCTTGTCTCCCCACCTCGCTGAGGGAGGACGGAAGTCGCTGAAGAATGATTTGTTTCCTCTCGAGTTGTATTAAGTAATTACACAGCTGTCAGGAGCACCATCCGATTCGCAGAGGCAAACTTTTATTGGGACCAAGGTGAAATGAAAATGTCGAGAGGAGATAAGGAATTAAGGGACGAACCAAGGCCAAGGAGGAGCTAAAGGTCACAGCCTGTCGAGGATAATTTATTGAAAATTGAAAAAGTCACTGCAGGAGGTGGCACAATCTCCCACAGGCGAGGTCGAAATCGATTTTCAAAGCGATTGACGAGTTTTCATTATTCAGTTTGTTTTGACTGGAACCATTTAAGTCGGGCCAAGGAGGTCATACGTGGGCGGCGGTAATCGTAATCGATTGGACCGGGATTGAGTGGGCAGAGGACGAATTTTGATTTCTGACGAGGTTAAAATTTGAAAACAATCAGTGGTTAAACCCGCTAATTGGTGAGTGGGCAGCCGATGAGTAGGACATGGAGGCTTGAGGTGGGAGTGATTGAATGGAAAAGGGGTTTTGTCAGCGGTTCTAGGCAGATGAAGTGATGAATGGTGCTGGCGGAAATGGCCTTATGACGTTGTCAGAATGAGAAATAAGGCCATATGGCCAGGAACCCACTAGAGTGGCGGTCATTGTGTTCTTTTTTTTTTTTTTACAAGGAGCGCCTTCCCCCTTAACTAGAACAGAGACCGGGTAAGAGATTGTTTGCAGGGCCGCGATTGGCCCGACCCCCGCTTGCTCATTCTCCTCATCGCTAAGGCGGGCGGGACGAATTCCATCGGAGGGGCCATACCATATTATCCTACCAGGAAGCGCAAATCTTTGGAAAGACTCTTCAATCTCTATTGGCAACGGTGACTTAGATCTTTTGTAAATTGAGGAGTCCTACCATACCACCGAACGTAAAACACCACGATAGCACTTAAGAATCCCGGGGTGGAAGAGCTTAATAACTCAATAGAGAGTCAAAGTCAACAGTTCCCAACTGAGAGTGAAGAGTCTTTCCAAAGATTTGCGCTTCCTGTAAGTATATGCCTAGTGTGTTACGAAGGAAGCTCTCTTTCAAGAGCTGAGGACATGACCTCAGTACGGCTCTTTGGAAATCCACAACCGACCGTCGTCGGTCGTCCGACCGTCGGATACGAAGGCGACTGACTAGACTCCTGTCGTTGTACAGCCCGTACAGTTCGTGGTTGAATCTTCTCCTCCAGAAACCGTCAACGCAAACAGGACCAAAGATCGCACGCAGAGTTTTTCTCTCGAAGAGACCCTCATCCGCTTTTGAGATTGTGCATGCCTCCGCGCCGTACAGCAGGACTTGTATAAAGTCAGTTTGGTCCTTTGAGAGATGGCTCCTCTACTCAATTGTCCCTTGAGCCCATAGAAACAGCGGTTGGCAAAAGTTAATCTGCGTTTGATCTCGGTACTTATGTTGTTCGTACTATTTACTGCGGAGCCGAGGTAGACGAAGTCCTTAACTACCTCGAAGTTATAGCTGCTCATTGTGACGCTCTGTCCAAAACGTCGATGTTGTGTATCCTTTCTTGATGACAGCGTATACTTCGTTTTGACCTCATTCACCGCTTGACCCATTTTAGCCGCTTCCGCCACAATGTCAACAAACGCCTCATTGACGGCTCGCTGTGTTCTGCCAATCACGTCAATGTCATCCGCGTATGCTAACAGTTGTACGGACTTCTGGAAGATCGTGCCTCTAGTGTTGGGGTGTGAGTCTTGCATGATCTTCTCCAGGATGATGTTAAAGAAGTCACATGACAGCGCGTCACCTTGTTTAAAACCTTTTTGGACATTGAAGGTATCGATGAGCTCGTTACCGACCATGATGGAGCAGCGAGAATTCTCCATCGTCATCCTGCATAACCTGACGAGTTTGGCAGGAATGTCAAAACTAGACATGGCGTTGTATGGCTCGTCCCTATGCACGCTGTCATATGCAGCCTTGAAATCGACAAACAGGTGGTGGGTGTCGATCTGCGTCTCTTGGGTCTTTTCTTGGAGATCCTCATCTCCGCTCTTGTTCGATTTTCTTTCATATTCTGCTTAAAGGTTGCTTAGAGGGATTTCTCGTTCCACCTCCCACATCACGGTTGTATGAGGACTTCGTGGGTGGGGACAACTGTGCGCGGTCAATGGATTAAATTTCAAGCGAATGCTCACCTGTTCAGCGAGTTCTAAATGTCCAACAGAAATCGCGTAACAACCTCATAACTTGTCCACAAGAACTTGCCTTTCATTAGACTGTTGATGATCTGTCCACGAAGTTTAGGATCCGATCTGATCTACACAATCCAATCGAAGCCGCGAATTCGATAAGCACGATCATCTCCGCCCCCTGCCAGTTTTGTTTCAAGACGAGTGCCTTATCTATCGGCCTTGTTCCCTCAAAACCGGCTAGAGCATATCACTTAAACAAAGCTTGAGTCCTCTCACCTCTGCCTCACTCAACTGCGTTGTTCCTCATTCGAGCACACGTTTCTTTCCAGTGCACTGGGCGTTTCAGAGACTTTAATTGTACATCAATTCCAGCAGGCTGTAGCTGATGTTTGATTCGTTGCTGTGCTGCTCATTAGGAAAATCATCTTTTGTCCACGATCGGGGAATTGCTCCGCCGTTTTCTACGGAACATTCATTAGCTTAGTTTCACATCGCCCCCAGGAGTCGCTCCATTCAGTGCGATAACAAAGTTTTCCGTCTCAGTAACTCTAGTGTTGCTCCATACTCACGCATCGGCTTATTAATATCATAACATCGGCTCACACTGGCATCCTGGCGCCAATGCACATCCATTCAAGGCTCCGGAATCTGTCTCTATCGAACGTCACGTCACTTCACAGCGACTGGGTGCGGATCCCTCGTCATCTTCCTGTCCAACACCCTCTGTCAGTTCACGTCTAATGGGAGGGAATATGGGTCGCAGCGCCTGCAGCTTGTAACATCGTTTCTATACAACCTAGTGTTCCAATTGTGCGCTACTCCATCTGTACCACCTCTCTCTCTCTCTATTTCCCTACCGTCGCTCTAGCTCTACGTGAGGAATGCGTCAGAAGAGCGGTGGGTGGGTGCGGTGCGGGGTCTCCAAACACACACACACAAAGTTCATACAGCTCATAGCGGTTTTTGAGAGGGAATCACATAAATTTTCCGGGAACTCATTATTTATCCTGTCAGCGAATGTATGGATGACTGAGAGTGTTTGAGAGCAAAGCACTCTCGTTCCTATTCATATGTATCCTGGCGAATGGAAGGATAATTAAACTTTAATTAGGAAACTATACAAGTGTGTCACACAGAGTGAAAACGTGACGGTGTGCCCGTGTCATTTTGTATGCTTTTTTTTGTTTTTTTTTCTCTCCTGTGTGCTCCTTCATCTTGTTCTTTGTGTAGCAGCGAGCTGCCTTCGCTGAGCATATTGCATTCCTTCGTGGGTGCTGCTCCGAACACCTCTGCTCGTGCCAGGGGAGACCGAGAGATGGCGGAATGGTGCTTCCTTATATTTTCTTGACTAAGTAGGCGCTTCGGAGCGTGTAGAGTCCTTTGAACTAAAGGATCACACGTCCTCAGCATGTGTGCGAGGGTGGTTATTAATTTGAACAGGGAATAAGAAATTTTCTAATGAAAGTGTCCTTGCCTCCGATGTGATCCTCAATTAAATGACTGCAAGAAGGAGCAGCAATTAATGAGAAGGAGCATCTTGTCGGAAGGAGCACATGGGTGGATAAGGCCAATTCCGAGACTGTGCTTGTGGGAGGATATGGATTCAATTAAATGTAATTAGTTCTCTTCGCCTTCCTGTATGGTAATTCGGGCGCTGGAGGTGGACGAGGTCATGATGAGTGGACGTCGGCTGGAGATGATGTAGGGCAGCAGCGTCGTCTGGCCACTGTCATTGACTTCTCTATCTGAAAGGACTCGTGCATATTAAACACCCTAGCAGGCCTTAATGATGTCACTTATTCAGACATGCAACTCAGACTTGAAGTGCTAATATCCACCATTTCCTTTGACAGTCCTTCCAGTCGGCTGCCTTGGCACGCCTCCCCCCACCTTTTCTTAAAGTTTTTATTGCATCGTTTCCCGTTCGTTCGCCTACAACCATCGCCGTTCGCTCTTACGCTATCATGGACTGTAATCCTGCATTCTTAAAGTTTCTCACAGGAAATCTTCCTTCCATGTTGGCATTAAAAACGAAAAGCACACAACACGAAAGCGCCTTAAACATCACGAGCTCCCCATCGCCGTCGTCGCTACCTGCTGCACTACCGCTGCCGCCGCGCCGACAGCAACAGCAGCTGTGTGGTGGTATGGCAGCTCTAGCCCCCGATCTATTCTCAAGGTACTAAACTAAAATGGCATGCAATTTGATTGACATGGCTCTCCTTTGCTCTCGTGCTTCAGTTTGCCACCTCCCCCAATGCAGCTCAGTGCTGCGCCCGTTGGTCCTTCGAGCACATTTCCTCTAGTCGAGGCCTTTATCCTCGAGGAATACACAAAATACGATTTCATCAGAATGGCAAAATGGAAAACATGGATTCGTTCATTTTTTGTTTTCCTTCTGTTCTAGCGAACACTCACGGAATCTCTACCATGCCCCGCACCGCACAGCTCAGCACTGTTTGCTAAAATCCCCATGTGACCCTATCGTGTGCCCTGTAATCCGGTAAGACTGTAAGCAACGGACGACGATGGAGAAAATATCCTCCAGCAAAACAGCCGAATAAACAACAAATCTGGGAAAAAAATGGAAAATGGCATAATACCGTGTGTACCTACCTGCCTGCCTGCTTGCCTGCCTGCGAGCCAGGCGCTCCTCATTAAAAGTCAATTCGGAGGCGCATTAAGCGTCCGGACTTCGAATTAAAACCATTCGCCGGGTTTTCATGTATCCCAATTGGCAGTCAGTCGGGCGGGTGGACTCGCTCGTCGTCGTCAGCTATAACCCTTTGGATGAGAAGCTGAGCGCGTAAAAACCTTCTTTTTTGCTGCGCCACCGTCGTTCCAGCGAATTATCATTGCGCTACAATGCCCCGCTCTAGTCCATAAAGACTCAAGTGGGCTCACTCACTGTTTTTTGAATTTGTTTTGTTTATTTGCTCAGTACTTTGCGCTGCTTCTTGGCGAGGCGGTTTGTGGTGGGATGGGGGTTGAGGACCAAGAGTGAGTCCTTTTTGTTTGGATTTCGCTGAATTGGCATTAGGGGACAGCAGCAGATGTGACGGCATACCGACCGACCTTGTGTCCTTCGGAAGTGTTCGAAAGGAAGTCGCATAAAGCCTCGGGCAGGCGAAAACTGGTTCGTATGCGCACGAGAGTGTGTGATCAAAGCGAAAGGGTTGAAGTGTGTGCAGCATGCAAAGGGGGTGGCATAGCGATGAGATGCAGTCAGCACGATCCGCTTTTATACCTGTTAAGTATTTCATTTCAGATTTCCATACCGTGGTACGCTCTTGAAGCTCACTCGTTGGATTAGTGGAAGGTTTCTGGTTCCACACCACCACCGTCATCACATCAACCCCTTCATCGTTACGACGACGAGATTCCTTTGTGAGTCACGTTACGCTTTTGGGTGAAACTAATTAATTAGTGTTTTAAATTTTGTCGAATGCATGCGGCTTTGTGCTGTGTAAGTGGTCGACTTCAAATGAAACTACACTCGCAGCGAGGGTTACGCGATGGGTAGCGATATTCGACACCAGCGATATCCGCACCACCGCAGTGGGAGTGAAACTAAAGAGTTCCCTGGGACTTGTCGGTTGTACGTAGGGGGGAGAGAAGTTTCGTAATACTGCTCGTAAATCGTGCGGGTTTCTTTTGTGTGGCAATTCACTTTGATCACATGAACGGGGAGATACTGAGTACATGCGTCGCTAGAGTGAAATTGAAATGATTGAGTTCTGCGTTCACCCCTAAGTTGGATGGTTGAAAGTGTCTAATTAATTTAATTTCTTCTTCTGTGTCTTATGCTCTGGGGATATGCTTTTCTTTCAGAATTTGTTTCCATCTACCACGTGCAACTCCTTCCTAGATCTAGATTCGTGAGGCTCTACACAAGAGGTGAGGTGGTCGAAAATATGGACTTATCCAATTCGTGGTCCGGATTTGACATCTCTTTTTCAGTCGCATACGTCAAAGTGAACTATCATCCAAGGGACTAAGATTGCTAGTCGCTGAACGCGTTAAAATCGTGAAAATGAACCACAATGATTTCTGTGGTATACGCATTTCAGGCATTTCGAGCTTGCCATTCTCGACATAAGCATCCATCTGAGCGAACCCAAGTCAAAACGTCGCGAACAATTCGAAGAGACTGGGTTGGTTATAGATGTCCACTGATCTTCTCTGTCTTCTAGCCCATGGAGACATGGATGTTCGAGAGAAGATAAAGAAGTCCTTGGTTCTGAACTTAGGGGAGAGGATCGAACTACTACATGACTGTAGCAAGGCGCCTTTGCATTCCACGCCTAAGATTACAGAATAGTCTTTGACTCTGATACAATTTATAGGTATGTTACTTCCCGATGTGAACTAGTCACCAAGATCTTGAGTTGGACTTCTTTAAGTAGGACTATGCAAATGATCGTGTTAATGCGCACAATTGCCAAACCCTTGCCGCTTTTAAATCAAGATTTCAACAAAATCTTAAAGCTGAATGTACTTGATCTGAATTGCCTTTTGGTACCTCACAATGGATGACACTGTCCAACAAGACAAATGTCCAAAGTAACCCGTGTCCCCACTCATAACCACCACAAAATAAATTGCCAAAGTCCTAAGAGATCAATATTCCATCCAATCAATGAGCCACCACGCCGTCCTAGTTCAATGGTTTTTGATCTACGAAAGTCCTCAGTTCAGTAATAAACCTTATCAACAATTTTGTCATAATAATCTTGCACACAGCAGCCCCCAGTCGCCCATAGCTGGATACACGCCCATGTTTTTACAGCAAAACCCAATTCCCCACAGCAGTGCCCCTAAAATCAGGAATAAAAAAAAAACTGCGATAGCGGAGCAACAACTCACCATCACAACACACTCCAGCTCTATCAGCTACCCGCCTAAGAGTATACTTATTAAAACAACAATCATCATCGACGTTTATAATTACAAAACACCAGCCAATCACTTAAGTGCACACGGAATGACTTTTATCGATAAATTATTTAATTGCACCTAAACAGCACACACCTGTGCGAAGGCGATGAGGAGTCTATTATCCAGTGCTGTGGTCTCATGTGGGGCTGGCTTTTCATCCGAAAAGCATGCACCAATTGTTGCCGCAAAAAAGTATGCTATATATGCAATGCCCCATAGGAGACCTTTCCGGGACAGGGTGCCACCACAAAATTGAGCACTTTTTTTCCCTAAAGGTGTGCCCAGAAATCGATAATGTTGAAGCATAAATATTAAAGAGGTCCCACTTTTGCATGAAAGTGACGTCGTCGCCTTACATATAGTAAAGAGGACACAATTCCTTTTCGTTTCGTGTTTTTTTCCTTCCTTTGACACAGCCTCGGTCGTAGCTCATAGTCGTAGTTGTGTGTTTGTGTGTGTCACGAGGTTTTGTGCAAAGGTCCCTCACCCTACCCAACACATTCATGTTCTCCTCCGGCTGTCAGTGAATGGATATTCTGCGAGTAAATTGTAGAAGACCTGAACGAAAAAAAAAACGTATCGTCCTGCGAGACAAAACACAAGAGAGCAAGGTACTCTCGTATACAACTAGGAAAACACCACATACACACGGTAAAACATGCGAAACAACAACAACAACAACACTCGCAGAGAATGAATTAAAAAGAAAAAACGAAAAAGCAAAAAAAAAAACAAACAGAAAACCAACGAATATATCCTTGTATGAGGATCACAAAGACTGCATTCCAAGTTCAAGTCAAAATTTAAACTCAATAATTCATCTCACATGTACAGTGACTAGAGTAAGTGGCTCTCCGACTGAGTGGGTGGCAGGGCTTTGAGAGAAGAGCAACACTGCGGCGGGCGCATGTCCTGTGAGAGCAGCGGAGAGGAGAGTCCTGACGATAGCAGCGCCAAAATTTCCCACAACGGTGGGTATAAGAACCTCTACTCTCTCTCTCTCGAGCAGTTTTGAGAGATTTCCACTAGAAGGAATGTGGGTTTTTTTCCTGTCATATTGGGGGGAGAAAAACTGCTGACTCAGTGGAGCTTCTCAGTCGTTTCCCTGCCCTCAGCAAGGTTATCTCGGAATCAAATAGGAATTTTTTCGAAATTTCCAAAGAGCCTAACACAGCCCGACTTAGACATGACGCAATTACACTGCATTAGGGATAAATTAATTATCCTTTTTTGCGCCTATTCCCACATACTGTTGCCTCCCAACCCACCGCTCCATCGGTTTACTTTGTTTCTCATTCGCTCGCAGTAAGTGGGCCAGACACACGCGTGAAAGGATCCTACTGCCAAGAAAGACCGACCAAAAAGGAGGAACAACACACAAATAAAAAAAAATAGATTGGTTCCATTAATCATGCACAGATGACCAGGAAAATGGATTTTTTCACTTCGTCCTTGTGTAGGCTCCTCCGAGCTCCACACCGCCCCTCTTGTATGTTTTGGTTTTTTTGTGTCCTATTCTGCTTGCCTGCCTCCTTTCACTGTTGCCTCATTGTATTGATTTTCGTTCTTTTTCCGGTTTTTCGTTCGTTTTTGGCTTGTAGCATATTTTTTTTTTGTTGCTGTTGCTTTTGTCCTGTGTCCGTGTGTGTGTGCGCTGTTTTTTTTTTTTTGGTTATCTATTTGAAGTGATGGTCGACACTGGGCGCACACACAGCTGTAGGAGGCGCGCGTAGTAATTTATTAATTCAACTTTCGGGTGGTATTTGAATGGGAAAGGATATTTGCTTGTGACCGAGAATAAATTGACGAACAGCCTAGGAGGCCCTAGTGTGAATGGTTAATTTTGTTGTGGGCGTTGGAATTGGACGATATGGAGATGGAGTAGTCTCGATTGGAATGTTCTTTGGGGGTACGAGCATGTGTGCGGTGAGGGGAGAAAGGGCTTGCTAAGCGCGCTGTCATTACTGAACTGCTGGCGATGGTGGTAGGTGATGACGACGACTTACGACAGCACAAATGTCAATTGGCCTCTCCATCTGGTCGCATGTCATTGTAATTAGTGATGGTTTCATTGAACTCATTTTTTTTTGTGTGGTGGATGGAGATGGAGGGTAAGTACGAAAGGAAGGTCACCTGTCGGTAGGGGTCAATGGTGGCTGATATGGGATATTTTTCAAGGTTGCCTCCAGGTGGGGCATTATGTGTGCTGTGGAGTGTAATGATGATTCAATAACTGAAAGAGAGCCCTTAATAGGGGAGGAGGGTACATAAGCTATTGGGAATTGTGGGTGGACTAGACGTGAGCCATTTAAGTTACCGAGGGGATTTCTTTAGACGGTTGACAGGTGTCGGATGGTTTTTCGGGCGGAAGGAGTGGAGGCTTGGTTCGACAAAAAGACTTATGATCAATGAAACAAAAGAATCAATAGAAGGCTGCTCTTCTTAGTAGTAGGTTTTACAATGATATGGGATCAGTCATGGCATATCTTACACACGTACTCGTCTACCAAATGTAAGTGCCATTTGTCAGACATAGGCTACACTTATAAGAGTGCACCGGTATAGTCTTCTCTGACTAACGTCACATGCATTACAGGCGACAAAGCAGAATTTCGTTGGACGGAGTTCAGGAGATTGCCGAAAAGTTTAAACTCAAATTTTTAGACCATTCCCCAATGAGTCGCAGAACTCTCGAATTTTACATCAAGTTCTTTTCACTTCAATTTCATGGCATCCCCAAGCTAACCAAGTCAACATGATAAAGGCTGTTAGTCTATGTGTTGATTTTCCAACGCCTTGTGTTTGATTGATTTTGCGCCTGGACACTTTGAATCATGTTTTCCAGCGCTTCAGGTGATAGTGAAAACATTGTGTGTAGTATATAATGAATCTGTGCAGTGTGCTGTGAAAACAATAAGAGCTTGCTAGCATTTTTGGGACTCTCACTATTTTTAGGAATGGATTCACCCACCTTGGTGGCTGTGAGCTTGTTTTCTTCTTCGCCTTACTCTCCCCGGCAAGCTTAAAATTGGATCAGTTCCCACGAAATGGAATCAAAAGTGTCTTGGAAGTATTAACAAGCATTTGGTGTAGCAGTGGGTATTTCTCCAATTTTTTTAGGCAACAGTCACAACACGAAACAGTGTCCCAGATGCCACTGTCAGATCCAGTTCCTTCACCCAACCAAACATCTTTAAGAACCCGCAAGTCGTCACAAGCTGTTCACCAATAATGTCAAACATACCATTCATCTACGACCGATTCAAGTGCCCTCAAAATGTTTAGCGGAGACCAAGTAAAGTGGAATATCAACTCACTGCTTGCAACTCCGTGTGCCGACGCAGGCTTCGCTACAGTCATGGTGTGCACTTCTCGATTTAAATTCATATCACTCCCGTCCTTACTGAACTGACTCCTATCCTTACTGAAACATCTTTTCAATTTGTGCGTTCGAAGACGAACTCTAGCCGAGGATTCTGGCTTAGGTTAGATTAGGAAGGTGGGTAGGCGAGAGTTATGCCACATCTCTCTTAGGCCCGGTTGGACCCATTGGGAGAATGTAAACTCTTTGCTCCTACTTCGTTCCACTTCATGTTGGTGTATTACGCAGCCATCGATGGGTATCCTAGAGGCATTTGTTTTCTTAGCCCACCCAGCACCTAGAAATATGCAAGAGTTCTCTCATCAAGAAGCGGCGGGAGCTTAAAGAGTCTAATTTCAAACCCTTAACGGCCGTCTAGCTATCTGTGAAAAAAAAACACATCGCCATAATCTCTGTCGGAACTGCGCTACAGTAGTCAGGAGATCTTTTATACTCTCACTACCAATACCACTCTCCGTTCGTTCCAATCGTTCACTCATGAACGCGTGTGATCCTGACTGCTTGTAGATCACCATCTGACATAAGGATAGTGGAAGAAATCCAATAGCCCTCGTGGTATATGACAGAGAGGGGCAATGAGTTCGCATTTAGTTCTTCGGTCTTCCTTGTCCGTATGGAGCTACAGTCGAGGATTGATGTGAATCTTCACCAGGAACACCCTTCAGTGAGTCCATATCTCTGGCCAGCTGCTTCCACGTAGTTGTCATAATTCCGCATAATGTCAATGTACTCGCTAAAGAAGGACGAAGTGAAGCCGAAACGCGGTGTCAAACTTCATACAAAACAACCAACTTCTCAGAAACTCTCCCCGCGACGTATCACTTCACCACACTCATCCTCAAAACTTTCTTCAGAGCAGCACCGAGTAAGCATCCAGGCACAAATGACTATATCGTCACCCGTGCAAGTCATCTTGTTTCGCGATTAAAAATCCATTTCAGTCGGCACCCGCGCACCCTCGAATAAACTTGGTCTCAATCCTTTATCGCAGATGTCGCCACCACAACCGATTAGCCGAGAGGAAATCATTCGTTTTTTTCTCTTTTTTTTCTTGCTGCTCAGCGCTTTCTCAGACAAGTCCCCCTTCCCCCAGCCCATACACTGATCGCTGGGTAATCACAGTGAACACAAACCGCAAACGACTTACGATACACAATAGTGTTCAGCTTCTCAATAAGGGCGCGGCTATAAATTTAAATATTTCCTCGTTCTGCACTCGCATGTGTGTGTGTGTGTGTAGTGCAAGTTTCAATTGTGCTGCCTCGAAGGGACGGTATACATTTTACGTCCTCGCAGTCAGAGGCCAACCAACGGAGATACACTCAAAGCAACAACAACACCAACCGGAGAGACATAGTGTAAAAGAAAGAAAGTTATTTATCATTCCCAAAAGGATGTCCTTTTATCCGCCTCCCCCAACCTCAGCCCATGCGCCCCCCCTCCCTCTCCCATCGTCATCCATCTCATACTCAAGTGAGAGAGCGTGGCTGCCGCATACATTTGTTTCGATTTTTCTCCGCCGCCGCTGTCGCCGGTTGGCTAACGAGAATTTGATGATGCCGCGAGGAGGACTTTCGCTTCTTTTCTAAAAAAAAAACAAAAAAACAACCCAACATTATGGTGCACCACATTGTGGATAGTGTGGCCGGGCGAAGGAATTATATTTGCGGAGTGTCTGTGCATTCAACCGAAGAAGGATTCAATGTTGCAATATTGTGTCTGGGCCTTGTTGTTGCCGGTCGTGCCCTGTCCTCATCCATTCCGAGGCTCGCAAGCATAACCAGAGGAACTGGAGGTTTTGTTTTGTGCAGCTATCCCTTGTGTCGCATATGCCATCCCCCCAGGGACCGTGGAGGATGAAAGGAAATAGCGGCAATCTTGTGTGAATAAGATTAATCTAAGGCTAATATGGTTTTCTTTCTGTTCTTATAATTTATTGCCAACAAGGCGCCAAGGGCTGGACGAGATGATTTTTGCATCGTTTGTGATTCAATTACCGCGTTTGATCCTCCTCACTCTGTATAGGATCAGAGACTCTGGAATCTCTGGGTCATTGGCGGCGCACAGACTCGTTGTCCACGTTTCGGGAGATGGAATGGCATGTGTCAAAAACTAGTGACTGGAGTTGAGAGAGGATAACTTGAGGAGGTGTTAGAAATCGATTGTTACCTACATTTACGTCTTCGATTGCCTGCCTACATGATTACCTGCCTTCAAGGACGAGCCGATCGTTGTCATGCGAGCTGTCTAGACATTTCACATTAAAATTGCTCAGTCAATCGTCTCGGGGGGCATAGAATTTAGCTGACAGCTCTTACTGGGAATGGATCTGAATATGAAATTCGTTGAATGGATGTAATTTTGGCTATCAAGCGCGAGGTCGTAAAAGCATGCTTTGTTTTCATAACTTCTGAGTGGGTGGTGGTGTAGTTAAACTCGTGAACGAATGTAATTGTGGGTCATTGCCCATTGCCCTTCCAGGGGGAGATTTTGACGTCTGAATTATGAGATACAAGTAGTTAAAGGTGGGATTTATGAGTTCAGAGAAGGCTTGGCGTATACCAATAAGTGGATGGAAATGGCGATCTCTTTGACTCAGACGAGGTCACTCTCATTCAGGGAAGGCTCAGAGGTGGATGTTAAGCCCTGTGGTGGTTACTGAAAACCTACCTACCTGACTCACAAACAGGAAGTTACAGTATGACACGGATGAAGGGGTTAAGCACTAAACCGGTATACCGAAATCGTCCACAGGCTATTACTATCGCGATATCTTTCGACGCATGCAAAAAAATGCTTCCGAACACTCACGAGTTCATCATCCAATCAGACTTGCATCTGGCTATCTTTCTGATTCCTAACGGCTAACAAGGCTGATGTCCACCTCCTCCATGATACCAAAGACCCAAAAAAACGCTCACTCTTCGCCAAAATATCTTCGCTACCCCCATCCACTGGAGTCCATCCATCAAGACTGCTTCAGGTAAACACTGGAAACGTCTTAATTTTGTAACAAAAAGCTGCTCCACCGGTCAAGTGGAAGTTCCCCTCTTCGTTAGCACACAGGAACGCATAAATCACGTGAAAGAGGCTAACGCATAAAACTCACATTACCATCCAATTTGCAGACAAGAAAACCCCAATCTCCGCCACACCGCAGGATACTTTATTGAACTCCAACGCCGCCAACGCACCACTTTATTTATTACTTCTTACGGAGACCATCCCCTGGCCAAGGGAAAAGCGCGCTCAAACCCGCTCTCAGATCTCTAAATATGCGAAAAACGTTTAAATGCAATAACTCTACGATTTGCACACGGGTGCTCCACCGCCCACCATGCTGTGATCGAAACCCTTGGCAGAAGCACAAATCTTTTTATAGTTTTTGATTACATTTGTGTATATCTCTTCCTTCATGCGTTACATCCCTTTCGCGGCCCGGACCACCCCACATCACTGAGCTTGGCATAGTTTAAAGACAATTTGTTCGCACTCAGACTGGGTGCGAGGATGACGAGAGACAGCAGCGCCGGCTGGGGGGTCTGACTGAACGACTGAAAACGGCGGGCGGGCGTTGGGCGCCTCACGATGGATGTAAGCACCAGTAGCAACCCGTTCGTGTACCCGTTTTATTTTCAATCGGTTATCGATAACTTATAAGGATATCAATTGAGTTTTGCTTATTCCACTTATTTGAGTTGGCATCGCTGTCTTTGCGCCGCTGTCGATGTCGTTGTGCCGCCACCGTCACCGACACCGACAACGCCAACGCCACTGCCACCGCCGCCGTCGTCGTCATCATCGTTGCCTTTGTAGCCCTGCCTGCTGGCAGCGGTATAGTGTTTCATTCTTCTTTTCCTTGCAGCCGCTCTGTTGGGCGCCATTTTATGCGGGTTGTCGATTTCATTTCTTCCTCTCACTTTGTGTGCGCTGTCATTCTTTATTTTTATTTCCCACCCAACGCATATCAGACAAATAAATTTCAAGAATTTTCATTTTATTGAAAACGATTCGAGTGAGATCTGGTCTGCGGGGGGTGGTGGTGAAAAAAAAAAGCAAATTCCAAACGCAGCGGCAGTGGCACCTAAACGTACATATGTGAAAGCTTGGGAGGTTGATGGTGCCGTCAACTGGCAAATTCGAATGAAAACGCTACTCTCCCGACGACGAGGACGACTGTCCGACCAATTGTTGGCAGCGGGTATGCAGTTTGACTATGCACAGACACACCGACACAACACAGACACACACAGAGAGGCGCTCGTGCAGCAAACGTTCTTGAGTTTTAGAATAATTGTACAAGGATCTGTGCGAGTGTTGAATGGTTTCTCTGTTGCGCGTTCTGTTGGAGTCAGAGTCAGAGTCAGACATTTCGGAAGACAGCACAAGTACCAACCAACCACAGCAGGAGCACCAGCACCAGAAGCTGTAGCAAACCTCTGCTCTGCTCTGCTCTACTCACTGGTGTATAATATTCATGGCGGATGTTGTAATAAAAAGGATTCCGCTGAGTGTGCCGTTATTTTGCATTCAATGGCAGGATTGCTTTCAATTCGACATAAATAGAATTATTTTTGTGAGTCCTGTTCGTCTTTTTGAATACGTTTCCCTTTCGCCCAAAAAAACAAATAACAACCAACCAACCAGTCCTTGCTCTTGCTGTGTGTGTGTGAGTTGGTCCTAGCTTACAGTTCACAGAAACATTTTCCATTGAGAGCTTGTGCTTGAGTCAGTTTTTTTCAAGAGGTTTCATTTTATTTTTATTCATTTTTAAATAATTTATTTCGATTTGCGCGCATTTTCAGTTCTCAGTTTTGTCGAAATGTTTTCTCGCATAAAAACTCCTCAGAGGGAAAAACACCGCCATCAAGGGTTTATTTTTCGTTTTTATCGGGCACGACGATGATGGTGATGTTGGTTTTCATTGAACATCGAACATTGAGCATCTTCGCTGTGACACGGAAATCGATTTTAATTTTCATGTGATGCTGTTAAATTGAATTGTTGCTCTTGACGTAACTTTAAATTGTGCAAGTTTTTATCACTTTCACCGGCACATTTTACCACAAGAAGTACCTTATCCATTAAAAATAATACCCTTATAACGGTACATTTTTTCATTCCCCAGCTCCATCTTCTAGATCAAGACTGAAGCTACAAGATCGGGCTACATCACTTTGCTGTAGGATGCACCGTTTTTAAGAGATGAGCAAGGTAAGACCAACATTCATGATTTTTTCAATGTTGAAAAATCGACATCTGTAGGGGTTTTGGCGGTTCGTATGGAACTTTTGCCAGCTTATATCTCGAGAACGGTGCGTCCTACGAAAAAAATCCAGCATACTTTTTTGAAGCTTATAACTTGATTTATATGATGGAATTGTTAAATCTCCGAAATTACCCTTATTTGGGGAAATTTTTGAGAAAAACGGGGAAATTTGTTTCTCTTGCACAAATTATATGAAATCTTACGTCGGCTTTGAAGGAAGGTCGATCTGAATTGTTGCTCTTAACGTGAACTTACATTGTGCAAGTTTTCATCACTCTCAATCACGGGCAAGGCGGTCATTAAAATAATTTTACCACAAGAAGTACCTTATCCATTGAAAATGATACCCTTACAACGGTAAATTTTTCCATCCCCCAGCTCCATCTTATAGATCAAGTCAGAAGCTACAAAATCGGGCTGCGTCACTTTGCTGTAGGATGCACGGTTTTTGAGATATGAGCAAGGTAAGACCAACATTCATGATTTTTTCAATGTAGAAAAATCGACATCTGTAGGGGTTTTGGCGGTTCTTATGGAACTTTTGCCAGCTTATATCTCGAGAACGGTGCGTCCTACGAAAAAAATCCAGTATACTTTTTTGAAGCTTATAACTTGATTTATATGATGGAATTGGAAAATCTCCGAAATTACCCTTATTTGGGGAAATTTTTGAGAAAAACAGGGAAATTTGTTTCTCTGGCGTAAATTATATGAAATTTTACGTCGGCTTTGAGGGAAGGTCGATCTGAATTGTTGCTCTTAACGTGAACTTACATTGTGCAAGTTTTCATCACTCTCAATCACGGGCAAGGCGATCATTAAAATTATTTTACCACAAGAAGTACCTTATCCATTGAAAATGATACCCTTACAACGGTAAAATTTTCCATCCCCCAGCTCCATCTTCTAGATCAAGTCAGAAGCTACAAGATCGGGCTACATCACTTTGCTGTAGGATGCACCGTTTTTAAGATATGAGCAAGGTAAGACCAACATTCATGATTTTTTCAATGTTGAAAAATCGACATCTGTAGGGGTTTTGGCGGTTCGTATGGAACTTTTGCCAGCTTATATCTCGAGAACGGTGCGTCCTACGAAAAAAATCCAGTATACTTTTTTGAAGCTTATAACTTGATTTATATGATGGAATTGGAAAATCTCCGAAATTACCCTTATTTGGGGAAATTTTTGAGAAAAACAGGGAAATTTGTTTCTCTGGGGTAAATTATATGAAATCTTAGGTCAGCTTTGAAGGAAGGTCGATCTGAATTGTGTTTCTTAACGTGAATTTACATTGTGCAAGTTTTCATCACTCTCACTCACGGGCAAGGCGATCATTAAAATTATTTTACCACAAGAAAAAATCGACATCTGTAGGGGTTTTGGCGGTTCGTATGGAACTTTTGCCAGCTTATATCTCGAGAACGGTGCGTCCTACGAAAAAAATCCAGTATACTTTTTTGAAGCTTATAACTTGATCTATATGATGGAATTGGAAAATCTCCGAAATTACCCTTATTTGGGGAAATTTTTGAAAAAACAGGGAAATTTGTTTCTCTGGCGTAAATTATATGAAATTTTACGTCGGCTTTGAGGGAAGGTCGATGTGAATTGTTGCTCTTAACGTGAACTTACATTGTGCAAGTTTTCATCACTCTCACTCACGGGCAAGGCGATCATTAAAATTATTTTACCACAAGAAGTACCTTATCCATTGAAAATGATACCCTTACAACGGTAAATTTTTCCATCCCCCAGCTCCATCTTCTAGATCAAGTCAGAAGCTACAAGATCGGGCTACATCACTTTGCTGTAGGATGCACCGTTTTTAAGAGATGAGCAAGGTAAGACCAACATTCATGATTTTTTCAATGTTGAAAAATCGACATCTGTAGGGGTTTTGGCGGTTCGTATGGAACTTTTGCCAGCTTATATCTCGAGAACGGTGCGTCCTACGAAAAAAATCCAGCATACTTTTTTGAAGCTTATAACTTGATCTATATGATGGAATTGTTAAATCTCCGAAATTACCCTTATTTGGGGAAATTTTTGAGAAAAACGGGGAAATTTGTTTCTCTTGCACAAATTATATGAAATCTTACGTCGGCTTTGAAGGAAGGTCGATCTGAATTGTTGCTCTTAACGTGAACTTACATTGTGCAAGTTTTCATCACTCTCAATCACGGGCAAGGCGGTCATTAAAATAATTTTACCGCGAGAAGTACCTTACCTATTGAAAATGATACCCTTATAACGGTAAATTTTTCCATTCCCCAGCTCCATCTTCTAGATCAAGTCAGAAGCTACAAAATCGGGCTGCGTCACTTTGCTGTAGGATGCACGGTTTTTGAGATATGAGCAAGGTAAGACCAACATTCATGATTTTTTCAATGTAGAAAAATCGACATCTGTAGGGGTTTTGGCGGTTCTTATGGAACTTTTGCCAGCTTATATCTCGAGAACGGTGCGTCCTACGAAAAAAATCCAGTATACTTTTTTGAAGCTTATAACTTGATTTATATGATGGAATTCGAAAATCTCCGAAATTACCCTTATTTGGGGAAATTTTTGAGAAAAACAGGGAAATTTGTTTCTCTGGCGTAAATTATATGAAATTTTACGTCGGCTTTGAGGGAAGGTCGATCTGAATTGTTGCTCTTAACGTGAACTTACATTGTGCAAGTTTTCATCACTCTCAATCACGGGCAAGGCGATCATTAAAATTATTTTACCACAAGAAGTACCTTATCCATTGAAAATGATACCCTTACAACGGTAAAATTTTCCATCCCCCAGCTCCATCTTCTAGATCAAGTCAGAAGCTACAAGATCGGGCTACATCACTTTGCTGTAGGATGCACCGTTTTTAAGATATGAGCAAGGTAAGACCAACATTCATGATTTTTTCAATGTTGAAAAATCGACATCTGTAGGGGTTTTGGCGGTTCGTATGGAACTTTTGCCAGCTTATATCTCGAGAACGGTGCGTCCTACGAAAAAAATCCAGTATACTTTTTTGAAGCTTATAACTTGATTTATATGATGGAATTGGAAAATCTCCGAAATTACCCTTATTTGGGGAAATTTTTGAGAAAAACAGGGAAATTTGTTTCTCTGGGGTAAATTATATGAAATCTTAGGTCAGCTTTGAAGGAAGGTCGATCTGAATTGTGTTTCTTAACGTGAATTTACATTGTGCAAGTTTTCATCACTCTCACTCACGGGCAAGGCGATCATTAAAATTATTTTACCACAAGAAGTACCTTATCCATTGAAAATGATACCCTTACAACGGTAAATTTTTCCATCCCCCAGCTCCATCTTCTAGATCAAGTCAGAAGCTACAAGATCGGGCTACATCACTTTGCTGTAGGATGCACCGTTTTTAAGATATGAGCAAGGTAAGACCAACATTCATGATTTTTTCAATGTTGAAAAATCGACATCTGTAGGGGTTTTGGCGGTTCGTATAGAACTTTTACCAGCTTATATCTCGAGAACGGTGCGTCCTACGAAAAAAAACCAGTATACTTTTTTGTAGCTTATAACTTGATCTATATGATGGAATTGGAAAATCTCCGAAATTACCCTTATTTGGGGAAATTTTTGAGAAAAACGGGGAAATTTGTTTCTCTTGCACAAATTATATGAAATCTTACGTCGGCTTTGAAGGAAGGTCGATCTGAATTGTTGCTCTTAACGTGAACTTACATTGTGCAAGTTTTCATCACTCTCAATCACGGGCAAGGCGGTCATTAAAATAATTTTACCGCGAGAAGTACCTTACCTATTGAAAATGATACCCTTATAACGGTAAATTTTTCCATTCCCCAGCTCCATCTTCTAGATCAAGTCAGAAGCTACAAAATCGGGCTGCGTCACTTTGCTGTAGGATGCACGGTTTTTGAGATATGAGCAAGGTAAGACCAACATTCATGATTTTTTCAATGTAGAAAAATCGACATCTGTAGGGGTTTTGGCGGTTCTTATGGAACTTTTGCCAGCTTATATCTCGAGAACGGTGCGTCCTACGAAAAAAATCCAGTATACTTTTTTGAAGCTTATAACTTGATTTATATGATGGAATTGGAAAATCTCCGAAATTACCCTTATTTGGGGAAATTTTTGAGAAAAACAGGGAAATTTGTTTCTCTGGCGTAAATTATATGAAATTTTACGTCGGCTTTGAGGGAAGGTCGATCTGAATTGTTGCTCTTAACGTGAACTTACATTGTGCAAGTTTTCATCACTCTCAATCACGGGCAAGGCGATCATTAAAATTATTTTACCACAAGAAGTACCTTATCCATTGAAAATGATACCCTTACAACGGTAAAATTTTCCATCCCCCAGCTCCATCTTCTAGATCAAGTCAGAAGCTACAAGATCGGGCTACATCACTTTGCTGTAGGATGCACCGTTTTTAAGATATGAGCAAGGTAAGACCAACATTCATGATTTTTTCAATGTTGAAAAATCGACATCTGTAGGGGTTTTGGCGGTTCGTATGGAACTTTTGCCAGCTTATATCTCGAGAACGGTGCGTCCTACGAAAAAAATCCAGTATACTTTTTTGAAGCTTATAACTTGATTTATATGATGGAATTGGAAAATCTCCGAAATTACCCTTATTTGGGGAAATTTTTGAGAAAAACAGGGAAATTTGTTTCTCTGGGGTAAATTATATGAAATCTTAGGTCAGCTTTGAAGGAAGGTCGATCTGAATTGTGTTTCTTAACGTGAATTTACATTGTGCAAGTTTTCATCACTCTCACTCACGGGCAAGGCGATCATTAAAATTATTTTACCACAAGAAGTACCTTATCCATTGAAAATGATACCCTTACAACGGTAAATTTTTCCATCCCCCAGCTCCATCTTCTAGATCAAGTCAGAAGCTACAAGATCGGGCTACATCACTTTGCTGTAGGATGCACCGTTTTTAAGATATGAGCAAGGTAAGACCAACATTCATGATTTTTTCAATGTTGAAAAATCGACATCTGTAGGGGTTTTGGCGGTTCGTATAGAACTTTTACCAGCTTATATCTCGAGAACGGTGCGTCCTACGAAAAAAATCCAGTGTACTTTTTTGAAG
The DNA here is from genome assembly GCA_964034865.1 of Eristalis intricaria. Lineage (NCBI taxonomy): Eukaryota > Metazoa > Arthropoda > Insecta > Diptera > Syrphidae > Eristalis > Eristalis intricaria. Next base: position 3,424,766 of record OZ035874.1, on the reverse strand, counting down.
CTTATGACTTGATCTAGAGGATGGAATTGGAATATTGCCGAAATAACCGTTAATTGGGGAAATTTTTGAGAAAAACAGGGAAATTTGTTTCTCTGGCGTAAATTATATGAAATCTTAGGTCGGCTTTGAAGGAAGGTCGATCTGAATTGTTGCTCTTAATGTGAACTTACATTGTGCAAGTTTTCATCACTCTCAATCACGGGCAAGGCGGTCATTAAAATAATTTTACCGCAAGAAGTACCTTACCTATTGAAAATGATACCCTTACAACGGTAAATTTTTCCATCCCCCAGCTCCATCTTCTAGATCAAGTCAGAAGCTACAAGATCGGGCTACATCACTTTGCTGTAGGATGCACCGTTTTTAAGATATGAGCAAGGTAAGACCAACATTCATGATTTTTTCAATGTAGAAAAATCGACATCTGTAGGGGTTTTGGCGGTTCGTATGGAACTTTTGCCAGCTTATATCTCGAGAACGGTGCGTCCTACGAAAAAAATCCAGTATACTTTTTTGAAGCTTATAACTTGATCTATATGATGGAATTGGAAAATCTCCGAAATTACCCTTATTTGGGGAAATTTTTGAGAAAAACAGGGAAATTTGTTTCTCTGGCGTAAATTATATGAAATCTTAGGTCGGCTTTGAAGGAAGGTCGATCTGAATTGTGTTTCTTAACGTGAATTTACATTGTGCAAGTTTTCATCACTCTCACTCACGGGCAAGGCGATCATTAAAATTATTTTACCACAAGAAGTACCTTATCCATTGAAAATGATACCCTTACAACGGTAAATTTGTCCATCCCCCAGCTCCATCTTCTAGATCAAGTCAGAAGCTACAAGATCGGGCTACATCACTTTGCTGTAGGATGCACCGTTTTTAAGATATGAGCAAGGTAAGACCAACATTCATGATTTTTTCAATGTTGAAAAATCGACATCTGTAGGGGTTTTGGCGGTTCGTATGGAACTTTTGCCAGCTTATATCTCGAGAACGGTGCGTCCTACGAAAAAAATCCAGTATACTTTTTTGAAGCTTATGACTTGATCTAGAGGATGGAATTGGAATATTGCCGAAATAACCCTTATTTGGGAAATTTTTGAGAAAAACAGGGAAATTTGTTTCTCTTGCACAAATTATATGAATTCTTACGTCGGCTTTGAAGGAAGGTCGATCTGAATTGTTGCTCTTAACGTGAACTTACATTGTGCAAGTTTTCATCACTCTCAATCACGGGCAAGGCGGTCATTAAAATAATTTTACCTTAAGAAGTACCTTACCTATTGAAAATGATACCCTTATAACGGTAAATTTTTCCATTCCCCAGCTCCATCTTCTAGATCAAGACAGAAGCTACAAGATTGGGCTACGTCACTTTGCTGTAGGATGCACGGTTTTTAAGATATGAGCAAGGAAAGACCAACATTTATGATTTTTTCAATGTAGAAAAATCGACATCTGTAGGGGTTTTGGCGGTTCGTATGGAACTTTTGCCAGCTTATATCTCGAGAACGGTGCGTCCTACGAAAAAAATCCAGTACACTTTTTTGAAGCTTATAACTTGATCTATATGATGGAATTGGAAAATCTCCGAAATTACCCTTATTTGGGGAAATTTTTGAGAAAAACAGGGAAATTTGTTTCTCTGGCGTAAATCATATGAAATTTTACGTCGGCTTTGAGGGAAGGTCGATCTGAATTGTTGCTCTTAACGTGAACTTACATTGTGCAAGTTTTCATCACTCTCAATCACGGGCAAGGCGATCATTAAAATTATTTTACCACAAGAAGTACCTTATCCTTTGAAAATGATACCCTTACAACGATAAATTTTTCCATTCCCCAGCTCCATCTTCTAGATCAAGTCAGAAGCTACAAGATCGGGCTACATCACTTTGCTGTAGGATGCACCGTTTTTAAGATATGAGCAAGGTAAGACCAACATTCATGATTTTTTCAATGTAGAAAAATCGACATCTGTAGGGGTTTTGGCGGTTCGTATGGAACTTTTGCCAGCTTATATCTCGAGAACGGTGCTTGATCTATATGATGGAATTGGAAAATCTCCGAAATTACCCTTATTTGGGGAAATTTTTGAGAAAAACAGGGAAATTTGTTTCTCTGGCGTAAATTATATGAAATCTTACGTCGGCTTTGAGGGAAGGTCGATCTGAATTGTTGCTCTTTACGTGAACTTACATTGTGCAAGTTTTCATCACTCTCAATCACGGGCAAGGCGATCATTAAAATAATTTTACCACAAGAAGTACCTTATCCATTGAAAATGATACCCTTACAACGGTAAATTTTTCCATCCCCCAGCTCCATCTTATAGATCAAGTCAGAAGCTACAAAATCGGGCTGCGTCACTTTGCTGTAGGATGCACGGTTTTTGAGATATGAGCAAGGTAAGACCAACATTCATGATTTTTTCAATGTAGAAAAATCGACATCTGTAGGGGTTTTGGCGGTTCGTATGGAACTTTTGCCAGCTTATATCTCGAGAACGGTGCGTCCTACGAAAAAAATCCAGTATACTTTTTTGAAGCTTATAACTTGATCTATATGATGGAATTGGAAAATCTCCGAAATTACCCTTATTTGGGGAAATTTTTGAGAAAAACAGGGAAATTTGTTTCTCTGGCGTAAATTATATGAAATTTTACGTCGGCTTTGAGGGAAGGTCGATCTGAATTGTTGCTCTTAACGTGAACTTACATTGTGCAAGTTTTCATCACTCTCACTCACGGGCAAGGCGATCATTAAAATTATTTTACCACAAGAAGTACCTTATCCATTGAAAATGATACCCTTACAACGGTAAATTTTTCCATTCCCCAGCTCCATCTTCTAGATCAAGTCAGAAGCTACAAAATCGGGCTGCGTCACTTTGCTGTAGGATGCACGGTTTTTGAGATATGAGTAAGGTAAGACCAACATTCATGATTTTTTCAATGTAGAAAAATCGACATCTGTAATTTCTGTTATCTGTGGAAATTTCGAGAAGGGAAGGTTGGTTTGTCTGCGTTTGGGGGTGCTTCCATCTAAAACCCAGCAGTCAAGTGAATGTCCTAATGATCCAACGACAATGCTCACATGTCTTAACAATGGCCAGCCAGGCCATAATTTACATTTTTATGTGTGCTCTGCAGATGAAAGCATGATTCAGCTTCCAGAAGTCTTATTTGAATCCCTGCTGGTTGGCGCGGTCTCCTTCGAAATTCAATCGGATTGTCATTCGCCTTCGGCCATGCACTTGCAGGAGGGGCCGGTAAAAATCAAGTGCCACTCCAACCCAGGCAACGAACACCGTCCTCGGGAATGTGTGGCATTTTGAAAAGAAAATTTGTTTCTTACACCGGAAGACAGACGTCGCGACTGAAGTCTACTCGATGCACATAGTCCTCCTCTCCACACACACATAGTCACTTCAGGAAGGACACACCATGTCATCTATCGCTTAGGGATTATTTATTTCAACGTTTCTTGAATTTATAATCCTTAAGGTTGATTTACTCGTCGTCGTCGTCGGAGGGTGGCTGTGCGCTGCCGCCTCCACTTGTTCCACCGCCTGCTTGTCAACAGGAAGTCAACATAGTCTCGAACATCGTCCTTGTGCCCAGTGCAGTATGTTAAACATCACGTGACAGACATTGTATTCAGCATTGTGTTATCCCACACCGCCACTGCGTCGTGGCGTGATTTGGGTTTGGTTAGCGCGCGCAACCAAGTCCATAAATAACTGTCACCCATGTGTCACAAGGTAAGAAACATGAATGTGGCAGTCACAAAGCCCCCCGAGTATATATCGTGACATAAGCCAAGAGACAGCTTTTACAAACATCAACATCAACCGGCTACGTCCCAAAAGGCAAGAATGAGAAAAAAACACAGAACGGGTTAAGGGGCTGCTTCCTTCGAGAGGACTTCCTCCGCGTCAGGAAGCAGAACAAAAAAAACCCCCATACAACCATCGCGGGGCGAAGTTAAACGGCCGTGAAAATCAGGACATGAGAAGTTTATTGTTGCAGCAACCAGTGCGGCAGCATCGCGCTCGCCCCAGTTTTCGGGGGTTTTCGAGGTTTGATTAATGATGAGAGAAGCTTTTCCGCGTATTTTTTGTTTCGCCGAGGAAGACGGGGGTACGGATGATTATGCAGTGGGTGGGTATGATTAATTGCATAGCCAGCAAGTTAATTCCTTGTGCCATTTTTAATCATACGCCATTTTAAAGTCCCAATGTTGCCTTTGCTTGTTGCCGAAACTTTGCCAGCACCGCCGCCCGGGGTGGTGGGCGATGATAATGATGTAGCGCAAGCAAACACTGGTAAATGAAATGATTAAGTGTTAAGAGTTGCATAAGTAATTTTTCATTATGTGCTCGTAATTTGTCTGAATGTAGTGAGCCATGCAATGTAGACTCTTTTTCAGAGGGGAGATACCGTGTAAGCGCAATTTGTTAGCGGATTTATTGTTTTTATTTTTGCTTCTTTTCATTTTCGGCGGGGAGTTGAATGGACTTGGACAGAGAGACATGAAATGATTTTTACCTTATTTGTCAGTTATACAAATGTCTTGTGTAATATGAAGAGAGTTGCCGGGGGATGGGGGTGTGGGCGTGATGACTTTTTCGGTGTAATTTATCATCGCCTCTGATGGGTGGTAAGTTGATGGCAAAATGACTTCGATGGATGGTAGTTTTGGGGGTTGGTTAAATGAATTTTAATGTCAGTCACTGGCAGAGGATGCAATTAGATGGGTGAGTAGTTGTATTCCCTTGGGGCCTGTAGAGCTCTCAGATGACGGGAGTTATGCGTTAACAACGGTCAGTGGCCTCGTGACCGGTCTACATTTTTTCCTTAATCACATTGTATGGTGTTTCTCTATGAAGATGATTGGCATGTGCGATGTTGAGACCGCATCTCTAATAAATGATTTTGATCATTTGTTTTTGAGACCAGTGCGTGTTTGACTTAATGTGAGCAAGGCATCCATTCACTTTGAAGTCTAGTTGAGTTCATGCTTACGGACTGTTCCTTCACCTTGGACCAGGGTGAAGCTGATCTTAGACCTCTTGCAGTTTACTGTGTCCCAGCACCCGGTTGTGGTTATACTCCATGCCGGCTTGAATCGTATACAATTCACGTCGTAGAGTCCACACGATTACTTAGTCAACCACCACGTGGCCCGACAAGTGGACGGTTGGTATTGCATCGCACCTGATCAAGTAAACTGCACCAAGTTTCTAGCGCACTTGTGACCCGGGGCTCCAGAATAAAGGCTTTGGTGAAGCTTTCGAATGGCTACCGCCATTAGAATACTTTGATTTTATTTCCATTCAATGAACCACAAGCTATAATACCATTGGCCACAGTCAATGCAAATACATGTGGCTACGAGTTTCGGAACACATAAAATATTTAGCAAGAGTTGCTATCAGTTAAACTACCACTTGGAGTTGACGGAATTTGGGTTGTCTCCTTTTAATGTTTGTCTTTCTGATTCACCGCTGCGGCAGCCCAAGTTCTCAAGGATCTTTGCGTGATCCCTATCGGCCAGCATCCTCCTTGCTAGGAGTGAATTTGTTTGCCCCCAACTATAGACTGGTCATATCTTTCTAGATATAGGACATCTTCTTACTCCAGCCCATCCGAGGTTTTTAGCATTCAGCAATTGTGATGAGGTCGGCATTGTGCCTGGGACTGGTTTAGTTACAAAGCTGGCGTCTCATGGCGAGCATATTTCCTTGTGTATAGGGACCCCCTTCGGGTAGGGGTTAGAATATATCCGAGGTAAGGCATGCCTGTCGTAAGAGGCGACTAAAATCCATTGTTTGTTTTGAACACAAAATCCACACTCTTCGGAGTCAGGGTCAGGCTCTATGGATTCTGCGTGAATCCACTTATAGTTCTTCCGCCCGCATGATCAACTTAATGGGTCGGGGGGCAACGTACGCCGTGGAGATCTCCCTCGACTCCAGCTGATCAGGGCACGACTTCGTTGAACCACCTCGTCCTGGGTCCCTTAAGCGGATGCCTTCCGTCGAGATGAGGGGGCATTCGTGCCAAACAAAGTATCGAAGCATAGCCCGTTCCTTTCGATGAAGCAGCTGCTCACCAATGAGTTCGTCGGGTCCGGGACCCCGGCGATTAACTGAAGAAATTTCATCTCAGTAACTTGTATTCGCGATCTTATTGTTTCGGTCGTCACCCGAATTTTTAGGCCATAGGGGAGAATTGGAATAATTACTGAGTTGAAAACCGCAAACTTGGCTTTGACAGCAAAGCATTACTCCTCCCACCTCTCGCAAGAAAAAACCCACGATGCAACTGCTTCTATGGGAGTCCACTAACATGTGAGACTCAACCAGAATGTCCGCCTGATATTAGAGGTTGTAGATCCCTTAAACAAATTCCCTCTAATCCCTTTGGACTCACAACAACCTGAGCTGGCCCTGAAACTATGGCACAGTTGGTACCCCCACCAACATAATGATCAACACACAAGGACATTTGTACATTCCTCCTCAAATTCACAAAACTCAGCTATCTCCGATCTAATGCACTAAGTGCCTTCCAATGGAATTTCATTGCTAATAACCACTAGAACTCAATTAATCTCTATTTTTGTGTCCCCCAGCTCATAGTCACCTAATCATAACCCAAGTTCTTTTCGCCAAGAATCATCATCCACTTTGTCACTGCCACCGCCGCGCCGCCGAGAATCCTGCCAATTCCTTTCACTTTCATTCTGTCTTCAGTCCAAATCTCATCCCTCTCCGCTTCCTCTCCGACTCCATCGCTTTGGCAAAACAACACGAATTCTGGAAAATCATCTCCGATAAGAGAAGAGATTAATTACCGGTTCTTCGTTTTTTCCTCTCAATGGTACTCGAGAACCGCTAATAAGCACTTCCATCTCAATATCACAAAATCAACTTGACATCATCAGGCGATGAACAGAACCTCCCTAGCGATTCACAAGTTCCGAGAGAGAGCGACAGACACGACTGGATGATGCCGTACCAGCGTACACCATCAGCCGGTACACCCATTGTGTGCTGTGTGAAGAAGTAGAATTTATCGTTTTGGCCCTCGACTTTCCCGTATCCATCATTTTCCACACCAAGAACCCGTCCGAACAAGAATTACCCGCCACCAACAATGTCAGTCATAGCCGAGCACTATAACGAGACGAGCACGATGAGACTAAGAACGAGACCGAGAGGACGAAAACGATGATGCCATGGAGGATGACGAAAAAGGATGCCATGGACGATGACAATAACAACTCAGGAACGAGGAATGAGAAACGAGAAACGAGTGGCAAGGACTCGAAAAGAAATTGGGAAAAAATTTAATTCATGACAGCATGACATCTCCGACAACAAGGATAACAGAGATATTTGCATAAATTCAGGAAGCAGCAGCAACACCACGAGATAAGACTGCCACAGCCAGTAGACAGACACAACAACTCTGGCGAACTGGAGTTCTCATAGACGAATGTTTGCGGGCAAGGCAAAAACTGAAAAATGTCCCTCGGTCCTCCATCCTCGGCAGTCGGCCCACCTCAGAGTGGTCAGAAGGAAGCGACACTCTGAAGCTGAGCAAGAAACTTTTCACCAGCAAAAGTAATTTTCAAGTTTGTCCTGATGGTGTCCTTAGAAAACTTCTATTTTTCTTTTGCTTTTGCGCCCACCCAATCCCCCTCTCCAGTGATCTCTTCAGTTTGCCCATCTGTTTTTTTTTCCCACACTCCCACTGGTCTGCTGTCTCTGTTGTGTCCTTGGTTTGGGATCCTTCGGTCCACTTCTCAACCAGTGGAACAATCCTCCAAATGAAAACTTGATAAAAATGTTCAAAGTTTTGACTGCTCTCTCTCTGTCTTCTCGTGTCTCGAGCCGGACGAACGAAGCGGAGAGAATGAATGTGAGTTGGATGCTGCCGGGGTGACAAGATGTATTCACTGACCGAGATGAAGGAGGACGTGGTCATGGTCAGCTTTGATTTGAAAATTTCTCTCTCTCTCTCTCTCATACTCTTTCATTTTATTTTTTCCTTCGAACAGATTCAACAAGCGATAGTGTCGGGATGATAGATTGGGTGGAGTCGGTTTGGCGCTTTATTCTTTGAACTGGACGTTGGAATTGGGGAGTAGATTCTTAGAAGAGGGGGAGGTGGGTAGCTTCCTGTGAATGGCAGGTTGCTTCAAGGGGGACTTGTAGATTTGAGAGTTTTCTTTTCCTGGAAAGCACTAGAAGACCGGGTTAACCACGAACAAATGTATTAAGCTGACGTGGTTTTCGAAGGAAAAACGTTACCTTGGAACCTAGGTGGTTGTTGAGACTAGGGTTCCAAGTTGACTCTTATTTCACCCTCTTCATTGACTCCGAGATTGTTCCATGTTCTAGAAGAGGTGCAAGGGTTAAGGCTACTTTCAGTCAGGTCCTTTTGTACAACAAGAATAATCCACTGCCGGCTCATTGCTCGTCATGTCTCTGCTGAAACTGTATTAGGGTCACCATCCCGACGGTGATATCAATAAAAGGGACTTACAGAGTTTGGCAATGCATCACATCATCCACTCTACTCATTCAAACCGAATTTCTCACTCCTCAATAAATTCTGAATCAGAGTCAGATATGACCCGGAATAATTCTCTAGCTCTCCAGCACTTGTCTCCCCATCTCTTAGCACAACTTTTCAATTTCTCTCGTAAAACTAAACACCCGAAAGAGATTCGAATTGGGCGCCACATTGGCGATCGCTTATAACTCAAACGGCGGCAAATCTTGCCTCAGTATGCTTTGCTGCACAAGGCTCATCTTCAAAGACGTTCAAACCGTTCTCTAGCACCGATGACGACGACGCGCGGTAGCGACAGTAAGACATAAAGAAAGCTGCAATCATAAAACATAACGACTCGACGAACGATAAAAATCGTTCTCACTCAACCCGAAATGGAGATTTCCGTTTCAGAAGTGCAACACACACAAAAAAGGGGTTAAGTCACGACCCAATTTCCACCCACGAACACACACCAACACCATCGCTGGCGAGGGCCGCGCAGCAAGAAGTTCCGCGCCGCCGAACAGAGCTATGCTCGGCAGTGATTGATGGCTGGAGTAATTTTTGCCGGCGCAAAACAAATGAACTTCAATTTGTAACTTTTCATTAAAACTGAAGAATGCCATGTGAGGGCGAGGGCGAGTGACTGTGGGGGTGGGAGCTTTGCTGAGTGTTTCCTTTACAAATCGGGAAAACATCAACAGGCGTACAAATGTGTAGATCATCGCATTGTGTTGCTGAACGATGAAGCGATGGTGGGGCTCATGTCCTGATGGAGGACGAGAGATCCGGTGGAGGAGTACCATTCTTGTATTCGTCTGGGTTTCTTTTTTGCATTTTCCCATCATTCATCGTCCAAACATTGTTCTAGTCAGTGGTGGAGTGCGAGACGAGGCCGAAAGGGGTTGTGAGGAGGAGCAGCAGCCAAAAGACAAAAGAGAATCGATTCAATTTTAATAATAAAACGCCCTCGTGTGAATTGTGAAAATCTTCATGTTCGACCAAGTTGATGGAATTCCTTCGAAACCTCTGCGAGCGAGAGAGAGAGAGGAGGAGATTGAAATCCAATCAACAGCAGAAATGTAACCAACGCCGAGAGGGGGATGAAGGCATAAGAGTCTCTGCTAGACAACAGTCAAACTGATTTCCAGAATGTAGGTCAATCGAAATTGAGTGTTAGACGGTTGCAGCCTGTGGGTTGCTATGGCAATCAAATTGGAAACTGAAATATACTTGCCTTGCAGGGAATCAGACATCTGGAGGTGACAACAATTGAGGGATCGGTAATAACTGAAATGAACGATGGGTTTTGGTTAGGGGGGAGGTAGGACCAACATGTTCTGCCCTTCGAGGGTTTTGGTTTTCTCTAAGCCTCTAAGCAGACATCCAGTCATTCCCATGCACAAAAATTGTGATTTATTAGAACATTCATTCAGATCTGCATCTTCAGAGCCCATGCATACCTTCACTGATCAATCGTAGCGTGATTCAGGCCATTAAGTGGCCAATGTTGTTCTATGTAAAATGCTGGAGGCGCGTTCTAGAGCTATGGTCGAGACCCGGATGGGGGATGAACAGTGCGGTTTTCGTCCCAGCAGAAGAAGTACAACTTCTACTGGTTTCGAGGTGGCTTGGGAGAATGCCAAACTGATCTACAGCTGTTTTGTAGATTTAGAAAAGTCATATGATGGATTTCCTCGAGGTAAACTCATGGGTGTCCTGCATGATTATAAGATTGATGGGCCTCTTGTCAACCTCCGGCGAACACTGCCATTATATATTCGGACTGGATGTTTCAGCGCCGTCGAGATGAGGAGTGTTTAAGTCATGAATCTTGGTAGACCCAGGACAAGGTGATCGAACCAAGTGTAAAACTAGCCTGGTTGCGCTTGAGAATAGCTCCTGAAGAGTTAGAGTCGATGGGTGAGGATCGTGTGGCCTGGAGATCTCCAGTCCATGCTTTGTCCCCGCTATCCTTTAGTAACAACTCGTGGAACAACGCAGTGGACACCCTCGTCTAAAGTGGCCCATACAAGTGGACAACCGAATGAGTGAGGTCAACTGGAGGCAGCTAACCAGGTGTAGGCCCACCTCAGACTGTGGTACGACAAAGGAGAAGTCGTCTCAACACAAGGAACCTGTGGCTTAACTATAAGACCAGGGCTGATTCCCTTGCCCGCACATTCAATGTGTGGCCCATGGATTCCATTCACAGCCACATTTGCTTGCCTACTTAATCTTAATTCCATTTTGCTTCCTCTCCAGTTGCCAGTTGCCAGTGATGTTTAACACTCATTACACGAATGTGCTTTAAATTAATTAATTCACGCTGCTGTTATTAATATGTCCACCTTGTCTTTGTCAAAATACCACTGACAGGATCAGAACAGAAGCAGCGACAACAAGAACAACATTACCAGCGGCAGGACACATCCCAAACAAAAAGGCGGCAAAAAAGTGAAAAACTGGATTGTCACTTGTTCGGTTGAGGCGTTAATAATATTTTCACAGAATCGCATGCATCCCTGCACGTCGCAACGGCCCTGAGATATCTACTTATTGCCATAGTTACCGCGTGTTTTTTCCCTCCGTGCGGTGTAACCCCATGAGCGTTCACATTCACGCGGATGTGTGTTGATTGCTGGAATTGTTTTTATTTTTAAATTTTTTATAAAGTTGCGGTTAAGAAAAGTAGGCGTGATCGGGCGCGGCGGAGGATCGTGATGCGTACACGGGATTTCGCCACACCAGAGTAATTAAAATAAAATTCATTTCACGGCAAAAGGACAATGAACGCCATTAAAACAAATTTTTATTAATTTGTTAATTGTATAAATTATTGTCTGTGTGCGTGATTCACACGCAACACACAACAGACAGATGTACTTTGGTGTTTGGTTGGATTGTTTGCTGGCACCTTTGATGGACAGAAAATCTGCCTGGTTGGCTACTGACCTGGTCTTACTGAGCAACGGGAAAAAAAGAACAGCAAATAAATTGAATTACCAATTACACGGCATCAGTGGCGTTAGCTACTGCCTCCGGTCGTCCATGGGCAGCAGTGTATAGCTTATATCCTTTTGTTGATTTTCATTTTTACACATAATCACACGATGTTGTGTGCGTTTTTTTTTCCACCTATGACTTTGTCACACTCATCCGATAAGAGGGTGTGATAGGCATCCATGGCATTCGCATCGTGAAGGCTTGAAATGAATTTAAATTGGATCAATGACGGGCGCGGGTACTTTTGGTAGAATTTGATAATGGCAAACAGATTGAAGGGATGCAAGCATTCGGCGGCGGCTTTTGTATTTTTAATTGGTCGCTCAGAGCCTATGGGAACATCGAATGAACCTATTATTTGTAGTTAATGCGGCATTATTGCTTATTCGACGAAAATATTAATTTTTAATCATATATTGTTCCACGATAAATGGGGAAAAATTAATTACTGGCTCACCGCTGAATACAAAGAGCGATGATCTCGATTGCGAGTGAATTAATTGAGTTTTGTTGGGTTAAATATTTTTTGCTCCGTCTGCCTGCCTGGGTTTTGATGTGTGTCTTTGTCATGTGTGGTGGGCTATTAGGCTCACGAATATCGCCTCTGTGACATGGAGCTTATCCCAAGTAGCCCTGGGCTTCGAGCTTCAAAAAGGCGATTTGTAGAGATAGACAAAGACATTCAACAACTTGTCTATGTTGGCTCCAGTTGGGTTATAGCCACCTTGTGGTTAGTCCGTGACAAATAGCGTTACTATAAGCTGCGAATTTAACGCCTTGTTGTGACGAGAAGAACCGAAGGATTGCCTACTCTTGCCAATCGCTATGTCCTCTGCCTTGCACGGAAACTCAAGAACGAAGCCCTCTTTCGAACACCCAATACATGTCCTTCATGGTCCCAGCTCTTCTATAGGGCGTAGCAGTATGGAGATTATCAAAAGCGGACGGAGAGATTTTTGAGTGCTTCCTTAGGATTTTAGGTCTTTGGGCATTGTATACACTGATGGTGTTCGGAAGAGAAGACAGTTGGACAAACTTTTTGGACTGTACAGCTAGATCGATCATGTGAACGGCTTCGAGTAGCTTGACTCGGATGGTTAAGTCATTTAAAGCGATTGGATACCAATGCTCCTAGACTTTAAGCCCAAGAGACAACGCGGTTAAGGAAGAGCTCTCCTCCGGTGGCGTGCCAACATGTATAGGGACTCAGTCAGCTTGTAATGAGAATAATAATATGGGTGGCTCAACAGTCTGAACTAGTATTGGGTCTATCTTCTAGCGACGACAACTATGCCGGTTGCGAACAACGAAGTACGAGAACCTTTTTTTCCCGAGAACCCTACGCCATGACGGTCACCTCACCTGAAGGTATTGGAAATTGGAGGCGCCTAACAGAAGGACTGTTGCTAGTTGGAAAGGCATGTCGACTGAAGACCACATCCACCCAGACCCTGAAGCCATCCCGGCGCTAGTCGAAGATGAAGGACGCCTCCTATAGCCTATAGCCGCCTGAGTTAACTTTTGAGCAATGGAGATTAATGACAAGGCATGCACAATTTTTGAGTCCAATTTTTATAATTTGTTGGAATATTTACTTGTTCCTCTGATAAATTTTTGTGTCACTTCCATCGAAGATGCCGAGGTGTTTAACTTATATGACGGGACCGTTATTGATGACGTATAGTGTATTGGCAAGACTACGCTACATCGTGGGACCGTGGGAGGTGGTCTTCGAATGTCATAATTCTTATTTGTATTGTCTTGTGTGCATCTTGTGATCTGACCACCGACAAGCTCGGATGTACTGGCGAGCAGGCGCAGTCTGACAAAGAAGAACACGGCGAATTATGTTGCCGTCGTATTGTGGTCAATGCCCACAAATATCGACCGAGTGGTCTCGGGCTCTCTCGTCTAATAAGGCTGTGAAGAAGTGGATCCTGACTTTCAGAAGCCACAGAAACAGTGAAAATACTCCACATAATGGCGTACCTTTGGTTGCGGTTCATGTAGCGAAGGCTTGCCGCTGTTGTGTGCTTATAGCGCAGCTGCCTAGTAGGTTACCATTCCACCTTCGAATATGATGTCTTAAAATGGAGAATGAAATTGTGTTCATTTTGTATGTCTGTGGGAGGTATGACAGTCTAGAATCATTCCTTTCGGAGGCGGTAAGTCGTCTACACCCGTAAGCGCCAGCAATAGAACGTTCAATATCAGCGGTTGCTGTAGACGCTAGGTTATTTTCTGTCTTTGCGTGACACTACTTATCAGAGCGAATCTGGGCCTCAACCAAGGAGCTTCGTCACTACTTTGCGGTCCCTGGCTAGTGGCTTCCATTTCTGCTCACCAAGTTAGTTGAAGTCCTCCTGAACTTGTGTGCGTCAGAGAAGACTCTTCATTTATATTTCAACTCTTCCCAATTCGCCCACATCCCGACACCCCCTTAAGCCTGCATCGCTCAGAAGCACCTAACCTCCACCGAGTCCATTGACAAGTCAACGACACGTGCCCGGTTCAGGGCCATCACACGTCTAATTTCTTGAAATTCAATTTCAATTTCCCCTCAGACAGCACACGTTTACGTCCTTTCAAGCAAACGCCCTTAGGACATTTACCAAATTAGCCCGAGATTTTTTCCCCAAAGCACAAAGCCATGCCGAATACCTTTTGCACAAAAAGGAAAATATCAATCAGGATAACACAATTTCCCCGATCACAGGAGAGACAGGAGAGAGAGAGAGACACACACAGAGCCCACACATATTTCTTTCATCAAAAGCCACAGTGCATGGCCATGGTCAGTGTCAAGCAGAGTGTCCTTAACGAAATCAAAGGGAAAAAGCCAGAATTCCAAGACTCTCAGCCAGAAAGGGAGCGAATCCATTTACGATAATTAAAGTAATGTGTCGAGGATATTCGTCAGTGGCCCCTTATGATTTGTCTCATGCCTTGTCGTATGCTTTGTCTCGGGAAAATCTGGCCGCAACTAAACAAGATGTATGACGCCCCCAAGGACCACAATAGGCTACTGAACGCGAGCGCCCCCCTCGCATAAGAAAATGATGAAAGACGAAGGAAAAACAAATAGCGGAAGCGACAAAATGAATTATTTCATTTCAGGACGTCCTCCCGACTTTCATCCGGTGCAGGGCGCCGGCGACATAGACTCCGGTAAACCCACCCGAAGGCTCTGCAGGATCAATGAGTGAATGGATGGATGGATGTGTGTGCAGAGTGTGAGTGTATGTGCGTGTCCTTTTGTCTGTCAATTGTCTCGACGTGGAGGGTGATTATGTGAGCTCGCCGTCATGACTAAAGCAGTAGCAGTCCATCCCGGCATGTCTTACCCTCGGAAATCCTGAGAATCGATTTTTCTTTTACTTTAGCTGATATTTCGCCGGTTGTCGTCGCCATCATAGGACATTTTGCCAATTATTTGACGCATGGCGCAGACACACACACACACACAGCCCCAGCAGGAAAGGACAACGATGCCGACATGTCGTCGACGGCGTCGGGGGATGGGGAATTAGATGCGTGAATAGTTGTCACTCTTAACCGGGAGAAGGGACTTGGCTTGGCTTTTGCGATGAAAAGTAAATCCCGTGGCGGATTTAACAGGAGTTTCGGCCGACAAAGGACGCAAACCCCAAACAAACAAGACACGACCCACACAGCCATGGCCTGTGCTCGTTCAAATTGAAAACATGTCAATGGCTTTTGCCGGGGTGTCAGAGACAGAGAATCAGAGTGAGCGGCGCGGCGTCGTCACAGGCGCCTGGTCTAAGCTGTCAGTTGATCATCTGTCAAAAAGTTAATTCATTATTATGTCGAATCGGAACCCCCTCCCGCCGCAGGACCGTCTTGTGTCGTCTCTAAGGAGCTGAACAGCAAAAAAAGGAAAATATTATGTCGACGCGAAGAAAATGGATGATTGCCTTAGGGTCCTTAAAAACTGCAGTCCTCGTCTGAGCTGGCGGATGGATGGAGAGTGTGGTGGGTGGGTGTAAGAGAGAAAGAGAGAGAGTGGGGAGTGTGTTCAGAGGGCAAACAAAAAGCGTTTAAGTTTTCGTGGTACAACAACTTCACTCATGCAGTTCCGTTCATGTCGGATCGTTGGAAAATTAAGTCCTTTTCGGTTCGCCTTTGTTCGTCCCTTTGTGCGCCGCTTAAAGTGCGATTAATTTCCGCTCTTTGTCAGGGTGAGTTTGAACCCGTTTTTAGTTTCCTTCTCGATCTTTTGGCTTTCGTTGTTTTTTTCTTTTTTTTCTCGCCTCGTTGAAGTGGCCTCCACTGACCGACCGGCTCCTCCTTCGGTTGGCTTGTCATGAATTTTGCCGTCAGGTTAAGTGACTAACACTAACTTTTAATTAAATTTTATGCTGCACACAGCCAGACACACGCACACCTCCTTAAGTGGCGTTGTGGCAGTCGGAAGGAGAGGAGGAGGACGAGGCTCTCTCTTTGGTCCTCTTGGCGAAATTTATAGGAAATTAATTGACTGAAGGTTTGTTTTTAGTTTATTAGAGGTGACACACAGAGGGAGTGGACCTGGTGTGTCCTGTCATCGATATTAGGCAGACAAATGTGTGTGCCAGCATGTATGACAGGAGTTTGGGAAAATTTGTGAAACAACAGAATGAACCTGTTTGCTGGTGGGAATTGTGTCGAAAAGTGGTTTTAGAACTTCGAAACTTTTTGAGGATGAAGTTTTGGGTTATTTGTGTTATCGGGTCATTAGTCTTGTGGGCGGACGAAGTTAAGTAAGGTCAGCCTCTCGGACTTAGTCTCTCTGTGTTAAGTTTGGGGATTGTGAGCAGTCATGAGTATCCTTCATCGGCGTGCAGGCATCGCAAAAGAAAGGCAAGTTTTAGAGTGTTTACACAAGCGAACAAAAGAATCCTTACACACTCCATGTCCGCTGCGTGATTTCCGCGTAACAATGGCAAAAGTAAGTCAACCGCTGCCTGCTATATGAAATTCCATTAATTAATAATTCGCGAAGGAATTTCTTTCTTCCCTTTGCAACAAAGGGCTACACAATGCGGAGAGGGAGAACACAAAAAATATGCTAAAATAAACTTTCGAATTTGAATCGCAAATATCCACGATTCGCGTATCCTTAAGCGGTCGCTAGCTCCCCTTTTGCAAAACAAAAAATCGAAACCACAGAATCACAAGCTGAAGCTGAAGCATTCCCCCTTTTACTCATATCCTTGCAGTTTCAATGTAAACAATTAGACCCACCACCACCTCCACGCATATGCTATGTCCTGCAAGCAAATCAGCCGTAATCCTTGCTGCGAGTTGCGCCACCGGCGGCAGTATGGTTAGGGGTCGAGGCGGCGGTGGTGGTTTGCGACTTTATTTGCCGCTTAATGAATGTTTAATGATTTGTTAATTGGATTTTCGGTTTTAACCGTTTATACCGTAGGACTTTTGTGCGAGAATGAAACACGATTCATCGTCGTACCTTGCTGTTGATGATGACGGGCGAGGAGTGAACTTTTGTGTCCGTGTGTTTGTGTTTGTGTGTGTATGTGTAAGTACGCGCGCCAATTGGGAATCGCTTTTGTGAAAGTTTCTACCGAGGAGGGACTTTTAAACGTCTGTTTGCGTTTGTTTATTGCCCGCGAGGGGACCTCATTTGGAGACATTTGTAATGCAGGACAATAGAGTGCTGAGCCAGGGTGAGCCGCACGGTCCCCCATCCAATGGCCTGCAAATTGAAAGTCGCTCGTAATTGGGTTTCACGTTGGTTTTTGAATGGCACTCTGATTGGTTTCAAGGATAATTGCTGTTTGATGCGACTTGCGACGCAGGTAACCGTCACCGTCGCTGGCCAAAAGTTCCCCTGTGAATTGAAATTGATTTTTCCTTAAACTCATGCCCTGTCCCTCGTGTGGGAATCACACAAATTGAGTTTTGAAACACTTTTCCAAGTTACTGAGGGAATTTCAAGTTGTTCGCGGTACACACTGAATCAACTGTGTTGACAACGGGAGACATGCAATTCTGTTTTATCCGGAGGTAACGTCTATTTTGACTCTTGTTTCTGATGGTGACCACATAAATAATCTACACTCAATTAAGAGACCCGCAACGCGCTTTCCGCAGCTGGAAATATTTGTCAAAAAATGGTTTTCTCCTTCAATACGTGTTAATCACGTGTGGTAGAGAACGATTTAGAGTCAGAGTTGCGTCGCGTTCACCTGAGACTTACACAATCCAAATTGAAGCGCAGTCGGTCGACAAAAAACTTATGCAGTATGGGCACGGAGTCAAGCTAGAGTCAAAGAGTTGGATGAATCAGGAATTAAACACAGGTTATGATGGACACACAACGTGTTTCTGGGTGAAGGGATAAGCAGCTCATTTACATCCTGCAAAAAAAATCTAGAAACACGCTCCACTAGTCGTAAATTCGTTCAATCGTGTTTGAACATGCATTGTTCTCACATAATGCTCAATCAAAATAGAAACGTGGTCTTAAAGACTGGAGTGGCTGAAGAAACAGCCTTAAGCATACTCCGCCTTTCGACCTACAATTTGGTAAACCATTCTGAAAAAGTCAGCTTTGGCTTTGATATCAAAACGGTTAAGAAGGACGGAGAGGCTAACGAAAACGAGTCCTTAGCACACTCTACCTTTCGACCTACAATTTGGTAAACCATTCTGAAAAAGTCAGCGTTGGCTTTGATATCAAAACGGTTAAGAAGGACGGAGAGGCTAACGAAAACGAGTTCTTAGCACACTCTACCTTTCGACCTACAATTTGGTAAACCATTCTGAAAAAGTCAGCTTTGGCTTTGATATCAAAATGGTCAAAAAGGACGGAGAGGCTAACGAAAACGAGTCCTTAGCACGCTCCTCCTTCAGATCTACAAATCTAGTCAACCTACTAATTTTCAAAGCAATTCAAATTCACAAGTCTCGAATCCCAAAATCATATTCATACAAAGTCTCCGCTAAACACCAGGCCACTAGAGTCCCAGCAAAAGCAGTAGGTACACCAAAAAATGCAACTTGAAGTATGCAATGATTTTTTCGTTGGTGCCATGATCATTGGGCATGGAAAAATCGTTGCATACTTTAGGTTGCATTTTTTTTTGGTATACCTGCTACTTTTTCTGCATTTCTGGGGGCCTGGTGTTTTTCTGAGATTTTGTATGGAAATTTGCCTTTTGTACCGCTCTGGTTGGGTGGACCGGTACGGTCGGCGGTATTTTGGGCGGTACATAGGACGGCGCTTTCGGCGGTATGCGAGGCGGTACGGGAGGCGGTACAGAAGGCGGTATATGAAGCGATACGGAAAGTGGTACGCCGGCGGTAAGCCGAGCGGTATGGTGGCGATATGTGGTCCAACATGTCCGGCGGCCCGTGGAGCGATATATGAAGCGATATGCAGGCGGTATGTGGAGCGGGACGAGAGCGGTACGATGTCCTAAAGTCATTTTTCCATACAAATCTGGCTGGGACACCGGGCCACCAGAAATTTTAGTAGGGGGTCTGTTCATATGTATGCAACTTTCGGGCGCCTATGTCTCGAGAACGGTGCGTGCTACAACAAAATGGTTAAGCGCGAATTTGAAGCTGGTTACTTGACTTAGATGATGGCGTACACAAGTTGACAAATTTACCGTTATTTGGCAACGATTTTGACAAAATAAGCGACATTCTGTGTTAAATTGCTGTCATTTCTCGCTTAAACAGTGTTTTAAAGAAGTGAAAAGCTGTGTATGTTGGTGCCCACGTTCAGAGCAATAATTTAGAGTGAAAATCGTTTGTCTACTATCTAAAATTTCCCATCCTTCACGTCACAGAAACATGTGTGACAAAAAAAAATCCCTTATGCTTCAAAAATCCTACTGAAATAGCGGTAAATTGGTCATTTTTCCAAGTCCATCCTTGAGATCCAGTCATAAGCTACAATACCGCCCTTGGTCATTTTACCGTACGACGCACTGTTTCCAAGAAATAAGTATTCAAGAATTACCCAAAAACCGACAGACCCCCTACTACCATTTCTGGTGGCCTGGTATCCCAGCCGGATTTGTATGGAAAAATACGATTTTCTTGCATTGTGAATTTCTCGAAAACGACTTGTTGGACTTGGACGAAAGTTGACATACATGTTGAACAGAGCTTAGGCTAGAATATTTGGTGTCAGGGGATGCGGTACGATCAGCGGGATGAGAGCGGTACCGTCGACGGGATGGTCTCTGGCTTTGTTCAATCTTGTTTTGGTTATTCTCAGCTGAAAAACACATGAAATTTGTCATTTTTGTGGTGCGTTAGTACTTACCTTTACTGAGCCTGAAAGAAAAGCGTGGCCCTGAGAAGAGCCGTTTTTGTTTTACAATTGGGTTTACTTTTTTGGTCGAAGGCATCTAGCGTCCACTGGGTCAACAGATTTTAACCACTGACCCAGATAGATGTGCCTACTTTTAATGTGAATTTTGAATAAATGAAATTAAAGAAACTCCCAAATACAGTTCAATAGTTTTACTCTTTATTCCTTCCATTTTACAAGTGTTTAAATATAGAATTCTTAACTTACTTTATTTGAAAATGCTTACAAAACACTCCAGTTTCCTAGAACCCCCCCCCCCCCCCCCAGTACGCTCCTCCTTCAAATCTACAAATCTAGTCAACCTACCATTTCAAAGCAATTCAAATTCAAAATCCCAAAAAAATCGAATTTTCATACAAAATCTCCGCAAAATACCAGGCCACCAGAATCCCAGCAATAGCAGTAGGTACACCCAAAAATGCAACTTGAAGTATGCAACGATTTTTTTTAGGGTACCTTAGGTTGCATTTTTCGGTATACCTTCTACTTTTTATGCATTTCTGGTGGCCTGGTGTTTTTCTGAGAATTTGTATGGAAATTTGCCTTTTGTACCGCTCTGGTTGGGCAGAGCGGTATGGTCGGCGGTATTTTGGGCGGTACAGAGGACGGCGCTTTCAGCGTTATGCGTGCTGGTAGGACGAGCGGCACGGGGGCGGTACAGAAGGTGGCAAATGAAGCGGTACGGTGGCGGTATGATGGCGGTATGGAGAGCAGCACGGTGACGGTAAGTGGTACAGTAAGTGCGGCAATCCGTGGAGCGATATGGGCAGCGACAAGGAGGCGGTATGTGGAGCGTTACGGGAAGGGTACATTGTCCAAAAAGGCAATTTTTCAATACAAATCCAAGCACCTTGACATGAGATGCGTCACTGATATCGACTCTCACTCTCCCTCTATCGGATTAGTCTCGGTGAATATGATGGACAAATTGAGACTGACTTTTCTTCGTCACTGAGGACGATCTTAATGATCAATGAAGTCCTCGATGGTGGCGTCATCTTCCTCCGATTTGTTGAAGATCTAGGTACACTTCTGTGAAAGAATGGGAATTGGCACTGGAAAGAAAAGAATCGACTCGTATGTAATCCCGTTTGATTTTTCTCCAGCCATGCCAAATGAACAGGGGAAAGTAATTGTAATGAGAGCTACCTCTGAGCTTTCGTAGAGCTCACACCATGCAGTCCACATCCACTCATTAGATTGGTTATTATTTTCATTATGTTTTGCGCAAATTAAATGCAATAGAAAACTGCTCATGGTTGCCATCTGGTTTGTCCTCGAAACAATGTGTTTTGCCTTAGGTATGGCAGGATGTTGCTGCATTTTGCGAAGACAATGCGAACAATGACAAAGGAGTGGGATGTGGGGGGATGGAGATGAATAGTTCTTTGGATTTGTTTGGATAATTTTTAATTTGTATGCATTTCCCCCTCATGAGCTGAATGAGATGATGTACGTGTTTGATCCTTAATTCCGTGAGAAGCAATGTCTTATGAGCAGCTCATCGTGAAGGACATTGTGTATGAGCGTGTTTTATCAGAATCGCCCAAAGATACAAGACTGTTTCTCCTTAAATTTGTCATTTTCCGCACCACCAACCCCTTTAAATCTCTCTGCAATCGAAAAGACTGATTTAGTTCCCCAGACGACCGGGGTTGAGGTGGTGATTCTTTGCACTTAAGTAGTTGAGTGGCAAACACTCAACAGTGTCTGTCAACTTCCGGATAGACTCTGTCTCTCCAGTTCACTTCTAGCTGCGCAATGAAGAGTGCAATTCTCTCGGTATCTCAGACAACAAACGAATCACTCGACCGCCCGGTTTCTGTTTAAATCTGTCACAAGCAGAAGCAGCAGCATGCCGCAAACTTCCTCTTCACATCCTTCCCGAAAACCTGATGGAAGTCCAATTGACGATCAACATTGTGCATCGGTACGGTACACCTAACTTGAAAGTAAACAAATATTATTGAGTGCCGGAATGGAGAATGAAGAATGGAAAACAAAAGGACCTCAGCAGCATTCAGGAAGGACACATGTTTTCCCAATGACAATGCGAGAGGGAGAGAGTTTTCCCTGTTTGTTGATTCTAAGAGATCCAACAGATTGTTTGGGCAAAAAACCAGCATCTAGAGATGCATTCAGATGTGCATGAAGGAGCAGCAAAAAAAAAACCACACACACACACAAAGCCAAACACACCCAGCCTCAGACCACCAGTGGTGATGGCCGGTATATCTGCATCTGGAATCCGTTAGTAACCGGCCAACAGTATACAACCTCGCCCCCAAGATTTCACCGGAAAGAGTTAGCAAGTGCCGTGTACGACAGGACATCGTGCACACCATGGTGGCGTCGGTGGCGGCGGAACAGAGGGGCGGAGAGTGAAACAATTGAAATGGATTTTCAAGATGAGAGTGAACAAACACACCGGTAGAGCAAATATTGAGGAAAAATAAATTAAAAGCAAATAAGAGTCGCTTCACTCGCCACGTACACATTCTGGCCGGATCTGGAGCCCTCATCATGAGAACATAGAACGCCACCCCCAGTCACCATCATCAGCGTGTCTGATTGTGTGTGTGTGCGTGTAGCGTGCGGGTGAGCATGAGACGCTGCCGCTTTGTTTGCAACGACATCAGTGAATCTATCAGCGACATCCATCAAATCAGGATCTACTTTATAAATGTTTAATTAAAACATCTAGTAAAAGGTTTTGCTTCGGTTCGGTCTCACACCGTTCCCCGTTGGGTCGGTCCGACAGAACTGCTCATGTGTCCTTTGAGTTTTCAAATTGCCTCGTGCCCCACTTGCGCATCGAACTCGACTCCGGTGGGGGCAGGGGGTTGTTGTTTGATGTATCCTTTCGGTCGACGATGACGACGATTTGTTGTCGGAATTCACGCTTCACTTTAATTGAGTTTTGAATTAATTTCGTTACGGGCACGTGTCCGTTTCAAAGGGTATAGGCCTTTTTTTTTGTTGGCCCCTTTTTGTGCTGTGGATGCTGCCAGATTGGTGCGAGACTTGATTTAATGGCCGGCAGGTAGCTGGTGAATGGAAAATGTTTGCTTTTTGAAGAGGTTTCTGATGGATGGGCGGATGTGTGTGGACACTGGTCTGGCGGTTTGCTTTAGTGGTCGATCTTTTACACATTACGTCGATTAGAGGTGATTTGCCGTGTATGTGAAAAACAGCTTGGTTCCCAAGCAGGCATTCATCCGTGCTCAAAACGGTTGAAGTGAGTGGCAAAAGCTTAGCCTAAACCCTCTCAACTCATTCAATTCCATGCAAATCCTCATGGAATGCTACAAATGGAGAAAGGATCCGGAATCAAAATGAAAGAACAAAAGTTTTAATCCGCACGCACGTGTGCCAGAACCCCTCCCCCTCCACCCAAAGCCTGCACATCCACTTAACCCAGCCCTCACTCAATAAATGCAAATCCTAATCCTTACCCATACATGTTCGCACACTTTGTAACATTCCAGAGCTTAGAAAAAAATAAGAGAGTGATGGAAATGAATTTTCACCGAAGGATAGCGCCCATCAAACCAAAGGAAATCATCCAGGCAACGACAACAGATGGCCTTAAGCCTGCATTCACATCACAAACTTCAACAGGACGCAAAAAAAAAAATGCCGCCTTATAATGAAGAGCAGGAGGTGGTGGAGAAAGCTTGAGAACTTCAGAATTCTCGCTGAGAAAATTCGAATTAGCCAAGCAAATCCAAATTGAAAAGTGATTACCGACGGCGGCGGTGCAGGAACTTTGCTCGTACAAACATCGAATCGGTTGAATCAAAGTTCGGGCAGATAGATAGGTGCAGGGGTCTTCGACATTTTCGAATGACAGGTCTGATGGGCGATGGGAGTGAGTGGAGATCCTTCTTCGGTTGACAATGCGTGATGCTAAGCACTGTGGGGCCTAAGACGGTTTGTAAGACAGTTCTTCGCGATATGCTTACAAGATGGATCTGGTTATCGTCTTTACAGGAACCACTCGTCTTTTGTGTTTTCTTTCTCTGATGAGTGGAGGGGAACCCCAGTTTAATTCCGAAACCATATGCCAAGGATTCAGGAGAAAATTTGTGTCGAAGTTTGAAGTGAGACCGAAATGCAATTCACGTTCGGCACGTTAAGAGATGACTGATTGGTGTTTATAGGCTGGAGTCGAAGACTGCTCAACATCCACGGCACTTTCGTCCTTCTCAATATCAAGTCAGAGCTGGAAAGTACCCCGCGTTCACTCCGTCATATGAGTTTGGTAACAAAAAACTGGTCCGCAGTCTCAAGTTGAAGGGGTTATCGATAGGCGCTGCAGACTGCCACGCGGTCACTCCCGTCAAACGAATCAAGTTCAGGAGATCATCTCCAGACTTCTAAACATCCTTGTCCTTCCCGCGTTCACTCCGTCAGAGCCGTTGTACATGAGAACCTCGTCCGCAGCCACAACCTCATGGACTTCTCGTTAGAAACTTCAGACGATCCCGCGTTCACTCCGTCAAAGCTGTTGTACATGAGAACCTCGTCCGCAGCCACAATCTTATGGACGTTAAATGAGTGAAATGAGTTTGTCAATAAAAACAGGACCACATCCTCTAGTTTTTCTTACCTTCTCAACATTCTTCAGCTTACCGCGTTCACTCCGTCAAATTAGTTAAGTGCTGGAAAGTACCCCGTAAACTAGAACGTCGTCCGCAGACACAACCTCATGGACTTATCGCCAGGGACAGCAGACGATCCCGCGTTCGCTCCGTCAAGTGAGTTTGTCAATAAAAACAGGTCCACATCATCTTGTTTTTCTTAACTTTGAATCGTTTACTGCCAGACTTCGCAACTTATATGAAAACCTCGCCCATTGCCGCAACATCAAGTGATCACCATCAGGATCTGCGAACAACTGCCTATCGTTGACACTCCCGAATTAACTCCGTCGACGTAGTTGTACATGAGAGCCGCATCTATTGTCAGAGACTGGCTACAAGTGGAACCGAAATTGGTGAACCGTGATACCCTTCGTGGAAGTCGACGCATTTCCTCTCTGTCGCAATTTCAGCGGCCTTTCAACTACTCGATGATCGATGACCAGCTATCCACCCTCTCCTCTTTCGAACCATGAGCGGTGACAATCTTAACAGCCCCACACTCCTTCCCCTTTGATGGCTTGATTGAAGGGTAATGTGTCCAGGAACACAACACTTTGGCTTCAGTTCAATATGTGTTCGTTTTACTGTTAACGCTCACATTACAACACGAAGCCTAGATTATCACAGAAGGATATGAACTTGCCATTCTAGCGATCTCAAGATACCCACAATTTATAGCCCAGCCCCACTGTACAAAGCCATCGACTTACAGATTGAAGTTAACTTCATCCAAATGAAGTTCGAGGTCGACGGCGCAGTATTAATAAAACAGGCATCTCTCGAAGGGCACCTCCTGCCAGCCGCCTCCGCACACCACAGCGTACACACACACAGACACAAACACCCCCAAACCACGTCAGAGGCGACAAGAAGAAGTTGCGAAATGACTTTCCGCTGTCATTCGAAGGATAAAAAGCTTACAACTGGAAGGGAATAATAGGATTTTTATGCCACTTCTAGTGCGAGAGAGAGCCGAACCAAAAGGCAGTGTGTGCGGAATCAAAGGCACAGCAAAAAGAAAGAAAAAAACCCCTTCTTCCTCAGCCGACGACAAAGTTGACAATCAAAACGAAATTAAGTTTCACTCGTCTTGGCGGAAAGGAGAATAGAGAGACCCATTGTGTCCTCGGCCAACCCCTGACTCGTGGACCCCCCTTATGCCATGCGACGCCGTCAATAGATGACTTTTGGTTTATGTTATATCTTGAGTTTTATTCTCCATTTTATTTGCTCCTCGTGGAGGGACCGGCACCGGGCGCCAATCAGATAAATGCCGACTCGGACCATAGTTCGGCCCTAATGTGTGTGTTCGAATGATAATGATATGAACCCCAAATTTGACACTTATCCTGCTCTGTCGGTGTGGCCGTGGTGTGGGAGACGGAGTGGATCGGCCACATGGCCTTTGTTGATAGTTAATTTGGATGAAACAAGAAAATCTTGGAATTTCATTAGATAATCCCTGGGAGGAGATGTGGGAGGCATGCGGTGCCTGTGAGGTGGTCCATTGCACGTTCTGTGGCCAGCCGATCGAAGATGGGAACGACTGCGTGTGTGATGGCAGTGGAATCCTGGCTCCAAGGTGGCCAGGGAGGAGGCTTTAATTAGACAGTAGTTGGCAGTTAAGTTGACCGGACTGGAATAGCTCCGAGTAGGGGTGGAAGTGTATTTTATTACCGCATTAGGGAATGGAGGAGGCGTGTCCATTATTGATGAGAGGAAATGTGCCTAATGCGTGAGGCTTACTTAACCTCTGACTTCGGGTGACGAGATTTCGAGAGAAGGCAATGTGATGTGCCGGAGTGGACTGTAATGGCGCCATCGACTAGCAATCAGTGTAATTTCATGGCCTCAGTGCTCTCGCCTTGATGCATATGTTATGAGCGTCACACGAGGTCTGAGTGGCTCCCTTTGACAACCAAGTCAAACGAAATGTGCCGGCACTCTTGTGATTCAGACTCTCTCTAAACAGTCTAGAAGGTGGGTTAAGTGTATTAGCGCACTCCACGCTCTCAAGTGAGCCATGCGTATGCATGCGCCCGCATTCCTTTGTGAAATAGAAATTAATTCAAATCTCCTTTTTAATGTTAACTATTTGCATTCGTTTCCTGGCTGGCGAGTACAAGTCTCCCGCGTGTGATTGTTATTACCCACTTCCGCTGCTTGTGCATCCTTCATCAAAGCGCCCAACTTCGCTCGGCTGCGGTTGCGGTGGCTCATGCGAGGTATTTTCAGCCTTTTTTTTTTCCTCCTCTGTTTGCCTGCCTTTGGTGGTAATTTTAGAAATTCGCATACGCCATACAGCAGCCAGCGTGAGCTAGTCGTGTACCATTTCAAGCGTCTAGACGTAATTTTTCACATCCTTGCCTCTGAATGCTAAATGTTTGAGTGTTCCCCTATTTGTCTCAATGCACTTGTGTGTGTTTGTGTGAGAAAAAAAAAAGAAAAGCTCAGACTCAAGCACACTCGTATATAGTTAACTAGCAAGCAAACACTCTTAAGCAGGATTTATAATGTGGCGTTAAGGATTCTTAATTGCTGTGGTTTTCCATTTTTCGCATTTCTCTTCCTGCAATTTTTTTCCGCTTCACTCCCTCTCTCTGCTCTCTGAATTTATTTTTTTTTGTGTAGCACATCTGCATCCTGGGTGTTTTCATTCATCTCCTCTGTGTGAACATACAGGACATCGCACTAAACAGAAGAGAAGTTTTCTTCTTGTTTTTTTTATTTCTTTTTCAAATAAACAACAGCCTCCAGGATAATAGAGTACAACATTTGCATCTGATGAAAGGATTGGAGTTTCTTAGACTTCATCCTTGTTTCACTGCGCACTGTGTGTCTCTCCATTTGTTCATTTGTGTTCGTTTCTTGGTTTGGATTTATTTTCATTCTCTGTTTTTTGTTCCGAGAGAGAGAGAATGATAGTCCTTTGGTGTATGGCACTTGTGTTAAGTGGTCATTAATTTTAAGTATGAGTAATGAGAAGGATATTATGTGAATATAGTGCTTAATTAAAAAATTAATTGAGGACATTTTGCTGTCTCTGGAGGTGGTCAAGTGGCATGTGAAGATATTCAATACGTGCTCACTGGAACAATCGGATGAAGTGAATCAAGAATGTTTTGCTTTTCACTGCTGAGTGGACTGTGCTTCTACTTCTGCTCATGGTTAGGGTGCAACTGGAGCCTCTACCCTCTTCAAAGTTTGAAGGATGAAGTGTCGTTTACGTTTAAGTGGGAGTCTTTTAAAGGGGATGGCTCTAAGTGTGACAGAGCTTCTTGCAATTGTCTAATTTTGGGTATTTGGCATTCATATTATTCATATTATTCATATATAATACATTTAGAAGAGATGGGCATCCGCACTAGAAGAAGATTATGAGAAAATTAATTGAGTACAACTCGCCATCTGATGAAAGGATGGACGTTTATTTGACTTCATCCTTGTTTCACTGCATTTTTCGCCATTAAAGATCCTCCGTCCTGTCAGAGAGAACTTCAAGAACCCAGAACTCGAACAATTTTAAAGCCACTTTAAACACACTCCTCCTCCAAATGGCCTAGTCAGCGATTGTTTACTAATTACGATGTCATGTCATTTCCCACTCCCCCACCAGGTGTCCCACTACCATTCGACTTCTGCATCACGCCACAGACGCCTTCGTTTTGTCGGTCGCATCTACAAATTGAAGTCATAAATCAATTACTTGGTGTACATGCTAGGAATTCTGTAGGCAACAAGGACCTGTCATATCGGTTTACATCTCATAAATTACAAAAGTCCCTTCCCTCTTTCACTCGCTCCGTCTTTCCATCTCTCAGCGTCTCTGGAACGTTGTGAGACACTAAGTAATGGCGAATAATGAGCATCGCATCGCGTACAGCGCATACATGACATCCTCTGGGGAGACATGTATTCCATAAGTGGAGTTCGCGAATAAAAAGGATTCCGACATCTTACAAGGCCGTCGCGCTGCAGTGAAACTTCAACCCAACCCCAAGCCCAAGCAACTTCCGCTCATACACACACACACACACACACACATACGATACGTCTCAGCACAAAGCCACCTTCAGTGTCTTCTGCTCACCCGCCCCGAACACTGGCTTGCATATGCGAATGGTTGTGTAATTAAGTCGTAAGATACTTTTCATTTGCGCAACAAGAAGGATGGGGAATGGTTCATTTGCCAATAAGAAGGATAATTAAATTCTCGTTAATTTTCATTTTGTCTTGTTTTGTTTGACTTCAGTTTTTGAATGAGGCGGTGGGTGGGGTGGCGCGCGGGTGGGTGTGGGTGTAAGGCACAGGATTACAATTGTCTTGTTGTACTGTGTAGCCGGAAATTACGATGGGGGTGAGTGAACAGGAATGAATGTAATAAATATTATTTGCGAATGGTGTGATAGACGAGACGGAGCAACGGAAGCATAAATCAGATTTTGTTTTATTTTGTCGGTTGGTGTCCTTTGCAGAAGGAAGGACCTACTGAGGGTGAATTCAATTTAATTTAGTGGTTCAATTGGAAGTGGATGTCAAGGTGGGGGTAGTTAACGAATTCAACGAGGACCAGGGACGTATCTGAGACATATCTGAGACTCCTAGTGCAGACTTGGACCGCTAGAAGTGAAGACAGAGCGACAATGGTTCTGGAAGTCATTCATCACATGGAATGCTTTCAACTAAAGATTTTACTCCAAAACCTTTGCCCGGCTGCCTCCATTTTTTTTCATTCTGTTTAAGCTGACGACATCGCTGAGAGCGCGATCTTTCAAGCTGGAATGCCTAAGGCCGCCTTCTCCGCTCCTATGAGGGATAGCGCCAAAATTTCGACATGAAAGGATGCGTCATTCGATCCTCTATCGGTGATGAAAGGTCCGGCAACAGGTAAACCGCTTTCGAGATATGGGCGATTTTTCAACCTGAAGTCCTACAGTTCACCTTTTTCTGTTTGAAATTGCATCAATTCCGAAAAGCGAGTCATGAATCATTTGTCTGCTGCTGCTCTCATCAGGTCAAAACGAAAACATGTTTTCATCTCTTCCATGCCTTCTCCCACACATCCACTGACATAGGCATGATCAGACTCCATTCCCCCAGCACTCACTGTGAAAGATGACTATAAACCCATTTACTGTCGTCTTATCCATCTCCCAAGGCACTTTTTTCTCGGACAACCCCGTCAACCTTCAAAAATATGAACAAGACGGACGCAAAATGCACAGAAATTGCAGAAGACACAAAAAAAAAAGAAATAAAAGCAAATATAACCTCTCTCCTTTTGGAAAGTTTTGGACGTCATAAAAAAAGTCAGAGAAGAGAAGAAGAAGTTGTCACTTTTAAATAACTTATCCCAGCGCTGATGTCTCAGCGGAAGAATGCCACCATCAACACCGCTTTACCCGTCTCGCCACAACGTGGCGAAGGCACTTAAACAAAATAAGAAAAAAAAAGAAAAGAAAGAAACTAAAGTAGCAGAGTTACACAAACAGCACCATCGCCACCCACACCCATACACGGCCAACGGTGGGAGCGGTAGTGTTAAAAAAAAGTTTCATGTTTGAAGTGAAAACTTTCCTCAGTTGAATCCTGAATGCGAGGCGCGCCATCTCGATGTCCTTTCGTTCGTTCAAATGACATTTCAGCAAACAGTTTATCTAATTTCCTTAAACAGTTTTTGCAAACAGAGTTGTCGCTGGAATGGATCCTGTTCCCTGGGGGAGACGCAGAGAGCTGTGCGATGGGACGACGGATAGTTGTTTCATAGTTGTTTCTTGAAGACTGTTGCAGTTTTAGAGGGCCCCATTGGCACTGTTACAACTGCTTCTAACTTCAACTGCAAGTCGAACCCGCCTGCTCTTGAAGGACCCATCTCCAGATAAGAAGTTGCATTCGCATGAGAAGTGAACACGCTACAAAGTGACAAAGCATCGATGACTTTTGCCAACAAGCAACCCAAAAATCCCAAGCTCCGCCATCACTGCACCCCAGTGTCGAAGATAAGACCTAGAGACCGAGAAATCGGGATTTGGATACCATTTTATTTCTTTCGTCCTTTATTCCCGGTCTCTCTTGAGCGTGAGTTCAAAGTGCGGATTGCAAACAAGGCAACGACTGAAGAGAAAAAACTACCATCTTTTGGTCTTCGTCTTTGACTTGGCATAGCTGTGCTGGCTGGGATCGGTGGAGGTTCCTTTCTGTGTACTTTCGGGAAGTGTGGGTGCGAACATGAAACTGTTCGCCTAATGTGAAATCCATTAAAAGTTTAGTCCTAGCGAGAATGCTACTATCACACGGGTTAAATTGAAAATCTGTCATCGGATGTTTGTCGATGTGTGTTGTTGGTGGAGGAGTGTTTGAGAAACGGAAAGACTTTGGTACAAAGTCCATTTGCTAATCTTTTGGGAGAGGTATGTAGTTCAGCGATGTGCCGTCACCATCTCGCTCTCCTGTATGCGGTAGAATTTTCAGAGAAACCACCGCAGGACTTTTCAATGTTCACCCTTTCTCCGTGTGTCTCTCTGTTCCTCTGCACCTCTCGGCTCCTCTCGGAGTGTGAATGTGTTTTACGACACTCAGAAAGTTTTGATGCAAACAAACAGAACGACGACGACGACATGAACGACGTGGAAGGCAATGAAGACGGAAAGTAGTCACAGCATCCGCACACTCCTCATGTGAGATTTAAATTTATTTGATTTGAAATTAATTGAGTTGAGTTGGCGGTACAAACAACATGTCGTACATAGGGCACGGCAAAGGGACTTCGAGGTTGTCTCAAAGGGAAAGATGTCGGGCATGTTGACGACGATGGTGCTGTATGGTGGTGTAATATTGGAATGCAATTTGGTTAAGTAAATTGTTTGCACGGGAATATCCGATGGTGGTGGCGACATGTAGACTCTGGCTCCTGGATGTGAAGAGTGTTAAGTGATTGAGTGCAGGAGACTTGGATGCAATTTGTCTGAATGATGGTGGAAAGTTTGGCCACAGATTGCTTCCGATAGGCAGTGAGTGAATGCGGAATCAAAGGCAGGCAGGCTCTGCGGTATGTCACCTAGGGAATTGAGTGCTGTTTCTTGGATGATTTTCATTTCATACTGGAGTTCAGCGCTGATGTTTTCACCATCCCCGATTAAGCAACACTAAGTGCCATGGAATCCAATGATTATCTTCGAATTGCTTCTTCTTGAGCGGAAGTTATAGACAGCCTAAGTGGTTAGGACGGCCTACGATTTCATGTGCTTACGTATTCACGTGAAGTACGTGAAATGTGCATGAGCGGTATTAGTACGGGGGACGTATAATAATAATAAGGGTGGCGCTACAGTCCGAGGCGGACCTGGGCCTAGCTTCTCAGCAACCACTCGTGTTTTGCGTACTATTGTTCTTTCACGAGTGGAAGGGACCTACAGTTTAATGGCGACTCCCAACTGCGAAGTTGAGGAGCTTTTTCTAGACAGGAAAACTCTTTGAGCATTGTCAGTGACTCGAAAGAGGTGGAGCCGTGAATTATCAAAGGTGGTGAATTCGGGTATCAAACATGGCACCCTCTGCGTAGAAGTCGACACACTAACCCACCCACTACGCCACAGCGACCACTGTCACTGACCCTTGAGCTTGAAAAATTACGCGTTCATGAGATTCTTGAAATGGTTTGACCCTAGTGCTCATATCACATGAACTAAAAACAAACAACAATTCGGTTGCCATCAAAAATTCCCGAAAAAGTGCTCCACTGACTCATGCATTCAGTTTTGCGACCAAAAATAAATTCCACCATCACCCAGACGAAACATGACCGGATGATGGTGAAACCGGAAGTTACTCAACCGCGTAATGTCTCATGTGTGTTTCACTTTTTCGAAGAGATTAATTCAAACCTCTTAATTTGATGACCAGAGACCAATGAGGCTCCAAATTGCTTGGTAATTTCGCGCTTATCACCGGAAAAGATCTGCGAATCGAAAAAAATATAAAACCGTCCCCAAAGCGACGTGCAAATCA
Source organism: Eristalis intricaria (assembly GCA_964034865.1). Taxonomy (NCBI): domain Eukaryota; kingdom Metazoa; phylum Arthropoda; class Insecta; order Diptera; family Syrphidae; genus Eristalis; species Eristalis intricaria. The sequence continues at coordinate 3,392,184 of OZ035874.1, read as the reverse complement.
TTCCACAACCCATTTAGCGATCCCCAACAATGTCTCTAGGAAGCCTGCTCCCCATCGTTGTTCTCCTCTGTGCACAGGGAGCATTGGTAAGTATGCCATCCCGCCGGGATCATCCATCATTCTACAGCCGTCTCCTTTCAGACCCGTCACGCAACAGTCAACCTCAGTTTGAACCTCTCGGCCCACTTGTCCGACGAGAGCAACCAACTCACCGACGAAAAGGTTCGCATTTGCATGAAGGAAACTCAACTCTCCATGGCCGACTTGGAGAGATTCAAAGCGAACGAGATCATTGAGAATGAAACCGACGAATCGACACAGTGCTTCGCTCACTGTCTGTACGAGCAGATGGGCATCATGAAGAACGGCATCTTTGTGGACAACGACGATACGCAGACGATGTTGGGCGAACCCGAAAATCCGGAGTTCGCAGTCTGCCGATCTATTCGCGGCAGCAACAAGTGTGACACTGCATACAAAATGCATCAGTGCATTCAGAAGGTCAAGTTTGGAGCACGCGAGGAGGCCCCGGCCGCGCTGAGGGAGGCCAACGACGACGATAGATCCAGCGACGACGATAGCCAGGACGGGCAGCAGTGAAACAATCGAGTGATCATGCGTGCTGACAGCGATGAGAACTTCTGAAATTGCTTGTTTTTTTTTTTGTTTCCTCGTGACAATTACACCGATATTCATGATCAGCAGATGAGTGTCGCTTGTTATTTCTGTTGTTGATTTGCCTTTTGTTCGCGGGGTTGGTGATTTATATTGTCTGCTGTAATTAAGATAATTGCCCGACGAATGTGAGCGCGATTTAATCGGGATAATCAGTCGGCTTTCGTAAAAAAAAAACCAGGCAATTGTCAGAGATTCTGTGGGATATCTGTTGATTGAGGGGTTTGTTTCTGTCCGGGTGACGTGAGTGTGCAATTGTGATGCGGTAGGAGGCGGTGGCCTTCTGAAGGTTGCATCGACTGTTTGTTAAAGTGAGAATTTGATCTATGTTGATGACGATGAGTTCCACAGCGTCGGTTGTGATTTCTGAGTCTGAATGATTCCTGGGAACCTCATCGTTGGTCTGCGATGTTGAAACTTGATAACTTCAAAGAGATAGACTTAGTGCGCTGACCAATTGCGAGCCTAACAAAGTTCGTTATTCCTCTTCAGCGAGGGCAACAGAACGAGATGAACCAGGGCTTCTGTCAACATCTAATACTGTCTTGGTTTAAGCGACTCCAGTCTTCTACACCCAACTCTTAGAGGTCCGGACTCCATCGGAGTTGAAGTCTTCCCCTACCACGTTGTCCCTCGGTTTTCGACTCGAGGGCTTTCTCAGCCGGAGTGTTGCTGTCCATTCTGTCAACATGACGCAGCCACCTGAGCCGAGACACAAGTATTCGTTGGTTGGTTCTTCGAAAGAGGAACTTATTTTCAGTCGCCATCTAAGCCCAAAGACACGGCGATTGGCCAAAGTTATTTTCGTTTTATCTCCGCGGTTGTACCACTTCAGGAGTTTACTGCCGAGGCTAGGAAGACAAGGCCGACTGTCTAAAGTGACGTGTTGTCCAAGGTTTCGGTGTTGATGGACTTTTTTTTTAAGACAGCGTGCACTTCGTCGTACCCTCATTCACTGTAAGACCCATCTTCATAGCCGCTTTCTTCTCCAGGCTCACAAATGCCCCACTGACAGCCCATTGACTGCTTCCGATGATGTCAAAGTCAGTTGCACAAACTTGAGGGAGACCGAGCCTCTACTATTGACACGATCTTCTTGATGTTATAACGCCGCATGACAGTTCCTTGCTTTGTCTAACGACCAAGAACCGAACGTCCGACCTTGACAGAGCATCAAATTCGCCATCGTTATCCTGCAAAGAGGAACGGCCTTTTTGCAGGGATGTCAAAACTAGATAATGCACTATAAAGCTCATCCCTGTAAATACGGCCATACGCTGCCTTAAAACGATGGTGGGTAGCGATCTGTAATTCCCAGTTGGTTTCCGAAATCTGACTCTGTGAAAATATCCGGTCAATGGTGAACTTTGCTGGCCAGAATCCGCACGTCTGGCGATAACACAAAGCGGAAGAAAAGGTTTTAACAAGAAATGTCTATGAGACATATGCCTCTGTTGTTGTGGGAGACCTTCTTAGCCTCCCTTCTCTAGGATCCAGCAAACGAAACTGAGATTCAATCCTTAGGGCACACACTCATCCGACAAATCTTTGATGTATGCACCTTACCAGTTCATCTCAACCCTCAAAGACTCTGAGACATGAAGTTAGGATACCGCCATTCACTCATTCTGCTCCTCCTCTGCAAGTGAGTGTTGCCGCTGAGCCGAACGAGCGCGCTTAAATAACCGGTTCGCAACCGCCACCTGAGCATACTTCCCCACCAATTCCATACGACACCTGCTCCCCATAGTCGACGTCAGATGGACCGCCTAATCGATGCTTTAAAAGGCCCTTCTTTACCGGATTGACAACCATCAGCATCCGACAACAAATCAGCAACACCCCGCTAGTCATCCCCATCTGATTGCACCCACATCGCTAATTGACGCTTGTCGTCATCTCATTTGTTGTACTCGATTCGAGATCTTTGCAAAAACCCTGCTCTCATCGGTGCATCCCAACTGACGATCGAAAAAACGTCCTCTAAACCCGCACAATTTCCGCAGTAGACACCTCGATTCGTGGTGGTTTTTTTGCCTCGCCACTGGATTGTATAATTTCATGAATCTATTACCCGCCCATTAGCAAACGGTGTCAAGTGAAACGCGTTCGCTATAAAACAGTCAGCTGGGCCCGTCTGCCCGTCAGACACTTTCCAAAGCCCTTCTCCAGCGCCATGAAACGGATTATCATCTGTGTACTGCTTGCCTTGTGCATCGCCCACGTGCAGGTGACATAAATCTATCGTCAGCATCGTGTACAAAATTAAAGATTTCCAATTTCTTAGGGCTCAGATGAAGATTCGACCACCTTCTCGATGGTCGAGATGCGAAACCAACTCATTCGCGAGAGTAAATGCCTCGAGAAGGAAAACCTAACGATGGCCGAGGTGGAGACATTTGCGATGGGTGAACGCCCAGATGAGGCCGAGAGTAATCCCGCGCTGAAGTGCTTCGCCGCTTGTCTCTTTGAGCACTCCGGCATCATGAGCAATTGCAATGTGAATGAAGACCTCTTCGCTGGCGATGAATTGCTGAGGGACATACACGCCCTACTTGGGATGTGCAAGGAGGCTGTTGACGCTGACGACCGCTGTGAGTGCGCCTATCAGATGGTGAAGTGTATGCACGATAGGGTGAAGCCCATGGAGGAAGACAATTGAGCTTTGAGTTTGTTGAAAAATATTTGTTGTTGATTGTGTGTCAGTGGTTTTATTTATTTCGTTGTGGAGGCTGCGAGATGAGAGGTCCCTGAGTCACTCACGAGACCTTGCTTTCTGTTGCTTAGCGTATTTTTGTGCGTCCCAGGTGATGATGGCAGTAGTATTCATTCGAGGGCTTGTCGATGAATAAGGAAGAGATCGCCGGAGTAACCTATAGCAGGAAATCCCTGCGCGGGTATAGAGTGGCTAGACACAATTTCGGAAATTCGAAATCGAATGAAATGGAGCCGAGTTGACAATGGAAAGGTGAGCTTATGGTGATTGACTGTCGCCATAAGCACCGAGCAGTGATGTTTACTTCACGACGGACGCATGGAGGTGAGCTTCGATTGTTGAGTGGTGATTCGGTAAAGTGGGCCAACACAGCAGCTCTTGATTTACGTCGAGTGGGCTCTTGATGGTGGATGTTGAATTCCTGCCCGCGTTCGCATCGTTCGCATGGTGATGTTGGCCAGTCACTTATTGTCTTCGTTGCGCTTGCGTGGAAGGGGTATAAGGGAATGCTAGATTTCGATGTCGTTGCTTTCTTCTTGTTTGTGTGTCCCTAAAGTCTGGAACGGATCTGGGCTTCGACCATCAAGCCTCTCCAACAAGAGCGATCTCTGGCTAGCTAATTCCAGTTGTCGTCAAATCAAATCGAAGGAGGTCTTCCTCCTCTTATATGTCTATTTTATGACAACAGCGACTTCTTGGAATTTTAACTATCTCGTTTCCTTTGCGAGTGAAAGTGAATGTCTGCAGAAGACTCTTGGCTGTGTTCACTAAGAACACTTACCATATAAAAACATGTTCTCTTATACTACAACTAAGTCGAATGCGTACCCAGTGATTTGTCGTCGCTCAGACGAGAGTCCTTGCTGCCTGTGTTGGGTTAACCGCGCTAGATCAGCAGTTTGAGTTAAGTCCTTTGGACAGGTTTGACAACTCTCATCAGGAATTGGAAGAGTTGTAACATTAATGTGGCGTCTAAGTGTAACAATTTCATCGTGAGCTCGTGGAGTCAAGATCACTGTCGATCAATGTTGTTTCTTATATGACACGATGCATTGGCAGTATTTGGTAGATGGCTTTAAAAAAATCCTGGTTAGGTGATAAAATAGACAGACATTAACGTCTCACTTAGGTCGTGAAGGACACGCCTGGGGGGAAGGCCTCATATCATAGCATCCCAAGTTTGCTTTATCAGCTATCATAAACCAGAAGTTACGTCATGATGATCATAGAAGGAGTACTACACCAGTATTTTCAATTGACATTAAATGGTCCAGTGGTAGAGGTAGACTGGAGTACCCTCTTGTTTCACTCATACCCCAAGGCTCCTGCAAAATTGGAGTATAAATGCCCACTTCACATATTAATTTGATTTAACGAACTCAATCTTTTTGATCTCGAAATTCGTGCTTTCAATTCCTCACACCAAGTCGATTGATGTCGTTTTTCAATTTTTGAAAGTGACTTTTAACGTGGTCATCATCTGCTGTGTTGTCCTGCACTTGTACTTGTTTATGCAAAAGCACGTCACTACTTCCAACAATCTAGTTGAGATCTACTGACATTTCTAGTCTCAAGCTCCTCAAGTTCAACATGCCTCTTTTCCTTGAGTTTCACGCCAAGAGTCATCTTGTGGTGTTTTGCTTCATTTCCGAGGGGCATTTGAAGACCATTTATAAAATCGACAGAAATGTTTACGTTTTTCACAGTAAAGACTGTTTGGGCAGAGTTCAGGAAGATTCGTCAAATAAGTGTCCATTCCTGTACCCGATCTATGAGCTACGCTCCAGCTAATTCTGAGTGTCTGTTAGCCTGCTTAACACAGAAGATCTCAACTAAGAGTTAGGAAAATGTTGCAAGGTTTTACATAGTGTTCGGTTCAAGCCTTCACGTCGAAGTAAATTTTGTTCGAAAATATTTGGTCGACTGTAAAAACCTTGCTTCCTGCTGCTTCCCTTGCTCGAGCCTGAGCCACTGGTTTGGGATATTTACCTACTCCAGTGCTTATCAGCTCGTAGAAAAATGTATTTCCACTGAGAAAGGCCTAATCTGTTATAGATTGTGATTCGGTGAGTGGAAATTATATTTTATGGCCACTGGCACCCAACTGGGAGTAACCATTCCCTACCAAAGCTGCACCAGAGGGTGGCCTGAAGAGTCCCTTAAACTAGCCGACAGCTTCAAATACTTGACCACCTTTTGGAATTCGTCGTGGTGACTCTGGTTTAAATGCAAATCGCGGAGATGACTGGTGATTGGCAACAGATCGCCATGGAGTTCACCACGGCTACACTATCATGGTGTTTGGCCTGATATGTGAATCCTCTCAAGACCTGGCTCAATATGACGGGGAGCTGCGACACAAAGGTGTTACATCAGTCTCAGACTCTATCAAGATGGACGGCTTGTTCAATTAGACATGAATTTAGTTGGTGCTTGCTAACTTACTTGCCAGGTCATCGATCATTTCGGAGACTGAGCGAATTCAATTGGTTAGATTCAATTGGGTTGGACTGAACTCTGAAGGCTTTGGTTTGGCGTTATTGAACCCCATGGATGAATAGAATTTCTGGAATAAGCCTCAAGCCAAATCCAAACACTAAATCTTACTTCTTACTTGGTGTACTCCTTAACTCGAAGGGTGATGTGATTTAGGATTAAATGGGCCTTCAATTCTTTCAAATAGAGAATAAACAAGGCATTGTCGAAAGGAGTCTTTTTGTCAGTAAGACGGGTTGTCTGTGTCATGCCTCAGAATATGTTCCAGTCTAAGGGTGGCACACATGATGTACCTTGGATTACTGTTTAAGCTCTTCTCCTGCAAGTAAGTTGTAGATTAAACACTTAGCCAAGTATATGCCCGTTGTGATACAACTCAGATGGACTAACTCACTTCTTCTTCCTTATTTGGCGCTACAGTCCGGGGTGGTCCTGGGGCTCAACCAACAAGCCTCTCCAGCTAGCACGGTCTCTGGCTAGCTGTCCCCAGTGTCGCACGCCAAGTTGGTTGAGGTCCTTTTCCACCTGGGTACGCCACTTTAAACGCGGGCGTCCTCTGTTACTTTATCCCACTTTGTCCGTTGATGTGTGAAGGTGTACTGGGTGATGTGTGACTTCTGCAGAAATAATTGTATGGGACACTTATTCTTCGGGCTGTGGGCAAATTGCACAGTACAGAGTCCCAAGTGCTGCTCCAATTAATCTGACTAGACAAGGTAGCAAGCTGTAGTCAGGAGTCTCTCCTTTACTCGAGGTGACCTCGTTCCTCTTTAAATTTCGTATGGGAACGTCTGTTGTATCCGACAAATGGAATCTCCCAGGAATCCTTATTCCCACGGATGGTTTGATTTGAAGGGTTTCTTCGCTTCCATGTGATCTTATTTAATGATTACATTGCCAGCTAAGCTGATCTCATTTCCACAGCGATTGGTTGTAACAAGTGCCGTCTCCCGTCCCTTGTCACCACATCGCTGGCGTCATCATTAAATGATCTTTATGGAACTGGAAGCAAAAACTCTTCCCCATTGTGCTCGCCGCTGGGTATCCCACAAAAACAGAATCAAAAGCACGCTTCTAATGTTTTTGCTCGAGAAATAATAATCTCTCCAATTTCAGGTATTCATTAGCAAACGATGGCAATTGAAGCGCGTTCACTATAAAACAGTCGGTTTGCACTCGGCTAGAAGCAAATACTTTCAAAACCCAGCACCATGAAACGGATAGTCGTCAGTCTACTGCTGGCCTTGTGCATCGGCGGCGTACAGGTAACGAACAAATTTCAATATCGTGTCGAAAATTCAAAGATTTCCCATTTCAGATGGACGATTCAGATGAGCGTCCATCCACCCAGTCTATGCGCGAACTGATCCTCGAAAGCAAATGCCTTGAGAATGGAGACCTGACAATAGAAGAAGTTAAGGAGTATACAATGCATGACAAGGTGGAGCTGGCCGAAAGCAAACCAGAGTTGAAGTGCTTTACCGCTTGTTTCTTGGAGCACATCGGCGTCATGGACAATTGCAAGATAACCAAAGACAATTTCGCTAACGTTGAAGCTCTGAAGGACATCGACGAGTCACTCGAACGCTGTAAGGGAGCCGAAGAAGCTGGCGAACGCTGTCTGTGTGCATATAAACTGATGAAGTGTTTGATCGAGGATGCTGATTCCCAGGAGGGGGACAATTGACGGGTGAAGGTGGACTAAAATATTTATGTGTAAGCCATTAGTTAGGCTGTGTATGTAACTTGGCTGTGGTTTTATTTCTTGGAAGGGTTGATCCGGGGTCCCTTTTGGGCAAAGAATGCGATTGAATAAGTGCGCCGGTTTTGAATGAGCAAGCTGACAAGTAATTCCCTGACGTACGGCGCTGGACAAAGGCATGGGTCTCGGGTTTGGGTCTCGTCCATACAAAAATGAATTGTGTGATTTTTGGTTCTGTAAACATTGAGGACAGGTGGAGGAGGATTGTACAGCGACATGAGTCCAAACCGACGTCTTAGGATTCAACGCCTAATTTTAGCAGTGCTTGGATATTCTGACTCAAAGACTGTAGAGCAATGCAACAGGCAATGGCAGGGCTAGGATGGCTGGGTGCACAAACAACTTGGCACCATTTAGAAGAGCCCCCGAATCATCCGAGCCTGTAGATCAGTGAAACAGGGTGCGTTCTCATTTAAAGTGGCGTAAACAAGTGGAAAGGAGAAACACACCTGGAAAATGGTGTACACAACTGGAGGCAATTAGCCACAAAGAGCGCAACAGCTCCTATATTCCGTTGGTTGAGGCTTAGGTATACTCCAGACGTAGGCTCAATTTAAACCTCAAAGAAAAAAAAGAAGACTGCATAAAGTGCAGGTACACTTGAACACCACCCTGAAGCGACTCTCAGTTCAACTTTTTGACAATTTGAAAAAGAAACACCAAAATGACAATTTTTAATGACATTCTAAAAACGCCTATTCAACTTTACTCTCCTCAGGTGCCTGCCTCATTAGCGCCATTTTTCCATTGTTCCGCATGCACTCGAACAGTAAGTAACCAATGTCACACTCAGCCGACGCCTCTATGTCCTTGCAAGATTCAATTAACTTCGACAGGGGGTTACCGGCCATACCACTGTCCCTTGCGGAACTCACTAAGTCCATGTTGACCTTGTTGTCGGCGATGAGACCGATCGAGTCATACAAGCACGTCAGGTAGCACTTAGTCGGTTGAGTTACTGTCGCATGCTCGTTGCCATAAAGAAGAGCCAGATCCAGACTCTTAACCTTTGAATCCTTCACACATGACTTGATGATGACCGTGGGGAAGTTGGCTGACACCTGAAAGGATTCAGAATTTTGAAAAGGAACTTGTTTTTTATGAGATTTGGTTTTACCGAGGCTATGAGCAGGGCACTCCAGATGAACAGGAAAGGCGTGCTCATGATGGAGGCTGGATACAATTCGGTATTCCATTGCGTGGGTTGGGGGTTTTATAGGCCTGAAGTGTGGTCATGGGCGATTTGACTAGTGGCGGCGTAAATTGTGTGCGACGGGCTTTATTGGTTTCCATTAGGCAGACAATTTGTGCTGAAATGTGTGTCGTTATGTGGAAAATTTCGTGGCGTTCGGGCGAATGGTTTTGGTCTGGAATCCAGTTTAGAGTATTTCTCGTTGTTGGCGGAAGTGAGTGGAGTTTTACAGCAACGCACTGAAATCTGACGTCGGAGTCAGTGACGGTGGCTGTGTACACGACAAGATATTCATACATCCTGTACGTAGAGGCAGCGCGGCGATGTCTGAGCCGGGTCTGAGCTTCTAAGCCAACAAGCCTCTACAGCTAGCGCGATCTCTGGGCTCCATTTTCACACACCAATTTCATTGAGGCCTTTCTTCACTTTTGTGCGCCAACTTATACCCGGGCGATCCCTTTTGCAATGCTCCATCATGGAAGACTCCCCACGATGGAGTCAAATTCTACATCTGCTCAGTCAGTCTAGGCGTGCCTGGCATTGCCTGATGTTTTGTTGCGCAGTCGAAGATGTACACACAAACTTTCGAAAGACACGGCTGCGGTATACTGTGTCTACAACAAGACGTCCACACAGTTCATGTGCCTGTACTTGTCGTCGTCCACACTGTCATTTTTTGAACCACACAGCAGCGAGACCAAGTCAACTCTGTTTCCTGATGCAAGTTAAGTGTGTCCACGGCGAAAACCATTCTCTTGCTGACTCGGTTCTGGCGATCATGACTTCAACTGTGATCAACTGAAATCGATAAATAATGGTTTCCCCGTCGAGCTCTAAGCTTGTTCACATTGATTTACTCAGAGGATTCCAGTAAGAAGACTTAAATTGATTAAAATTTCGTACCTGCAGCAATCTGTCGAGAAATGGAAAGGAAGCATTAAATAAAGCAAAAGAAGGCATTCAAGAACACCCCCGAGCTATATGGAACTCTTGAATGAGGTCAGAATGTCGTTGCAGATTTGAAAATGCCGAATCAATTAACGAGGCAAAAGGAGTCTATGCAGCATAATCCCACCAGCAAGAACAGTGAGGATGAACGTAGTTAAGCAGGTAGGTTATTGGGACGGTCTTGTGACTGTGACTCACTTAGCCCAACATTTTTGATCCATTGTGCCCACTCTAATGATTTTTAAACTACCGTAACACCTACTTTAGTCCTTAAACAGTCAGATTCATAAAGCCGATCAATGATGTTGACCTCGCATCGGGCAGTTAGCCCTTGATTTACCTCCAATACTCAGGCCAGCTCAGTCCTTCGTCTTCTGGATTTACCCTTATGGAACTGAGTGGCGAGAGTGCACACGGAATTGCTGGAGATACTCCCAGTTCCAAACCCTAGTTCGCGAGACTGTTCGTCTCTTCATTTCCTTGGACTACAGTGTATCTCGGTACTCAGCAAATGGTCTCCAAAGAATATCCCATTGACGCTCTGTCTGCACAGCCTAACAAGCTTCGATACTTCAATGTCTGATGATATGGCACTTATTGTCAGGAGATTACATTCTTGAAACTTCTTGCTAGAATTGTTACAGACTTAAAGATCTGACTGACGACGGAGATCCACTATCCCTAGTAAACACTTAACGAGAACTACTGGATGGAGCAGTTGGTACAATGCCTGCCCCTGGTTAGCGGGGTCCCCGGTTCGAATCTCAGTGAAAGCAAAGTAAATAAGCTTTTATCTGGTTTCAAATCTGGTCCAGTCACCATTTGCCGTTGAGATCAAATTCACGGCACTATCACTAGAGTGGTCAATTAGTAGTAATAGTCTGACTGTGGGTATCACAATGGACCAACAGAATCTCTCTGTTTTGGTGAATGCCGTAGTAGCCCACCTCGAGGCAAAAGGTGCTGCAGAGACTCCCAATCAATAAGGACGGTCTAGAGAGTTCTCTCTTCTTAAAGGCTTACCCCAAAGATGAGATTTAATCATAACGATTGATCAATGGGCGGTTACACTTCCACATTAAACATCATTAACTGATGAATATTTAAACTTTAATTAGGCTTGCGTAAGACTCAGAGACAATGAAAGTCCCTTCCATCAAATGTCTTACCTCGTGATCATTAAACGATTAAAACCTTCTCAAGCTCACATTCTCAGCAGTCATAAGCAACTGGGCGTCCCGAATGCCATTCAACTTGTTACCTGCCGATGATAACGTCTACTAAAAAATCCCCGTCTAGTCCGAACAATAACTCAACCACAGCTTGTCTTTACGAATGGTTAAGTAACTTTAAAATTAACTGCACGACAAATAAATATTTCCTACTCGATAAAACCGGTAAACTAATAACAAAGCTCATCCAACAGTCTGTCCAGAGCGGCTGATGCACTATTAAAGCACCTCTTCGAGCACTCCGATTAGTCGAGATGCGGAAACAGAGCAACAGGCTTTTGGGGAAATCCAATGAATCACGGTTGTGTTAATGAATTCCGCAATCACTTTGTTTTGATTCAATTATTGTCAACATAATCTGGTCATGAACTAATTTAAACTCCCCCAAAAAAACCGGGCTCTTTAGATCAGCGAAACGGGCGAAATGATATGGCATGACAGAAATAAAAAAAAACAGTCGTTTACGTATGTAATGGCGGTCGAAATGAATCTTCTATTGTTTGGGCTTTAACTCGAACTAATTCTATAATTTGTGTCCATTAATAGTTTATGTTGTTTATTTTCAATTTGTTCGCTTACATAATTCATTGTCCGCATTTTTTTAAGCAAATTCAATGACCTCGTTGTGATTGATTGGTACTGTTGGAGGGTATTTTAGAAAATCTGACGTGTCACACTTGGAGTTGATGGCTTTGAGTTGAATAGATATAATGACGTGTCAACTGAGTCAGGTTTAGTTAAGGAATATTTTGAGAAATTCCTTACAAAACCGGCCAGGGGAATAGACCACGACGATCATAACCTCATATGGACCCTTGCCTCATATTTCACGCGAATCCGAAAACGCGAAATTAATATACAAAGAAGCGAGGCAGTAACTCGGCAAATATAACTCGTTTAATTTTTTTCTCTTTTTAAAGAAGAGGGTTCTTCTAGAAAAGAAAGAGAAAGATCACTCGAACCTGATATAATTTCTGCACGAGTAAAAACGGCCTTATCTTCCCCGATAGGTAAATTCGACGAGAGGTAGCGGCCAACACAGCAATTAGATTGAATTCATGGCAACTGTCGAACGAACTTATGTCTCATTGCGAAAATGTCTTAAGGCCATATGCCTTATGGCCTTTTTCATAAGTCTATTTATCTTCTGCTTTAAGGTCAGCTTTAAATTGCTTTGAAAACCGAGGGAATGGAAAGAATTTAGTTGGAACTTATCCATATTCCTTCAAGCTAAGCAATGGATCTCGACATGGCCTTCACTCCAAAGAAAATTTTTGCATTGCATTTCTGCACCATACATGTCAGAGTTTGTTATCAACGTCGCATTTATCCTCGTCGCTTAAGCCTCGTAGTTAATCACAATGCGCCCAGAACAGATTTAAGTTTAATTCTGGGAGCATTTTGAAGCCTCGCACTCTGGATAAAGCGACGGTATATTAAACTCCGCTGATTTCTAATCGAGAACTGACTCCTAGTCAGTAGTGGTATGATGCCTTTCAAAAGGACAGGATTGCCTATTTGTCTCCTGGACGTGAAACCGTGGATCGTTGTCAACTCGAAGTCATAAGCGAATTCGAATGTCTCCTCAGTTAGTGACCTAGACTACGGCCACCTGAAACGTCTCCACTACTGAATTAGAACGCCTTCTGTCTATGGAGCATGTCTCAGGAGTGTTTAACTTAACTAAGGTCAGCAATGGAGTACGACCCATCGTGCAGCCGCTCAATATATTCAAAATAAGGCAGTTTGACCAATCAACAATCGGAAGCAACAAACATGAGTGGAGGGCACTTCCTCACTCCCTCTTCGACAGATGCCAAATTTGATGGACTCACCAAACAATTCCCTCCTTCACATTGACTCACGCGAAACCATCCGCGTTCCGAAAAAAACAAACAGCCGCCCCAAACTGTAACTGCAAAAAATAATTGCCTTCTTTCATGCCATTCCACCAATAAACAAAACTTCACTTGCCCCACAGAAATTTTGCGGGAACTCTAACTCCTCCAGCACCCGTTCTATCGTCTGTGACGGCTGATAGTTTGTCTTGCTACATCCCGCCCACACACTCGCCGGTTCTTTTGCGTTCTGGGGTGAGCGGAAATTGTAGTTTTCAAGGCTCATTGACTTCATTCCAAATTTACGATAAAAACCCAACCACCGCATGAGATAAACGACGAAGGGACCTCCGAAGGAAGAACAATAACTATTATGGCAGCAATAATGATCCCCACAAACACATCGAACACATTAGGATCCCCACTTCCCGCACACGCACGTCCCATCATGTCATCCATGCAGTCGTCGTTGTTCGGCATGCAACAAGGGCAAGACACTCCTGGCCAAGCGAGCGCACACAAAAACGACGAAAGAAAAGGACCAAACATTCATAACGGTGGAAAGTTTAAATAATAAAATATAACTACCGCCATGAACTAGCACAGGAAGACAGAAGAGCGCAACTTTAGACAAAGTTTCGATAAAATATGCGACTGCAGGCAGACAGGCAGGGTAGTCCTTTCGAAGAAGTCTGTCTGACTGGAGCCTGCTTCGGGGACGGACTGAATAACTTTTCTTCACTTTATTACTTGGTCTATGAAATTGTTTATCTGTTTATGAGGTGATTCGCGGGGCATGGGTGTGTGTGTGGGAACAGGAAGTCCCACTTTACAGAACTGCTATTCTCTCCTCCGGGCAACATTCTAGGCGACCGAGGTGACAGATGGATCTTGCAACAAGCTTGTGATGGATTATGGATGGGAGGAGTCGCAAAAATGTCTTCATCCACCCTGTCGAACCAGGAACTCGATTAATTTCGATCGCGATGGAATTGCAAATAATTTGTTGACAGGAAGCGATTCGCCGCATAGTAATCCGCTCGACGATCAAACTTGTTTTCATACAATCTTTGCATACATAGCCCGGCACATCGCAGCTGCTCAGCAAATATGAACGGGCGCAGCATCAGCTCTTGTCGCACGCCATGTCATTCAACTCACATACAGTGTTCGTTGAAAATATGACAATTCCCCCGCCGTCATCCACATGAAATCTGCCGTCTCTCGAAACTCGTTATTCAATATCTTACCTCAAATTCAAATGAACCATTAATTAAGGTTGTTATTCTTTAACAAAATGATTCGGATAACAATTCAACTGCTGCGAACACCTTGGCATTGATTCCATTAAGTGGCACGTCGTCGGTCGGTGCCAGCTACCAGTTACCGGCTCAGACGCCTGCCAACCGGTCTCGGTAGTGTTCCCACTCGGAGAGACGTCTCTGACAGACAATTGTTAACGATTTAATTATGACGCCGAGCTCGAATTAAATTGCAATGAGTACAAGTGCACACAAGTGTGTGAATCGATTCCGTCAGTGGTTTCCGCCGTAATTCTAGGCGACGACGATGGATGGTGGAGGAGGGTTGGCTTCACCGCGCTTGTTCATGGTCAGCTGAAGGTTTGGACGTTCCGGCGGTTTCGAAGCGCGCCACTCGTATGCGTATCGCTTGTAATCAAGTTCAAGTTCACAGCCATCATTAGCTGGATGTGAGTTTTGATACGTAATTGGGCGCAATTACGATTCGGTAACGCTTTTTTGATTGCCCACACACACTTGACTGACCGAACTGTGACAGTTGAATGTCACACGAGACTGACAACTGGGCGGTGGAATGGGCGCGGTGGCAGTTGATGATGGATTTTCAGTGCGTGCGTTGTTGTCTTTTATGGACGGTCATTCATCACAAGTCAAAAACTACACGCACTCTCGCATGCGAGGGTGGCGGATTAAAAGCCTTTGGTCCATTGCAACAAGATTACAGCCGCCTCCACTGCGGCGACGGTCTCTGTTGTTTTCTGGCCCATTAACCCAACAAGCCTACCATAAAAAGCAACGCACAAACTTTTCAGGACGATTTATGACACCACACAAATGTGTCGCCTTGACCCAATAAAATTCCAACCACCAAAGGGATCTCCTTCGTCTTCCAGGCGAAGAAAGGTTACAAGATATTTATCTGTAGCTATCAATTTTGACTTCAGCGTCGTGCCGTCCATAACAAACGAGTTCGAGGAGCACCACTGAAGTCATCCAGCTTCTGTAGCACCAGCAGTGTCGCACACAACCCTTTCGAAGGGAATTTATGTACCTTCTGATCGCATCAATTCACGATTTTGGGTTATTTCCTTAAACTGTGTCGACGTTGGCGCTGCTGTCGAGAAGCGGCATCCGGCACGAAGACGCTCTGGCAAACCGAAACCGAAAGAAGAATCCAAATCCGCAGAAAATTACAAATAATTGCGGGAACGCTTTAGTTTCATTGCTAAATGGCTCGAATGATGAGCGAGAATTGTGGTGAGTTGCTGAGGAGGGGGTGGGTGAGAGAGGGGGTCAAGCGGGGGTGGAAGGTGTAATTTCTGCCTTATCTGAAAGTCCAGGCACGTTTGGACCAAATAAATTGTGTTTGAGATTCACCACACCATCCACGCAAAGGTGGATGGAAAGCTTCGTTTAAAAATCGTTTGCTCTTTTCACCACCCCCTGAGCTCCCAGCAACCGGCCCCACCGCCGAACTGAAAACGTGATGCGTTCGCGAGAAGGGGTTTCTGTAGCCGTACATTCAAATTGAAAAATTCCCGTCTGCAAATTAATTCTGAGGATAGTGTGGTCTGGTTGGAGTGAGCGGAGCGGTGGGACTGTACCACTCGACTATTCACATCAATTTTCACTGGGACATGGGTGTTCACTGTTCCACTCGAACAGCGGCGGGGGGAAATTGTTTGGCGATTT
This sequence comes from Eristalis intricaria, assembly GCA_964034865.1. Lineage (NCBI taxonomy): Eukaryota > Metazoa > Arthropoda > Insecta > Diptera > Syrphidae > Eristalis > Eristalis intricaria. The sequence continues at coordinate 3,376,371 of OZ035874.1, read as the reverse complement.
GTTTGCTTTTCGATTTGCAACAATTAACGTCAAACAAATTTGAAGGAGGGTGTTCTTGCGGAGTGTTTTTCTTCCTTTTTATAATAGGTGAATGTTTTTGATGGGGGTGGGGAAACAGGGGTTGGGTCTTAGTGACCAGACTGGAGGGAAGTGGAAATGTATGGAAATCATTGAGAAATGTACGGCTTTAGTAGTGCATTCAAGCTCGAGACGCAAGCAAGGACCGGGGAGGTAAGGGCTTTGGACGATATGTCCCACGATCCTACAGGTTAAACTGTCAATCAAGGCGAAAAGAGCTTGGCCAACATTGAATTCATTGTCCAAACCAATGTTAGGATGCCCGTTTGAATGTAGGAACAAATGCTGGTGCTCCGCTGGAGGCCTGAGAGGATGAGCAGTTGTGACTGACAATACTCCCAAAAGAATGGGAGAGTGAGTCTTGAATGAAGATGGCTTTCATGTTGCACCCAAGCTTGGTTGACGCAGTAGCATGGAAAATAATGGGCTTGGACTCTTTCCAAGTGCAGAGAGCTTAGATGCCAGTTCAGACTCACTGAAGAGTCAAGAAGAGGAGGTAATGGGTACAAAATTGAAAACAAACTGCTTGTTGGTGGTACTCCAGCTGGGCTTCAGCGGGTACTGTAGGATTACAGTCCCAGCGATCAGGCTGATAAAACAGTCCGTACAAATGAATGCTGCAGATCAATCAAAGCCCTTGAATGAGAATTGACTGGAAACGCACCGGTGATAATAAAGGAACAACCATAAGGACCACAATAAATTGCAGCACAAGTAAAACTCAAATTAACAAAAAGTAGAAGTTTGACAAACCAAATTAAATTCAACGATGTATGTATAAGAGTTTCTGAAAAGGCCTGCAGAAGCTGATCAAATATAACACAAGTTCATGAAAATTACCTTTTACACACAACTTACCTTCACACCTCAGCTTTCAGGTCTCTTCGCCCAGCCAACCCATCTCAGATCTTTCAAACCACTCTTGAAAATAAAATCCTCATCGAAGTCCAAAGTTGAAGGGTAATCGTACGAGAATACTTGCACTCACAGTGAACACACAATTAATGACAGCAATTGAAAATGACACACTAAAAATCCCAACACATGTTCGATCTTGTTCTTTTCGCTACATGATGAGTGTCAAAAATGTCCCAAGTCAAATGGGATCATTTTTGTAAACATCATATGGGTGTTTTTTTGTTGATCGCCGAATCTGTCTCCAACTCTGAGTATGACAGTAGGCGCAAATGGGATCATCTTAGCAAAAAATCCCCGAGCAACTTTGTTTTTGGTACATGATAAGAATCATATATGAATATATCCCATACCCATATCCCATACACAACGAGTCTCTTGTGAGGCGTTGAGAGAAATTGGGTTCATTCCATGCTGTGATCTTCCTTTTCTTTGCAAAGAGGCGTGTTGACAGGAACGTCAATATTTTTTTTTGTTCGTTTTGCTTCCAAATAAGTCCCATCTGCAGAAGAGTCTTAAGTAAGTCGATGCAAGCAAAGGGAATCATATTAGTTAACATCCCAAGATATCATCCTTCTTGTTGTTTTTCAAAAATACTGTCCGTCAAATATGTCCCATCAGGAAAACCTAGTGAGTGGGGCCGCCGTAAGAATAAATGGGATCATTTTAGCCCGCATCCCATGATAAGATATTTCTGTCTTTTTGATTAAATGTGATCTATTCTATCAGTACGCAGTCGTGTCGTGAGTGAGTTTAACTTTTCCTTGTAAGTTTATAAAATTGTTCTATTTTCTACAAGATGGTTACAAACAGTTGTTTATGAAAGCAAATGGGATCATCTTGGTTAACATCCCTAGATATGGTCCCTCTTATTTTGTGTTGCAACTCGGTGACTCGCAAAGCTGTCCCATAAGCCAAGAATTGTGAATAGAGCGAACTGGACAGGTGGGTAATCCTAGTACAAGTATATGACTACCCAAGATATGATTATTTTTGTCCTTGGTGTTGCTTGATGAGTGTCGAGTATTGCTCCATTAGCAAAGATTTAATGAGACTAGCAAAAAAATCATATTTTCGTATAAGTCCGAAGATGAGTATTTTTTAAGAAACTTGACGCACGGAACCTTTTGCTGTTTTTCTTTAAATGAAGGAAAGTATTGCACTGTCTACTTTGTTCCTAAATGTATTCGGTAATGCAATTGTGCGACTGTGACTGTCGCAGCAGGAAAGTGTATTTGTACCTGCAGAAGGCTTCAAAAGTTGCGTGTCATATTGTCTGTCTCTGAAGAGGCATGTGTATGTAATATATCTGCAATCAATTGCGTTTCGTATCGACTGTAAAAAGGCAGTTTTAGGTATCTTTGCTTTCCTTCATTAAAGTTTGCCTTCAAACAAGTTTCAAATCAAAGAATTTACCCATTTAAATCCAGAGAAAGAATGAGGCTTAATAGGGATAGTCTCAAAGATAGCTCTAGTTGACCAAATTTGGTAGAAGCCAAGGTCCATCCTAGACTGAAGCCCCAACCCAACCTTTCTCTTCGGATGAGATGCATGAAATTTCTACCTTTGAGCCAATCCATCACTCTATTTCTGCATCAACCAACTCGAAAGAACATTCATCTAGAATTTTTTAAATTTGATGCCAATCCCAAGCCCGTCGGGGACATATGAACTGGCCATCCACCGACTTTCATATTTCATCAACTCAATTCCAGTCCTCATCCATCAAACCACCGACCATTGACCTCGATCCGACGAACATTGTCACTCGTCCTACGTTAAAAAAACAATGTGTCCACAATAAGCCTAGTCTCTTAAAAAGAAACCCCAAAGTCATTGTTTATCGTCTCCTCCACTTTTGCCAGTCACGGTGACTCAACAAGTTCGCTGCTCACGTAATAAATGATCAGCCTAATTACCGCGCCCACCTTAGCCACCACCTAAGTACACATTAAATCCCAGATTACTCCGGAAAGGCGTCAAAATAAAGCACAACTTCCATTAAGTCCCCCCGGAGGCCATGGTTACCCGCATAACGAAAACATAACAAGCACACAAAGCCCCGATCGAAAACCAGTCCAGCATGCATGGCCGATGGGGGTAAAGCACAAATGATCACAGAATCCATTTATCCACTCATCCCGAGCGGTGTGAGAAATGACCAAGATACCCAAGACGTCCATCTCGCGTGGACTTAGACCTGGCCAATGTGGACTTTGACATTCGAAAAACCCGCGCGTCTTATTATCTAACACACATCTCTTGTGGCCAAATCGGCAAGGTGTGACGAAAGTAACCGATGCAAATATCAAAAGCTAACCAGCGCGGCGGAGCTCCCCAGCGTTCGGCTCCAAGCGCCTGTCTACGAGTGCCGCCGCCGGCAAAAACCGGCTTGTTGTCTAGCTAACATTTTAGATTCGCTCTCCGTCTTCATCTCCTCTACGCATGTGACAGAGTTACCTCTACTCATTCTCTCTCTCTGTGTTTGTGTGTCTGTGTGTAGTCCCTTGCGATCGTTAAGCGACAGCTGATATAATTTAATTGACTCCGCTTGTGTGTGCACCAACAATAGTCGGCCAGACCGGTATCTAGGCTTAGGGGGTATATAAGTGCCGGCTGCTTGCCAGAAACTCCATCAGTTCAGTTCTAAAGCTCTTCGAAGCGTCTTCTAGAATCACCAACCGAACCACCACTCTCCTCCCAACTTCACAATGAAATTCTTAATTGTTTTCGCATTCGTTGCCACCATCGCCGTTGCGGTTAACGTAAGTGTTCCACCACAGATATCTTTGAATTTCTAAACATTTCTCACACTTCCCATCGCACAGGCTGCTGTCTTGACCGACGAGCAGAAGGCCAAGGCCAAGGAGTTGATCGCCGAGTGCAGGAAGGACTTTGCCATTACAGATGAGCAGATCGCCGCTGTCCGCGTCGGAACAATCAGTGAGCCCTCGGAGGAGGTCAAGTGCTTCGCCAACTGCTTCCTGGAGAAGGCTGGTATCATCAAGGACGGAGTCGTTCAAGAGGCTGTGATCGTTGAGAAGTTCCAGCCAAACCTTGGCGACGAGAAGGCTAAGGAGATCCTCGCTGCTTGCCGTGATGTCTCTGGGGCTAACAACTGCGAGACCGCCTACCTCCTGCACGACTGCTTCGTCAAGAACAAGGGACTTGAACAGTAAGCTCTCGACGGAAGATAGATTTTACCAAAAATAAATGTACTCAATAAAGTAAATACTTAACCAGTGAATGTTAAATTCAGTTTGAAAACAAAGAATAATCCCCCCGGGATCGACACAAAAATGAATGTCCTTACAGCGCCACCGCATTTGTTGGCCTCATTTTCGTGCCTCCATTGTAACCAGCCGCTTCACTAGGCCCCTGCAGTGGCAGCTACTGCCTGCAATCGAAAAACAAAAAACAAGATAAAACCTCCTAATTAGCTGCAAATTTCCCACTCATCTTGAAAACGGTCCCTGTTCGGCAATAATGAGTTTCATCCCTTCTGCAGTCGACCATTCGAGCCGGGCCACAGTGTGGCATCAGGCCGCCGCCGCTGGGCATCAGGACATGCCTGCAGCATCAATTATATCCCCTTTCGACCATCTGGTCGTGTGTATGTGTGTGTTTTAAAACCACAACAATGGCCATCATGCCATTTGCGCTATTGTTGCTGCTTATTGTACGTGTACGTGTACGTGACCCAATTACCGAAACTTTCAATCCACCGTTAATTATACATCAATTAATTAATTAATTAATTAAGTATGAGCCAGTTCAGGTCTTTAGTTCAATTGGCACAAAACCTCCTCCTCTCACCTGGACTACAATGCTCACCGAATGACACCACAATGATAATGACTGTCGATGATAATGGCTTTCTGTGTTGGTGGAGAGGATGATGGGGGGATTGGGGAAATTTTTAAGCCCAAACTTTCAAGAGCTGGACAGCAAGTGCACTCATGAGTGAGGCCTTATTGAGTGCAGTGGCGCACTTCAAAATATCTGACGAGTACTTCAGCCAACTGCTGTGTCATTGTTTGATGAGTGCTCGTCAAAATGGATTCACTGCACTGCACTGGCAAGGCTTCCGTTCTGAATTTATGAAGTCGATTTTTTTTCTGATATTTTTTTCTTGCATTCAGGTGATGACGGGGGATATTCACGGGGAATTGAGATGAATTCGTAATGCGATGTTGAAGGGAGAATAAACTGAACCAAGTGCATAGTCAACTGGTTTTGGGTGGCTAGGGAGTTGGTTGAGGTCCAGGCTCACTCCAGACTTTGCGAAGAAAATAAATCGAGAGCTCAAAGTTGGTTTGGAAGATGTGGGTACCGGGAGAGCACGGGTATCGCTTTTGGTTCCACCCCAATCCTCCGCAATGCCCTACCTCTTCCCAAAGAAAAAAAAAAAAAAAAACAGCGATTGCCCACCAAAAATCAAAACCATTTATTCCCAATCACCTCAGCCGCATTCAAACCCTTTCCGGTTTCTGACTATAGAAGCAGGAGAAGATCTTGTACTCTGTCTCACACTCAGCTTCGCCCTGTTCACCCTTGCACTGTTCAATCATTTCAGTCGTCTTCTCATCGCCAAACACCGGTCCCAACATCTCCATCACAGCCGCTTCGTCCAAGGCGCCGTCCTTGATGGCACCCCACTCCTCCATGAAGCATTTGGTGAAGCAGAAAGTACTCGGATCAGCATCGGTCACGGCAAGCTTGGCGTCCAGCAGCTTTTGCTGCATATCCTCCGGAACTTCGGCCTTTGCAAAGCAGGTATCTACAATTTGCTTCATCTTCTGAGGCATTTCACCTGAAAAGCAAGACTAAACACGGTGTTGAGTGATGAGACCGGCAATGCGGACGGTGACTTACATGAACTCCAGCGAGGAAAATCACGAAAATGGTTGCTATGAGGAACTTCATTATGAATCTGATGGGAATGGGCTTGGTGTTCGCAGCTTTTATAGAGCAGGGGCTTGTGGGTGGCAAAAAATGGGCTCGATTCGACACGCAATAAGAGAATGAACCTTTGTCTGAGCTGGAGCACTTGCAGCAAAAACAGTCAAATTGCCATTGCTTATGCAGTTGATCGTTTGTCACTGATTGATAAGCTGCCAGAGTCGCCGGCCGGATCGGATGGAAAACACTTTGCAATTTTCCGGCTGGGCAGACACACGAGTGCGGATGCGACTTAGTCATCGATCCTCATTGCTGATTGTTGGTGGGCCTTAAATTAAACATTTTGTTATCGCCAGCTTGTGTTGCCTCGGTCTTTAATTAAAAATGTTTAATGAGCCTGTGGGACCAACGCAGAAGGGGACGAACGCGAATAAAGTGACGTATACAAGTGGAGGGGTGACTCCAACTTTGGAGATAGCTTGTAAGGACTGTTCCTGTTGGAGTAGCTTGGTGTTTGAAGCCTTTCCTTACCTCGAATGTATTACATTCGCAGAAGAAGTTCCCTCTGTCGAACTCAGTATTGTTGTGTGTGTTTATTGTGTGTACGGTAGCCCCTGGAGTGGTTTAGGGCCTATAGTGTGCCTACGCGCCATAGTGGGTGATTGTGCTGCAGTTCTCCCAAAGTTTCACTTTGACAATGTACTGGCAGGCAGTCATTACAATCTAGACTGACTGTCAGTACACTGCTAAGGCTATCCCATGCCTTTTGTTTGACCAAGCAGAACTACTTGATCCTGTGCTTGTGCTTTTCATAAACCGGTAAGTTGAGTGACTCTGATCCTACTTAGTTCAGCCAGTTTGTTAAAGTAGAATGCTTCTAGGTGACTTCTTCGTCGGAAGCGGATAGCTCTGCAATTAAGAAGAAGAGTCCATAAAAGTTCCTTCCTCGTTCTATTCTCTGCAGAACTCATTGTAAGGAAGACCTAATTTAGTGGCGTGAGTTACAACGGCCGAACCAGTGGGATAACGTTAAAACCGACGCCCATGGAGCCGATGGCGAGCACAAGTGGAGAAGAACTCCAACCAACTTGGCGTGTAAATTGGAAGCAGCTGGCTGAAGATCGTGCCACCTGGATATAGGTTAGGTTAGGTAGGTGAGCTGCTAGTGCATTCACCAGCACACTTAGACCATATTGGTTGATTCGACTACTACCACTTAATTTGATCCCAAATGCAAATGGTGACTGGACCAAATTTGAAAACCAGATAAAAGCTTATTAACTTTGCTTTCACTGAGATTCGAACCTGGGACCGCTCCAACCAGGGACAGGCACTCTGCCAACTGCGCCATCCAGTCGTTACCTGGATATGCTTGTTGACTAAGGCTGAGGTCCACCTCGAACTGGAGCCCCATGATAAGAACAAGAAGAATTCCAATGCCCTGTTTATAATGCCGATGGGAGTTCTGACATTCGGTCTCCTCACTCTGATCAGACCGAGGGAGCATTTCGGATCTAGGCATCCTATGCCATTATACCACCTGCAATTTGCATGAGCAAGCGTTCAGTAGATGTCTTGCGATAGCGATTGACATGGATGACAGATCTGGAAAGAGTACACGGAAAGAGAGGGAGCTCAACCGCTTCAGTTCGCACCAAGCTTTTCCAAATTGCTGCGTCACTGTTCTGCGCCAAGTTTTCATTGGATCCTATGCATTTCATGGTTTGCATTTTTCATGGCAGCTGTCTTACTTTCCTAAGTTATGAGGTAGTCCCCCCTTCGGGTAGGGGTTAGAATATACCCGAGGTAAGGCATGCCTGTCGTAAGAGGCGACTAAAATCCCTTAAAAAGGACCTATATACGTAGTACTATACGTCCTTACCTAAATGCTCAATTTGACGTCTAAAGCTCGTAAGCAAACGATTTCCATTGACTATGACCAGCCTTCTGATTATAGGTGTCTGTTCCTGGTAACTATTTGGTTGCGACCGGTTCACCAGAAGTTCCATGGGGGATCCGGAGAGCCGCTGAGATCTGCATTGGTTGAATCCCTAGTGGAAGTGTCCAATTTGTGGAGTTGCACCACAAGTTGTGGGTTTTGCGACACAAACAGCAGCAAGATGTTTAGTTCGGCCTCTCACCAAAAGTGGAGAAACTGTCGATAATCTTGAGCTCCATGTACGTACTGGAGAACTCTCTCAAAGCTTTAGTTCAGCACTTCAGGACCTCTGGGATCAAGTAAATCTATAACCTCATTTGTGGGTATCCTTAACTACCTCAAAAGTATGTCTGGCTAGCCTATGGTGACATTGTGCCCAAGTCATCGATGGTGCGTGTCCCTCCTTGAAGATAGGCAGACTTTTAAAGGATTGCTTCATGCTGATATTGCCCACGACGATTAAGTGGTCCAATTTTAACATTGGCTGGAATCTCTGTAATGTTGACTACCAAGGCTACCATTGATCCCCCTCATCATGAACAACACTAAACCGTGCACTTTTCTGGGTCTTGTCCTGCCTGACCCAATCGAACCAAATCAGGCAATTCATTGACGTCCTCCTCAAAAGTGAGGGAGTGACTTTGGTTCTTTAATTTCTTATGCTCAGAATTAAGCCAGCAGCTGTGAGGCTCAGGCAACAGTTGCCATTTCATTTCTTTAGGCTACACAGCTTCTTAATTTTTTGCGTCGCAACATAACTCATGGCAATCTACACGAATACTCATTCCTTCCGACTTGTGTCGATAGGAGGTACTTCCACTCAAATGCATGAATCACCCACTCATCAGCCGACGGTGTCCATTGCTCCATGAATACATCCCCAGACCACAAAAACCGAGCATTCACAGTGATCCTCCTCGTGTCCGTTTAAATAAACAGCAGAGTTCCGCCTCTCTTTCGCTTAGCATGTAATTAAAAAATTATAAAAATGTTCACACCTTAAAAAAAAACACAAAACTTCGGATTCCTCAGGACACACACATACACACTAGCACGTTCGTTCATCCTGTCGCAGTTAGGCACTTGAAAGTTAACCGCTCGAAAACGAACTTCCCCGATTCACGTGAGCATTCGTGACAGTTGGTCATAATTAATCGGGGCCGGTGCCAGGTGTTGTTTGGTCATTCAAAGTGGGCACAGGGCTCAGGGATGGCATCGTCTCCCCTCTCTGGTGACAGAAGACTGAAACAATTCGACGAGCGACATAACCTATTGGCGTAAGACGTCATCAAACGCGCTCACCGCTCGTGGTCGGCCTCTGTCTCATGGTCAATTAATTTCCATAAGGACCGAGCTTATTTACTTTCACAAATCTGACTCGCAAGCATTCCAGCCAACCTCCTGCCGAAAATTCGGTTGACATTTTGCGAGACTTTTGAATACCTTGGCAATTGTTCAATGTCACGCCATCTGTTGGCTCAAAACGGACGAAACTGTACGCGATTGTTAGCGTAATGACCTCGTTGACATTGCTGGTGATATTTCTTCTAGACCAAAACCAAGATGGGCGGAATGGGTGCAGGGGTCGGGGGTAATGTGGGGTGTTTATTACCATAATTTATCCACGACAAATGTTTTATTTTATTAGCGGCTTTCAACACATGACAGTGTGGCCGGCTAAAGGGTGTTAACTGAGTAAGTAATGGCGGTAGTTGTGTGCCTGCGGGTCTTGCTTGAGAATGCAAATGGACTCTACAATGGTTGCGCGGATAAGGATTACTACAGTGAATTCGGTTTCTGGACTTGGAAACGACTAACAATGACTTCACTTGCAATGGGGGCCTAGTTGTAGTTTCTGGCTGGTGTCGTGAATTGGTTTAAGTAGATTAAAATTTACTTCTTGGTTGTACATGCGAGGCAAGTGCCAGAGCTAGTCTCTTCGAATTTTCTCTGAGTTTGGGTAACACTACGCTGAGATTATGTCGTCCTGCTTCTAAATGCGCCAATAGAACTTACAACAGAATCATTATTTTAAGTCTAGCTATCGTGGCCAGTTTTGCTTCTCATAACCAATCAACTGGAAGCAGCCTACGACGGTACAGAGAGTCATCAAAAACAGGATTTGTGGCCCAGAAAAGATCTTAACCAACATTTGGTCAAAGCAAAGTACACAAACTTTTGATATACATTTCCCATGAACCTGTCTCACTCGTATTTCAAAAGTTGTCTAACGCATAATTTACATAAATACCCAGTACCCTGATTGAAAGAAAAAATATCTGCTCAGAAACATTCACCATAAGTCCCATTATCAAATACCCACACGAGCCAGCATCAAAATCACCGCAACACGATAAGCCACATTTTCTCCGTGTTAGCAGAGCTTCCAGCCAATCAGAGTGCGAGCTCTCACCATCTTCGCCTGTCCAGGCATGCATGCAAGAACATGTCACCCAACTCTCCATATGCACTTGTTGCACGGAAGCATGTCTGGCTGTGGATGGCGGAGATCTCTCATCTCAGCCAGTGATCGAGAAACATGTTGCTCATATTTGACACCTTGCACATGTTGCGTGAGAGAGAAATTATGCTAATGAGATCCACATGTATACGTATATGCCTCATTAACGTGATTAGACTTGAACGTTGCAGAGGAAAAAAAACGAGTGCCGCATGAAATTAATTCCGGAAAATTTTTTCTTCGTGAATTGTACGCGAAAACTTTTGCAAATTAATTCTCAACTGTGCCGAAATATATAAAGTGATGAAATCGATTAGTTTTTTCAGTTTTGCTGTTTTTGCCGGATTTTTTATAAATTTAGTATCCCCAGTGCGGAAGAGGGGCTTCAGTGTTTTGCTCGGTTCTTCGCGCATCTTTTTGAAATAGTTTTCGTTCGAGATCTTAGCATCCCCAGTGCGGAAGAGGGGCTTAAGTGTTTTGCTCGGTTCTTCGCGCTTCTTTTTGGAATAGTTTTCGTTCGAGATCTTAGCATCCCCAGTGCGGAAGAGGGGCTCAGTGTTTTGCTCGGTTCTTCGCGCTTCTTTTTGGAATAGTTTTCGTTCGAGATCTTAGCATCCCCAGTGCGGAAGAGGGGCTTCAGTGTTTTGCTCGGTTCTTCGCGCTTCTTTTTGGAATAGTTTTCGTTCGAGATCTTAGCATCCCCAGTGCGGAAGAGGGGCTTCAGTGTTTTGCTCGGTTCTTCGCGCTTCTTTTTGGAATAGTTTTCGTTCGAGATCTTAGCATCCCCAGTGCGGCAACGGGGCTTCAGTGTATTGCTCGGTTTTCGCGTTTTTTTCGGAATAGTTTTCGTTCGAGATCTTAGCATCCCCAGTGCGGCAACGGGGCTTCAGTGCTTTGTTCGGGCTTTCGCGCTTTTCCCCAGGAGTGTCGCGAGTGCTTGTGATGTGTGTATGCTGCAGCCGAGGACACCCACCGATGGACAAACCGAAGCAGGTAGGTCTTCAGTCTGATTGACGTCTAGCCAGCCCGCGTTGGAGCACCTCTATTCCTCATCAGCGTTCATCAAAGTGAGTACTCATTTGATTATCGTTTGCTTCTTGCCATCGGGAAGCAATTAGGTTTCGCTTCAGACAACAGTGGTCATCAGTGTCATCGGGGAGCTTAGAGAGGGGGGTCCGTTTGGTTAGCACTCGGGGAGGGTGTCATAGGGACGCCTTATTTTTTACACAGACAATATATAAAACCTTCTTTTTCAGGTCGCAACTTGTAAGTCCCCTTGAACTGGTTTTATACCGCTTCGTTGTGAGTTCAGGGGCTGGTTGGCGAATTAGGGCGCTTCTGGGGGTTCTCCTTCGAATGTAGGCTACTTGTGGGATTGCTGAAGGGCGTAGGGCTAGATTATTTATGACTTTCTCTTGGTTTTCAGGTTCATCGGCGCAACTGATCGAGGGACGATCGGTTTTCTCGTGTGTTTCACTTGCCTTCAGCAGGGTCGACGGTTGTTTCTCTGTTTCTAAGGCACTCTCAAACATATCATTCTTTCTGCACAAAGCTTGAAAAGGCTTTCTTTCCTCTTTTTTCCAGAATTTCTTGGGAGGTTGGAGACTGGTCTTGAGCTGGTCTGTGCCTCTGGCTGGCCTGGCCTCTGGCTGGTTCGCCAGCCTCGTGGCTGAGAGGTTGCTTGTGTGGTAGCCTTTCAGTCTTTTGTCTGTCACCCTTTACTAATCAATCTCTCCGAGAACTGGTTTCATATGCTTGGTCATGAAAGACTGGCATATGGAACCAGTTTTTTCTTTTTGCTCTTCGTCTTTCAGATGTGGCGCACAGGACTGCACTGGATGTACGCAGATGTCTTCGAGTGCAGCTTTTGTTTATTTTCTTCTTTTTCTCTCGGTCTCTCTCTTTCTCTCTTTCTCTCTTTACAGATTCAGCTTGACGATGCTCCGTGGACAACGGGTACCAAGAACGAAAACTGACGGGATTTTGTACGATATTAAAAAAAAAAAAACTTTGTTTCGTTCGTTTTCAGAGTTCTCAGGAGCCCCCTCAGATACTCTTAAAGCATGGCTGAAGTCGGAGATGCTGTTAACTTTATTTTTGTATTTTTTTTCTTTTTCTTTCTAGGTCAATTGGCGAGGGTTCAATTCGAAGTTCAATGAATCCTCATCAGAGTCCTCGAGTTTGGCTGGTTTTTTGGTAGTTTTTATTTTGTCTTATTTTTGTAGTAGTAACAGTAACAGTAGACGTAGAGATGTAGCGTTTGTAGACGTAGTCGTTTGAATATTTGTCTTGTGATAGTGTTGCTTAGATGTTTCATAGGAACCCACGTAGAATGATGCTGCTTGTTCTTAGGAGGGCTCTTAGGAGGGCAGCAGTTAGGTTCTCAGAGGTACTCTCAGAGGTCCGATGTCCGGGTCTGGGGTCTGGGGTCTGGGGGTCTGGGGGTCTGGGGGTCTGGGGGTCTGGGGTCTGGGGTTTGGGGTCTGAGGTCTGGGGTCTGGGGTCTGGGGTCTGAGGTCTGGGGTCTGGGGTTTGGGGTCTGAGATCTGGGGTCCGGGGTCTGGCGTCTGCGGTATGGGGGTCTCAGATCTGAGGTCTGAGATCTGAGGTCTGGCGTCTATGGTCTGCGGTCTGGGATCTGGGGTCTGAGGTCTGGGGTCTGGGGTTTGAGGTCTGGATTCTGGGGTCGGGGGTCTGACATCTGGAGTCTGGGGTCTGGGGACAGGGGTCTGGGGTCTGGGGTCTGGGGTCTGGGGTCTGGGGTTTGGGGTCTGAGGTCTTGGGTCTGGGGTCCGCGGTCCGGGGTCTGGTGTCTGCGGTATGGGGTCTCAGGTCTGAGGTCTGAGATCTGAGGTCTGAGATCTGAGGTCTGGCGTCTATGGTCTGCGGTCTGGGATCTGGGGTCTGAGGTCTGGGGTCTGGGGTCTGAGGTCTGGATTCTGGGGTCGGGGGTCTGACATCTGGAGTCTGGGGTCTGGGGACAGGGGTCTGGGGTCTGGGGTCTGGGGTTTGGGGTCTGAGGTCTTGGGTCTGGGGTCCGCGGTCCGGGGTCTGGCGTCTGCGGTATGGGGTCTCAGGTCTGAGGTCTGAGATCTGAGGTCTGAGATCTGAGGTCTGGCGTCTATGGTCTGCGGTCTGGGATCTGGGGTCTGAGGTCTGGGGTCTGGGGTCTGGCGTCTGGCGTCTGCGGTGTGGGGTCTGGGGTCTAGGGTTCGGGGGTTGGGTCTGGGCTGGAGCTGTGATGTTGGTAATATTATATATTTACTTGTTATTTATTTCATATACCTTTTTCAACTAATTAATTTTCTTCTCTCTTTAATTGGTTATTAATTATTGCATTTACTTATTTATTTGTCATAGTCCATAGTCGTAGTAGTAATTGTAGTACACTTAGTAGTAGTAGTTGTACTAGTAGTAGCAGTAGTAGTAGAAGTAGAAGTAGCAGTAGTAACAAGGCAGATCCCAATGATGATGCCGAACGCAGTGTCTAGAGCTTTTTGCAAAGCGACCTGCTCGCACTGAGGGAACCTGGTGTGCATGACCTCTCAATAGGTTCGTGTGAAGGGGCTTTGAAAAACTATATTTGTACGTGTTTGTCTTTATATTTGTTTTTGCATAAATTTGTATTGTTGTGTAACTAGTTTGTTGCGTACCATGTTTTTCATTTTTTCAATGTGCTGACAAGTCCATTTTTGTGTCAAAGCCTATGGTTGAAAATCTTTGTCGGAAATATGTGTATAGAGTCTCGGATGACAACGGGTTACTGCAGGTGACTGAAGAAGGGATGTCAAATCCGGACCGCGAATGAGGTGATCTTGTTTAAGAAAACAGTTGAGTAGCCACCACTGTGAATGGAGGGTACAGCCGAGTTACTTCCCAAAAAAATGCAACACCTCACATCAACAGAGACGCCTCAATTTCGTCAACAGATGCCACGATTTTCTACCGACCACCAAAGGGACGCGTAAAAAACAGGTTTTGCAACTTAAACAAAATTTAATCAAATTGCTGAGAGTGTACCCCATCGCCACGACCGAATCCCAAGCTTCAGGTGACCACTTCAAACGTTAACCAAATAAGCAGCCAACTGAAATGTGTTCCGTCAGCAAAGTTGAAACCGCACCCACAGCTCTCGACTGGCATTTTATTTATTATTTGCTTAAACCGCAATTTCAAAGGGTAACGCGATACGGGACGACAACTGAAAAGCCAACAATAAACGCCCCCAACGTTGTGGAGCGAGAGACAGAGAGAGGGGAAAAAATCAGGAAATAAATGTGGAGTGTGTTCACTTTGACCCAAGCCTCGCACTCGCCACAAAACATGTTCCGATTAAGCCAGAGGAGGGACCTTTCACGTCTCCATTGACAACCCGAGACCAACAAGACCAACATCAACATCACCACCATAGCCACACTTGAGCGCCATTGTGACTCCAGTTTGTATTGTTTTTCCCCGTGTACTAAGGACACTGTACACATAACCTCACTCACTCAGGCATTGTGTTTGCATACTCTGCTTTCGAGAAGAGGTGCGGTGTGTGACGTCGTCGTCGACTGTCGACCATAGTCCGCCAGTTATTACCGCAGTCATGCGATATCCTTTTTTTCCACAAATTCCTCGCGCGTCTCATGTGAGAGCTCACTGAAAACAAAAACAAAAAAAAAAAACAGAAAAAAACAATTTCAAGATAAGAATTGCATGGATATTCACATAACAGTAAACAATAAAGGAAAGGAACAATTAAGAGATTAAATTTTCGTGAATCTCTCGAGGTTAATGCTCATTACTCGCGTAACGACAGCACCCACCCACAACACACCATCGCCAACCACACACAAGGGAGAGAGCAGAGACCTTTAGTGCTTTTATGGTTGGCTACGATATTCGCATTTTAGAGTGCGATTCGCAATTTATTTAATCCGATTACTGTAATCAACAGTACGCTGCTGTCAAGTGCCCACTCAGGTGGGGCTGGGTGGAGTGCAGTGTGCGGCGCGGTCTGTAATTACACTGCCATTGTTTGTAATCAAATCAGAGAGAGTGAGCTTTCCTTTCGGTCGTCTCCTCAACCCACTCAGTGTCATTGAATGTGAAATAATTATGAGAGGGCATCAGGATCTTTTCCTGAGTGGCACTTGTCATTATCATAATGCAAGCTGATACACAGGCCGGCGCACAATCCGACAAATTGGAAAGGACTCCAACGCCAACGACCATCTCTCCATTCACAGTCGAAGAATAATTTTATTATATTTACCGTTAATGGTTGACCAATATCAGAGAGGCTCCTGTGCTCGTCCCTAAGTTTGAATATTCTTTGGAAGTGTTCTCAGGAACACTTTAACCCCGGTAACCACATCCAACATCCGAGCAATCGACAGGAGTGGGCACTTGATGATGCCTGCTTCTGCTGTCGCTCTGGTGCTGCTGCTGGTGGCAGTGGTGTTGTAGGTCTAGTTCGTGAAAACGGTAAATACTTTGCTGACTTTAAGTACAATCAACGTAATCCTGTGGGCAAGAGATTTTGGTCTCCCCGTGGCTATGGTGAGCAGGAGGAGGAGGAGGAGGAGGTGGAGATCCATTTCATTCAGAAGATATCTGTGCGTCATTCGGTCGGCTGGTGATGATGGAAAACGTGGACCGCTGGTGGAAGAGGCAGATACTAATAATCATTCGATGGGCTTGTCGATGAATAGAGAGAGTAACCCATGGCAGCAAATCCCTGCGCGGGTGTAGAGTGGCTAGACACAATTTCGGAAATTCGAAATCGAATGAAATGGAGCGGAGTTGCCACTGAAGAGGTGCGCTTATGGGTGGTGATTGAAATTCGCCATAAGTACCGAGCAGTGATGTTCACTTCACGACGGGCGCATGGAGGTGAGCTTCGATTGTTGAGTGGTGATTCGGTGAAGTGGGCCAACACACCAGCTCTTGATTTACGTCGAATGGGGACATCTCTCAATGGTCAGCTTTGAATTGAGGGAAAAGTCAAGGAAATTCTGCCGGCGTTCACATGGTTATGTTGGGCAGTCGGTTTTGATATTCGGTGGTCTTTTGTGCAAGGGGTTTAAAGGATCACGGCCGGTTTGACGGGCGGCGAAGTTGTCTTTTTAGGTCATTCCAAGGGATTTATTCTTTTTTTGGGCCTTAACTAACAAGCCTCTTCACCAAAATTGAATTTGGCTAGGTGGCTCCAGTTGAATGAGGTCATCCTCCACTTTCGTACACCATCTTAGACTCACGTCCTCTGTCCCACAAGCTGGGACTAGTTGCACAATCTAGTTGCCGTAGAGTGGGATCACCAGTGTCGTGCATAAAGTCACTTTGATCCTTTCGTGGAGCTTGCTTTCTGTGTCCCAAGAACCCTCAATTCCTCGATTGGCAGGAGTCATTCCGAGTTTCATCTTGATTCTTGCCTTTTACCGCGGCCGCGTAATAGTCGAAGTCTCTGGCAAATTGTCCGTTGTGACTTTCTCTACATAACTTCTTTGTTAGGTATACCATGTTTAAAGCAGCAAGTCTTTTGTTTTGGAACCCAGATTTCAGTCGGGAACAGACCTTTGGGCCAACTCTGGTAAGGTAACATTCATGAAATTTGAATCTCGGAAAAATCGAGTTTTGCAACAAAAATTTTTCTGGGAATCTAGATCACCAGGCATTTCAGCAGGGTTTCTGGTGCTTCATATGAAAGTTTTGACAGTTTATATCTCGAGAACGGTGCGTCCTACGAAACAAATCCGGTATACTTTTTTGAATCTTATGACTTGATCTAGAAGATGGAATTGGGAAATTCACCAATGCACCGTTATATGGGCAAATTTGTGAAAAAAAAACAGGGAAATTTGTTTCTCTGGCGTAAATTATATGAAATTTTACATCGGCTTTGAAGAAAGGTCGATCTGAAATGTTGCTCTTAACGTGAATTTACATTGTGCAAGTTTTCATCACTCCCAATCACCGGCAAGACGATCTTAAAAATTATTTTACCACAAAAAGTACCTTATCCATTGAAAATGATACCCCTATAACGGTAAATTCGTCCGTTCTCCAGCTCCACCCTCTAGATTATGTCAGAAGCTATAAAATCAGGCTACGTCATTTTGCTGTAGGATGCACGGTTTTTGAGATATAAGCAACATTCATGAGTTTTTGATCATTCCTCACGTAAGCCATTTTCTCTAAGGTGCTTGCTCAAAGCCAAGCTCGTCCCCACGAGTGTCCACTCTTCTCTCAGATCCCTGCCACGCTTGTCTCTCAAACAAAGACCCCAGAAAACACAAGACCCACTTCTTGCCGCTCCCAACAGACAACCAAATCCATCACGAACATCCATCTCCAACAAATCCCCATGCATTGTCCTTGAACAAATTGTGTAATCCACTTGACGACGAAGCACTTTCGTTTCGCAAAACGAACCAGACGATCTGTGACCCAGTTCAACCTCCACTTTCATAAGGTCTCATCTTTTCATCTATATGGTCCACTCGAGTGCATCCTGCCTCTGCTCCTTCGAAATACTCCGTCTGTGTTATTGCAATTGAAATTGTTTCCATTTGTGTATCTGCACACACAATGGGGTACACTGTACACCATCAACTTTGGCACCCATAATCCATGCTGAGATCTATAACCACTCTTGGGGCACTTCTTGACTTGGATGTTGCAGCCCTGCCCTCCCATCCGTACCATCGACAATCCCGTAGTTGAAAATGTAATTCCCCGTGATAAGCTTGTTATTTATTTGAACGCAAGAGCAATGGTTCTTGGTCGTCTCATCGTCCTCGTTGGTCGCTCTGCCTTCACATAGATTTTTCAATTTTTGTGCACAAAAAGCTGTGTGCACTTCTTTTTCGGCGTTTTCGACTTCTGTGTGCAGTTTCCGAGTGCACTGGGTCATATTAAGAGTCCTTGATGGCCACAAGAACTGAAAGATAAAGCAGAGCAGAACCGAGCAGAGCTCGCGCACAGATTTGTTTCAGCCATCTGCTGCTGCTGCTGACATCCTCTCAATCGCTGGTTCGGTTGGAGTTTGTCCGTACCGCTTCAGTGGGCAAATTTAAATTCATAATATTTCGAGTGGTACTTGTGCCATTTTTTTTAATTATTTCAGAGTGTCCCTTCCTCTGCTGGGATCCGCGGAGGATCTTTGAAGTTGACTGAACCCACGGAAGGCTGGATTATGAGAACTCAGTGCATCTGGGATGCAGTCCATTGATCCTGGTGACTGAGGGAAGACAACACGAAGACCGAGCGAGAACATTTGGCCCAAACCATCGCTGAATTTATGTTCACTGCATATTTCATTGTGGGTGGTCGGCGGTCGGCGGTCGGAGGTCGTCAGTGGTGGGAGTGGAGGGTGATGTTGTGTCGTTGAATTATTTATCCAACTGATTCCGTTAGAGTGTATAGTGTGTGTATCCGCAGAACGGACATGACCCGAATACCAAGTGCGAGGCGAAAAAAAGCTTTTTGCGATTTAAATATTTGATCTACCTGAAAACAGGATGTTTCCTTCGATTTTGCCTGCTCGTCCTCGTCGTTGGTTTTTATGTCATGTCCGAGTTCTAACGGCGTGCCAGAAGCACGACAAGGGGATTTTGTAGAGCCATGCCATCTAGGTGGTTGCCTGGCTCCAAGAGAGCAGAGTGAATTTGTTTATTAGGTTGCGCGGCCATCAGGATCAGAAGGAGCGAATGCCAGAGGGAAAGAGAGAGAGAGAGAGAGTGAGCTGAAAAAAGGACTAAGTGCAAAGTGATTTTAAATTGTATCATGACACATGTTTTGAATAAAGGACATGAGGTTTGGCTCTTAATATTTTCCTGCCCTTCGACAGACAGCCAGACTAAGTCGGAAGACTGGGTTGTGTATCGCACGTGTTTCCATGCATAATGCAAGTTCGATTGGGGTAGAATTGAATTTCTCCCACTCGAAAGTGAGCTCGGAATGAACATTCCACAAGGACTCAAGTAAATGCCAATGAATCGAGTGAGTAATGAATTTTGAATTAGACTGCCATTTGGGTTGGTCAATATGTGGTTAGACGGTATTTGAATTCAACGAGGATGGAGTGCGGCCAAACATGACATTAAAAATGTAACAGTCCAACTGCAGGTCTGCTGGTTGGTGGTGCAGTGCAGTGCACAGTTGTCTTCTGTGGAAATCTATGGTATTCCGTTTCTGCTTTGACTTCTTGATAGCACTGCAGTTGTCAATAAAGTCAGGAGGCACATCAGTCTAGGGAGATTGTTTGACTTGCGCTTGCTTGTATGCAGTTTCTCCGCTTAAGTCTTAAGAGGACGAACTAGCACGATAGTTGAAAATAGGCTTTAACTTGCGTGGCACAATAGTTCGAGATGGGCTTGGTCCTAGCTTCCACAACAACCACGAGTGGAAGGTACAATTTTTACTGACTATGAACAGTGAAGTTCGAGAAGCATCTTCTAAGCAGACTCCACTTCTGTCGAATCGTTGATTATATTCAGGAGGAGTACCATTCCCTCCTCTGAGTATTATCAGTGATTCGACAGAAGTGGAGTCTTGAATTGTTAAAGTTATTCTCGTTGGGTCGGCAATCGTCTCTAAACATCCCGAGAAAGGGAGTCAACGCACTAACCCACTACGCTACCAATGTTCGACTAAGTTTCCTTTTTTCCATTCCGATTTCTTCTATTTTTGTTGGGTTCTCGGCTCTCGGATTGCCCTGGGCCTCTGTAGCAAAAGTGAGTCTGGCTAGATGGCTCCAGTTGGATAAGACCCTCCTGCACATATGCACCCCTGATAGACGCAGACGTACCTTACTGTTTTGTCGCATAAGGAGTTGGCTAGCTAGCCGCTTCACATGCCCATGCCACTGTTGGCTTATCTCTCTGTGTCGTAGACCATATTGGATGATGTCCATTCCCCCTTGTGTGCGGTGATTTAACCAAGGGCGTCATCGGTTGCGTTTCTAAGACATTTACGACATTTTCAAGGTCCTAAATAGTACAGTGGTCATTATCTCCAAAATAAAATATGACTCATACATTTCTTCTTCTTCTGGTGGCGCTACAGTCCGGGGTGGACCTGGGCCTCAACCAGTAAGCCTCTCCAGCTGGCACGATCCTTAGTCAGCCGTCTCCAACTGCGGACACCAAGTCAGTTGAGGTCCCTCTCCACCTGGGTGCGCCATCGGTTTCGTGGGCGTCCTCTATTGCGTTGTCCTACTGGTTCGGAGTCGCAGACTCTTCGGGCTGGAGCAGTGTTATCCATGCGCTCCACATGGCCCAGCCATCCTAGGCGTTGAATCCGTAGACGCCTGACTAGGCTCATGCCGCTGCCCAGCCCGTACAGTTCGTGGTTGAATCTTCTTCTCCCCTAGCTATCAACGCAGACAGGACCAAACATTGAACGGAGAACTTTTCTCTCGAAAATACCAAGTGCTTCTTCATCCGATTTTGAGATTGTCCGTGCCTCCGCACCATAGAGCAGGACTGGGACAATCAAGGTGTTATATAATGTTAGCTTGGTCTTTCGAGAGAGAACTCTACTACTCAATTGCCCTTGAGCCCAAAGAAACAGCGATTTACAAGAGCAATTCTGCGTTTAATCTCGGTACTTGGGTTGTTCCTACCGTTTACTTGCGTTCATACATTTCCACTATCGGATTATTTAGCAGCGTCCATTATTTGAAATTACACTAGTGAAGTGACTAAAAAAAATATCACTTAACTGGACGCTCAAATAGAAAAACTCGCTAGGATGTCATTTCACTAATAAGCGCGCAGAGCTCCACGATTTCTTCCAAAAGCCATGGATTGCGTATGACGACGTCACACATTCCTGTGTTCCAATTATGAATGGAGACTAATATCTCTGCGAACACAAATTATAAGCATCCACAAACCCAACCCAAACTAAGCAACAAGTTAAAACAAAATTCACAAGCAGTCAGCCACAATCTTATTACAGAGAGCAACCAACCGCAATTCAAAAATATTGAAAAAGGTCTATGAAGCCATCAGTGATTCCACTAACACCAGATAGGAGCAACCCCATCGGCGCCGCGGGAGTAGTTCGAATCAATAAAGATTCATAATCCGTGTCACATCATCTGACTTTAGTATAAGTAAAAACCGTCAGTTCTTACGTCTACTGATAGACAAATTACCGTCACTCACTGACTTCTTCTTTACTACAGTCGCGCGTAAACCACTTGTGAGTTGGGAGAGCGAATGAGAAAAGATAAGGAAAATTGTTGTTGTTAGTTGGCACAATTCACACGCGGTGATCTTCGTACGGCAACAACAGCCATATGGTGGTTACCTGGGAAATATTATGCTAGGTTGAGTATGTCAGTGGAATGTAGTTACCACGTGGGTTGTTTTTCTTCATTTCTAGCTTTTCATTTCATTATTTAATTAAAAAAAAAAAAACAAAACATCCTCGTCAGTCACGTGTGGACCTGGGTTCGATACCTCGTTGTAGCGATCGTGCGCTGTATTTTGTCTTTTTTTTAAATTTCTGAAAATGACGTAGTCGCACAATGTTTTTTGGGTTTGAAAAAATGCACTGTGTTTTGTCTTTTTTTTTAATTTCTGAAAATGACGTAGTCACATAATTTTTGTTGGGTTTAAAAAAATGCAATGTCAATCAAACGTACACACTACACAGCCAGTAAACAAACTAAAGAACGCGTCAGAGTGGATATTTTTTTGGATCTATTTTTTTCTTGTTCGACAACAACTGACGAGATCAATTCGTAAATCTTCCAGTTGGACAGTTGGATTGACTTGATTTGACAAACACAAGAAGACACTTAGGTTGAGGTGGCTGACTGTCGCGCATATGGACAGCAGACACACTAAGGCCAAGCATAGGCCCATTGTGTTAAAAAGGGTGTTAGAATCCCTTGAGCGCGGTTTTAAGACTACACTGGACTGGACTACAAAAACAGCTGCATTATACGTGCTACCAGGTAGTAACTTGCGTTTGTTGGAGTTTGAGCTGTCGTCTCTGTGATGAACAGCAGCTCTCACTTTATCAGCACAGAACAACTTCCACTTGATGCGAGGAATGGCAAGACAGTATTGTCATCCTCGCCTTAGGCTTCGCAGAGGGCTTAATCGCTTAGGCCAAGTACATTTAAGTGTTTGGCGGAGGTGCCGTGGACCGTTGGTACGCCGGTAAATCGTTTGCAGACTTTTCTGCCAAGAGATAAGAGACAGAGTCCTTACAGACGTTATGTAGCACGCGCTTGGACTGTCTACATCAAAGCAACTAAACACGTGTGCTAATCTTACATCGAACATTGCAATGGTTGACTTGAAGACCTCCTCCTTCCCATGGTTGAGGTTTATTCACCTTGCATACAGTATCAGTTTCCGAGTCTTTTATATAAAAGGAAAGGGTAAGGACTCGGAAGACAAAACACTAGCCGCACGAGAGCACACTGACCTTAAGTGACTTCCTATGGATTGTGGTGAGTTCGACAGGAGTTCATTGGATAAGGCTTTTTTTATGGTTTGGATGTGCAATCCTCTTCAAGATACTGGTAACCCGAGCTACCAGCATGAACGATTCACGGGATATTATTCTCCTTTTTCCTCGCGCCTACGTCCTTAACCACACCTCTGCACACTTCTACTACTCTCCCCGCGGAACTGCCGTTAGGTATTACTTCGCGGGGCTGGTTAGCATATAACGCTATATGATCTATATTTGCCAATTCGACTTTTCTTTCTCTTTCGAGCCTTCTTAGCTCGATCTGCACGCTCGTTATAAAGAAGCAGGTCACCAGCCATTTGTCAGCTGACTCCGTCATGTGGCTAACTAGAAGCTCGGGAGTTGGTAGACTTCCTCTCGCCACGGCAAAGCGTCTGCAATGGAATATTGCGTGCTAAGCGTCTTCATCTTCGCCGCGCATTCTGGACAAGTGTCGTGACCGAATCTGAGGAGATATTTCCGGTAAACCCCATGGCCCGACAAGAACTGCGTGTGGTGATAGTTGCAGTTCCCGTGAGCTCTCGTTGCCCAGGCTTCTATTGTTTTTATGGGTCCATCTGCCTTTGGTTGTGGTGTCCCAGCTAGCTTGCTACAGTGCCATTGATGTTGCCCTTTCTTCATTATTAAGACCTCTTGCGCTTGTCTCCGCGTGATTTGCAGTTCTCCGTAGGTAGATCCTTTGCATGAGAGAATATCAATCGGGACTAAACCCGCTATGAGGCTGCTTCGTACGAAATTGTTCGGAAACCGCTGATTGCTCTTATCGTGGAATAAGGCTGAAAACTAGTTTCTGGACTTAAGTGTGAAAAGAGACTAAAGGTCGAACTGACGACCATTCCTTACGGGACGAGTGCTGCTGGTGAATAGGGGAAGGGAGGTGTAGGAAAGGCTGACCCTACATTAAACCAAATTTACGTTATCATGTACGTGATCTCATGCATTTCTATACATGAAAATTGGTTTACTCACTTGTCAGCTATGCCACCCATGGGGGGTCTGAGCCTGAGTAATAGCTGGCATGTTGACGGTCCTGGACACGCTGCTTCCAGTCATCAAGACCAAACAGTTTTGCGTCCGCGAGAACAGCCCATAGAGGGCAACTGCGTAACTTCTACACCAATCATTCGCGTTGTGCGTGTTGTTGTTCTCTCACGAGTATGCGTCCGCGATGACTTGGTTTTGCATACAAGACCGAAGTCTTGCTTGCCTTTTCAAATCAGGAGTCTCGAATTCAAAAATCTTAGATTTGGTGCTCATATTATTTAAGCTTCAGCGAGACGCATGATCCACTAAAGCTTGGCGGTGGCAGACCACTCGATCCTCAGCCATCGACTGTAAATTTTAGCATTATAATTCACGTGCAATTAGAATCACGTGAAATTTCACATATAAGCTAATTTTCATTCGGAGGGCTGTAGAATAAACCCTAGCAGCCAATGTCCCTTAGTATGAATGAACACCTGAAACTGGACGTAGTCACTCACTCATTGATCCCAGCACGAGAGCAATCCTATTGGTTAGCTCATTTAAACCTCATTTGTTTAGCACTGGACTACAGTTCTTCTTAAATGAAGTGATCTGCGATGAGTCTTATCAATTCTCTCATGTATCCCCCGTCCCCGATGACTGATTCTCTTTAGCTCAGTACAGTCAGTATTTATTTCCACAATTCTCCAATTGAAAAAAAAGAACTTTCCCAACGACGGGTATGGACGTAATTCCTTCCGAGTGCGTATTCTCTGCAGTCGGTCTTTTTTTTTTTGTTTACCTCTCCACCACTTGTGAGGACAAATAGCAATGATTTATCCTCGCATCCTCATCCTCGTCAAACTTAAGCAACCGAACCGAGGACATATCGTCGAATCTCTGGCCACACCGCGTACGAAGTGACATCAAAAATCTCCTGTTCTGGTCGATAAACTTGTGCAATAGCATTTCCATCGTCCCCCAGCACGTAGTCTGAGGATTTGACAAAAAAAAAAGCACACACAGCCTAGGGGATACAACAATTCACAAGGATTTACCTGGACAACTGCGAAATCTGTGGACCGTAAAAATGAGCTTCATCCACCAGCGTCCCCGCGTCGCCAGCCGTGTCAGATTAATTGGTCTTTGCACAGGCAATTGGACATGTTGACCGAGCAAAGCGGCGCGGCGACCATCTATTCCTCCACTATGAATCCATAATCCAATTAAAGTGGTCGTGAGTCTTGAAACCATGGCTGTCGTTATAGAAAAAATAGGAGAAAAGCCAGAACTTGGAGGCCGGAATGGGAGGACGGAAGACAGCGGGTGAGACACTGCTGAGGGATGGATGATCTTTTGGAAATCCCGAAAAAGGGGGTAATTCTTGTTCATGAATGCGGTTTCGGTGTCGTCGTCGACGTTAAACTTTGTTTTCGATGAGATGATTCATTGTTTCCCACCAGACAGCAGGACTTCCGGACCAGAAGACCGTGAAATATTCTCCAGAATGGCACCGACATCGCCATCACCAGCACATCGTTACCGACGCGTCGTCGCCTAGGTAGCGAAAGGATACACACTACCATCGCATCGCACTCACAAAGGATCAAAGAAAACTAACTTCTGGCTTCCTTTCTGGAGATGTTAACAACTTAATTCAATAAACTTGCTATCAACTCCGCCCATCTGGGGATGAGGGCCATCGCACTCTGCATTGATTCATTCAATGAAGTTGTTGATGTGTGTGCCTGCACTTCGTCTCGAACGACGCCTTTGTGCTGTGCTTCTCTGTAGCATCTTATCGAGTAGTGTTGCGACGTGTAAGAGCGCAGTGTTTGATAATCCTTTTTCGGTGCTCCCACAGGGAAGCACTGAAGATTCGAGTTTTTGGGGGGAAAGTTCACTACGGCGGCAGTGAGTTCTGTTCTGTCGCACAAGGAAATGGAAACTTTTTATGTGCGTCGAGGTATTCCTCTCGGGTTTCCTTGGAAATGACGAACATTAACTTGTTTGTAAGCGATGCGTTCAAAGTGTTCTGCAGACATCCGGAGGACAAAAGAACACCGAAAGTAAGACCATGACGCTACGGATAAACGTGCACTTGGACTTGAACAAAAGGTCTGCATGGGATTGGGTGGGATGGTGGGACTCCAGTTTGATTTTGAACCCGTCACATTGAAGTTGAAGTCGTAACTCAGGACAAAAGCATTCCAAGTTTGGTGTTGAATAGTTGATTCATTGTGCATCACAGACGTCGCTTGAGTTTGAAGACCTTTCAAATGAGCCTGCCGTGAACTCAACAAGTCACCCTTTCTCCTTCAAACCCACCCCCAAACTGAACCATAAATCAACTCTCGCTCCCATAAATAATCTTCCTTTGCAAGGAACACTCCCTCATCTCTCACATTTGACCTATAAAATGAAAACAAATGTCCGCTCATTTGGAGCGTCAAAAAATTTGCTTCGCTCGTTATCCTCGAAATAAAAATTATTCTCCAATTTCACGCCTCTTTGTTGGAAATTAAATACCCCACCAGCACCAACGTGCACACGAAAGAACAAAGAAATATCCAACCCCATGCGGAGCTCTCACCTCCCCCACCGGCAGGCGTCAGAGCTCAACTTGAACACTAGTTCATTATGGTTTGCCATGTTTCGTGGAAAAGTTTTTCTCGTTAAAGTCATCCTTTTGTGGACACAAACAAACACACACCCCCACCTCCCCCCGCATCCGGTGCTCATTTGTGCTCGGCTCAACGCAGCAAGGCATTTCATTAAAAAACTTTAAAGAATCCACCCTCTCATCGAAAGTTGAGAACAGGCGAAGGAGATAAATCTTTGGCTGCGACGGCGGCGGAGCGGCTGTGGGTGTGGTGACTGTGCTGGACCTTATCTGCATCGATGGCCTTGTGCAGAAGCACACGCCCGATCTAACGCCGGTTGTCGATTGAGCCCTCCATTAGGTTTGTGCCCAAAGAACTTCTCAGACATAGTCGCGCGACGACGCTAACAAAAAGAAGACAAAGCACCCCGCAAGGATTCAGTTTGAAATCAAAAACCAATCCGGTCCTTTGTTACTGTTGTGTCGCGTACCTCTGCAGAACTTTCCAGCGAGTGTGCAAACAAACACACTCTCTATCCAGCACTGGATGGTGGCGTGTAATAAATCTCCTGAAAGCCTTTTGACATTTCAATTCCTGGTGCCAGGCAAAGTAATTTCCCCATAACATCTCCTGGACATCACACCGACAAGGAGACATCGGAGAGGATGGTCGAGAAGCCGAAGGATCTGTGAACGAACGAGTGAACGAGGAGTTAGTCCCCAAAAATTGGATGGGGACATCGCATAAATATCGTTTAAGCAATGACAGTTATCATTTCTCCTAAGCAATAGAGCGCAGTTCATTATCCTTTTGCAGTAAGTTTTCCAATTTTCCCATTTCATAAGAGCGAACGAAGAATGCCTCGCCTCTGGGGCTGGACTGTGTGAGCTGATGAGAGAGGCGAGGAGAGGAGAGAAGACCCGCCGCCCAACTTGTTAAGAAACTATGAGATTAAGGGACAATTACTTCACAATATAATGCATGCTTTCACATAAAGTATCCTCCCTTCCGCCACGGATGTGTGGCTGGGTCTGAAAGGATCTCTCCGTTCTCCGTTTGCGATTTTTGCAATCTTCTCGGCTGAAATTCAGCCGCAGGGCTGTAGTTTCACATGTTCCTGCTTGGGTTATCGCTTACAAAGACTGTGCAACATGCTCGGATCCTGTTTTAAAATTAGTCCTTAGAACATGGACTCCTTGAAGGGATGTTACATCATGTTGGAAAGTTTGGTTTTTTTTTCCGTCTGTTTTTTTCTTGTGTTCTGCAATAATTAGGATTATAGTAATGAGTTGTGTGGGGGTGGTCTGGTTGTGCATGCTAAAGTGTCCCGAGGGCGAGATTCTCCAAGAATTACTTGCTATGCGGTTGTTTCCTTCTTAGGTTCATCCGACAAAGGATGTTTCCCTTGTCTTCTTTCCCGTGTAGAGTTGATGCCCTTGGTGGGGTGTATGACCGATTTCTCTGTCCATCTGAAGGAATCCTCTGGCTTCCGTCGGCAGCATACTCAGTCACTGATGAGCTCTTTGCAGGCTCTTGGCTTACCGTCATTTCTTACAAGGATGAGGTGGTATTTTTGAGACCACGAATTATATTGTTGACTGGCCAGGATTCCTGGCCCAGCATGATATTCTCTCCGAAGATGCTGAGTCGTGGAGTGGTGGAGATCAATCTGTATTACCCGGAGCATGGCTTTCGGAGCAAATAATCAGACCTCCTGGTTATTGGGCGGGGTTATGGGTAACTCGAGGTCAGAAAGGACGATGATGATCAGAACTCCCTTGGATGGGGGTTATTTCCTGAAGAGTAATACCCTCGTACTGCAAGCATTTCCCCCCTATGGAGGACAATGCTGAGAGTATTCGCTCATTGGCAGCAGGACGATCCTCAGCTACCGCAGTGTAAAATCGACAGGTGGAGATGGACTCTTCCGCTTTCGCAGTTTCTTCCTCATATTCCTTGTAAGCTGGGGTAGTGTACACTTCTGTGTGACTTCTCACAATCGCGGTTGCCTTTTAAGCATTCCCAGACCCAGGAAGCTCTCAATTTCCCTTACATGAAGAATGGCTATGGCCTTCAAGGTTGAGGCAGTGGCTACAGGGTCCAGGCAGGTTTTTATCGGTGGGAGTAGCCGTGAAGGGTTTGGTCTATCCCTGTGCTCTCCACGGTTCTTGATGGCGGTTCTTGTTGTGGATCCAGTCAGTCACTGGCCAAGTATAAGTCCTTGATTCGGCCCACCGGATAGGAAAGGTTAGATGGGAAGTTGTAGGTATGAGAGAAGGAGGATGATCTGGTCTTGAGAACTCAGGTTTTGGTCTCCTCACAGCGAACGCATTCTCTTGAGTCATTGACTGATACTAAGACTGAGTACCGCTTCAAGGTGTGCAAACGCACGAAACGAAGGGTGTGGTGTAAAGTGTCGTCTCCGTAATTGTATCCACACAATATTTTACGTGAGTGATTCGGCAGACAAATGCATCGCTTGCATTTTTACGCCGCGTGCACATCGGGTTTCGCACTGACTGTGTGACAAGTGAATTTCGTTGTTCCCACGACGTGTGTCCTACCTGATCTACGAGGCTACGCTGTGAGGCAGCTCTCCCCGTTTTCGCGAGGGAGTAGCCTTTTGACTGTGGACGAACTAGTTTCATTTCCCACACAACAAGGGGCCTTATTCTGTTGCATATGCTCTCTTTGCTTTCAAAAGGGTTGTCTAGACAGCACTAGACGGGTAAATTTCTTGCTGTAAGCTTCTTTTATCATCGCTTTCAGCGATAAACTCCTACCTTGCTCTCACTCTTGCAAAGATGGATGATAAGTGCGTAGGCAGATAAGGTGTCTTCCCATCACAAAGGGTCGTCAGATATCACTTAAAGCCAAAGTTCCATTGTGCTGCCAAAGTCGTCACTTCGCAAATTTTTAGCACACTGTCACAATTCATTTCGTTCCGACTTCCAATCATAGGTACATCCGATTCGATAGAAAGACACCAGAATTGAGATAAAATTGAATTGCAACAAAGTCACAACACCTGTCAGGAGTTACAAGTGAGCCCTCAGACTCATCTTCACTCCACACCGTCACACACACACACACACATACTCGCAAACACTTCACTAGCAATAAAGTTAAAAATTTATGAAACCAGACAGAAACCACATTGTGCCCTGTGAAAAAGGGCACAGACATGCACGCGGTTCAGTGGAAGTCTTCTCAACCAGCAGCATGTGTTGTGCCAGTACCAGGATGGCAGTCCCCGTCTCCCCACCTCACTGCCACTATTCCACTTGCAGAAGGTTGAGTTCAAAATTCTTAAGTCTTTCGTTTTGTGCTTTGTTCAAATTGTTTTCTCAGAAATAAATATGGTAAAAGAAAAACAGAACAAGGGTGTATCCGTCTTGACTTTTCCCCCGCCGCCAGCGCCAACGCCAGCAGTCGAGTGTGCACAACAAGTATTGGACAGCCACAGTCTCCTCTTCGAACAATCGTCTCTAATATTTCACATCCATAATTTTCGCTGCTGCACGAGGATATGGACTTGGCTTGGCTTGCAGAGGAGTCTCTTGGTCGAGCTAAAAACAGTTGCAATGCGCGACACAGAGCTATCATTTAGGTTTCATGTTAGAATTTCTTATGGACAGTATCTCACTTTGAGGGTGAAGGGGGAGGAATGATGAGGTCCTGAGAGGGAGCTGGAGGTCACGCAAAGGACGAGAGGGTGAGAAAAAGAATTTCTTGAAATAATTTGTTGCCACTTGGTGTTGGAAGAAAAAAGTTGAATTTATTCATTCCAACTGTGTGCAGCATTTTTCAAGGCTGCATGGTGTCGGGAATAAAAGAAGTGAATTGAGTGGGTGAGTGCACGATGAGTGGACGTCGACAGTGAAGTGCAAAGAAAACACTCTCTTTGAATTAGTTTGTAGGAAATGATTGTCTTGTCAAGGTATTTGATGTTGCAAGGGTCTCCGACTCTGAGACATCGGGCGATAACAAATGGTCCACTACCACTGACAGCTGCGTAAGCTAGAGCGTCACGAATGCTGACTCAGACCATCCATAGGTGGATTCTAGAAATCTCAAATGCACTCAAATGTCCCAATTCGCTCTTCGCTCGTTTTCCATTTTTGGAATTGGATCTTCGGGCGATTTGTGAAGGAAGACCGAGTTCCAAATGTTCTCTTGTTGCGATTTGGAGAGCGATTCTGTTTTGCCTTTGAATTCGCATCCAATCTTCACATCTTTAGAATGAAGGCTGAGAAACACCAATTGTTGTTCGATAGGCGAAGACATTCGAATGCTTGTCTTGCATAATTCTGGCCTTGGTGTGAATGAGTTGACTATTGCCTCTAGCATTTAACCACTCGCCCATCGCTAATAGCCGCTAGCTACAAGGCATAAGGCACAAGACAAAGGGCACCAGACACCAGACACAAGGCACAAGGCACAACGCACAAGGCACAAGGCACAAGGCACAAGGCACAAGGCACAAGGCACAAGGCACAAGGCACAAGGCACAAGGCACAAGGCACAAGGCACAAGGCACAAGGCACAAGGCACAAGGCACAAGGCACAAGGCACAAGGCACAAGGCACAAGGCACAAGGCACAAGGCACAAGGCACAAGGCACAAGGCACAAGGCACAAGGCACAAGGCACAAGGCACAAGGCACAAGGCACAAGGCACAAGGCACAAGGCACAAGGCACAAGGCACAAGGCACAAGGCACAAGGCACAAGGCACAAGGCACAAGGCACAAGGCACAAGGCATAAGGCATAAGGCACAAGGCACAAGGCACAAGGCACAAGGCACAAGGCACAAGGCACAAGGCACAAGGCACAAGGCACAAGGCACAAGGCACAATGCACAAGGCACAAGGCACAAGGCACAAGACACAAGGCACAAGGCACAAGTCACAGGGCACAAGGCACAGGGCACAAGACACAAGGCACAAGACTGAATTCATCAAACAATCAGTCATAATCTGGCAGGTTTTACAAAATGTGCGCAAATTGATAAGACTGTAGACCCTGTAGCCGCACCACGTTGCGTTACATGAGGACAATTTCGGCGTCAGATGAAACTGAGAATTTCGCACTCTTGGTTTCTGTCAATAGATTCGAGATTATCTGCGTTGCAGATATCAGATGGTTGTAAATTATAGAGGAACAAAAAAAGAAGGCATGAGGTCGAGACGAGGTCTTACTTCATCTTCGCATCTTTATCTCGTAAGAGCTCTCCAGACGTTGAACTTCCGCGATAACGAGTGCACATTACATTCAGAACCGGAGGGGAAATCGTAAAGCCTGACAAGTGGCCACAAATCAAACAGCATTTTTGGGTTGGTTTCCATCACCAAACCAAACCAAAAGAAGGGTCGCCGTGGCGTAGTGGGTTAGTGCGTCGACTCCTACTCAGAGGGTGCCAGGTTCGATACCCGAATTTACCACCTTTGATAATTCACAGCTCCGCCTCTTTCGAGTCACTGACAATGCTCAAAGAGTATTCCTGTCTAGAAAAAGCTTCTAAACTTCGCCGTTCGGAGTCGGCATTAAACTGTAGGTCCCTTCCACTCGTGAAAGAACAATAGGACGCACAACACGAGTGGTTGTCGCGCCACCCATATTATTATTATTATTCCGTCACCAAACCGTAGTGCTTCGCTCTCGTGTTTAGGGACTCTAGCAACAGGTTTTGGTCGAAGTTTAGCTTCAAAATTTATTTCGTAGAGGGTAACAATTTTTAACAACGTTTAGCTCTTTCCAAGTCCTAGTCAACCCCCACCACATACTGTAGCCGCTCTTCCCGCTTGTTCCCCCATCACCTCCAAGCCCCATGCGATCCCGGATATAATGGGCAGAAAGTGAGTGGTTTCACTTAACTAATACCTGTCAGAGGATATTTTGCACTTGAGTTGGGGTCGAGCCTGTGGAACATTTTGTGTCGTCTCCTGCTCCGTTGTCGATTCGGTCAAGGGACGGACGGTATGTTGTTGCGCCTTTTCACCTTTTCATCCCTTGTGTGTGTATGCATGGCTTGCCTTTCATTTTACTCATGAAAAGATGTGTTCCTTGTGTCTTAGGAATTTTTCAATAAACTTGAGTGGATAACGGGAGTCAATGGTGAACCTTATTCTCCAACTTTGAACTGTGCACAGTTTTTTTCCATTAATTCGCTCCCGCCTCCACTTCGATGATATTACACATTTTAATTTCGTTCGCTCCTTTGCAGGAGGCGGCGCACACATCCGCACACAGTCAAAGGGAGGTGGCAGATCCTCTTTTAACCGAGGAGTCTCCCTCGATGTAAAGAAATCAATTTCCGGATTGCTTCGACCAACGAAAAGGAACCTCGGCTACATTGAATTTCATGAAACAAGGATATTAAATTCAGTTGATTGCATGTTAAGTAATTAAAAAGCGAGTTACTATGAGTTTCTGATGAAATAAATTTTTCGCTTCGAATGGGAATCAGACAAACAAAAAATTCAATTCGATTTCTGCTTCAGTCTGTCGATAATTTTAAGGCAATTTACGAACTCTCCGTGTGTTGTTGACAATGAATAATGGATTGAATTGTGAAAGTGACTTCGTGGTGACAGGATAGCCGGTCGTTACCTCGGCAAGCATTTGAGCTGAAAAATATTCGCCCAAGTGTAGAGAACGACCGAACATTGAGCAGGGTTTGGTGTTGGACCTTTACCATGGTTCATCATCAGATACTAGGGGGAAAAGACTTGCGAGTTGTGTGTGAAAAAGATTTTGATATTTTTTTCAAGTTCAACGAATGCTTTCGCGGTGCGCACGGATTCTGGATGGATTTCTGTTGTCATTGGACAGCCATGGCTTGTCTTTCGTAAGCGAACTGACGCAGGGACCAGAGTTCAGATGAGATTCGGTCAATCGAAATGCCAATCACTCAGGAGGCCAACAACAAGAGTAAATCTTCTCGTGTTGACAGGCCTAACAGAAAAATCTCTCGAACAGAACTAAACTCTCTCTCTGCCTTACTTCCTTTGTGGACATCGAGGGAGTCTTCAAGAATATCGAACCCAGAGCTTGGCACTCAACAGGCTCGGGATCGAAAAGTGCAGCTTCTTGAAAACAAGGCAGTAAGCCCTAGGGTCGGTGAGACCAAGAACTGCAAGGCTGTTAACAGGGGTACACCTCGGCCCACAGAGTGGTGTTCTCTGGCTCTCTGGATATTGGCCTACGCAAGTGGTCTCTGGAAAGTATATATTCACGATTAGAGACCATTTTTCAAGTTAGACCTAGGTAGATGGATGGTGGCTTACGGCCACCTCTCACGTCCTGCTGGACCTTTTATACTACCTCTCATGGTTGTGCGTTACTCAGCCTGATCCACTCAGATCATTATTAATCTGAAAAGTGATATGTTTGGATTTTTATTAGATCCGACTTTTTGTCACACTGTAAGAGTCTCGGTTTTTGCACTGCTGAACTTGGGCCAGATGGTTAGAGAGTTGGACCTTCTATTTTCTGTCCCTACGATCGTTTTGTCCACTTTCTTAACATCCGCGAGAGAAGATGGGTTGGTTCTGAACGAGATACAGATGATTTTTTGATCTGAAGTCCTCATTTGGGGGCTTGTTACCTTTTTCACACCTATACGGGGTAGTGCCAAAATTTTGGCATGGAATTATCGTCATTTTATCCTCTATCGATGTCTAGAAAAAAAAGATCCGACGGCAGGCCAACCGTTTTCGATACATGGGCGATATTTCAATGGTTAAGTCCAATAAGACATTTTTGCCTTCATGTCTTCCTACTTTCCACTGGACACAGTGGCATGGTTTGGGGCTCAAAAGAAGTGTCTTTTCATACAGCTCAAGAAACGCCGGCGCAAGCAAAAACGCGCCTTCTTCGAGATATAGATGCTTTTTCAAACTGAAGTCCTCCTTTTGTGTCCTTCGGGCATCAACATATATTGGACTACCCCGTAACCCTTTCAGCGGTTATTTCTTGCAACCATCCTGTTGGCAATGGTGAAAGGCGTATTTTTACGGCCCACAAGGTCAGCAAGTCATTCTGTCCGCTACCCTTCATGTTCTCAAAGCAAAAAGGCAAGTCTCTGCTTAGATGGGTAGGATGACCAGCAGGGTTACCAAGAAAAACAACGCTCCACTTAGGCCCCATTTGAGTCGTGACCATTTCTTCACAAGTCTCTGCTTACTGTTTCATACACTTCACTATGCTCGCAAAGTAACCCCGTATCCATGTAGCTCCAACCACTTAAAAACATTCCGATGAAAAATGGAACACTCTTTAGGACCTCTTTTAAGCCCCCACCCACCTTCCTTTTTCCGCCAATCGACCATCACCCACTCCACTCCACATCCATACCGGTGTCGTTTATTATTTTAACACTCCCAACCGCACTCATTGTCTCAGAGCCTTGTATGTGCTTGCAGTGCACGTGCTGCGCTATTACCAGACCAACAGCTTACGTCGTGCATTATGACAAACACCACCCACTTTGGCCACCTATGGAACTGTGTTCGTGGTTTCTGCCGCCACTTGAAGGCCATTAATTTCGTAAACTTCGAAGCCCGAAACCGAAAAGCTATAAAGCTCCATAACTAATGGTTAAGCATTAATTAGTGCGGTTATTAACAGGCCTCAGCGTAGTAAATTCGAAGCGTACACACCTCCGCCGGCGCGCCACCCACTCGAAGCCCAACAGAAGCCCACTCGATAGCAGCAGTTTTCAGTTAGTCCATGCCGCTGAGATACTGAAAAACCCATGTATCAGCATCTGTAGTCCTTACACAATCTCACACACGCATACACACACGAGCGATCGCAGCCAGCAGCGTTCCGATACAGTTCCGAAATTATTCTCTGCGGTCGGCTAAAGAGTACGTCTTCCGTAAACCTCATCGTGTCGCCTATGGATGGGTCCTTGGTTGAGTGTGGGTGGGGCGAGGGATGGGTGGAAAAATTGCGAGGGAGGTGGTGCGAGTTTGAGTGGTGTGTGTGTGTATTTGCTGGGCGTGACAGGGTGTCATGAGAAAATGAAAATGCATCGGTTTTCAGGCAAAAATTGGCAACGAACCAAAAGTCGTTCATCCCGAATGGTGTCCTGATATTGTACTCTGCGCTGGGCCACGTCCTGCTGCTTCTGCTGGAGCAGTGATAAAAGTAATTGCTAGTGGGTTGGTACTCCTTTTCGGGCAGTGTTTGGAGGCTTTGTTTTTTTTGCTTAAATTCAACTCTTGATTTTTTTGTGTCGGAAAAGTGGAAGCGGGAGTACCTCGCCTAGAGACTAGACGCCATTATTTTCGAAATAGTTTACCCGACAGTTGTTCGGGAACACAACGGCACTGGGAACTGGGAAATGATGAAATGATTGGGGCGTCCGCGTCGTACGGTCCGAGCTGCGTTTTGGTCAAATCGAATGAAGATTTAGCGACGCTCTCAGCGGTGGCTAGAGGGAGAGGGGTGGAGGCGGAAGCCGGTATGGAGATTATTTGTGAAGTGGATTGAGTTCAAACAGATGGCGGCTGGCCGATGGCCCGTCCAACAAGTGGAAATGGAAATCGAAGCGCATTTAGATATCGCTGTCAGGGAGACATGGCCGGCTTGTGGATTTTTTGCTGAATTGATGAATTGCATCGCGAGATAGAGGCAATGATTCATTATAATCACATGTGGATGTGGTGTCACAGGCTGCCAGCCGAGATAAGCCTTAGCTCGATGAAAATTCACCTGGCCCGCCTGAACAGTCTCTCTTAGGGGATGCTGGAAGGTTGAGTCACGGCAGGAGTAAATATAGACGCGGCAATCCACTTAGACGAGTGTGTGTCCTCACACCGTCATCGCAATTCAGTTCAAGATTGCCATCATCCATTTGTTTGCCCATCGAAGCAAGTCACTGTGGAAATCTGTGCGAAGTTCAAGATCATCTCCACTCACAGTCAACGAAATCTGCCTTATCGCCGCGCCTACATTTGCTAATCTATTATGTCAACTTCAGAGTTTGGTATCTCTTAACAAAACAAACACAACTGTAGACAAGCGTTACAAGTCATATAAAAGCCCACCCCATATCCCATTGCAATCAGTTCTTTCCCTTCACTCAATTCAGTCAGTTCGAAGCATTCACTCGAAGATGTTGCGACTTACAATCACATTTGCCTTGGTGGTCTGTATTCTAGCTGCATCAGTCGGCGGCGAGCCAACAACCATCGAGAGGTTCCCGTTCGTAGCGGGACTCGTAAGCAACCAACGTCTGATCTGCCCCGGCGCTCTGATCTTCCCGAACACCGTCCTCGTATCTGTGGAATGCCTCCAGAATTTCCCCGTCAGTGAGCTTCAGGTCCGTGTGGGATCGTCTTACGACAATTCCGATGGACTATTGATTCCAGTCAGTTTGGTCAAGATCCACGAGAACTACGACCCGATCAGGCAATTAAACAACGTGGCCATCATAAAGTTGGCACAACCAGTGACAATCAATGCGTTTATCCAGCCGATCGAGTTGGCGACAGAGGTGCCGGTGAGCGGCACTCTGGCTATTGTCACCGGATGGGCCGTCAACAGCTTCCTGCTTGGATCGGTTCCGTCTGTACTTCAGAAAGCCGATGTTACCATTCTAAACAGCAGGAGCTGCATTTTGTCGATCTTTTCATGGATCAATTCCCTTTCACTTAATAACGTCGTATGCATTGCTCTTGCTGTCGGTGGCGATTCCAGTCAAGTCAGTGGCCCGTTGGTTTCGGGTGGAAAACTGGTCGGCATCACATCTACGAATAACATATACGACTATCGAGGAGTGTACACCTCGATTCCGTCGTTACGCCCTTGGATCGTGGCGACCGCTGCTTCGATCTGAGTAATGGTCGGGGGGTGATTCAATAAATTGTAATTTGCTGCTAAATATGTACATTGCAAAGGACTGGCTTTTGTTTTCTTGAATATATCGATGGTCTGGGAAACACGAACTCTGTTCGAGTTTGACTCGCTTTTGATGATCTGGATGTGGCCAAATCCTTTGCAAGGAGTATGAGCTTTCATCCTATTTCATTTTCATATCTGCAACATCTCTCTAGGGCGAGATGATACTTCTTTGCCCGCCATGAACAAGTTATGAAATTCAGTGGTCAAAGGATATGAATATCATTTGTCATGCTCTGCCGCCCCCATACCCCCCCCCCCCCATTCCCATCCCTACAAATCGAACTGGGCAGAGTTCCTCCCCAATTCCACACCGTCTCCCATTTCGCTTGTGTATTATTCCCGGATTAAAACTTGAATTCAGGGATCTTGGCGTGTCATTGTTCTGTTGGTCCGCAAAGTTTCCTCAACACATCCTCTGTTCGAGTCTTGAGTGAAAATTTGCATCGGCCAGTGAGATGTCCTTTTTTGCTTACTAACCTAACGGATTCATTTGTAATTATTGGAGTTTGATAATCCTTTCCCGGGACGCACATTGTTTGTGCTTAATTAAGGGATTCAATGGTGTCCTTTTTGTGGTCCTTCGGTATGCAGCACTGACAGTGAATAAATTTTCCGAATGAATGTGGAGCAGACAAAAGTTCTAGATTCTTAAGCTTGCGGGTTTTACTTGTCGGTTTTGTGTAGGAATTTTGCATTCGGCTTCTGTGAACCATAGATCGGATGATGGGTGTGTGTGGTGTGGTAATTGTATGCGGCTCTGGACTCATGGCAAGTGGCTTGTGAGAAAGCTTGTTAGACATTGAAAGAAACAATGAGGCCAGTCGGTTTATTAAATATTCCTCTATCCCGGCTGATAGAGAAGCTAAGATAATCCAAGGACTGTGTACCAATTGGCATCTCTTCCATTCTTCTATAGGCGACAGAGAGGATAGTGGATCTGTATATAGACGAAGTAACGAAGTAAACTGTACAATCTATGGATACAGCCTTACATTACATTGTTAGCACTCTGATACGTGATCGCTGAGGTGTCCTCGTAGGATCAAGCTGATTGACAAGGCGGATGAATGGACCAGAAGTCCTTGGTATCTTCAAGAGAAGAGTTCAGCGTGCTATCTTTGGTCCTGTTTACGTTGACAGACACGAACTCTATGGGTTATAAAGTGACATAAGCCTAGCCAGGCGTCCATCTATCTACCTATTCAACCACCTCAACTTAGTAGCGGATTTGTAATGTCCTGCGGCCATATGAAACAAACGCTTGTAATCAAATTTTTTCCTTTCGTCTCACAGGAGATAAGTCTCTGCCTCGTCATCATTACAATTGAGAGTTTTACGGTGCTTCACCACTCCCCTCACGCCACCAGAGGCCAGAGGCATGTCTGAACACACCCCTTAGCAACTTCTGTAGAAGCTGCGGGGAGAAATGCTCGATCTAAAAATGGAAAGAAGACAGTTCCTGATCTGTTGGAGGAATTATATATGGTTGATTTGAAAACCTCCGGAGGAACCTCTATGGGATATCTCACGGTACTAAAAGATCCTCTATTAAGGGTACAATGGACCCAATTTTTTGTTGTAAGTGAGCCAGGTCACCAGGGCACCGATATCCCCAGCAATGTAACTACATCCTATGTTCCTTAAAAACAAAAAAATTGTGGTAGTGTTTCTAAGGAAACTGATGAACGTATTCGACGTCAGGGGAATCTGGAAACTTCGGCTGAGGCAACTGGTGCCACACACACAGTCACTTAGACCTTCTTTCCAACCAAAGCACAGCTTGGTCAACTAGTACGATGACCAAACTGCATCAAATCGACCATTAGGACACCCATGCGTTTCTGTTTTTTTTGTTTTTGTGTTGGCCACCACTTTAGACGTTTCATCATGTCTCGCTTTGAAACTGAATGGATTAACCCATTGTCTCCTGCTTAAATGTGACTCTAGACCAGTGCCCAACAACCAGGTGGCTTTTCTGATAGAAGATAAACTGTAGCGGTAATATTTAATCAGAAATAGCATTTTCTAATAACAAACGAAAACGCAGTGAATCTGTTTAACGCACGCATGGTCTGTTCAGCTTACACTCCCTCAATGAATTCTAACTCAAAATATATTCATAAGTAGATAAGCTGCTTCTGAACATCTACCTTAACTCCTCATAACTCTTCTCGATCTCAATCCATCCAGCAGAGGGTGCAAAGAAAAATCGCCCACAGTTACAAATCTCTCCCCCCTCCCCATCACCCTCTCAAGGATTAGCCATCACAAATGATTGTCGGGGTTTTCATCTTATTAGCTCCATTGTCTGGCAACTGGATTGTAGCTGAAATCCTTCACGTGCGCCACCAGTCAGAAAAGGAAATGCATTCACCATTGCGACAAGTAAAAACTCAACTTTCAATTGTACTCCGTTCCGGTATGCTGTGTCCTTGAAGCTGACTATGAATCCTTATCTATTCGTCTGTATCAACTCGGGCGTTCGTATTATTGTCCTTCCATCCGAAGCAACTGGCAAAAACGACAGACTCAACAGAAGGATTAGCGAAAAGCCGTTGCCGGAGAAAAAACGAAAACTCTGTCGGAATCCTATTACAATGTTGCATCTGCGCAGAGGGTGGTGTGCGTGCGACTGTATGCGGGAGGGGAGGGGAGGGGTGAAGCACCGTAAAACTCTCAATTGTAATGATGACAAGGATGAGACTTATCGCCTGTGAGACGGAGGGTAAAAATTTGATTACCAGCGTTTGTTTAATATGGCCGCAGGACATGACAAATCTTTTACACCCACACCCACTGCCTAGCCTGTGTGTTGGGGGTGTGTGCTGAGCTTGCTTTTTGATAAAATTTTGCGAAAAAGATACATATCCTTCGGATGATTGCTAAGTGAATTCGTAGACAAGAAAATATTTAATTAAGATCCTCACGATGATGATGATTCCCATTTAAAGTGTACTCTCAGCGTATGTGTGTTTCTGTGTGTGTTTGTATCCCTTTTTCGGTGGAAGTTTATGCCATCATCAAAGTGAAAAAGTCCTTGCAAATATGAAGTGGGTGGGCAACGCCGACAAGGACTGCGGGAGGAGAGATCGTTGCGCGTCTCTTTTTTGTGCTCTCTGTGATGCGATGCGGGCTTCACTGCCTGTGCCTGCCACCCCACCCTCCCTCTATCCGGTGTGTGGGTCTGTTTTGCCGCCCGTGCCCTTGTCAACATTTAATTTGGCAAAAGTAAATTTGGATAGTTTGATAGAATGGGTTGAGTTTTGAAAGTTTTTCTATGTATTCTTGTCGTTTCATCGTTTTGCGGGTGAAATCAGAGGGATTTCGAGTCCTTATTGAGTGAGAGTTACAGTGTCTGGCTGAATTCTGAAACACAGGATAGGATCAGGATCCCCCACCCACGGTCCTTAATTGACACTGAATCTAATTAGCAAACTGTTTACCTTTTGCACCTTTCGAGCGTGCTGTCATTATTCCACTGACACATCCCCCACAAAAGCAACACACCAACAAATCATAATAAACAAACAAACTTCGTTCTAACCTCAAACACATTAAAAGCATAACGCACGTCCCCTCTACCCACACTGCCGGATTCACACACACTCACACATCTCGTGCACTCTCAGACACAACAGCAATTTACAGTTGAAATCATAAACCCGGCAGAGAACAATGTCAAGCATCAGAGGTGCCATGAAAATTAAACGACTTCAAATTAGCCGGATCCTAATCCGCGTTAAATGTGTATGTGGTGGGTGCTGCTGTGCTGTGCTGCCAGGACTCGCCATAAATGTGGATTATGACAAGCGGCGGCGGCAGCTTGTGTGCACATGTACGCACACGTGTTCTGTGTGCTCCGACGACAACGAGGAGGAGGACGACGATGATGATGTGTAGATGGGTGGCGGGACGTGCGTCGTGTTGTGTTGTGTTTAATTGTTATAAACTTTTGCACTAAACCCATCAGTGCTCCTCCATCCGCCAATGTGATGTCTAGTTCGAAAGGATTTAAATGAAATTTCCTGCATCCACAAGCAGGCCTGGGGTGTGGGCTTGTGCGTTCGCAGCCTCGTCGCTGCACAGTGATGTGATGATGCGAATATCCTTGGCAACAAAGTGCAAGTGATTGTTCACTCACTCAGCGACCAAAAGGATGTGAGAAGCAGCAGATAAAACGCTAATTAAAGGAAAACTGTACGCAAACATTTGCCTTTTAAATTTGCTTTTTTTTTGTTGTTGTTGTTGAGTTTTCGCATTCGTTGTTTTGGTTCTCGTTTATTGGAAACGACAACATGGCGATGGGTTACTGTGCGGGTAAACTGTTTGCAGACGGGCAAACATGGGATAATGGGGAGGTAAACACAAAACTGCAGACCCAATCATCTATGACCGAATCAGTGTTTGGATCGGATTGAGAGAACTCGCAGGTGTTCGGTAGCAACTCTGCTGGCAGCAATATGCATTTGTGAAGTCAGCCGTTAATTAAAGCGATCTCTTGACTGGTGCTTTAGAGACAGAGAGAGGAGAGAGCCT
Source organism: Eristalis intricaria (assembly GCA_964034865.1). Taxonomy (NCBI): domain Eukaryota; kingdom Metazoa; phylum Arthropoda; class Insecta; order Diptera; family Syrphidae; genus Eristalis; species Eristalis intricaria. The sequence continues at coordinate 3,334,575 of OZ035874.1, read as the reverse complement.
TGATGATGTGTTGTTCTTGGCCTCGGGTGATGCTTGTTTGTGATGTGTCCTCAATTAGTATGCATGCGGAGAGACTCTCAACAAAAACATACGAGAGTTGTTGATGATTTCACGGAGAAATAGTTTCTAAAACAAAAGGCTTTCTTGTCCACCCTCAGAGTTGACTTGGCTTGGCAATACAGTTCATTCCACGTGTGTGATCACAGAGGTTTGTAAAAGCGCCTTTTTTGTTAGAATTCCTGGTGAATGTAATTACTGCTCACGCAGAAATGCTCCGACTCTTGAATGCGGCTTTTGATGAATCGTATGGAAAGGTGAGGCTGCTTCACTTTTATTTTCACAAGGCTTGGTTTGCTGGTAGACGGATGAGCCATTGTGATGATAGGGGGTGCAAAGGGCCTCGTTGCTGCTTTAATTCATTCGACCCCAAGGGCAAAGCTTTAGTGGACGGCTACAATACCGAACTAGCCGACACAAGTGGAGAAGGTGGGCACACTTGTAATGTGGAGCCCGGCGAAGAAGACGAAGAACGCGATCGTGGCGTGATCGCTTGAACTACCACCGCTTCCTAGTTTTTGACGCACGCAGGTACGTAGCGGCTTGGTAATGCACTTAGATCTAGGGTGGACGGGTGTGGCCAGGTGTGGACAGGTGGATGGGTGGACGGGTGGACGGGTGGACGGGTGGACGGGTGGACGGGTGGACGGGTGGACGGGTGGACGGGTGGACGGGTGGACGGGTGGACGGGTGGACGGGTGGACGGGTGGACGGGTGGACGGGTGGACGGGTGGACGGGTGGACGGGTGGACGGGTGGACGGGTGGACGGGTGGACGGGTGGACGGGTGGACGGGTGGACGGGTGGACGGGTGGACGGGTGGACGGGTGGACTGGTGGACTGGTGGACGGGTGGACGGGTGGACGGGTGGACGGGTGGACGGGTGGACGGGTGGACGGGTGGACGGGTGGACGGGTGGACGGGTGGACGGGTGGACGGGTGGACGGGTGGATGGGTGGATGGGTGGATGGGTGGACGGGTGGACGGGTGGAGGGGTGGAGGGGTGGACGGGCGGATAAGGGAACAAGCATACGAACATAAAAGTCAGACGGAACCTTCAAGATCCCAGACAGACTCTATATGTGATCTACAACTTGGATGAAGTAGGGAAGAAGATAAGGGAACAAGCATACGAACATAAAAGTCAGACGGAACCTTCAAGATCCCAGACAGTTTCTATATGTGATCTACAACTTGGATGCAGTACCTACAACCAAAAAATGGTGATGGTCTCATTATTGTCGGGCTTATTTGTTCGACACTGATATCTGATTGGAGGGACCCAGGAGTATAGACCATTTTTCTACGGCCCGGCGTACCTCAGATCCTCTGATTCGATCTGAGTGATATTTGAGGTTAATTCATTAAATTGAATTTGCATTATAAAATAACTGCTTTTCTGTTGTTTAATCAATTGTGAGATCCCCTATACTTGTGTCAGACATCAGACATACAGTCCCTCATCCGCTCCAAACCTTTCCACGTAACTCGTCTCAAACCACAACAGTCTGCACTGTCCGTCGATTAATTTCCCTTCCATCAGTGAAGAGTAGCATTACGTATTCTCACAGGGGATAATCTACTTTTCGAATAAAACTTCAGCGCTGATGAACTTGAAGCGAAACACCGGCAAATCTTTCATAAATAATTCATCGCTCCACAAGCCGGAGACTAATGAAACACCATTAGCAGCGGCATATGCTCTCCAAGGAGTTCCTCGCTAGACATCCCACCACTACCAAATAATCAGACATTTACAAATGTCCCTTCATTATGCTGACCACAAATACACACATCACATGTCCAGTTTTCGGTATCAGCGCCTGTCCCATCCCCCCCCCCCCCCCCTCCCCTCACCCGACCGATCCCCGAACACATGTAATGGATTACAGGTTATTTTCTTTTTAATTCAAGCCATCGCTCCTTTCCAGACATCATCCGCTGTTCGGCCAAGGCAAGGACGCACACGACTGAAGCATCGCCCACCAAAGGGAAATCCTCCACTGAAGGCAGTTATCTTTAACATGATGGTCCTATCATAGGACTATTTATTTTCACTCTAGCGGAAGTAACGTAAATAAGTTAATACGTCTGGAGTCGGGGGGTGGCCAGGCCAAGCCAGTCCGGCTGGCAACCCTTCTTTTTGTGACTTCCCCTCATCGTCCATGGAATTTCTGGGTCATTTTTTACGTGTCCTGCTGTTTTTTTTTTGCGGAGGGTGGCAAATGAATTTATGAGCTTGGTCAGGCGGTGGATGGTCGACAATATGTTGAGTTTAGGGCTAAACTAGGATTCACCCGGAATCCCACCGCCGGCTGGCAGTCGTGCTCTTGCGGATTTAACCGATCTTAATTCGAAGTCGAAATGAATTTCATGGCTTCCGCCATTTGGCTGGCCGACTGTCGGGATGAGGTTATAAATTCGTAATGTGTCTGCCTCCTGCCGCCTGTCAATAAAACGGGGACGGGGACGGGACCGGGTTGCCGGGGCTTTACGACCCCCAAATTGATTCAGATTCACGGAGCAGCATTTATCCGCTCCAGCATTTAATTTTATTGAGCGTTATTACATCGACGAAGTACAAGCGAGGCCCAGTTCCGTGCATCACGGGGCACGCATTTTAAACGTTTTTATAGTTTTTCGAAAGTGTTTCCCATGAAATGAGCTTTCCAGGTGAATTATTAATTTTTCTATTTAGCAAACGAGTTGGGGAGTGACCCAAGTGGGCGGTGGGTGATGGGGGTGGGTATGACTGGTTCCCATCCCAACCAAATGGCATGCTTAAATGGTTTAAGTGGTAGCGGGGAGATGTGATCAAAGCAAATATTCCGTTCGTGTTTGGGACGGAAAGTCATTTACGTTTCGGGCCAACATAAATGCGAAATAAATTGAGAAGAGCAAATATGGTCGGGTCCGATTCCAGCTTGGGAAATGAACTCAACTCAGTCTGTTGGCACGTTCAAAGCGGACTGCGTCCTCTCATGTTTGCTTCCCGTCCACGATGTGGACGGTGAAATAGAAGGCAAACACCGAGGTACTCCTTTTTTGATTTACCTAAAAAGTTTGTGAATATTCGTTTTCTGTTTACACATGTCGTGACCAGGAGCTATGCACGTTTACCCTATTTTTCAGGATACACCGTGGCAGTATCTTGGTTTGGAGTCCACCTCTTCAATTCGACCAGTCACAGGCCAGCATTCGTCTCCTTGGCGTTCTCAATTTAAACAGAAACAAACAAAAATTCAACAAAATAAAAACCCTTACAACTTCTTCTTCTTCTTCAACACCTCACTTCATCAATCCAAAGAGAGGGAGAGAGCGAGAGATGCACTGGCAACTGTCAGGAATTCAATTCAATTCAGTTTACAAAAGTTGTCCTTTCTCCTCGTCTTCGACAAAGACACATCCCTCGCCATCCCCGCCAACGCCACCGACACTGCATGCCATCCATGCAAGTCCATAGAAAGACACGAGAATTCAAAATCCTTGTTGTCAACTCCCACCGAGCACACACATAGTCCAGGCCATCTCGAAACTATTCGAAACTCTTTCCATCGAAGAGGAAGCGCGCGAGAGTATGTACGATGTTGGCAAGACAACATGACTCCTGCCCGTTTGAGTAATTGCATCCAAGCATGCCACACAACAGGCCAACTGTTGGACAAAGAAAATAAAACCAAAAAAGGGGGAGGGGCGGGAAGGTCTGAATGACATAAGGAGCAACATTCTTCGAGGAGACACCGCAAAGAACCAACTTTTTCGTAACTATCTAGATGAAGTTTCTCCTCTCCGTGTGTGAATGTGTGTGTGAGTGCATGTCCTGGTCAAACACATAAGTACCTTCTTCACTTCAGGAAAATTCACTCTTGTATGCCGGCTTCGGGTGGACGCATGTATCCAATCCATCCATCCACATGGAATTCCTGAAGGCTCCACGTTGCGTGGCGGGTTTGTTGGATCCTATAATTCTATGCATGTTGCAAGGAGCCACTGGCAAGTAAACATCTCGCCGTCACTGGCAACGGAACGATTCAAAGGCGAACTTCTTTAGCATGCAGCTTCGACTAGAGGATTCGTCGTGTGCTTCGTCGCTCACTCTAGGGATTCCCCGCCAAAGACCCGATGGTGAAGTTTGAATGCAGACCTCGCTGGCGCACCGTGCATCGTGCGCTTGTGTGTGCATCAGCCCCTGCTGATGTTGCTCCTCATGAATGTAGTTACACGAGTAAATATTTACAAATGGCGATATTATTCCGCACAAACATGCATGCGGAGCATGCATGCCACGACACAACTGCATTGCGAGAGAGATAGGCGGGCGGGCAGGCAGGCAGGCAGCCAGCCAGCCAGCCACTCACTCCTGGGACGTCTAGTTCCGGGTTAGAAAACAGTGCAAATTTATTATTCCGTTTGGCTAACTGTCTCTCCGTCTGTGTGCGTCCTGACGCAGACACATGGGTCTTGCTTTGGAGTCGTTCTCGTCCTCGTCGTCGTCATCGTCTCTGTACAGATGTTTGACTTGGGTAAAGGAATCTTCTTTGGCGTGGCAGCCGGGCTCGAAGTGGTGGAAGTGGTGGAAAATATTTTCCAAATGTCAGTGGCGACGATGATGATGATGATGATGAGGTGGTGCTGGTGCTGGTGCGGTGGTGTTGCCCTATTCCTTAAGGCACTCACAAGGGTCGACTGCACAACTTTCTCTGCGGTTGTTTGTTAGGGACCGTTGTTGCCAGTGCAAGAAGATACAACTATGCTGCTGATGTTTTTCACATGACCCCCTAGAGGAGGCCACTGCACACAGAACATTTGTAAATATGTGCTCACTCGTCAACTTAACTGATGCGAGAATATTTTGCGGATTATGTCAGCTAGAGAGACAAAGCAGAGGGATCCATCGCTCTCGGGAGTGTGCTTCTCTATAGCTCTCCCTTCGCTCATTTCTCCTCGTGTGCTTGCGTGAAGTGCACATGCTTGTGCTTGAACATGCCGTATGCATGCTACTGCAGAGAATAATGTCTAGTTTGTTTTTTTTTTATTTTGAGAGGGGTGTCCTTGGGGTTCTCTAGGATTGCAGTGTATTGCACTTAGGATTCATTGAGCTTGGCAGTGAAGTTAATTTCAATGAAGTCGCTTTAAAATTAATGTTGAATCTTCTATTGGATGGGATAGTGGCTCTGGATTGGATGAGGTGTGAATTTGTCGCGAAAAAATGGCGTCGGAGGGGAGGTCTCTTCGGCTATCGCTGCCACCTGAAGCCTCCCATTAACAACTCGGCAGGTTTGACAGACCATCAACGGCGAGCAGGCAGTACTTAAAGCCCTAAACAGCTTCACATCAAACCCCTGGGCGGACTGGGAACGTCACAAAATACTCAACACGCTGCCAAAGATAATAGTGATGTACATAAGTAGGTGGCAGCACATGAAAACCACGAGGACAATGAAAATGGAGGCGTCGAAGCCAACATACTGCCCTTGTGACTGCACTTACAACTCGGCAGCCTCTAAGTTGTCACACACACGTCAGCCAACTCCGTCTTTCGGAACGTCAAATCAACAAAATCAAGTTTCCCATCCACGCAAGGTAAAATATTTACAAGCAAGACCTACACTTCTCACAAAACAAACTGGCAAAAGCTGCCACTTAACTGAACCAAATTACATGGCAAAAGTTAAGAACAAATGACAACAGGGGGCATGGTTCTCTTGTTTTTCATAAATATGTTTCACATGTAGGAGCATGCCGTCCCATCGCCTTATCGACTCTGGCCATAACTCTAAATTATTAAGTCACTCGCGGGCAATTGTTGTCCAAACTAATGGCTTTCGAAGAACGTTTTCCCATCGCCGTCGCCGCCGCACCGCCGCACCGCCATGCCGATGGGCATTGTTTTCGTTTATTTATTGATTTCCCAAGAAGTAGAAAAAAAAACAAAAAACATCGGAAAACTTAAATCCAATTTCATGGAATGATTCCCCACGAGAGAGGGCGAATTTCACCAACTTCTCCATAAATCAATAAACAATTTAAAAAGTTTGCTTTTTTTCTAGGCCAGAAATAAATCGGGACACGCTGCGTGCGATACACCACTCATCGCAAGCAGCAACTTTGCTTTTTTTGCTTTTTTTAAATTCAATCACTTGTCCTTGTGTAATCAAATTATCGAAGTTTTCCCGCACTTCGCAACCATCCCCCAAGGACACAGCAGCAAACAACAAACAAAAACCCCAAAAGCCTGCAGCCTGGGGGTGGTGGGAGGGTACGACATCCGTGGATACAAGTTACCCCATTTGAAAAGGGGTGGCGTGGCTTCTTGCCGCGCAGTTGGAATCCATTCGGCGTGGCGGCAGCGGTGGCACCGCAAATATGACATCTCTGCTTATGACAGCTCAATAAAAGCTAGCGAATCACTGTTCACGGTGACATTATGCACACGATATGACTCCAGAGATGTATATTTGATTACTTCGGTTTTTTTCTTTCTGCTGCGCAAAGGGAAATGACACCCAACTTCGCCCACCCAACGACAGTGCAAAGATAACGCGCCACTCAAGCTGTGCCATAAATTGAAAGCGTTCTCCTGGCGGCAGGCGGCAGGCGGCAGCGGCGACGGCTACAACGGCAGTTGCTGGGGAACGAGGAAATTGTAAACATCAATTTGGCAACACATTCATTCACTCGACTGTACAACGGCACCCGCACCGGTATGCAGGTGATTTCAACCCTTTTCTACACAAAAGCACACCACACGCACCAGGCACCCACCCACACACACCGTGTATCGCACTGTTTGTCACAGATACGCCGCGCCGGTGAATCAATTCACTTGTGCTGTGTGCCGCCGTCACACAGTTACTGTCATTTCTGCTCCACATGTCAAAAGATAAGAAATGTCATTTTTCATTAGACATGACATGGTAATTTCTTTTTCAATTGAATTCAAATGAAGCATCCTTGTCTCGTTCCGCTTGGTTCCGTTTTACTTTTTTTTTCTCCTTTGTCTCTCTTGAATTCCTTCCGTTCTGGGTGTGTGCGTGGGTGGTGCGGAGGAACATGCAGGCGTGTGTACCCCACCGAGGATGGGAGCTGAATTTTATCCTTTGTGAGTGACAGTGTGTCGATTAGGGCTTACGTTCGATATTTATTGGCAACAGGTTATGTGTCACTTTGTTGAAGGGAATAAAAAAAAAAGAATGAGAGAAATGGAAAAAATGTATTTCGAGTCCTTGAAATAGACTCATAATTAATTTCCACACTCTCTCACACACGCCACCACTTCTCAATGTCAGTGTCAGTTGGTAGTCATTGCAGCCCAAAAAAAAAAAAACAGAACAGCCTCGGTGTCAGTCATGTACACCGTTCGTCCCCCTATTTCGAAGAGAGAGAGAGAGAGGCACACGTGTCGGATAGATTACATCGTTTCACGGTAGCTGTTACTGTTGGAGGAGGTACGAGATTAATGCGGTTGAAACCGATAAGGCTCCGGAGGTCTCGAAGCAAATGAGTAACAAATGAGCGCCTGAGGTGTTCGAACATCCAATCGGCGTATGTTCTACGCAATCTGTGGGCTTATCTGTCATCTCATCTCATCTTCAAAAATCTGTATTATCCACTGAAGGCTCGATATGGCCTGGACCTTCAGAAATTTCAATCGAGTCTGAGCACCTGACTTGGTCTCATCACCTCGTCCTTGGCCTGCCAAGAGGTCGCTTTCTTGATTTGAGTCGCAGACGTTGTGGTAGTGGGGACATTCGTGTATTCCGTGATTAGCGAAGTGAATTGAAGCTTGGAGATGCCATAAGCCTCGAGCTATGGGAAATAGTGCAAGAACAAACCCCTGGTTTGAAGACCAAGTCATAGCGAAAGCAAGGCAGCTTGACATTGATGACAACAAGTAGAGTGTCTTCAGGCTTGGACCCTTCGTGGGCCGCAGGTCTGACTAAGTAAGTAAGATCTAAACAGCACAAGGTGCCCTAGAAGCAAATAACGTGATCGCCATAAAATCTATCGTGGATGCCGATCTTCTTGAATTTTTCTTATACTGATGACAGTTTCAGGGTTCCGATAGGCCTTAAGATATGTAAGACAGAGGAAAATGGTAAAACTTAAGCCGAACGTGGATTGTCGAAGATCTTGAATGAGACAAGATCAAACAAAATGACGGCCGATGTGGCGAAGGAGTGAATTTCAGTCACACTTCTCGAATATTGAGATCGTTTTCAGAGCTTCTATGTCCCACAGGATACTTGATCAAGGTTCAGCGAACTAAACCTCATTTCAGATGTAGTCCTCACACACCCAAGAGAACGAAGCACCCTTAAAAAATAACCACTCAAGCACTTAATGTTCAAAATGAGCAATCCTTTCCGAAATCCTTCTCCACAATCATCACGACGTGCTCATTACCTGCACATTCATCTTCACGCGCTAATTCTCTCGACTCTCAAGAAGAACAAACGCGCCAATAAGCCAAAACAGCAATTACCCCCGTACGTCCACTAAATGGTCGTCACCAGAATAGAAGCCAACATCTTAAGCTCCCATCATGGAATACAGAAAAGACAAAAAAAAACGAAGAATAATCGCGAGAAAATAAAGAAGCAGCACAAAGCTACCGCCGCGCCGGCCGCCGAGGAGATTAAGCCTCGACAAGACAAATAATGGTCTCGCATCAGGACTGTTTAAATTATAATTTTTCGCTTTTTTCTCTCTGTTCCTCTCCCTCTCTATCAGAGGACTCCATGCTGCGTTGATTGTTCTTTGCGTTTTTTTTTTTTCAGCTCCTCTTGTTGGCATTTCCCGCTGTTAATAAGACGCGATGCCTTCCAAAATAGATTAAGAATATCCTGTCGAGAGATAAACTGAAACACCAAACAGAAAACAAGAAGGACGAGATCTTGCCGCACAGCGGGATCCCAAAATGACAATTCTGTCTTTCCATACCCCCCTTCCCACCACCCACTACAACAAACAAAATAAAAAGCAACTCTCCCCCTGACGAACAACAGGAGGATAATACCATCGTCGGGGTGGCCTAAAACGAAGTGCTCACAAGAAGCAACAAAAAAAAACCATCACGGTAAGCAAAAGAAAAAAATACAAATGGAAAGAAAACTTAAAGAAAATCCCAAACTGTTTTAATTGTTCTGTGGAAATTTATTGTTGTCCTTTTAGCTTGTTTTTTTTTTCCTTTTTTATTTCTTCTTCTGCTTTTCCTCTGTTGCCCACATAATCTGATAATTATTTCGCTTTGGAAGGATTTCCGGTAGAAGGACGTTGCGTCCCACTGCTGAGATTGTTGCTCAAGCCCGCGGTTCGTGGACGTCTTAAAGTTTTAAATGTCAATTCGAAATCGATGGGAGGGCAAAGGATTCCCTAACCTAATTAGCCACAGTCTGTGACATCCTTTCCTTCCACCCAGCTCAGCCCCAGCGACACGTTTTGAGTGGTTAACAGGTACATGCGACGGCAATTCACCACATTAGCTGATTTCGTGAAACACTCGATTGACATATAGCTGTGAGCTGATCCGTTCCCTCACCCCGCCACTCAATCACTCGTGACCGTTTATATAACACGCCAATCTGGGATGGGGTTGGAGTATTTGCAATTATCTGGATAAGGGATACTTTTTCCCCCCTCGCCTCCCAACTTGAAGTCTTAAATTCAGTCCTTTGATGAACAATCCTTATACTCCTGACACACAGACAATCGCTGCCAGCAGAGAATCCTGTCAATTGTAATTAATTTCGTATCATTGAACAAAGAACGGTTGTTTCGTATTTCGGACGGCTAATCGGATTCAGCAAAGAGCTTTCGGTTTTATTCTTCTTCTTCTTTTTGCCCCTCTCTCACCCCCACATCTTTCTGTCCGACTCTCGGTTCTCTTCCTTTGAGTTGTCCTCCTCGCCGCGCCACGCCATGTGATTGTTCTTGTTCTGTTGGGTCTGATGATGCCGGTGGCGGTGGTGCCAGAGATGGTGGCGGTGGTGAGCTTAAAGGATAAGGCATGTATTGATTGGACATTGCTCCATGTGAGGGGGGTTGAAAGTAATTACTTGGAAGTTGAAAAATCTTAAAGGGCTCGTGTCGACTGTATGAAAGGATGAGACTTGTACTCTGGTCACATGTTCCGTTTTTTTTTTTCTTTTTATCGTGATCGGAAAGACGATTGGAGATGTGGGGGGCTTACGTGAAACAGGGACGTTTAAATTTTACACGAAACGTTAACAAAGGTGAGGGGAACAACTGCTCCCTTTCAGTTGAATGACTTTGTTTTCGATTTTTTTCGAGTATTTGATTCATCCATAATGTTTCTTGCTTCAGTGATATAAACACATCCAATGGAAAAATCATGGAAAATATTGCCGAGACATGCTTGGCTTCTCTGTTAAAAGCAGTCGGCTTCATGTCGGGCTTAAGAATCGCAGCATCCTTATCGGCGGTCAATGTTAGGTCTTGAGGGAGCAACGTGCATCCTCCGTTGTTATCTTGCACAAATGGACGAATATGGTATGGATGCTGGATAAAACTAGTCATTGCTTTGTATAGATGGTCTCCATGGATGCTGCGGCCTTCAAATCGGGTATCGATCAGTTATTCCTGGGTTTTCTTTCCACATTTTCCCGTAGTCTGACTATTTGATCCATGGTGGATTTTCCTGGCCTTAAGCCAGCCACACTGGTGTGGACCAACCAGGTTGTTGATGAACGGCTTTAGGCCTTCACACACCACGACAGATTGTATCTTGTATGCAATGTTCAGAAGATGCCTCTATAGTTGGAGCATTTCAGAGAGTCTCGTTTTTTGTGGATTGCCATCTGGTCGCTCCTTACATTTCGATCATTACGCCCGTCTGAACACAAAACTGTGTCACTCTTCGAAACCTTTGCCTTTGCTACAGATGTAAAGTCAGATATAGTCAGAAGTATGCAAACAATTCTGCAAAAAGTTCTCCAACCAGACGCGACCAAAGCCAGAGCTGGTCACTGTCGACCCATCCCCACATGAGACACATGCTCACTTAGAAGTTTTCTGCCCCCCAATAATCAGCTCCACCCATTCACCACCCACCCACTTGCCGACGAAGCAAATCATCACTTCGATGAGAGGGGAAAACTTTTTTCATAGCTTCACCCCAATTTCAGCCGTCCTCCCAAGGAAACTAGGTCAGCGCTCGCAACAACAATAACAAAATCAATCCCAGCAACATTTCAATTTATCGCTTATGCTTACTTAATTACTCGCTCAAAAGAAACTGCCAGCTCCCAAGTTGCCAATTTGTTTCAACACGCTCCTGCACATTGATACACACAACACACAGCGCACACAAAAGGATGCCGTTCTTTGCCGCCCTTTTCGTTCCTCAGATAGCCGCGGAGAAAAACTTTTAGTTAAACTAACTTGCCCTGCCTTGTCGAATTCAGTTAGTTACTGCAGCACGGATCGCCCGTCTGCCATCACCCTACGACCATCGCCCATCATTGCCAGCCCCATCGACCATCATAATCAACTTTCCTATTATTAGGCTCACTTTTTGTCTGTGTGTTAGTGTCAGGTGGTGGGGCGGGCGTGTAGCAAGAAACTTTAACAGCACATACACACAGCAGCAATTCAAACAAAGTGGACACAAGGGCGGGCTGGCTGTAGAAGGCACATTCTTCGGCATGAATGAGCGGGCAATTTGCTTTCTCATTCAATAATAATTTTCGATATTTAACGAGGCCATCCTGGTGGCCGGCGCGGCGGTGCAGTGAAGGGGCATAGACCGAGATATTTGTTGCACGGGGGAGAGAGAGACAGAGAGAGAGAACTTTTAAAGCTAGCAGCAGCCAGCACTCGAGTGAAGAACAAGTGATCCAATCAAGTAGGAGTGACAGATCCGCCATGCCGCCCATGAAATCTGTGCCATCTTTCTGTCTTGTTCCATCCACCAGAGTGGACCAGAGAGCGGGGAGAGCAGGCAAACTTTAACAATGCTTATCAATGCGAGGCGAAGGATGTGAAACCGAAAAGTTTTGTGCCATGCCATACTCAAAAATTTGCTAATACCTTCGGAGGAGGAAAGTTTCCTACGCCAGCGTTTATCATGTTTTGGACTCATTTTTTTTCTGCTGTTCTTGTTCTTCTTCTTGTCTCGTCGAGACTGCTGTGATGGGGGAGGAGGGCGACCGACTCTTGGCTCTAACGATGCTTCGGAAAATTGACAGAGTTTGGTCTGCTGATAATCGGTGGTGGGGTGGGGTGGGAATGGGATCAGCTGTTGCCATAGTTGGCTCTCCTTCGACAGCAGTTTTTATGCTGAATTTGTATTCTAGGAGGCTGACAGGGAAAAATTAACTCAGCATAATGGTTGCGGGTGAATGGATGGATTGACGGGTGGCTGGGCGGGTGGGTGTTGGGTTGCTTGTGTTAGGGTGTGGCGACATATGATGGAATTATTATCGAGAGACAGAGTGTTGTTTATGAGATCCGCTGTCGTGAATGACAACGTGTCATAATTGAAACCATTTTTCCGGAACATCTTCCTGAAGTTATAATAGTTTTTAAGTGATGGCGAAGTGCTGGGCGAACAGGGAAAGTTTGTTAGAAGAGAGCTTAAGGAATGTGGACTGGCTGCCCTTGTTGTGAACCAATCTCTGTTAAGATGCCCAGTCAAGTCTCCTTTGGAATCTCACACATGTACACAGCACCACAAGAATTTCACTCCAAGGGGGCCCCACCAACTTTATTATCAAGTAATTCATGTCATAGCCAGTCGCGGAATAAGCAATTCCCCCCACTTCCATTCAGACTCATCTGCCAGAGCACGCCACCTCACCCATTCGAGAGTGCATTCGAAGGATAAAAGGATAACCCCCATCACCCATCACCGAATTTCCATCTCTGTCCACCCTTTATCCAAAATGCCTCCCCTTCCCCAGCACGATGTGAAGTCAATTGGAAAATGCGAACTCATATTCAACTCGAAAATATGCTGATCCATGCCCATCCTCGCCGCAGCCCGTCTCACTCTCACTACTCCTCAAGGATGCACAAGACTGTTGGAGGCACACACTAGAAAAAAAATCAGAAAGTACCCAACACAATCTACAGATTGTCATCTCTATTATGCGGCGGGTAACCTCGCATCCTCGTCCACACACACACACATGACTAGTGCGAGTGAGAGTTCAGGAAGAAAGGATAAAATGAAACCACAATTTGTACGGCATTCACACCATAATTTAACCGCTATTCACTCTCGAATTGAAAACCGAAACTGTGCCATCTTATCCACTCCACCCCCTCTCCCCCTCTGACCCTCTGTTGATGCAGTGTTGGGGTTGCGACGGCTTGCATGGGGAATAAGTTATATTTTTTTTTGAAGTCGAGTTGTTTTCCTTGCATCCACACACGCGACGTCAATATGTGGTGAGTGAGTGGTGAAGAGTGTATGCGTTATTGTTGTCCTTGTGACACAATTTCTCGCAAAGGCTCCTTGCCTTTGGGGAATTGCCTTTGATTTCATTTAGAGATAAGAGATGAGTTTCAAATCTGCATACAGGATGTATGGATGATGATGATGGGTGGTGGTGATGCGCTGAAAGGATGTATGAGTGTAGTTCAAGGACGTGCGAGGTTATCCATTATGAATATGAAAGACCACCGATGGGCGGATGACGGTGGTGGTGGGGGAGGGGAGGGAGGAGGGGGAAGAAGAGCGAAAGAGTCAATAGTTAATGGGAATGGCAGGAGATCTAAATAAAAATGAGTTTTGTGAACAAAAGACCGACATGGTTTTGTGAAAGTGCTAAGAAATGGAATAGTTTTTCTGTTTTGTTTTTTTTTTCTAATTAGATCAAGGATAGGTGAAGGCAGGTACACTGCAGTGGATGTGATGAAGTGCTCGTCGTGGTGAGTGTTGGGGTTCTAAACAAATGCGGTGTGGTATTTATTTACTTATTTGTTGCTAGTGGTAGCAGGGTAGTACGCGAGGGTCGTAGGGCACGAAATAAGCGGTCTGTCTCTCCCTCTCTCTCTCTTGCAAGTTTATTTCGAATCCGATCATCCGCTTAGGAGCTGGAGATCCACAAACATCGAAGTTCTTAGTACATTTTCGTACAAATAGAGTTGTATTGAATCTGTGGAGACACATTTGCTGCAATGAACATAAAATTGGAGTCTGTTATTAGCCGAGGGCAGCATCCTTGACACCATGCATTGAACGAACATGAAAGGAACTTGAATCATAAGTCGCTTCGTTGAAGCCATAGCTGTGGTGCGGTGCGACATGACATCTCGACGAGATACAGATCTAAGTCGTCGTAGATTAAGTGATCGAGTGGATGTAGAATCACCATGTTCAGTTACTAGACGATGGACAGGGGGCAGGGTCTGTGCACACTGGATAGAGGTGTGGAGGCAGGAAAGATCCCTGTCGAAAGATCTCTGGATAGCCTCCAGCACACCCATAATGAGATGAGCCGATACAAACCCCAAGTACGCAAAACAACTCTTGTTAGAAGAGAACAAGCACCCTCGGAACAACGGACATTCAACGACAACACGGCACGAAAAAGGACAACGATTGGCAAGTATAGAGCTCTGTCTCAGACCCTTCATGCGTCCCAGGCGTGATAAGTAAATAAGGATAGCTGATGGGCGAATAGTCGATTAGCAGTAAATTGATTTTTCAGAGTGTGGCCTCAGCTTGAAATGGCTGTTGGAATGCGCTTGACTTCATCTACTGTGCCGTTACGCGGATTGCTTGGATATAATCCATAAACGCCTGTTGTCCCCACCCTCCAGAGCTGATGACGAAGCGATGTAAGCTTGCGATGGGCTTGTGGTCACTTCAATCGCTGAAAGAGTGATCACGCGGGACTTATTCTATATAAGACATCCGACCTCGACAGGAGCAGAAGAGGTGTCGCATACAGTCTAATTATTCTTCATTCTTGCAGTTTCACGATGATACTTAATGAATTTGGTCGTCGGTTTCTGTCTTCCGCAGCAAAAGCTTGTTGATGGCGAAGAGTATTGGGGTTAGTTCAGTTAACTTTGTCAGTTAACTTGTCCTGCTCCTTGTATGGGAGTCAAGATTATTTCAAGATGATCGGGTTTGAATCATCTTGTAATCACCTCGCCTACTGTAAATCCTATAGCGACCCAAGCTAGGAATCTTATGTCTCATTGCGAAAGTGTCATAGGGCCTTGTGCTTGAATATTGTCTTATGTCTCATTGTCAAAGTGTCGTAAGACAACATTCTCGAATATTGCCGAAATATAACCTTATGTCATGGCACCGATCTTGTAGGCTAACGATTTTGTGTCCATTCTGTGCGTGTGATGTTGTGTCACTGAGAAATTCCACAGGGATGCGCCGAAGGTCCCGATTTCGGACGGACATTGTCCGTCAGGTAATAATGCCCCCCAGTCACTCGTTCTGCCCCCTTTGTTCCAAAGACCATTTTGCCTGCCCATCCCTTCAGTGACCAATCCCACTCCCTACCTCCTTCCACCTTCTAACCCCATTCAATTTATAATTTTCCGACTGACATCCATTTTTCAATCTTCAAACTTTTTCTGCAGCCCTTCAGTCCGCCAGTAAGACAAAAACCCCGTTCCGTCGTATTAAACTCCAATTTCCTCTCTCAGATCGCAACGCTTCCTGCACTCATCCAGGCGGCTATCCATATCCAACCATTTTGTGCGGTAAATAAAATTCCCAAATGATTAAAGGTATCGCCGTCACGCAAGCCATCTCATAAGGCAACGCTTCGAATCCAAAGCGAAACTGAATTTGTGAAACATGATGAATTATGTAGCCGCTGTAACCTCTGGCAGTCGGATCGAGAGAGTACCACCTCTCAAAAAGGTACCCACGACCACTCAGTAATCATCCACCAAATTGCGGAAGAACCGGATGTGGGCGAACGAAACCGGATGCCGGGTATATGGTACATAAAACTTCTTGCCTCTTGCGAAGATTCTTTTTAAGCGGCGCGAACGTGATTTGAATGCCAACACACCGGCTGAACGCGTTTCAGTGGATGTGAACGCGCGTGCCACCCTCTCTCAACAGGAGTGTAGAATCGAAGATTCTTGAGGGGCGGATGAAATCTTTTAGCTTTCTAGCGAATTTTTACAGGACTTTGGGTTTTACGAGTGAAAATTACTGCATACCTCAAGGCAAACGTTTACCTTCAGGTTGTGCGGTCCAGGGTTGCACCCTGTGTCTCTCTCTCTGCCGATTCCTCTGGCTTAGATGTAATAAACAGGAGAGAAGTAAATCACAGGGATGTATACAAGTGTTCGGTGGGCGGTGAGAGGATGAGGGCATGTGGAGCCTGGGACTACCCTCGGGAGGGTCGGCGTGTTAGGTTCTCGGGTTCTCTCGGTTGCCCTAGTAGCGAGCGACGATCTACTGCCGGAAGGTAATAACTTAAAAGAAAATGCACATCCTTGAAGGATTCGTTTGGTTTGTATCTGGGATTGTTTTCATTTTTTTTTTGTTCTTTTTGTTCTTTACTTATGTGTGCTTCTTTAGGTGGTGGGAGGAGGGGGTGTGGGATATGGTGGAAGGTTTGCTTTTCGTTGTGCACGTTTGAGAGATTTGTTTCGTACGATAAGGACTGAGCACGTTTCAGTCGTTCCCTTTGAAGTTTCGTTTATTCCTTATTCACTGTGAGAGTGTGCCGTGCCTTTTCGGAATTCCATCACTTTGTCACAACCTACGAACTGTGTCTCTGTGACGCTCTGCTGTGCTGTGCTCGTGGAATAAGCGACTTTTTGATCAATATTCAGACGTTGACAAGAGTTACAACGCGTTCTACAACATCAACACACATTTTATTGTGCAATTACCCGTATTGCCTGGAATGTTGGATACATTTTAATCGAATATCCGATGGATGGTGGTGGGCTCAGCTGTGGGCCAACGCAATTGGTTGAGTTTTTTGTCTGTTTTTTTGAGGATAAACACACGCACGTAGCTCGTAACAATAGTAGAGAGAGTGTTAAAGAAAAGGTCTCTGTCCGAATTTTGAAATGTTCAAAGGACGAACGATGATGGAGGACGAACGATGATACGACCTTGAGTTAAGGTTAAGTGTCTGATTGAAAACTTGGAAGGATTCCCATTCAGAGTGAATGACTGCCTGCCTTAGTTGAAAGATTCTTAAATTCTCATATCTCACCTCCTCCTCCTCCACCCATCCAGGATTACCCTTATCGGAGTAAAACGAAGGAGACACCCCCAGCACAGATAATTCCGGCAATGGAAATCGGCTTTATTTGACGGCAAATTGCCAACCAAATTTCTAGCATCTCCACTCCCACATGCATCGAGCCATCCACCATCCACACATCCACTCACCCAGTCAAATGTGGAAATAAATGTAAAACATTTCTGATATCCCCTTAAGCGCTGCGCTTCCTTCCGAGAGATACGAGATCGAACAACTGGAATTGCTGGTGTTCGAGAGGAAAGGAGAAGACATGAGTAGAAAGAGAGAGAGAGCTTGAGACTTGAGCTTTGCACTTAATCCCTCAGCGCTGTTCTAATTAGGGGATTTTCCTGGCAATGAAACTGTAACGATTCCGAAAAATTTGTTATCTTTCGTAGACCTAAATCCCGGCGCACAATACTTTAGTTCCCTCAAGGTCTGTGACTGAGTCGTCTGTTGGGGAGTGAGTATGTCTGTGTGTGTGTCTTAGGGTCGGAGGGGTGTGTCCCAACCCCCCTTTCGCTGGCTAATAAAAGTCACTTTAACGACGCAGCACTCATTACGTGATTCTTTGTATCAAAATACGAAATCTCTCTCTGTCTCTCACTCTAGTGGGGTGAATGCAATTACAAAACAAACCCCCACCCACGCACTCTTAATCATAACTCACCATCAACCCTGTCATGTGATCGTATAAAGATGCCTCTTGTGTGTCGTCATGATGTCGTTGTGGTTAGCGTGGTGCGGTGCGGTGTTGCAGGGGATGCTGGGCATCAATAATCATTAAGTCATAATCTCATATTACCGTTAGGTTTGCAGTTTCCCCATACGTAAGTCCACCATGAATGATACTCACCCAACGACCACTGGAACCGCAAGAATCATAAATTTGTCTTGGTCCTCCTTGTGTGTGCAACTTGAGTCATATTCCACAAAACGCAGTCAAGTATCTTCTTCACTTCATTCTAGAATTCTGGAGGAGGGTGGCAGTAGGCAGCAAGCAGCAGATTCAAGTGCAATTGGTCGTGTGTGTGTGTGCCTGCAAATGGATTATACTTCAACTTCCTTGAGATGTCAAAAATAATAAAGGGGATCCCACATACGGATGCGGTGGTCGGTGGTCATACGCTTGGGGGTCGTCTCTGGGGAATATACCGGCGAATTGTGGATGTTAAGGCGCCGCAGTGATAATGGTTATTATTCGAGGCAAAATGGTAGTTGAAACTTTGCGGACGTCATGATGACTGGACGACTGGACTTTGCTATATCCTGATGAGTTCATAAGTGCTGGAAATGAAGTTGATAGTGGACGGCAGAGGAAGCGGCGCTGAGTCATCGTGTAATTGCGAATGATGCTGCAGAACAAAAAGTACTGCATTTGAGTTTGAAGAGGCTTGTCTTGTTGGATGGAATGAAATGTCAAATGGACTGCAGTCGGAAGGAGTCTGACAGTCAAAACAAGAAGTTTGAAGTCAAATAAAGGACAGTTGAAAATAAGCATGTGATCAGGGACTTCCTCCTAATCACGACGTACTCTGCAAGAACTATGCGTTCGCCTATATTTACTCAAAGAAAAGGACTCGATCCAAGGCAGATTACCAAATCAAACAATCAACTTTAACTGAGAACATTGTCAAGACATGGGACTTACTATGTCTTTCGGATATAATAGATCCATCTCTGGAAGGACCAAGCTAACTTTATATAAGATGCTAATCCAAGTAAACACAATAGCCCCGATGGATCAAGACGCGGACGACAGATATCAAAGTTCTATTCGACGACTGAGTATTCCGATTCGTCAATGCACAATACCTGAGTCTTCGCCACGAATCTTGGGTGTGAATAAGTTTTCTGCTTTCAGCTATAATTTCTAATTGAGTTTCCATGTGAAGATAGTTATTAGCGCGGGGAGAAATGGTTTTAGAAAAGGATCGTGGTGAAAGTAAAAGTCTTAGAGTGACACGATAAGGATGAGGATTTTTATGCTAACTACAGAGATACTAAAGTTTTCTTATCTGTACCACCAGGGGATGCAATTTCGGCAAGTACTATACAATGTATCGGTTCTTGTCCGATCACCGAAATCAAGCAGCACTTTGGATGGAGGATGGATGGCATGGGTGGAGAGGACTTCTTGTTGACACTGTGTGCTGTGTTGTAATCAGAAATGAAGTATTACAGAGATGTTCAACTTCACAGCTGACTGCCCCTTTGTCCATAGACTAATTTTAGTACCTTTTGGACAGATATTCATGCATTTTTGACGGTTATTCACTAAATAACGTGAATGCCGTCCTCATTGGGCAATTTGTTTTAAGAAAACAATATAAAAACCGATATCAAAACTTGTAAGGGGCACGAGAGGTAGAAGTCGCGCCTCTCGGTAATACTTCATTTCTGGTTGTAATCTCAGACCATTCCATTGTAGACGGAGACGACGAAAAAAAATTCCTCCTTTTCACCAATCGCAGATCGCAGAAAGGCGCCCATTAAAATTTCCCATGAGGGAAAAATAAAATATCCCCCAGAATCGCTGAAGGGACATAGAGTACTGGGCCACCAGCTGCAACAACAAGCAGCCTCTTAAGACCTCTAAAATTATTCATTTCATGGGTGGTTTAAAATCGGGCGCTCATCTAGTCAGGTACACAAAATTACTTGGAATTTCTAGCAAATGCATGTCAAGCCAAACCTGAGAAAAAAAAATTCATAAACATTCGTCACACAAAACCACCAGGACTAATAGGCAACCAGACGCACCAGTAGGGCGGCGCCTTAGTTTATTATTTATTTTATATAATTTCAGATTTAAGAAGGAGCTCAGTCTTTCAGTCGGCTGCTACAGTGGTGAGTTGTGCCAATTTTCCAGAGCACTCAAGGACAAATTTTTTGTTTACCCAAAATTTGCATTTGGCTGTGGCCAGTCTGAAATTGGCTAAGAAGAACAGGCCATCCCCACTCCATCAGTTATCGTTCGCTTATCAAAATATTGATCAGAGTCTAGTAAGCCCGCTTTCATACTCGCTAAAATTAGTCGGCGATTTTTTCAAATTCCCTTTTGGGGTCTCAAGCCACTTTCACATAGGAAATCTTTCAGTCTCTGAAATTGAGATCTCAATTCTGAACTATTTCTGTTTCCACGCCAACAAGTCAGAAAAAATCGCCGATAAAAGTTTTCTGTGTGAAAGCGGCCTAATCTACCAGTCGCCCATGATTTTAAGAAAGTATCAGCTTCTTGACAAAATTCCATCAATTTCCAACACATGCAACCCAGAATAGCTAAGCAAAGGAGAAAGAAAGAGTCACCAACATTCAAAATGTATACCGAGATGGAAGATAGAAGGAGACAGACGTCCTGTCAAGAGGTATAGTTCGACTTACGTACACATTCCAAGGCTTTTATATCACACTACGGCAAGTTGTCAGTGGAATCGACTTGACTTGTATACCTTGTCGTGATATAAAAGCCTTGGAATATGTGTGCGTGCATGTGGATTGTAAGTTGAGTGCTGAGTAAAATGTTCGGTCATTCCGACCAATCACAGACCCAGAGTCTCTTGCAACCTGTGCTTGCTTCATCGAGCTTCCTAGAATGACAATTTTTACCACGTTGCTGTTATGAATGACCGCGGGCATTCCCAATAAGATCCAACTTCACACACTCCTTCACCCTTCCACATCGGGCATGAGGAATCTGAGCGCTGATCAACTATCGGGGCCCACAGATCTACTAGTCGCCCAGGAAATTTAGGAGGTGTCGCAGACTGCCACTGCATGCAAAAATTCTCATTTGGGCCTTTGCTTGTGTATGTGAATGTGGAATGGAAGGAGAGTTGTGTGACCAATCAGCGATAAGAATTCGAATTTGAACTCATTTGATTTTCTTGATCGAGGTTCATGATGTGTGACACTTTTGGGCATTCTATTGACCAATCCTAAAATGGCTAAGTCTGTACTGTACCTAACTCGTTGTAGACAAAATATTGTCTACTCCAGCAAAATATTGTCTACTCCAGCATCGCATTCGACCGGAGCTCAGTTAAACACTAGTCACCCATATTTTTTAGAAGGTATCAGGAACTTCCAATTTTATCGACATAAACTTCCACTCAACACAAGCTTCTGTCAGCAGCCACTTTTGTCAACATAGGTGAACATCATCACAGGTCTTCCTTCAGCTAACCTCGTCAAAAAGTGGACAAAAAAGTGTCCGCAAGATGGGGCAGTAAGGAACTGCCTGACAAGCATCCAAATGACGACAACACGCCGCATCGTGCGTGTTGACAAATTTCAGAGTCACGATCCACACAAAAAAGAGTTTAGCCAATCAGAACCCTTAGTCTCACACTACATTTGCCTATGATGCCAAATTTCCTGTTTGTACGCGTTCATTCCTGCATGAGTGAGAGAACCATCTCAGATTAGAATTTATCTCACCGCGTCTGCAGCTGGGTAGGCTTCTGCTGTCTGGCATAAAATGCATCGACATTTGAGCCGAATGGGGTTTGACTTGTCCAAGTAAGGCAATGGTTGTCGATAAGTTCTTCTCTTCACAAAGCACGTTTCATCGCAAATTTTTGCAAAAATTCATACCAGGGCTCGTCCTTCAGAGTCGCATTGTACCAAGATAATCCCAATACGCCAAGACGGGCCTTGTGCTCCCAAGCCCTTTGAATACAGGCAATTAATCTTCGTAGTCTGGAAGCCACAGATTGAAGATTGATTCTGGGGACATAATGAAGCTCATATCGTCGACGGAATAGCAAGCTGCACTGACTCAAAGAATACGCAGGCACGCGCCGCTGAAGCAACAGGACCAGCTTCGTCCAACAGTGCGTGTCTTCACTGTAAGACCCCCTTGGCACAATGCAGAGGTCATACTCAGTTCCTCTGTATGAAATGCACTACGCGGCGTTGAAGCCTAGCAAAGCCCTTGTCGGCAACAGAAGCATTTCGTTGGAAAATTCCAAAGTGGTGTGTTTCAGCTAAAGACCTAGTCAGTTCTTACAGAGAAAACAGTCGAATTTGCTGCGTGAACAGCTTGACATCTGCAATATGATCCCATAATCAAGCCCTCACTTGTTCTCGGCTCGCAACATTCATCCACAGTTGACACTGTTTCCACTTGCTGCCTCATCAGTCTGCATACATCTCAGAACAGATTTGAGTCCTCACTCGTCAAAAATCTGAGCGATCCTCTTGCCTTTGTTAAATAAATTCCAACTCAACCATAACCCAGTCCGTAGTTCAAAAGACTTACCACTCACCCTTCTTTTAAAGTTCCTCAGAAGAGACAATTGCAGCTTCCTTAATGAAACATTTTAATTATCTGCGACACGATTAAATAGACGTCACAGTTTACTCTTATTAATCCTGTCAACACAGGCACAGCCGACTCATCTCACATCCCACACGTAAACACACAGTCGGAATGGTGACAGTGACTATTTCATAACCAGCCAACCATGTTGAATGCAAGTCGTCGAGGGCGGCTTACCATTTGGAATTAATTGCACGACACACTGCTGCTGATGTAGCAGTGGAGCGCATTGAAGGCGCTACGGATCAACGAAACAATCGTGTATGACACAATGGCTGGTGGTGTACAGGATAAAAAAAAAAATGCGAATGTTGTTGAACTCCTTGCATGGCTCATATCACCGAGCAGTGACTTTGTGTGTGGGGGAACCGTTAAAGAGGTGAAATGTGAGATTTAATTGCAAAGCTTCTGGTTGCCAATGAAGATGATGATGAATTTTTTGTGGAGTGAGACAAAGGCTTCCTTGACAAGAGGAAGAAGGTAGGTTCGACAAAGATGCAGTGCGTGCCTTGATTTCGTACACAAGTTGATGGGTTCATCAGGGTACGGCGAAAATGGATAGCTGCCCGCGTCAGTCTGAAACTCTGCACAGACTGTACTTACTTTCGACACCATCCACACCACTCAGTAATTAAGCCCACACGAATAAACAACTACAAGCTTTCCCTAGTCAATCCTGAATGTGCGGGAGAACTGTAGATCTTGGACTCCTCTTAGCAATTGTTTGCCCCACCCAACTGGACACCTACCACCTTCTTAAACAGTCCACAAACCTATCTAGGTCCACTAGGTCCCGACTCCTCTAAGCAATCTCACACCCAGCCAGTGGTCTTTCGCCACAAGCCATCAAGGGCGACTCGACGTGCCAATATCTGTTCGTGACAGCTTTTCGTTCCAGAAGCTGCACGAGATTTTTTCCCATGGATTCAACCGGAGCGCCACCTCTCATCCTCTGCACAATGGACCCCCAGACGGAACGAGTTCGAGGCCAACAGCCAACAGCTAGCCGTGGACAATAAAAATTAATTAAACTCAGTTACATTGACAGCGGTCGCCTAGCGGCAGGTGGCGTGCGGCAGCTGTCGGGCGGGCTGGGCTGATGACTGCTGATGACGATGAGGCCCGACAACACCGAGTGCGACCGTATTTCAGGTGGCGAGACTCTTAAATTACTTGTTATTGTATTATCACCGTTCCATATGACAGCGCTGACAAATGGAAAATGTTCGTCAGATTTCTGACTGCCAACGGTAGGGGGGGAGGGGGACGGTGTGTGTGTCGTTTGGCGAAAAGGGTCAACGCAGCAGGTGAAATGGGTCCGGTCCGAACGTCTGCCACTGCAGCAAAGTTTGTGTTCTGTGATTTTTATCCTTTCGCCTGTAGTCGGATGCCTTGTGAAGATTTTAATTAAAAAATCGTATTTCTTTTTCTCCTCTCGGAAGAGTGGTGGGCGAGGGAGTGGGGAAGGTTAGGAGAGCGGAAATCTGCGAAGAAGTTTTCCACAAGTTTTTGACAATTATGAAATGGAAAATTCATTGCGCGTAATATCCTTTAATGGAGTGTTATTACTTTTGAAAGACTTTTCCATAAGAGAGATGTCATCTGGTGATGGGGGTGGAGTGGCGTTGTAACTTTCGCAAGCGCACTTCCACTCGGTTGGACACGCACTAAAGGGACGGCATTTTAATCCTCAGACTTCAGTGAGACAGTCAAATGATATAGTCTCCTGGAGCCTCTCTGATCTGCTCTGTTTCATATTTCAGTCGAATCATTCTGCTCTTCCCATATCCCAGCACATGTACCCGCCCCTACTTGTCTTAATTCAGTTATAAGCAAGTTTGGCACGCGCCTTTCATGCATGCCCAACAGCGCGTGTCCTTGCCAGCTCCCAGTCTGGCTGGGGAGCACCTCCTCATTTTTGCTTCATTGCCTGAGAACTTTTGCCTCTCGATAGATAAAACCGTTTCTCATGCATCCTCCCGCCCATCGGCTTCGCTCGCTTCGACGATGGTGTTCAAGGAGGCACAACTGTGCGCGGCACAGGCGACAATTATGAACTGTATCAGGACGCTTTTGCCGCTTCGGATGTATTCTGCAATAAATTCTGAAACACTTTACGTCGTGAGTAATTGCGACCGTTTGCCACCCCCTTCCTCCGCGTCTTATCATGGCATGGTTCCAAAAAATGATTGCTCGATGCTGCTCATTGTCGAGGGAGTGCAACAAAAAGCGGAACAGGAAGCGATAAAGGGTGCCTTGGGTAATTATGATGATGAGAGGGGTGTGTTTTTGTGTGTCCTTAGCTTTGGCAAAGACTATGTGTGAAAAACAAAAGCGGAAATTTGCGTTTATTCTCGTGGTTAACTTGAATGGCTTCTGGGGAGTCTATTGTTGCGGCCATGCCTTGTGATGGGGTTTTATGGTACACTGCCAAGGAATGTACAAGAAACAGTAATTTACAAGGAGCTGCGGGTATATGCTTAGTGGGTCCTATCAATGACGGCGATAACTTCTTTTTGCATCGTCTCCAGCTCCTACTCTGTCATTGTGGCTGAGAATAAGGCGGGCTAAGAAAAGATGAATTATGAGAGCTACTAAATTCGAGGAGTACGCACGTACCCACAACGCCAGGGTGGCGACCATTATGCTAAGATGACCGCCGAAGGAACTCACATCTAAGAATTCACTTTTCCAATTATCTGTTCGTTGAGCTCAACAGGAGAGGAAACACCTGTATATACCGGCCAAACAGTTCTGTGGTTAGTCCGAAAAGAGGAGACCTCAAGGTTCTCAGAACTCACAGTTTGATTACTCTAAGCTGAGTTCCAGGTCATATGGCATAACCAGCAATGAAGCAACGGATGAACTTATTCGGAAAGGGCGCGAAACTGCCCACAACCTCTTCGAACCTATCATCATGTGGCGACTCTCTACCTACCTGCGAGACCTCTCGGATGTTCTAGCCGAAGTTGAACAGTGCACAAGGACACAGACTCCTTCGGCAAAAAGTTGCTAGCGAAGGTAGATGGAGTACTCACTAGCCGCAGTCATCACCGAGTAAATAAGCAGAGGATGCGGTAACGAGGAGGAAAAATAGAAGAACACTTCTCGCTACATTCATGCTCCAGTGAACAATGTGAGAATATTTCTTCTAAGTCCTTCAATATTTTTCAGAAATCTCTCTATTCTAGTTTTGCAGATTCATTCAAGTTGAGCAATGCACAGTTGCCATACTTTCCCCGAATCGGCATCAGAATGGGTCCAGCAGGATCTACGAGAGAGACGAGCCCCACCGATCTAACCTCACCCGTGTAGTAGCAAGCTGGCCTAAGATCGACTGCCATTTTCCCTTGCGGTGAGCCACTTGCAAATACCCACTTACCACACTGCAGACACAGGAAATCGGTCTCTCTCTGTGGATAGCCAGCCTTTACAATTACACGAGCTTCTAATATTTTTATTCAATCGAACAGTCGTTAAAATCAGGCCCTAGTAGCCAAAGTAACATCAATCTCTATTCACCACAATTGAAGGGGTGAGTGTGTAAGACTTGTCAGACTCGCAATGCTTAAGCAAGTCTCTTTGTCTCTGAAACACGAACCTAAGGACTCCGAGTTGAATCAAAAGCCACTCCCTTGAAAGTCCACTCCCGTCGAGGATTTTTGAAAACTTCCTTCGTCCACTGATGAACCTTGAATCAAATACTTTCGTGGGCTCTTCTAGAAAAGACACTCTTTCCAAAAAACAATCAATTTTTAATTTCTAGTCAATGGTAAATAATCTTAAATATAAAAACAATCTTTTCAATTACAGTACACTCTCGCTAATCTGCCGCTGAACAAAGAGTGACTAAAACCGCCGTCATTGAAAACCTTCAGCTTCGTAGTCCGCCATCTTCCTTCTCTATCATGCGTACGTATTCATTTATATTTAATTTCTCCTTCCTGTACATTATTCAATCTCTGTGTGCAGAGCTTTCTCGGACCTACAAAGGCTCGGTCTCCTCCCCGTCAAGTCGTGACACAGGAAAGAGTCTGTATGTGCCCTGGACGAAGAATGCAAACATGTTCTCCTTCTTCAGAATGACGATCTAGTTACAAGACAAGGATCAAAACACGAAGCACAAGGTCACTAACTTAACACAAATTCTAGGTCTCGTGAGCCACTTCTTCCTAATCTAGCCTTCACCAAGACGGAACTCTAGAAGATGTGTAAGGATGTGGATCTTGTTCGGAAGGTAAACTCAGGCACATCGACAGGGTTTTATGGGGGCCACTTTAATCAGAAAAGCGCTACAGTCGACCATCAGTCGATCAGTGATCTTTCGAAGGGGTCTTCGAAGGGAAACCTCCTGGATATGTGACCGATTACGTCTTTGAGCCACCAGTTGCCCTGGTAATTCTGTCTTCGCCGGACTTGTAATGTAGATGTGGAGAGAATTTCCTTGTACACAGACAGTGAATGCAGGTACAAGGGGTTTTCAGAGACCTCAACCGGAGTCAAGGGAAATTCATGAATTGAGCTTTATCTCTGTGGGCAAGTAGCCCTAACCACGACCACTCGCCACCGCCTTGTTTTTCTGGTAATCCTCAACTCTCCTCACCTTTTCTCAACTGCCGCGCTTCACTCTCCACCAGGTCTTCTGCTGCCCGGTGTTAAGGGGATCCATTGTATAGTTTAAGTAGCTATACAGCTGCCACCCTTTCGCATTTCATCGGACTCTTGTGATGTTATCAAAAGTAGGGTCTGTGGTTTGTACTACGAAAAAGATTTTGACCCACATTTGCTGCGAAGGCTTAGACATTTTCCATGACTTCAAGTCAAACGTGAAACAAAGCCGAAAGTGTACTCTCATATGTGGAACACAGAGTCTTGATATGAAATCCACATGAGCATGTGCCATCTTGGCCAGATTCACATACAAAAAGTTCCACACCACATGGTTGAACAAAGTGGAACGGAATTTATCACAATCAATCAGATCGGTGCATGTTCGCAGAAAAATCCCTTTGTCACATGAGAGCAAAAAAATCCCATCAGAAACATCCCCACACTCATAAGTGCCCATAAAAATACCCGAGCCAGCAGCAAAACCCACGAAACACAAGTTTACCAACTTTCTCAATCACTGCCACCTCTCAGCCAATCAGCGTGCGAGCTCTCAGCATCTTGGCCCGGCGAGTGTTGCATGCATGAACTTGTCACATAGCTCTTTCTCTATGCACTTGTTGCTCGCGAGCATGTTTGGCAAGTATTGCAGGGTGGTGAGATCAAAGCTGAGATCGAGAAAGGTAAAAACATGTTGCGGTTAGTTAATGTTGCGTGAGAGCATGCATGTTTATGCATGTCAATATGCATATCAGAAGTGTCATAATTTTTGAAGGTTGCACACGTACGCTGATGGCGCCAAAAGTTAAAATTTCGGAAAAAAATGTTTTTTGAGTATATTTGCACGCGAAGTTTTTGAAATTTTTGCTCGAATGTGCGGAAATCTATAAAGTGATGAAATCGAATCATTTTTTTTTTTATTTTCTCGGGTTTTGCAGAGTTTTGTTAGAAGAGTGGTCGTTTTCTTAAAACCGCTGTTTTTTTAGTTCGTTGATTTCTTCTAATTTCCTCGACGGTTTTGCTTTAACTTCGTTGCGATTCCTGTGTCTTTTTAAACGGTTTTCGGTTGTTTTTTTTCGGAGTTTGAGTGTGTTTTGTGTTCGTTGACTATACCCAATGCCCCTGAGTGCGGTTTGATATTTTGATGATCGGATTTTTCTTTGTTTTTGGCAATTTTGCATTCCCCCGATTGTTTTAGTGTTTCCCACTTCAAAGAGCAGTGTTGTCTAAATCCTTTCAGTGCTTGTTGAATGTGTTTGCATGTCAATCGGAATTGTAGCGTCCCTAGTACGGCTTCAGTGTTTTGCTCGGTTTTTCGCGCTCCCTTTTCAAATAATTTTCGTTCGAGGTCTTAGCATCCCCAGTGCGGGAGGGGCTCCAGTGCTTTGCTCGGTTTTTCGCGCTCCCTTTTCAAATAATTTTCGTTCGAGGTCTTAGCATCCCCAGTGCGGGAGGGGCTTCAGTGCTTTGCTCGGTTTTTCGCGCTCCCTTTTCAAATAATTTTCGTTCGAGGTCTTAGCATCCCCAGTGCGGGAGGGGCTCCAGTGCTTTGCTCGGTTTTTCGCGCTCCCTTTTCAAATAATTTTCGTTCGAGGTCTTAGCATCCCCAGTACGGGAGGGGCTCCAGTGCTTTGCTCGGTTTTTCGCGCTCCCTTTTCAAATAATTTTCGTTCGAGGTCTTAGCATCCCCAGTGCGGGAGGGGCTTCAGTGCTTTACTCGGTTTTTCGCGCTCCCTTTTCAAATAATTTTCGTTCGAGATCTTAGCATCCCCAGTGCGGGAGGGGCCTCAGTGCTTTGCTCGGTTTTTCGCGCTCCCTTTTCAAATAATTTTCGTTCGAGGTCTTAGCATCCCCAGTGCGGGAGGGGCTTCAGTGCTTTACTCGGTTTTTCGCGCTCCCTTTTCAAATAATTTTCGTTCGAGATCTTAGCATCCCCAGTGCGGGAGGGGCTCCAGTGCTTTGCTCGGTTTTTCGCGATCCCTTTTCAAATAATTTTCGTTCGAGATCTTAGCATCCCCAGTGCGGGAGGGGCTCCAGTGCTTTGCTCGGTTTTTCGCGCATTTTCTTCGGGAGTGTCGCGAGTGTTTGTGCTGTGTGTATGCTGCATCACAGGACACCCACCGATGGACAAAGCGAAGCAGGTA
The DNA here is from genome assembly GCA_964034865.1 of Eristalis intricaria. Lineage (NCBI taxonomy): Eukaryota > Metazoa > Arthropoda > Insecta > Diptera > Syrphidae > Eristalis > Eristalis intricaria. Next base: position 3,305,234 of record OZ035874.1, on the reverse strand, counting down.
GGTCTTCAGTCTGATTGACGTCTAGCCAGCCCGCGTTGGAGCACCTCTATTCCTCATCAGCGTTCATCAAAGTGAGTACTCATTTGATTATCGTTTGTTTCTTGCCATCGGGAAGCAATTAGGTTTCGCTTCAGACAACAGTGGTCATCAGTGTCATCGGGGAGCTTAGAGATGGGGGTCCGTTTGGTTAGCACTCGGGGAGGGTTTCATAGGGACGCTTTATTTTTTACACAGACAATATATAAAACCTTCTTTTTCAGGTCGCAACTTGTAAGTCCTCTTGAACTGGTTTTATACCGCTTCTTTGTGAGTTCAGGGGCTGGTTGGCGAATTAGGGCGCTTCTGGGGGTTCTCCTTCGAATGTAGGCTACTTGTGGGATTGCTGAAGGGCGTAGGGCTAAATTATTTATGACTTTCTCTTGGTTTTCAGGTTCATCGGCGCAACTGATCGAGGGACGATCGGTTTTCTCGTGTGTTTTACTTGCCTTCAGCAGGGTCGACGGTTGTTTCTCTGTTTCTTAGGCACTCTCAAACATATCATTCTTTCTGCACAAAGCTTGAAAATGCTTTCTTTCCTCTTTTTTCAGATTTTCTTGGGAGGTTGGAGACTGGCCTTGGGCTGGTCTGTGTGCCTGGCCTCTGGCTGGTCCTCCAGCCTCGTGGCTGAGAGGTTGCTTGTGTGGTAGCCTTTCAGTCTTTTGTCTCTCACCCTTTACTAATCCCAGACAACTGGTTCCATATGCTTGACCTTAATGACTGGCATATGGAAGCAGTTCCTTGTTTCTGCTCTTCTCTTTTCAGATGTGGCGCTGGTCTGGACTGGAGCAGAGACGGGATGACTTCGGTTGCAGCTTTTTTCCTTTTTTCTTCCTTTTTTTATAGATTGACGATGAGGATGAATGGAAGCTGACAAGATCTTAAATTTATTTTGTTCGTTTCTTTTAAGAGTTCCTTAGATAATACGACCATTCTAAGACCAACCCTGGTGTTGGTTGCAGACGAAGACGTAGTGCATCGTGTAATCCTCTTTATTTTCTTTTATTTCTTTTTTTTTCTCCTCTAGGTCTGTCGGGGGGCTGTGACGCGGTGTTCAACAAGTCTCCTGGGGCATTTGAGTTTGAAGACATCAAGGAGACAGTGGCTCAAGGCTGGTGCTTTGGTAATTCGTGTCCTATTTAGAATTATTTGATTTTTTCGTAGAAGAATTTAGACAGTAGACCTAGAATTGTAGTGCGTGTAGACCTAGTCGTTTGTGTATTTGCCAGGTCTGGGGCCTAAACAAGGGTCTGGGGTTTGGGGTCTGGGACTGGGATCTGGGGCTGAGGACTAGTCAAGGTCTGGAGTCTAGGATTTGGGACTGGTGACTGGGACTGGAGTCCGGGGTCTGTGGTCTGGGGTCTGGAGTCCGGGGTCTGTGGTCTTGGGTCTGGAGGCTGGAGGTCTGGGGTCTGGAGTTTGGCGGCTGAGGTCTGGTGGCTGGGACTGGAGTCTGGATTCTAGGATCTTGGGTCTGGGGTCTGGTGGCTGGGACTGGAGTCTGGATTCCAGGATCTTGGGTCTGTGGTCTGTGGTCTGGGGTCTGGGGTCTGGGGTCTGGGGTCTGGGGTCTGGGGTCTGGGGTCTGGGGTCTGGGGTCTGGGGTCTGGGGTCTGGGGTCTGGGGTCTGGGGTCTGGGGTCTGGGGTCTGGGGTCTGGGGTCTGGGGTCTGGGGTCTGGGGTCTGGGGTCTGGGGTCTGGGGTCTGGGGTCTGGGGTCTGGGGTCTGGGGTCTGGGGTCTGGTGTCTGGGGTCTGGGGTCTTTGGTCTGGGGTCTGGGGTCTGGGGTCTGGGGTCTGGGGTCTGGGGTTTGGTGGTCAGGGTCAGGGGTCTGTGGTCTAGAGACCATAATCTCTTAATTTGCATACGTAATTTATTAGGTATTACCTAGTAGAGAATATGATTGTAATAGTTTTTGTATTAGCAATAGTCGTTTATGTCGTATGAGTAGTAACTGTTGTAGTAGTGAATGTAGTAGATTTGGTAGTCGTAGTAGTAGAAGTAGTAGTAGCAGTAGTCACAAGGCGGATACCGATGATGATGCGTCACGCAGTGTCTGCAGTCTCCTTAGGATGCGACCTGCCCGCTCTGAGGGAACCCGTTGCATACAGCCTCTCAATAGGTTCGTATGGGGTGCCTTGCAAACTGCATGAATGTCTGTGATTGTCTTTGAAGAATAGATGTAGCGCATTGAGGTACGGTTCTACGAGGACCGTGTTCCTCAGTTTCTTGATTGCCTCGTAAAGATAGTTGGAGTTGCTTTCTGAACAGTGTCAACATGTACTCTTGCAAGCGGTTGATGCGTGCTTCTTGTTTCTGTACTGCTTGACGGGGCCTATTCAGAAAGAAGTGGCAGTGCACGTTTACATTCTGGCTGTCCCTGATGAGTTGGTTGCATCGGTTGAGATTCAGTGTCGATTGAAGTTAAGTGAGTCCCCTCCCTGATAATTCGTACATACTTCAGTCAAGCTCCCGCTCACGGTCGAATTATTTAGCAGCTCAACTCATGATTCCGATTTATTCGCCCTAGGGGCTAAACTTTAACTACGGAAGTTTGTTTGTCTTCATAATCGACAACCTAGCCCGTCGAAGCAAACTCTGATTCCTCTAAAACTATCAAACTTCAAACTAGGAAGGGAGTTGATTCCGCTCTCAGCAGAGGGGACCTCTTGTTGATGTTGTGCATCTCGGATGATCATCAACAACTTCCAACACAAGACACACCCATCCCCAGCCATGGCAGCAGAGCTAATTCCATTCCACAAGATAACACCACCTCAGGACAAAACAGGAAACTTCAATTAAAATATCAAATAATTAATTCATGACATTCATCTGCAATTAATTCAGTCTCCCGTAACGCAAACTCTCCCCACTCCCACTCCCACACTCAGTCCATCATCTCCTCTTTGTGAATGCATCCCTCATCCTACCCTAAGCACTGCACTGGGATCCATCACGTTGGCATCGTCGTCGCAAGCTTCGTCTTCGTGTCCATGTTGCATCTTGCGAATAGTTTGCTTCCTCGTTTCGTTTTTTATCCGTTTTTCATTCGTTTTTTTTCTTTTTCTGTTGTTTTTATTACTAAATCACCATCTGGATTTTCGTTTCACTGAATTCACTTTAAACTTCGTTCTGATGAACAGTCGGTCGGAGCGGGACGGGACGGGACGACGAGTAAACTGCACGCGGAATGGCGCTGTAAACCATCCAAGGGACCAAGTCGAAGGAAAGAAGTCGAAAACTAAATTACTTCCGGCAATTAGCAGGGAACGAACTAAAAGTTAAGAGCATAAAAATAATCAGCACAAGGAACAGGAAGGAGAAATAAATGAAAGAAGAAAAAAGCACAGGACTGGCCAAAGTACACAAAGGATGCACGAATGTACAGTCCGCGCGCATATTGCGGGCGAAAAAAAAAATGATAATAATGCCCGCACTGGCATGTAAAAAAAAGCAGTCCATTAATACAATAGGAAGAGGACTCCGAGTGCGACTCCGATGAGATGGGGGAGGGGGAGAGAGAGAGAGAGAGAGAGAAGAGCCATCGTCCCGTGGGGCACTCTGGCGGAGTGAAAATCCTTCAGGGCAATTGCACATTCACGCAGCGAACAAGAAAAACTGTGTGTCCAGGTCAGCTGAACAGTGTCTGAAACATGACAGAAGACAGCGCCAGACTTGTGGGATAAGCTGGGGGGCTTAAGTCTTACATTTGTTCAGTTGAGTGGACAAATGTTAAAATGGACACTTTTATGTGTCTGTGGTATCAAGACTACGTGTCCCGAAGTGGTAAGATGGATGTAATCATTTGATTCGATGTTTGACAAAGGGGTTCACTTCTCAATTGTGAGGTGATCTTTTTGAATTTTGTATCTCGACTTCGTGGGCTCTACGCAGGCTCCCTTAATTCTCCATATTTTGCTACTTTATGTTGTCTTAGAGCCCTGCACATCAATGGACGAGAACCTGCGAGTCTCCCTCCATGTGCTTGAGTTCCTTCTCAAGGCGAGTGGATCGGCTGGAATGCATTGGCTCTCTGTTGGGTTGTCTCACCAGTTACCAGTCAAGTCTCTATATGGCATAGTTAGGTTAGGCGATGGATCTGTACCAGGCTGGCGAGACCCATTTCACGGTACAGTTCAAGTAATTCGTAGTTCAATGTTCCCCTCAAGTTTCCCTCACGACAAATGAGACCAAAGAATGAATGCAAAATTTTCTACCGTGGATGCTAAGGACTTGTTCATCCGCTTCTTAAACTGGGGTCTGAGTCTGGAGGCTGGGGTCTGGCGGGTGGAGTCTGAATTCCAGGGTCCAGGGAAGATCAGGGGTTTGGGTCTGGGCTCCAGCGTCCAGGGAAGATCAGGGATTTGGGTCTTGGGTCTGGGGTCTGGGGTCTGGGGTCTGGGGTCTGTGGTCTGTGGTCTGGGGTCTGGGGTCTAGGGTCTGTGGTCTGGGGTCTGGGTTCTGGGGTCTGGGGTCTGGAGTCTGGGGTCTGGGGTCTATGGTCTGGGGTCTGGGGTCTGGGGTCTGGGTGTATTGCCCAAGCCTCGGTACAGTAGAGCAACTAGGTGACAATCGGTGTCTTGTATAGAGTCTAGTGGTTTTTCTAGAGAGGGCCTCATCACCCATTTGCTTCCTCAGCCCAAAGATACAGCGGTTGCTAAATGTTTGTCTGTATTTAATCTTGGTCGACGTCTCTTTGAATGTCTCTTTGGCGACGTAAGATCTGGCCATTGTGAGGCTCAGTCCAAAGTGTCTCACATGGAGAGTGTGGGTCTTGAAGACAGTGTCCCAGTCGGCCCAATTTTGTCCGATTCCGTCTCAGTGCCAGTAAGAGAAGGCTAAAAATTGTGTGGACTTCAAAAGAATGACTGGTCTTTTATTGATGGGCTCCTGGAACATAGCACCTCTGGTGTTGGTCTGTGAGGTTTGCACGATCGTCCCATTAACGAAAAGTCACGTGGCGCCGCGTTGTTTTGCTTAAGAGAGGACGCGGACCGGCCTGAATGAAGTAGCCAGAGTTCCGTATCGTCATTCTGCACGAATCCCCTTCGGGTAGGGGGACGAGAATATACCCGAGGTAGGCATGCCTGTCGTAAGAGGCGACTAAAATCCACTCCAAAAAACAAAGCGAAAGATCCATCAAACGACGTGGGGGTTTATAACACGTACTTATGCGCCCTGTCACATTTTCCCTTTAAATCGATGATTAGGTGATTGGCGTCGATCTGCATTACTCGGATTATTTTGCGGATTTGGCGAATTGTGTAAATCTGGTTTGAAGTCTTGGACTGAGGGTGAATGCCTTGTATGCTGTGTTAAGGATGCCTTGATAGAGGACACAGTCCAAGAGGTATATTTTCCTGAGGATTTTATCATGCCATGCTAAGATTCCACTCGTGCTAACATTTGGTTTTTCCGTCCATGCCTTTACAGATAGACTGGTTCATAACACTCTTCAACTGCTTTAAGGATTTAAGCAGAGTTGTCCACTGTATGCAGGGGCAGTTTATTAGTTGGACTTTTTCATACAATTTCAGGGCGCCATAGGGGGTACGGATATCCTTTAGTGTCCAGAGTCAAGACACAGAAGGGGTCGAAGGTATAGAGGGCGAAAAATGTGCACATTGTTGGTATATGCCCTTGTTCATCGTGTCTGAAAACTGACTTAGGGATGCTAATTCGTCTTCCGGGCGAGATGAGTTTGTGGTTGAATCCATGGAGAGCAGAAATTCATTTGGCATTTCTCACTTTTTCGTTTCTTAAAATAGCGATGAAATAGGGAAAAAGAAGGCACGGTACGTTCGTACCGGCTTTCAGTACTGTTATCTCCTATGAGTTAGATTGCTCGGCTTTGGGGCGGTGGTGTAGCCCAAGATATACGCGTTACACCCACGTTTAGAGCGATTTATAAATTGAAGCCACTTAAGAGGGGGTGAAATATTCAAGAAACCTGGACATTTAGCAGCATTTTTTTTGTCGAACTCGATTAAGTGATGGTTCCAACTAAGTTTTGTGTTGAGACACACAACCAAGGATGGAACGTTTTTTTAGAGCCATTTATAGGCCTTTAGGTCGATTGTGTCCCCTTTTGATACCTTGCTCCTTTTCCAGTTCCCCTCATAGTTAAGTTATATTTCAAGACTTGTCTATTCTAAAGTTTTTTGTCCAAGGCAGTTGCCTTTATTAATCTGAGATTGAGAGATGGTTCCAATGGCTTCATTTCTTCCTCCTATAGGACAGGTACTTAGTCCAGATATATTTGTCTTTTGTGGACTAGTGTTGGACGAAATCCCACTTGTGTTAAGAATCTCCAGAGACCTTCTAGTGATACCCCTAGTTGCCTAAGGTCCTGTCTGAGTCTGCAGTGCCCCTTTGGATAGCCTGCTAGGATACGGAGGTTGTTCTTCCTCATTTTGAAACATGGGTCAAGCCTCTTCCGATTTTATTGCCCCAAGCGATTTTTGGTCTGCTTCATGTCATCTGTCTGTCTGTTCCCCTGTCGTCATCGTCGTCGTCGTAGTAACAATTATAAAATGCCGCAAACTCTCTAGCACTCTTCCGAAGTGTTGAAAATAACAAAGCGACCACATGAGATCTCCCAAAAAGAGCACCATCCATTGCGCAATAGAGAGTCAGACAAACGCGTATGAACGCGCATTGGTGTGCCCCAAAAACCACTTGAATCTCAAGTACCTGTGCCGGTCTGCCTGTGAGTGAGGTGAGGCATTCCCCCGTCAATGTTCATACCCATAAACGATTATGTTTTGGCATTTTTATCGGACCCTCCCTTGCGACTCCGCCACTCGTCTGGGAATCTCCGACGTCACTTCATTAGATTTTCACTTAATCATCGTGTCATCAGCGCGCTGGTGTTGGAGGATGAAACTGCGTTGGCCGCTGTCGTCGTCGTCATCGTCGACGGTTAAAGAGATTCCGCTGGGTGATGATGACAAAACTCCGGAGTCCTTACGTCTTCTTCTGAACGTCAAGCCACACCACAATTGTCTGCTGCTACAAGACACTTGACACATTACGCACATGCAGCTACACAACCGATCGCAGCGCAATCCAAAATGAGTTCAAACAGCTCTGTGTCGGCAGCGCCAGCGAGAATGGATGAGACTTGGAGGAACCTCAGCCTTAAGCCTTGTTAATGGTTTTGGTCTGGTTCCTTCTTTCTAATTACTTGAGTTCTTCTGAGGAGGCCTGCAGTGCAGAATTGTTCGAGGCCTTTAAGGGGTTCCGATGCATCTCTTCATGTGGCCAGGTATCCGGCAGAGTTTTACTCTGTTTCTCATACTCAACTCTTTAAGCTTTTGTAGGCATTTCCACACGAATTCTAGTTTTCTGTCGGCAAGTTCGAGTGGAACTTTCTGTCTGACAGCAATATTGTGCTCATCATTAACCTTCAGCGTCTGTGATTTCTATGAAATTTCGGTACCTACTAGCTGTACATCTGCATTCTCGTCCTGACATACTTCTGTCGCAGCCATTTGATTATCGTTTGACCTCATTCCTGCCTCAACTCGTCATCATCCTTCTTTGTCCTTCACGTCAGCCGGGTCCTTTTCATTTCTTTTCTGTTTTTAAACCTCAGAAGCCACGTAATTCGATGTCAATGCCCTTTGTTTGACAGCGCGTTTCACCAAATGCAGTTGAATATTTATTCAAGTAGACTCTTGCTTGCCGAATGTCGAAAGTTATGATGTCCATTTTTCGTGTGAATGTCATAAGTGACCACACGCCACAGCAATTACCCTCGCACCACACCTAGAAGCCATGCATTCCACATAACCCCAGCTGAGCCGGAAAAAGGGCGCCTCCTTCAGATTGTACCCATCAAACGCTATTCCCAATCCAATATTCTGTCATTATCCTGCAATTCCACCGTCGTCTCTCTGCTTCACGTTTTGACATTTAGTCTGGCAATTGTTTTTCTTTTTATTCCCTTTACCATTTGCCGCCCATAAACCGCCCGTCTCTGGGGATAATTCAGAGAGCAACCAGCCAGCCGCCATCAGAACAAAGAAATTACAAAAAAAAAAAAAAACAAAAAATAAAAAATAATAACAATAAATAAATAGTCAGTCAGGCACGCAGGCAGTAAAAAACAATTATTGGTTCCACACGGTTTCGTCCAGTCCGCTCAGCAGCAGCAGCACACGGAAACACTTGGCGGCTCTGGCAGTTTAATTTCTCTCCCAGAAGGCCATCCCATTCCCGCGTGCCTTCAATTAATGGTGGTCCCATTAAAAATGAAATAAAAATCATAAAGGACCCACCCTCGCTCCCGACTGGTCCTGCACATTCGTGTTTAGTTTAGGAGTCTTAATAGATTTACAAGGCTGGCAAAAGATGATTGCCCTTTTGGAAGGAAAGGCTCAACCCTTCGTTCCAAGCGCCGTGGTTATCCAACCGAGAATACCAGCTCCGCCATGAAACCCAAATTCGATGAGGCGATGGCCGGTGGCGGTGGTGGTGTGCAGATGGGCTTGTGAAATCAGGAAGGCCGAGCGAGGATAATTAAATTAATTTTATTTGTTTATACCCTTTTTGACGGCGGTGTTGGGCTCACGAAGGAATTTATTACAGGCACGATGGGTGTTGGGGATTTGGGCAAATCGGTCAATGACCGTAATGGAAAGTTCAGTATTTTGGTACTGTTTGACTTGCCGGGGTGCAGGGAGAAAGTGGGAATAAAATTTGATGAATGTTAGTCTAGATCTTCCCTAGAGGGAAAACGACTTCCACTTGCAATGCATTTAAACTTTATTCAACCACTAATCGTTTCACATTCAGATCAAAGCAGCGGTCACATCGATCCAAGAAACCGATGTATATACTCCTGGGTAGTTCTTGCGGACGCATATGTTGCCCCAAGACACGATAACGAACATTTTTCCCTCGGACGCCAATGGGATACAGTTGCCGCCATTGTGGCTATAAGCATCCTTGCCACCGTTCTCAACACCAGCGCACACTATGTGTTCCAGAGTGGCTTTGCTCTTGCACTTTTACTCCGAACCCTAGGCTTCCGTGCTGATAATGTCAAACTCGGCTTCGTTAAGTACAGACTGAATTCCTGCCGCCAACTCGATCTGCTGGATCAAGGCAATCAATGCTATTTTCCGAGCCAATTTGATCATGGCCACGTCGTTGATCTGCTTGGAGGAAACATAGTCTTCGTGGTTCTTGAAGGGACTTTGATTTCATTCTCAGCGTACTTTTGAACGCTGTGGGCCGCTGTGACTGAGGTCTGATGTGTCCGAGGAGGCCTTGAGGAGCGCCACTTGTTAGAGGATCTTATTTGAGTTGCGTAGTTCGTTAACACCGGCATCTTCAAATAGAAACTCACTGAATTGGCTTTTGTATAATAGGTACCTCTATCTGAAGTCGGTGTTGCACAAAAGCTTGAGATTTTCTCGAAAGTTGACAAAACAGTTTAGCAGATGGCGCAGGGCCGCTAAGGGTGGTCGCTTGGTGGAAAGCATATGTGAGTCTTCTTGAAGTTCCTTCTGATTTCCGACCCTGACTTTATCGACTGTGTTCGATTAGTGTCTAGCTTGCTATGTCATTTTTTGTCAGATTTCTGTTATCAGCGTTGTTGTCAACTTTTGCGGTGTCTGATAGGATGGTTTCCTCGGCCATTAAGAACATCAGGGCTTCATATAGGTGCTGTTGGGTCTTTCATTACTCACTGTGTGTTGTGTGTTGCCGAAGATGGCAAGGATTGGCTGATTGTATATTTAGGAGATCGTGGTTGATTGACAGGTCCAACCAGTCTTCAAACAAGGCTATGTTTAAAGACCAGGTTGTAGCAATGATGAATAATAAAACTTTACTTCTCCTTCTTTAGGTGCAGTGGACTTATTTTTGCGGTCTTGTTTGAGGTTATTGTCGCGACTGTTGTGGGAACTGCCTCGCTCTTTCCAATGGTTCAACGAATTAATGATTCAAAAGCTTATCCTGAATTCGAAGGATAGAAATTATTTGATTTTCATTTTTGTGTAGGCTCTGAAACTACGAGTCTGTACAAAGGCAAAAGTGTGAATTGGATTTCAATTGGTCAGTTCTTCCAATTTTTGCTTGCAGCTTCTGTGAATCAACCGAACTACTGTCGCATTGGTAGCGGTTACTGTCCAAAGAAGAGACATAACGAACCAGGTGGGTTCAACTTTGGATAGGAGAGCTCCCGTGGTTCATATGCATTTGGATCTTTGAATCTTGTTTATCTTCTATTAGACTTATGTCAACAAGATTGAAAGAGAGACCTCTACTAAACCATTGAATACCGTAAACCAACCTACCGTCTAAAATGTCGCGAACCACTTAAAGCAGAAATCCTATTTGCCATTTTTGATCTTCTGGTTTGATGGTCCCTAGGTCTGTTTCTTACTTGAACTACACCCAGCTAGTCTCACCAGCTAGCGAGGCTAGTTGATTCTAGTTGCGAACATCAGGCGATTGTTGAGGTCTGCCGGCAATTTTTTTACGTCTTCTGTTGTTTGGTGTCACGGCCAGTCGATGTCTCTTCGAGTTGTCCGAACGTTCTACACAGCCTAGTCACCTTAGGCGTTGAATACGTTAATGTGTGGCTCGAGTCACATCGTTGTTTTTCGTAGTTTAAACGCTTCGTCCAGCTGCTCGAAAACAGGACCAAAGATCATTAGCAGACATTTTCTTATGAAAAGACCAAAGACAGGTTAGGTAGGTGGGCTGCTAGTGTATTCACTAGCACACTGAGACCCTGTTGGTCCATTGTGATACCCACAGTCAGTCTACTATCACTAATTGACCACTAAAGTGATAGTGGCATTAATTTGATCCCAATGGCATATGGTGACTTGACCAGATTTGAAAACCACGTATTAACTTTGCTTTCACTGGAATTCGAACCGAGGATCCCGCAAACCAGGGGAAGGCACCCTACCAACTGCGCCATCCTCTCGTATTAGAAACCAAAGACATGTTGTTGATGAAATTTTCGATACCTCTGCGCCGTAGATCAAGACTAGGATGATCAGTGTGTTCTACGGAATCCGCTTGATCCTTCAAGAGAGGGCTTCATCTTCCAGAAAAGATCTGCCATTGGCATGACTTATTCTGCTTTCTATCGCGTTGCTGATACGGAGTCCCACTACCCCTGCCTACCACAAGTTTCCAGTTGCGTGTCTTTTCTTGAAGACAGTCTTGGGTTTTGCTCTCGTTCATAGTCGGACCCATTTAAGCCGGTTCCATCACAATCGTAGCAATCGCCTCATTGTTGTCTTGATGTGTTCTCTGTCGTGCCTCTATTCTTTGCCTATGATCCTCTTAGAATACTGTTAAATAAGCCCCATTAGACCACGTGGCCTCACCTAAATAACTCCTCCAATAGTGACTTAAATCCGACAATAAATTGATGCAAATCAAAAGGCCCCCTCGTTCATTGATCCCAATCCACGCATTGTCACCCATCCACAATTCATTCAAAGCCCTCCTCTCCTCTCTTGTCATCGTCCAACTAAATGAATGCTTTTGTCCGCATGCACTGAATGTGTTACATTTGTTTCCCAGGCATTAGCACTACATTTCCGCTTAACCCCGTTTATTGCTCTGTCTGCCCGGCACATCGTCGCTGTAAATAAATCATCTAAGCATCCTGTTGTGCAGTTAACTGGTTTCGTTTGTTGCATGAAAAGCGAAAAAAAAAACAACGAGGACTTCGCACAGACTTTGTTTTTCCCCCCGAATGGATAGTATTTCAAATCAGCAATCTTTTCGTCCTGCATTTGCACCATCGGAAAGTTATTAATACTGCAGGCGTATTCAAATGACAGACTGACCGTTGTATGCATGTGGGTGTGTACAACAAACTATCGCCTTTGTTTCCTCTCACACTCAACCAATCTCCTGTCTCCATCTGCGCGCAGTGGAGTTACAAATTTCTGCAACAGGATATTAGACACAGCACACACACCCGACCCGACCCGCTCCCGGCGATGCCCTGTTGCTTGCCAATCGATTGGGTCTCGATGCGATTGCAATGCATGCCCTCTTGGTTATTGTCAAATTTAAAATTGACTTTGTCCTGGCTCCAGGTACAGTCTGGCTGCACATGATGATGTTGGTGATGACGGGGCGGGGGTGGTGGTCGATGTGGCGGCGGGGTGTGGTGCCTTTTATTTAAATTTAAATGAATTCCTGCTTGAATGGAGTGTTCTAGTCAAGTGGTTGTGTGTATTAGAGTTGTCCGACGACGGCGATGTGGACGCGGCAAAATACGGACACAAGCGTGTTGCTTACTTTCTGTGGATTGAATCTGCTGCGATGCAATTAAGCCGCGTACATACACACTCACAGAGGAAAAATATGAAAATCAGTGGAAAACAAAAAGTTTAAGTATAAACAAATTTGACGGATCCGCCACCACTTCAATCGGCGTCATCATCCTGCCGAGGACCAAACTTTTCTCATCTCTAATTTGTATCCATTCAGAGCAGAGCAGGAGCGCACAAAAAAGATTCGGCAACTTTTTCCACACCCGCACTCCGTCCGAGGATGGAACGGGACCGACGCACACAACGACTTCAAAGGTAGCGTGGTGTGGCAGGACGCTACAATTCCCCACAGTGATTTTCGGAAAATTAAATCATCATTACGTCAAATCATTTTCACTTTTTTTGTGTGTTTGCTTCTGTGTATCCTTCGACTTGGGCTGGTGTTGTTGGCGGTGTTGATCGTCCTTACGTTGCGCAGGGAAGGAAAACAAAATCTCAGCACACCACGATTTGAAGCGGAGAACAAACAAAAGGCAACTCAGCACACACGTTTGCGAATGTGTTGCGAATGATGATGTGATGGGATGGGGCTTGGCGGTGGACGTGGGGGAAGAGGATGTGGGATCAGTGGGAGTTAAAAAGTCAGACTTGGTTTATGATTTCCGATGTGTTGTGTTGGGAAATTTGTAAAATTGAATAAAAAGGATATTTTTAGGTGCAAAGAACGAGTGCAAAGGGAATCCTTGTTAAGCTGAATAATCAGACAGAGTGTGTATGTGGGTGGGTGGTGGAGGGCTTGAGTGTGTGAAAGCAAGACACTAGACGTGTGTAGGGGATTTGCGGAATATGGATTTGCGATGGAAAGGATTTCGATGCGCACAATGGAGTGATTCCTTTGGCATCCCGTGCTGGGATCGCGCTACGTTTTGCGGGAATCAATGAAATTAATTTGAATTTGACGTGGTTGTTGCGGTTGATGTGCTTTGCATACGGGCGTACGCGATGGCGGGCGGAAGTAGGGACTAGGCAAATGTGAATTCTAGAGAGGTCTTGTGGTGGGAGAGGCGGGCGGTACTGAATGTGCGGCGCAGTTGATCAGGGTCTTAGCTCCATCATGAGCAAAACATAAGAGATAGCTGAAGAGACTGATCAGGCATCCGTTCCCAACAAGGCACATACTACATTCTCTATAAACCAACGAGCTTACATTTTAGAAAAATCTGAAAAGGCTGATCAGTCCAATTTTATTCAAAATGCTCTTGTCGCGGGTGAGTTAAAAAATTCAACACAACCCCTTGTGAGCTTGTCAATCTTTATGATTGAAGACTTCTTTATAACGAGCCCATCACAGGTTCTTGAGCCATATTCACCTTCACCTTCACAAGTTGCTCCCCATGCAACCCTTGATCTCAACATGTCCTCCCCCAGCACCCCACATCATGCATAGTTAATGCACAATTCCCCACATCGTCCCATCTGACAAGCAACCAGTCTACAAAACCAGCAACCCTTGCCGTCGTGTGCATCAGCCTTCATGGCCCTCTGTCAAAACAACAAAAGGGATACCATCCACTCCCACCCGCCAGTCATTCACCAAACTCGAGCTGAGTCCATCAACAAAAACTAGTCTCCTTCGCAGAGAAAGTAGCAAAATTAATTTCGATATAAATAATTTTCCGGCTTTTCAATTTCATATCCGGTATCCCTTTGGCAGACGCCATGCCCCGGTCGGCGGGTCTTGCGAGTCAGTCAGACTGTACGGGACCTTTTCTTCGTTTCGGGTTGTTCTCGCTGTCATTTTTCTTCTCCTTTTTTTGACAAACAATAAACACGCCTTTCCGGTATCTTAACAATTCCCTCCCGAAGGAAACGTGAAATCCTTCACCGGAGGGCATACGCTCCTGCAGAAGTACCAGCGGCGCACAGCACTGCGTCACACCAGAGCACCAGCAGTAGCAGCAACAGCACCATCAGAAGACGAACTGAAAGAAGTTCTTGGGGCTTTTTATGCCACAAACGGCTGTCGCCTGCCGCTGTGCGCTGCTTGCCGCTGTACCTTTGCGAACAGGCATTGGCGGAAAATCGCTTGGGAAATCGGCAAAAAGGAATGAAAAGTTCACCGTGAAATGGTGAAAGGCGACGTACACTTCGTATTTCGTTGATGAGGGGTACATTCAGACATTCAGACATTCCATACAATTACTGTGAGTGGGCGGATGGTGGGTGGCCGGGGGGAGGGACGGAATTGGAAACAAAACATTGAAAAGCATTTCACGGCTGTCAAATTTTCTATTAAAAAGCGGTTCGAGTTGTATAAAAGTTTCTCTCCATCTTTGTGTCAGGAAATGAGTTTAAGCTGAAACGGATGTTCGGCTCTCACTCCACCTCCCCTCGCACGTACCACCCATCTCGCAGGGAACAACCTTAATTCGTCTTCGCCTTCGTCTTGTCCTGTCGTTCGGTGTTTTCTTTTTTTTTTTTTTGGGTTTTGGAGAAAAGTTGAAATTCTTGACAGCATCAAGGGAGCGTTCAGTGGTTTCTCCTTACACGTCAGTGTGTCGCTCGGTGTGTTCGAAGTGCCTGTTGTTCCCGGGCACAAGAACAGAAATTATCATCAGGAGCAGCCTCAAAAGGATTCATACCCTTAATGCGCTTTCAGGGTAGGTAGGAACGGTATTTTTGCGTGAGATAGACAAATGTCATCCGAATGACGTCTGTCAGTGTTTCGGTTTGCTTTTCACTTTGTTGCCACCGCCTCCGCGGCGCCGCCGGTGGTGGTGAACTGGTGAACTGGTCCTGGAGGGTTGGTAATTAAATGCGTTCGTGTCTTGTTTGCGCGCAGGTTGCTCGATAGGATGGGGGAAGGGGCGAAACAAGGAAGGAAGGATGAAAATACTTGGGTACGTTTTTTTTTTTTTGCAATGTATCGTGCAAGTTTTGAATGACACAAAAAGTTATCCGTCGAGTGATGGCGGAATGGGGTGACGGGTAAAGTCGAATTAGTTACTTCTGCTGCTCAAAGGATAATGCTGGCTTTTTGTTAGTAAGTCTGCGACGACGTCCGTGTTCTCTCATTCTGAATCTGTCTGAGAAAAGATAATTTCTTTAAGGAAAGTTATTGAAGAAGTTTGTCGCGCGTGGGATGACGACGTTTGCTAGAGTGTAATCTTGTCGTATGAGAATCTCAGGGATTCTCTGAGTACTTTAAAAGTTAAATGAGATAAGGAAGGGATAAGGTCTGAGAGAGGGAATACACGCGAGGGAAACCTTGCTTTCGTGTAGACTTTTCAAGTAATTCCATGAGGGGGTTTTTGATTAAAGAAAATGCCTGTTGCTACTCTTGGGGGCGCAAAAAGAGGTTAGCGCATGCATTTTTGTTACGAAGGCCGAGGGTTGAGGTGATGATTGGCAAAATTGGGCTCAGTCTCTGAAGAGTCCGAGTGACATGACGTGGTCAGATCATCATCTCCGGCGCAACGTTTCGAGATATGGCCGATTTTTTAAAAATCGTACGTTTTTTGACGCATTTTCTTACCTTTTTTGGGTGCAGTGCCATGGTAAGGGCTAAAAAAGGAGCACCTTTTCTGTCTTCGAGAAGAAATTGACTCAGAGAACCCATCGTTTTCGACATGCGGCCAATTTTTCAAAGTGAAGTGCCTCAGCTTGCCTTTTCCGCACCCATTAGGGGCAGCGACCAAATTTCTGCATGGAATGATGAGTCATTGGCTCCTCTATCGATGTTCAGAAAGAAGGTCCGACAGCAGACGCACTGTTTTCGAGATATGCGCGATTTTTCAAAGTAGAGTGTCTCAGCTTGCTTTTTCAGCTCCCATTAGGTATAGCGACCAAATTTCTCCATAAAAAGATGAGTCACTGGATCCTCTAGTGATGTCCAGAAGGAACGTCTAACGGCAGACGCACAGTTTTCGAGATATGGCCGATTTTTTTTAAAATGATATGTTTCTTGACACTTTTTCTTAATGTCTGTTGGGCTCAGCTTAGGGCTCAAAAGAAGTGTCTTTTCATTTCTTGAAGCAAAAGTATCATAGTATGCCACATCGCTGAAAACGCACCTTTTTCGAAAAGTGGGCGATTTTTCAAAGTTATGTGGCCCAGCTCTCCTTCTCCGTTCCTATGGGAGGTACCGGCAAAATTTTGGAATGGAAAGATCGATCATTAGATCCTTTTTCGAAGCCAGGAACGATGGTCCGACAGCAGACTCACCGTTTTCGACATATGGGCGATTTTTTGAAAATGACTGCTCTGGAGACTTCTTTTTTTCACACTCTTTCCTGCCTTTTATTGCTCGCGTCATGGTACAGTTGTGTGACAAATGTTCTTTAATCGTCAAATCCGGACCACAAATTGGACAACCCAATTTATCCACTTACCTATTATTAGCGTTTAATTGACAGCATGTTACACACAATTTTGTCCCACATAACCGCTTTCCATTTGTCGCTCGGAAGAATTGAATCCCCCACCCCCCACAGCACCAGTTAAGTATTGTTCACTGAAATATTAGCGTTAATTAATTTTTAGCTTTAACAAATTCCTACCACTGAAATTCTCGGTAAATAAATTGATTTTCCCAACAAAAGGCCCATTGAGCGGTAGTAATCACCGAAATCTCCCCGTCCGCCGCACCACACAGAACACGAGTTTAATTGGAGAAGAAACAAAAAAAAAGCAGAGGAAAACTGCACCCGCAGCGCTTCAAAATGCAAAAACCAGAAAACCCACTGTCCTCCGCCAGAATCCAGTCACCAACTAGGCTCTTCCTCCCGCACCGTCGCCGCACTCGACATTTATTATTAATTGCAAATTCGCGCAGCTCACCGCACCGGTGTGCGGAATTATGCAGCTTTAAACACTACGGCCCGCTCCCCTCGCCTCACACACTTATAGAGAATCGCAACACTGTAGGCTGTGCCGCGTTGTGCTTTTGTGGCCAGTAACGCTTCTAGTTCACGCAAATACAACGCCCGCACACTAATATACGAATGTGACATAACAATTAAAAAAGTTTTAATTATTTTCCATAAATTTCATAATTGCACGAGACTATAACAGATGGCAGCACTCATCGACAATGGCCGACCGAACTAAATATGAACTGAGGCGGAAGTGTGCGGTCATGGCGGTCGCAGCGGTTGTGACGGTTGTGCTGGCTGTGATGGTTCTGAGGGCGGGCGGTTGAACGTGAACGAACCGCCGCCGCGCCGTACATTCCATCGCGCGCATTCGAAATCCATTTAATGCGGCGTGCGATATCATGCAGTTAACACGCGTCCGGCTTAATTTGGACGGTTGCCTTTTTTAATTGAAACGACATGAGGACATTCTGTGTGGTGATGGTGGTATACACTGCGGTGGGGGGCGGGCTGGAGTGATATTTTCGATTAATATTTTCGGTTTTGAAGTTTCAGCTATGCGGGGGGATTTTCTGCTTTAATTGACAGCAAACAATGGTGGGAGAGGAGAGTGGGAAAAAAAGAGGTGGCGAGGGGGGGATGAAATTTTGAAATTGCGTACGTAAATAGTTCAGTGGTATTTCGATGATCCGCTGGTCTGGTGGTCCGGTTACTCAGTGGTCCGTGTGGGCGCTGAGCTTTTTATTCAGTCGTTTTTTTGTTGTTAAAGTGTTGGCGAGATAATTCTCTTCTCCCAGCCTATGGGGGAGGATGCAAAAACCCCGCGATTTTGGTGACGCATACAAGAGGAGAAGACCTCCCCAACTGGAGGCAGCTACCCAGAGATTGAGCAAAAAGAAGAAGAAATGAAATGAAAGAATGTTGATCTTAGATGATCACACAGCCTGATCGGAATGAGTACTCTGGCTCTTAGGAACTTTATTGGCGTGAGCCTCGGTGGGCACTGCGCCATTGCAACTCACGCCTTAAGGTTTGACATGCCTTACAACGACTTCTGCAGAAGGTGCAGAAGAAATTCGAGTGCACTCTCCTCCCGAAGAAGAAGATGGACAGGAAGAAAACAAAGAACAAACCAAAACGATCTCTTGCCATGTCTCATGTCTCACACTAAGCCGGCTGAGGTCCATCTCGACTTTTGCGCCCCACCCCCTTGTTGATATACGTTTTGTGTTGCGTTGTTTCAAATGTTCAGAATCGAAGATTCTTCTGGCTGGAGCTAAGTTGTGCGTAAGATCTACTTGGCTTAGCCACCTAAGGCCTCGAAGTTATGACTGCCTACGTTCTGGCCGGTTCATCGATGTCGTGGGTCCTTTCTCGACGACGAGCATATACTTTAAGTAGCGTTAGCTTACCGCCAGACTAGCATTTTCCGCTTCCGCGGGCGCTCACTTATCGCCAGACTCACATTAGCAGCTTCCGGTTCAACGACAACAAAGTCCTCATTGACGGCATGCTGTGTTCGAACAATGGCGTCAACTTCGCCCGCGCATGCTAACAGTTGTACAGACAGTCTTGCACGATCTTCTCTGGGACATGGCAGCGTAAGCGTGAAAGCACAAGTTACCGTGGAATTACAGAACAAGCTCTTTAACCAGCCCACGATGATTGTTCGAGAACTTTTGCCATACACTGGTCTTGGAGTGACTTCTGCTTGCTAGCGTCAGTCACTCTAACCTAACCTACTTGGTTTTATCGCCTTAAGCGAACATTGTGAGTGTAACAAGCCTAGTGGACTATTCCCTTTTGACCACCTGCCGAAGTGAAGTCCATTCATTCATCCAATTTCAAAGTTTCCTCACTTCCATTTCTCAAATTTCAAAATCCTGCTAAGATCAGTACGCTGTCTTCTCATGGATCAGCAGAAACTTTCGACACAAAGCTAATTGGATGACACAATCGAATTCACTCTTAGCAAGTGCCAGCACGGAGCCAGCCAGCACACGCAGCCAGCAATGACCAGACCAAAAATGTAGCACGAACAGGACGACAAGAAAGTGTTCAGAATACTAAAACAATAAATTCAATAAAAGACATGATACCTGCCAGAGAGAGAGAGAGAGAGCCATCCTCCAACCATTGACACCATTTGAATGCATTTTCCTTCACTCCGTCTTCGTCCTGGACGACTCCTCCGTGCAGAAGAAGGAAATTTAATTTTCTGATTCTCCACTTTGCATGTTGCTTCCTGCATCTGGAAGATGAATTCCACTATGAGCGTTCGAATGCAAAAAAAAGGGGGGAGATGGGATGTTTTGTTTATGGCCCGAAATCGGATATCCGTGCGAAGAAGTTGATTTCATTTCTGAGTCTTGTTTGGAGTTTGCGAATGCTTCTCTATCGGATCGTCAGGGCTTAATTGGATTATGCATCAATGGGTCCTAAGTTTTTGGCAACAAATTGAGTTGGATCTTAATGAGAAATTTGCTTGCGCATAAGATAGGAGAATTCTGAAGGCGAGGAAGAGGAAGTGAGTGATGAAGGTTGGCTTGTTTTTTTTTTTTTTTTGCTCTTTTCGAGGATTTGGTAAAGAAGACAAGGGAGACGAAAGACTGTTTTCTGCTGAACTTGAGGAAAGGAGTGCTGATCAGTGGCACTTACAATCAGATGGATAGACGTTCAGGACAGGCAGATGATAGGCAGTGATATGATGAGGTGCAAGGCCACTTTGGGTGCCATTTAATCGCACTTAACGGCAAGAGACGCCAGGGAGGTGGTTGCATGAAAGAGGCTTTCTAATATTTGTTCCTCCCTTTTAAGCTTAGGTTTGATTGAAGTGGCTGGTTGCTGTCACACTTTTTGTTGCGATTCCACTCGAATTGACTAACTCCTTTAACTAAAACTTCACCTGGATGCCGTTCGGTTTTCTCAAATTGTTGTAAACGTAGACTTAGTTCCAGTGACTAGTGAGACCACTGCACGAGCATAGGAAGTGATGTATAGTCTCCACTTCCTTTTCATCAGAAATCATTGTAAGGGACAAACATACTGCGGTCATGTGTGGCAATTGGGCAGTGGCCTGTTGAGACTTGGATGAGTGCAGGCTTCCTAAGTCTGAGCAGACAGAGTGACCGTTTAAGATTAAGTCCTAGGCACCACCAACTGTTTTGATTGTATAAATCTTTAGAAGAAGGTAGGCTGTGTCGAGGGGCCACACTTAGCAAGTTCAACTGATTTTCAATTACCCTCTATATCGAAGATTGCAGGCACTTACATCAGGTGTATATTAAAATGCTCAACTATCTCGTCAAGAGACAAGAAACTCTTTGGAGTAGACATCTAAACCCACCCCTTCATCGGTCTTCGATCCCTCTGTGCAGAGGATCGTCTAGCTTCTGATTCTCAGACTTTCATTACAATATACGGGGAATGCTACCAGAGATGTTATTCTCGAAGAAGGTAGCCGGTGTTATTTCTCGTTGTAGAGTCCTTCATGTGTCCTTCATTGAATTCGTTGACAATTATCGGGGTAACTCCTCGGCGTGATATCAGGTGAGGCGAGAAACTCTATGTTAAATGTCTGCTTCTTCGATGGGCTGATCGCGTGGTTCGATTGTCTCCAAGGTGTGCCTTGAATGCGATTCCGTCTGGTAGGCGGGGCGATGTGGTCGGACCAAGTCCCAAAACTCGCCTGAATGCGCTTGGGCATAGCGCCTGGTAAGTTAAAGTCGTCGGCGGAGGTTGGAGATCTATCGTGAATGCTTTCCCCTCGTGACCCCCCAGTTGATCATACGAGTCACTGAAGACTAGATGAGAATAGTTGTGTGACCGGTGCTGAGTTGGATCCATAGTCGAAATGCATTCCGTTTCACACATCTTTGCTGGGTTGCTGCCTGTCTTTCAAATATGTCCAGGAGGCCAGAGTCCAGGGAGGTGGAGAAGTATGTTAAGTGGAGTAGATTGAGTGCTTCTTACACATACAGGCACAGTCGTTGTACTCAGTTAAGTGTGTGCATAAAGACTTCTCTAGGGCTGTTCACCACACTGAGAAACTGTGCATTAGCCTCCAGCTCTGATCTCTATGTCCATCCAATGACATGCTTACATTAGTATTTACATATTTATTAGAATATTGTTTCCTTACCCTGCTGCTCTGAAGGAGGCCTTCCTGGATGTTATATTTCCACCTTACACCGTTGACGATGATGGTACCCAGAATTTTTGCGTTGGCGGATAATTGTAGGGTAGTGCCTGGTGATGTCGCAGAGAGGTGGCAAGGACGAAGATCTAAGCCGGGCTACCGCAAGTGTGCAGCCATATTTTTCCTCGAGACTCTTAGCCTTTTGCAAACAGACGATGCGAGTAAGAAGATCTAGAGTAATCCGGTTCGGTCCCAGTAATCGCGAACGTAAGACAACTTGGTTTTGGGAGCAGGAGGGAAAGGCACTTTGGTGCAAGCTCCGACCCTGCGTGTACCACTGGTCTGACAAGTAACTGGGAGTGATCCCCGTTTAATTGCGACAATATACAATTTTCAAAGGCAATAATATGGGTGGTACAACAGTCTTAGGTGGGCTTTGACGAACGTACCAAGTTACGTCCCGTGTTGCGCTTGCAATTGTTGTATCACGAGTGGAGGAAGTCAACCAAACGTTGCATGACTACGAACGGCGAAGTTTGAGCATCATATTCTGTACAGAATTACTCCCTGAACACTGTCAGAGAGCTGCAGCCGTGAATTATGAAAGTAAGTAACTTTGAGGACTCAACCTGAACACCCAGCAGCTAGTCACCACTCCAGACAGGATTGCTTCTTGAGCGCTGTCAGAAACTCCAAAGATGTGGAGCCGTGATTCTTAAAAAGTTACTGCGTCGTGAATTGAACCTGTATACTCTGCGGGGGCATCGACGCCCGCGAGAAGGGTGTCACTGGATCAGTCAATTTTACATTCGTTTTACATTTAATCTTGTGTGTCCAGAGAAGAGTTGAAACCCAGGTACACACTAAAGCCCTTACTTGCGCCTAAAAAAACAATCCTTAGGCCTTAAAAACCAACTTCCTGTTCATGAACAACTGATTTAGCTGACCACAGCTCTTCTCTTTCAGAACTTCCCTGAACACTTTGGTCTCACTCCCTTTCCGTCCGCCACACGAGAGAGATGAGACAAAAAAAATGGTAGCCAAATTGCAAGTTCAACAGTCGCTGTCGGTTTTAATTGGAAAACTTTGTTAAATTGAATCCAAAATCTAGAACTCAGAATTCCAGGAACACTGCATGCATGACCATGTGAGGATTCCAACCCTCCGCCATAACTTCCAGTTCTATTGAGTGTGACATCAAACAGTTGGCTCACTTACAAGTGAATACATGCCCATGTTCTCCGCCGTCTGCACGGAGAAGTGATGCTCCTGTGGCTAGGGTGCAGCCTAGTCGGTTCATCCTTTGAACTTTTTCCACTGGAGGTACAACGAGCGTACATGGAGACGAACTTCGCTCTGCGGTTGTGCTGTTTCAAAATGTCAGCCGAGGATAATTCAAACCCTGATAGGCAAAACTTTATCGTTTCCTTTCGATTTCTGCTTCGCTTGTGAGAGTGTAAGAGACCAGAGTCAAGTGAATCTTGGGGACAAACCCTTTTGAGACGAGGAACAACAAACAGAAAAAATAATTTCGCATCGGTTGACTCAATGTCACCTTTTGACAAGGCCAATTTTATGTCACATTACTTTTGAAGAATTCCCTTTGATGACGCACATGCCATTCATGAATGTGCATACAGCATGAGTCTGGAATTCGTGCTGAAAGTTTGCGTCGTCGTCGCAAGGACAGTTGACGGCGGCAGTTGTTTTGAGATGACAAATGACCTTCGTGGAAGTTATGAAGGTTATCCGATGGATGGGAGGGCTCCCTTGTCGATTGTTGAAGAAGTCAAGGCTGCAGACATGAATGATAAGAAATGCTGTTTGAGAGATATGATGGAGTTCTTGGAGGCTGAGGCTGGTTCAATGGCACTCGGGATACCCCCCGGGGTTTGTTAGACATTCAGTGCTTAGACTGTGTGCTGGGTTAATGGTGCTGTGTGCCACTGGCGTCTTGTTTGACATTCAGGACGGTGAGTGTCCAAAAAGCAGTTCACACATTGTGACTTTTATTGATTTGCAACTTCTTCTCAGGTGACGCTACATTTCGGACCCAATTAAGTAATCTGTGAGTCCTTTGTGTCAACAGAAGTTGTGAGAGGTTCTTTCCCATCTATGAACTACGCCAAGCGTCCTCTATTGGCATGCCGCCTCAACAAAGAAGGCTTTCTTGTGCGATCTTGGTGCAGCTGCGTGCTGTGAGGCAACCGAAGTTGGTTGAGATCCTTTCCCACATGGGAGCATCCCCACGCGTCCTCTGTTGCCAGGCTACCTTGCGTGATCTTGGACTAGCTGCCTCCTGTCAGGCAATCGAAGTTGATTGAGATTCTTTCCTAAATGGGACGTCCTCACGCGTCCCCTGTTGCCAGGCTGCCTCAGCCAAAAAGGTTGTCTTGCGTCATCTTGATTCCGCTGTCTCTTGTGAGGCAACCAAAGTTGTTAGATGTCCACTCTCACTTATGGGTGTCTAGGTATGAAAGCCCCAAGAAGCACTGCTCCGAGCCAAGTTGCCCAGGACCTAGCCACCTTTAGCGCTGGAATTCAATCCATTGCACTCCACTCCACCGCAACTCAAGCACTCTGCACTCACTCTCCTTCTCACTGCTGGCCTCTCACCACTTCGCCCGCCCAATGGGCCCCCGTTCCCTTCTAACAATCATTATAAATTGCCCACTCACTACGCGCTCCCAGCACCCCGACGAATGCAAAATCACCTCCAACCCCATTCAACTCGCCCCAGCCCTGCACAACACAGTGTTGATGTGTCAACAGCAATGGTCTTATTAATTATGGCTCTGGCAACGATCAAGGCATGGTTATTATGGTAATTACTTCCAAACGGAAGCCGAAGAAAGCCATCTAACGCTTCGATACTATTTGCAATCTGTTTCATTGGCGAGAAATTGGAAGTTATTAGTCTCAGCCACCCACCCTACCACCCATCCACCCATCCGACCCTTTTTTACTTCAAACTTGCGCCCACTCGCCACTCCCACTCTCCGTCGACCTCCCACCCTGTGCTGGATACGGTTCCTTGCATATTTCGATCACGTAAAGTCGTTAGAAGAAATTAAGAAATAAAAATTTTGTCGCGCACCACTTTAATCAGCTACGCTACGTAAATTTTTAATTAGGGCCTCACGTACATTTTATAGTAGCGACGATACGAAGAAGCGAAGCAAGCGTAGCGTGCAATAACCCCTGTTTAGCATGTGCACTCGCTTTCACTCTCTCTCACTCTCCTGTGCTCCTGATCTGCTCGTCCCTGTCGGTGTTCGTCTATGAGGGGATGACGTGGAGGGGGCATATTGTTTTATGTTATTTTTTGTGCTTCCTTTCTTTCCGCATTCCTCTCTCGCGAGAGGAGCTTTAAGACAATTGGCCTCTGACACAGAACAGCGTTTCGGCGCGTCGCGTCGCTCAGCCCTCAGCAATGGCTTCCTTATTTTCCTTGTCCCTTCTGGAGATGAAATCCCTCTTATGCAGAGTGGCGTGGTGGAGGCAGGAGAAGTCGAACGAGAAAAGACGGGAATTGTCTGGGAGACAGTAAAATGCCGTCTAATTATGTTTTGTGTGTTCGGCGACCAAAAGAAAAACACGAAGGACGAATAAATAGAGGCTGACTATGGCCCCACCATGGGTGGATGGGGACACGGATGGGGGGAGCGCAGCCAGGAAGCCATTAAAGGGATTTGGTGGGTCGCATAAATTGTAATTAGCCGCACTTGAGACAAGACAGTGTGTCCTGTCCTGTCCTGGCGGTGAGAGGGAGCGGACGCGCGCCGTTTTTGATGTTAAGCAGAAAGGGACTTCCGATGTCCTGCTATTGACCTTTTAGCTTGCAAATGAATGTTTTAAGTTGTTTGGAAACGAAAAATTCACTCGGTACGTGTTGAGATTTGTTGGGTCTCCGAGGGATTGGTGGCTATTTTTGGACTTTTTTCCGGGATTCCTTCACAAAAGTCGATTAAGTCACCTTTTCTCGGGTGGGCTCTTTAATGTATTAACCATATCCTTGGTCCCATTTTTCTTCGGTGTGTAACCTAATCACATAACACTCTCAAACTTCACACGGATTTTTGAGCTCAGAAAGGAAGGGACACTGGGCTTGTTTGCAAGTAGGATTTACTCCTTTTTCTTTTCATTCTCTTTGTTGCCATGCGAATTGCGTGGGATGAGGAGGAGGAGGGGGGGGGGGGGATAGGTTGAATTTGAATCTATTGGGGAAAGGTATTCGATGGGATTAGCTGCAAATGGGTTACGCACTCACCTTCATCTTTGGATGGGTTTAATTTCAAAGGTGTCCTGTGATGGGATTTTATGGTTAGAATAAGAATAGTAGAACAGCGTTGAACTGATAAGAGGTCCTTTGTGGATTTTAATCAAGTATTCCTGAATTTCTTTGGGGCCTACGCAGCCTTCTCCTATTTTTGAGGGTGGACTTGGGCCTAACTTTCCTATCAGCCACTCGTTTTCTTATTTTTTTGTTAAGTCCTACTCCGTACCAAATTTGAACCTCCAACTGGAATCGTACAACGCAAAGAAGCATGCCATCGATTAAGGCGGCGAAAGTTGGATGGTGCCGTTCGCCAGTTGAATGCGTCTCCATAAACGCAGCCCTCTCAGCTGCACTGCTCCACAGAGGCGAATACTCTTCAGAGCGGGTCAAAGTTGTATGTCTACATGCCCCAGCCAAGTCAAGCATTGGATCCTTCTGTGGCTGGCGATGCTTGTTAACTCTCCACAGACTTGAAGTCGAAAACTCTTTGGGCAGGATCTAAGTGTCCTACTCTATATGGCCTAGCAACGTTGAATCAGTAGACCCTTGGATGGACTTATACCGCATCACAGATTTCAAAAATTACTATTTATGGTACGTCGAATTTTTCCTTTGTCTACTGCTTTCTTCTTCAGTGACTTTTTCCCTCTCGCCCCAAGAATGATGTTGATGAAGTCACATGACAGCTGGTTGAGACGCTTTTCGAAGGACTCCATGAGTTCGTGTCCGACCTGATGATGAGAGCAAGAGTTCTCTATCGTAATCCTGCACAAACGCCTTCGGGTAAGGGGCTAGAATGTACCCAAGGTAGGCATGCCTGTCGTAAGTGGCGACTAAAATCCATCCAAAAATGCAATGAGTACAGCAAATGGATGTCATCCCCCAAATTGTAGTCTAGCTTCGCTGGGAAGTCCACTTAGGAAGTCAGTAAATCCTGTCTCGATCGCATGTGGCCATGTCTTGCAGACGAACTGGTGCCTGTGTGTGGTTCTGAAATTTTAACTCCACATCGGCAGCTTTGTTAGACTTCTTTCCTTGTCCCCTGTGAAGCCCATGTTTTCTGTGGAGCTCGCAAAGAACTCTCATTGTTCGATATTGCGTTGCCTTGTACGCGTTCAAATTTCCGTGTATATGCGTCCATGTACTCGTTCATTAACCACGGATGTTTCACATCAGCTACAGCATCTTTGATGGCACTTTGACGATGCGTCCAATCTCCTTCGACTATTTGTGCGGGCGGCGTGTCGTCGAACTCAAGTATAATTCTTGGGCGAGTCGATTTGCAAGGATCCTGGCGTGGTGTGGTTTATGGTATTCTGCCTCTGGTGGTGTTCCCTATCGACTCCAATGTTTCTCTTGATGATTGTGTTCTTAGCCTGGCTACATGTCTCTCTTGGTTCCTCGGAAAGTCGGGCCATCTAGAATCCTTTTGTAGTAACTGACGTCGATCAGAATGTGATCATTCCACTTGACAACAGACAGGCGGCCTATAGGGTTCCTTTCGAATGATGCGCATGGGATTGATTGCCTCCGGCCACTGGATTGGTTGTCCTTTATTTTCCCTGGACAGAACAGCAGCCAGACCAACTTCTTCCCCACACTCACTTCAAACGTTTCCCTCAGCCTGACATTTAAAAAAAAAAATAAAACACATCCCTACAATGTAAGCCAAGGCATCGGAGATTAATGATGATGTGTCTGTCTGGCGCTAGACAGAGTCTCTCCCACCATGTCATAACTCCGACGTAAAATCAAATTTTATCGCCAGTCAAAGGCATCAACTGCTGGCCGTTAACAAGTGAACGATCTCCCCTATCCGAAGCTTTATGATGCGACGCAGCACTAAATGTTTTCAATTTCGCTACCATTCCTCATTCACCCGTTCATCCATTCTCCAGGCACGCACTCCCTTAATGGAGCCATAACATTTGAATTTTGCTCACACAATGTGGGCGTCCGGGCACTGCCGCTTATCGGAGGATTTCACTTAATTTATTTTCAATTGTCATCTCCTGTGTATCTGTTATTAATCCATTCCCCAGTCTACACTCTACATATCGAATATCCTGACAGCAGTAATCTCAACTTAAAAATAATGTCCTTACACGCTATTAACGTACTCGACTCCGTTCTCCGTATCTGTCTTCGAGTGCGTGCGTGTGTTCGTTTTCTACGACAATGAATAAAGGTTCCATTTGACAAGTCATCACCACGACGAGTATGGGAGTCTGGCGACGGGTGCTTCAAATAAATTTGTATACACAACGACTCCTTGCCGATTATCCTCGGTAGGCCTCGGCCTTACCTGTCTCTCGCTCTGCGTGTGCCTCCGTGTGTCTGGTCTTGTGACAATTTATAGCGGAATCCTTGTGAATTCATAAATCTCAAACGAAAATTACTCATTTATCGTTGTGCTCACCCACAACCACAAGCTCCTCTGTGTGTCTGTGCGCCGGTGAAAACTAGGCTAGACCTAGTTCTTCCAATCTTTGACAGATTTCATAATTTATATATTCCCGTTCGATAATTTATTGCTGACATTTGTCGACAAATTTATGTGGCCCAGCCAGTGCCGTGAATAGCGTTGTCATAAAGTAAGATATTCACTCTCGAATCCTTTTTCGAGTGGCATGCACGTTCGTCGTATGCCAGCAGTTGGTTGGTGAAGTGATGGGGCAAAAGGGGGGACAGGCAAAAAGGACTTGAAATTACCAAAATAAACATAATCAACGAGTCGAGGGAGGATATCTTCGATGAGTTTATTATCGTTATTATATCGGGAAGTCGTCACGAAAGCGAATCGTCGTCGGCCCGGTGGGTCTTGAGCGCCGCGCACCGTTTGCCGGTGCGGTCGTAAATTGGTCGGGGGTATGAGGGCGGCCCGGCGAATGAATACATTTTGTCCTTTTCTATGGGTGTTATTGGATTCAATAAATGTTGTTACTATCGAGGTAAATTTGCGCGCCATGTTATTTGTGGAAAATTGTGGAAGCAACACATCGAGCAGGTGGCATATTATTCTCATAATTTACGAGTGCTCTCAATCGATAGACATGCCTAATAATAATTGAAATCAAATAATCCGTCGACTGGATGGCTGTCGGCTTATGGTTGTAACGTTCGGGCCGTTTCAATTGCTCGGCTATTGATTCGGGGCTTAGCCTAAAAATAGGCAAGTGTTTCGGGGGTGGCTTTTGATGGAAGGCTTCGAATGGAAATCAATGTCAGTGGTCACGTGCACTTACTGAAAATGAAGTCATTTTCATATACTCCCTTTAACCAACTAGCTGGTAGAAGATCGCTCTTGGAGATCCAAATAGCTGGAGACTGTAGCGCCACACGAAGAAGGAGATGATAGCATGTTTCCTGAGTTCAGATTCTGTGCAGTATTTGCTCCTGCTTAGTGCTTACAAGAAACTACGAAACTGGAAGAGCGCTATGAGACAAAAATACGTTTGCTTCATTCGAATCAGTTTTAGTAGGTATCAGTAGACATGGAATGGGAATGGCCATCGCCTTTGTTACATAATTCCAGTCATCCGAGGGTTTCTTGGTTGTCACACTGCATGAGCTTGCCCTTGTCAGCTGTCCGAAGATTGAAAATAATTCTCTCCTCTCATCTTCAGCCTAATGAGTTCCCATGGATTTTCATTCGTTCTTCTTGACTTGTATAATCGAACACGGTCACCTGCAGATTGTCTTTTCCTTTTTCGAATAGTTTGGTATTTTAGCTTGTGTTACTAGAAATTTACTCAGCGAGACGACCTCTTTTAGAGACCTCCAAACCAGCTGCTTGGCGGATCACGTTCCTGCCTGTAGTGAGCAAGAGTTGTTTCGCTCCATCGTTTCTTGTAGAGGAAGACACCACTTGGTCGACTAGAAGTTGCCATACCTTAGCATCCATGGTAAGACTCTCTGGAAGCTGTTTCAGAGGTGGTTGTTGAACTCAAGATTTGGCTGCGATGGTCAGCAGATGTGCCATTCACCGAAACAGACCTCGGCGACACTTCATTCCTTCATCAAGAGGAAAACCGCTCACGATCTCGATCCTCCAAAAGGGACCAGATCACAGCATCCACAGTTTCTATTGAGCCGCAGCTGGTAGTCATTTTCAAGGCTTTGGCTGCTCCTGAGGGTGAGGTCAGTGGCCTAGCTACTCTCCGGATCTGTCACCTATTTCTGCTACTGATGCGCCATACTGTCTAGGTAGGCTTTATTGTCGTGTCATAGTTTTGCGAGTATTTCCTTTTCTTTTTTTATGAAATCCGGTTTCAGAGGATATTTTTTTCCCCGGATTTTGGTTTTGTCTAGATGACACTCACTCTCCAACCTCGAGTTCGCTTCTTCTATACAAAATTACAGTGAGGAAGCTTGGTTTCACCACGTCACTCCTTCTTTAGGCACTAGACCATGGCTCAGAAATGCTTGCATTGTGTATGTGGATCAGATATGGTAGACTTTTCAGGATCAACATATCCCTCTGTCAGCTTAACATTTTATTTAGCTACTGTACACCTTGATAGAGAACATCTCGTCATGTGAAGGTGTAAGAGCTTATTTTTGTGCGTTTTTTGACAAGATATGCGTCGTCACAGGGAAAATGAAAGAGTCACACATTAGATCTTGGTCGATCTTGGCGCTCATATGAGATGCCTCTGCAATTGTCTGGTTATGGATCCCTGACAACTTTTCCAATTCAGTCCTCGAGCAGTCAGTCAAGTTCATGCGTTTGGACGTTCCCTTCAGAAATTCAAGTGATCCGTGGGGCTTCAAACTTAGGATTTTTCTGAAGAGGAAAATAACAGACTGTAGTACAAGTTGCTATCACACGTGGCAAATCTCCTGAAGCCTTCTAGGCTGATGATGGGGATTGCAGAGAAGTAGACTCTCTTTTTCTTGTGTCATGGTCGTCTGAGTTGGCTTTGTGGAGGTTTTTGATTCCCCACTCACATTGGAGTATCCCTTTTTTGGTTAGTTGGTGAATAAAGTTTAATTTTTCGTCCCACCAGAGATGGGAAAGGCTCCGTCTGTACA
Source organism: Eristalis intricaria (assembly GCA_964034865.1). NCBI lineage: Eukaryota > Metazoa > Arthropoda > Insecta > Diptera > Syrphidae > Eristalis > Eristalis intricaria. The sequence continues at coordinate 3,274,611 of OZ035874.1, read as the reverse complement.
CCTACACCATCTCACTTACGGTGACCTAATTGCGAGTACTGCTTGCTAGAAGTCAGCCCCAGCTTATACAGAGAGTACGCAATAGAGCAGATATATGTTTAGTAGACGCATGGTCACGTGGTGGCAATTTTACGCATGACAATGTTTTCTTCCATCCTTTCCTTTCTGTCATTTCAAATTTCAAATTTGTTAGTTCATTTAAGTCGTACATATGGTCCTATTCGAATATTCCCTTCCATTTCAAAAGTAGTTCAGGCTTTTCATTGCCACACCAACATAAGGTTGACGAGAGCAGCACCCTGATAAAAGTACGTCCGAAGAGATATTTCTTCTTGTGTTTGGGATGAGTCTGTCCAGTCTATCGATCTCTGATAGCTCCAATCCACTTGTCCACACTCAAGCTAGACCACTCCACTCCCTATCTTCCAAATCAATGTCTTCCAACTTCGCTATTTCGAGTCCATTTGATTGACCATCAGCAACACATTCCTTTCATACCTCCAAGCTAAAAAGTGGATGAAAAATGAAACAAATCCTTCACCAGACAAACCTCTTCAGCAAAATTCCCCCTTGTGAGGACAAATTGATTTGTTGTCTGGATCACATCACACTCGAGAAAATCAATCAGCATCCTCCCCCCCCCCCTCCCCGCAGCTGAATCTACTTTTTATACAACCCCCACCCCCAAGTCGACGTGAATAGACACATCCAATATTCCACTCCCCGAACAGTCGCATTTTTTAGCGTTTCCATTATTCGCCGCAAATTAACCATATCAACGTGATCATCAACAATCTTCTCCAGCAATCTGCAGCCCCCACCCCGGCCAGTGTCAGCGCCCCTCATGGCCATCGTTGACGCAGAGGAGACAAGAAAAAACATAAAAGAAAAAAACCTCAAAACACCAAGAGACATTGTCACCACTCAACTGACAGAACAAGAAGGGAAACAGAACGAAAATCATTGAGGGCGGGAGGTGGCGAAAATATTTCCATATCAGTCCATCAAATTTTTCCACCATCCGCATCTCAAGAGGAAAATCAAATTAATGGACGAAAGTTAGTTCCCATAAAAAATTATGCTTTGCATAAAACCGTTTGAAGATTGTCCCACCACCATCAACACTAACCTAACCTCTCCACCCAGCTCCCACTCCGATCCGATTCTAGCAAGGACACTCTCTCCCGCTCCGGTCTCCATTCCCGGTTGACGATTCCAAAGGGACCGGGGCCGAAATAACGTTTGAATGCAAATGCGATCGAGGGCGGACGGCGAATGTCCTTTCAAGAATCCACGAGGGTATCTAAAGAGTGACAGAGGGAGAGAGAGAGAGTGAGAGAGGCGCAGAGACAGCAGACGCGCATAGTACACTCAAGAAGCAGTGACAGTTTATGTATTCCACTTCCACTTGGAAGTTCATTCGCTTGCGGCTTATGGTGTAAAATTAAGTCCTGCATTGTAAGACGTTGCTGTGGAGTATGATATTTCTTAGCGATTTGTTTTACGGTTACGTTTCGTTATGCTCCCCCCGATGGACTGACGATGAACATGGAGATGAGACCATCTCGGTTGGCAGATAAAATTTGACCTTGGCGTTGAAGCTCAGCTCGCAGTTTGTTCACCTTCGGATGGTGGATTAATGTCCTCGCCACAGAGCCAAGCACTGACATAACGAACACATGTTAAGTCACAGCTTGTGATCATAAAGCATATGTGTGCTGCATCGCACGACGTGGGGAGTTATTGCAGGTGAACGATGCCGTGGGAGACTCCCAGCGACGTAAAACCGTCAAATTACGTGTGAATTGAGTAATTTCATCCGTGCGACGGTGGGACCCCGTGGAAGTTGAAGCATTATGTAACGTGGATTAATTCTAATGAAGGGAGCGTGAAATTTGATGATTTCTGGCAGGAAATTGACGTGGAGCGTTACGAAATGATGTGAGGGCTTCGCTTGGAAAGTGTGGCGAGGAGTCAGCAAGCAAGTCAGGTTCATTGATGTTGGGTGATGGCATTTGATTTGGTTTTTCTGCAGAAGGTTGTTCATTGATTCATGGGGAGGGGGAAGAGATGATGTCCACCAGAAGAAACAGCGGGGAGTCGTAAAGGGGGCGTCAATCACTGAAAATGTGCTCCTTTTTCCACACGATAGTGGAGACCACTTTAGACTGCCCACCCACCCTTGTAACAATCGACTTGCCAACTTAGTCCATATCAGTGCGGGTTTACTTACTTAATTAGATGGAGCTACAGTTCGGGGTGAACCTTGGTCTCAACTAGCCTCGCCAGCTAGCACGGTCTTTAACTACCTGCCTCTAGTGGCGCACTCCAAGCCGGTTAAGGCCCCCTGTGCGCGCCAACTAAAGCGAGGTCTTCCTCTGCTGCGTTTTCCATCCAGGTTAGATTCGAAAGACTGCGGGCCGGATCATTGGTGTCTCCCTCTTCGCTCTACATGTTCTAGCCATCTTAAGCGGCTGATGTGAAGTTTTTTGTTCGTCGTTGAATCTACTTCTCCCCGTCAACGCATACGGGACCATATATTATCCAAAGAACTATGCTCTCGAGCCGACTCAGGATATCCTCTTTCGCTCTTGACAAAGTCCATACTTCAGCGCCATAAATTAGTATTGGGATGATCAAGGTCTTATATAGGATCTCCTTAAATGTTAGGGATAGGAACTCTTCAAACACACCTCGGCAGAGATAAAATGCAGAGTTACTCTTTCCAATCGCTGTTTCATTGGGCTTAGAAGGGAATTGAGTAGTCCCGAACCACTAAGGAGATCCTATATGAGACCTTGATCATCCCAGACCTGCTGTATAAACTGACACAAACTAAATTCGACGAATGTGTCGTTGGTCGCTTCGAAAGGAATGACCTTGGCATACTTTTTGGTCCCGTATGTTTTAATGGCGTTCGGAGGAACAGCCTGCCCGAAGAACTCTATCCACTAAATTTAGATCTCGTCTCAGATGGCTAGCTCGAAAAGATTCTATCCCCGAAGGACAACGCAGTAAAGGAAGACCACGCCTTAGGTGTCGGGCACAAGATGAAGGGGACCTCAACGGGCTTGAAGTGCGCAACTGAAGGGCGGCAAGCTAAAGACCGTGCTAGCTGCCGAGGCTAGTTAGTTGACTCTGACGTGGAAAGTACTTAAATCAGATGAACGAACGTAGCTGGAGGCAAATACCACAATACCGAGATGGATGGAAAGGCATGTTGGCTGAGCCCCAGGTCTACCCCGGACTGAAGTCTTTATTTATTATCCAACAAGCCAGCGTAAGAAGAGCACCGAGCCAAGCCAACGCTGCCACCTACCACAACTGACAGCCCTCCATCCCATGAATTCCCTTCCTAGACAGTCTCTTAAGACCCCTTCCCACCACCAATCCACTCAACTTCACTTCATTATTGAAATTACGAACTCCCTCCACCGAAAACAACAATGAACCATTTAAGCTCCAAAGTTTCCACGACAACTAGGCCATCCCACAAATCATCGCCGCATCGCCGTATCGCATCACATCGTGTTACACTTTGTTGAGTCTAAACATTTCAATTTCGCTCAAACAACACAAATGTCCTTGCACACGATTCCAAGCGACTAACTCCAATCATTCCAGGCATTCCATTGTCGGATAATTCAATTTACGTGAATTTCACGTGCATAAACCCGCACAATTAGTACCGAAAAACGTCCTAGACTGTGCACAAAACAATTGGCAATTAATGCTGATCCCAGTTGGGAGTGCCACCGCATATCTATCCAGCATCCCACCCAATCCAGCCTCTGGCATTGGCAGTTATCGTTTTGTATTTGCTCTCGCAATTAATTTCACTCCATGGGATCGCACCAAAAGCGAACGCATCGCACGCAACATCCGTGTACTGTGAGGCCTTTTGTTTGTGTCGGGCGGAGGGGATCGGGTCCTCAGACAGTATGTGACGAAGCGATTGCCTTGGCAACGAAATTTTCCACTCGACTATGTCATCATCATTGTCGTCATCAGGAGCCGACGACGACGACGACGACGGTATGGTTCTGCCGCCTGCCGGTTGCCAAGGCCGGATACACTTGCAGTATGGGTAATCGAATACGTCATCTCCTATATCCCGAGTGTCATCTGCCGAAGTCATACCGCCTTTTTCTGTATGCGCGAGTGTGTGAGTGTGTGTCTGCCTATTGAAGACTGAAGGCATTTCAAGAATTCCTCACACTTGGGAACACTTCAAGTTCACGGCTGATGAACACTTTCAGCAAGAGCTAAGCTTTGGTGCTACCGCCATCCATCCACCAGTGTGCAGCCCATGTCATGAACGGATGAGCCCTTTAATTTTGCATATGCCTTTGTGACACCAGCCCATTGGCTAGACGGGAGCACATCTAAAATGGATTAAGCATCGAATGCTCGCTCGTAAGTTTACAATTTCAACGAGATTACGTCGTCGGACCGGGCGGCGCATTACTCAACACTTTCCCGGCTCTAGCCTCAGTTGGGTTGGAGCTAACAATGGGGATAGTGTAGAATTTCGTCTGCATCCTTGAAGCCTTTTGAAACAAAAATCATTGAATGGAGTACACGCCCTGTCGCCCCACCCAGGCTGCCTGTCGAAAAATGAATACGGCTTAGGGGGTTGCTTGATAGATGGGAATAAATGACCGGCCACGGGAATGGGGCTGGGATACGAGCTGATAATGAGAAATCCTTGACAACCATTTGAATGCGAATGCCTTGGACCTTTCTTATCGTTGCGGGCAGCAGAGGGACAACATTTGATCCTTTTTCTGATTTATTTGACAAGATGAAAGGGATCAAAAGCTGTCGCCTCACATCAATGGGCAATGATTGGTTGGATATGGACTCCCAGGTCCTGGCGGTGGCAGCACGTTAACATTCAGTGTGTCTTGGTCAAACGGGGATGAGGGCGAGGGATTAAATTTGAAAATTCATTTTCTCTCATTAAGTAGTTAACAGTGGCAACCATTTGGGATTTTAGTTTCTCATAAGGATTCGTTGGGTGGGATGGGAAAGGGAGGGGATTTTTTGATTAGTGTCAGTTTGGTTGGGGTTGTGACACGTTAATTGCGACGGCATGACTTTAGAATTTTAAATTATCTCCAACCGGTGGGTGGCTGTGTAAAGAGCTGGCCGTTGTCGTGTTAATGAAAAAGGGGTGGTAACTGGGAATTTTAGAAATTCCGCTTTATGTTGGCAGCTGTTCAGGAGCCCTCCCTGGAGATCTATGAGACAAAGTGAAGAAATGGGCCGGAGAAGATGGATCGAAGAGTTGCCTTGAAAACGTATTGAAGTCAAGACACTGTCAACATGTTTGTCCGTCTAAGCGTGTTGTTCGTATCTGTCCACGATAAGAGGTTTCAATATATTCCAAGGCGCATTCTTCTTAATCTAAGGCGCATTATGACCTCTCTCAGGGAGTACCTCTCTCCTCAGCCAACAAGCCTCTCCAACTGGGTTGCTCTTTAGTCAGCTGCTTGAATTATGCACGCCACATTGGCTAAGGTCTTAAACGGGGGCATTGTCTGGTCTCAGGTGAATTGTCTGTCCGTTTGTGATGAAAGGCTAGCTTGACCATATCACTTCTCAAACTCCGACAATATAAACTAAGGTATTGAAGGTTCCCCATACCACAACATTAAGAATCATCGCCCTCTTCTTTCTTAAATAATTTAAATCTTTCTTTAGTAAATCCCCACTCCCCCACAGAATGATTGAAAAAGAAAATTGTCCAGACACATATCTCACGCAACTTTTGCTACCCGCCTTCCAAATCTGACCACGCGAACAGTGACCACGTTGCTCTCAAATCGAATCTGTCAGGATCTCGCAAACACACACACAGCTTCTCGTGGAAAACTTTCCCGCAAATTACCTGCAAAATGCCCCCCACACACACCCAGTCTCCCGCACAGCCCGGCTAGACATCCGAAAATCCTTTCAATTAAAATAGAACCGATCCGAGAAAAGAATTCCAACTTTAACTCATTCTGGACAACCCCTAGAATCACCTCTATTCCATTCATTGCCTTCCTCGGTATCATCGGTGGGACGAAGTTCAACTACCAGTCAGCGCACTTCAGTCAGGTGCGTCAGGACGACGGGGCGGAAAGAGAGAGAGAAACTTTGGAGGTGTGGTATAAGACAACCAGACCAGACCATGGATGCCAAGAAAAAGGATTTTTGACTTAATTACAACAAATTGGATTAGCCAATAAAATTACGAGAATGGAATAGTTTTCAGAGTTTCTCCCATTTACAAGATAAACATTCGACCCCTGTCTTCCCCTCCCTTCCTCGGGCCGGTCTTAATAGCGCACGGGACAGGATGCGGATTGAAAAGAAAATCACCACCGCCACCGCCACCACTGCGAGGACCACAGCTATCATCGCACATCTACCTTTTGTGGGGTGGCCCGTGGCGGAGATGGAGACCACATTCGTGAAGCTAGCAAGCGCATGATGAATGTCGACCGAATGATTCTCCTTCCGTCTCAAAGGGAGGACATTCCAAACACCAGCCAACGGAGAGAGTGTCTGACTTAATGGGAAATGTAAAGTCCAGAGATGAGGAGACCACCGTAGACAAAAGACCGGAGACGAAGACACCGACTTCGACTTGGATTTCGACTCTGACGACGACGACGATGGTGATGCTGCTGCTGCTGCCACTGAGGATGGTGAAGCCGAGGCGAAGGCGAAGGCGATGACGATGACGCTGCCAGTAGTGAACAAACAAAAGTTTTTCTAGTTTCTCTTTTGTTTTCCGCAAAAGAAAATCAATTGAATTGTCCTTTGGACAAGAAAAAAAACAAGAAGAAAGGATACGTTTCGTATTTGCACGCCTGTCGACGGAATGAATGCATCCACACACACACACAGAGAGACAGTGACGGCGGCAGTGGCTACACATGTTTCCGAAGGAATTAAAGAGGAAGTCGAAGAAAGGAAGGCATGTCTTGGGGGATTTCTTTGCGTCTGCCTTTTGTTTGCGGTGTCCCTTCGATGGTGCCCTGGCAGCTTGATGGATGTGCATTGTTGGTGCGAGTAAATCTTTAACCGAGTCTGTGCGAGTTGGCAAGGGTTTAATCTGAGATTCTTTAATAGTTTTAAAAGATCTTTTTATTCTTTTGGGACAGGCCTGGTGGGTGGTTTCGATGGGTGGATGGAAGGGAAGTGCTTGATTTAATGGAGAGGACTTCGCGCCGCTCTTGCAGTTACTCTTCTTACGTGGTTCACTTGACTGACTGATGGCGATCGTGCATTTGAGTTCTTAGATGAGAAGCTGGACTCGACTCGGTCTTGCCTTGAATCAGAACTTCGAAGACTACGTTACCATTCAACAGTGACACCTTTCATCTTGATCTGTCGTAATTCCAGGATCCCGGTGGATGTCCAGGGAAGACGTGGGATCGCCTTTTTTGTGCATGGGCCAGTTAGCTACTTGTTAGGTTCTGAGCCCGAGAAATAGGTGCCTTCTGTCGCTGATGGTTATAGGCACGGTGCTACGAGTCATCAAGAGTTAGGTCTTGCTTCCTTAGTAGCCTTAGTTCGTCCCCTTCTTGAAACTAGGACGCTCCGAAAACCATTTTCGCTGGAGCAGAGGTGTACATGCGCTCGATGTGGCCAAGCCCGTCCAGTCCACGGATATTTGGCTTACGACTGTTGATGCCGTTCACAGCCAGAATCACACGAAAAACTTTCCTTTCGAATAGGCTTCTGTATCAAGAGCACATATCACTTAATTTAGCCCAAGACAGTTTTGAGGGTATTCGGATTCAGAAGCGGCGTGTGTGCATAGCAGCTCTTGCACGGAAAATTCTTTGCCAACGCAGCAGATCTCACATGGCTTCCTCGTGATCATCAGTGTGTTTGAGGAACTTTAGGGTGGAAAAGGAAACAATAAATACATGAGGCTGCAAATCTCAGAATGCCCTTTCACTAAACTTGGATCATTAGACGGCGCTATTAGCCTGGTAACCAGCGTTCCACCAGAGCGTGGAACATCGGCAGACTTTTTATCGGTAGAAGCGATTGGTAGTGAACCCGAAATGGGGTACCCATGATTCAGCACCGTCGAATCTATTGTTTGATCATGATTCTGGATTTCGAGAGTTCTCTGTTTTCCAGCGGGTGATCCATAATTGGACACGAGTTGACCAGATGAGGTCTCGTGAATTGGGCTTCCATCCGAAAAGGGAGGGGTCGCTATCGCATCACTGTTATCCATTTCTCCTGCCCGGTCAGCTTGGGACTCGGAGTTTGGAGGTATTTTTACCTCTTCTTCAATCGCAGTTAAAGTCGCTTCCACTTAGGTACGTGGATGATGGCTATGGCGTCTACGTAACCCACGGACAGACTTGTGAGGGATGGCCCCTTCTGCATTTACATCTGCCCCCGGCACAATCTTCTCCAATACCAGATTGAAAAATTGAGACGACAGCGCACCTCCTTGATGAAATCCAGTGCAGGTTACGAACGGCTCACAAGTTATTGATCCCAACTGCTCGGTGCTTCAAGTATGTGTTAGCGAAGTTGGATACATTTTCTCTTGATCCTGAATTCGCCCCGCTTCGAATAGTTCCTTACGAAGCCTTGTAGGCGACGGTGAATGGGCCACTAGCGAACAGATGCCAGGTATGTCTTCTGAAATTTCAATTAACAGAACATCACCACCGCCCTTGAAGAGCACTAATGGCAATCCATTTAATCCTGCGGTGTGGTTGCTTTTCACCTTTTGATAGCTTTACCGACTGCTTCACTCGTAAGGACTTAAGCTCCAGAAGATCCGTCTTGGACTTTGGTGATTTATGAGGACGAAAGACATCTTTCCTTATTGAAGACTCGACAAGACTCACCTTTGCTTCGATATGCGCGAAATCTGAAGTGACGTACGGTCGCGCCATAATTGTGGTACAAGCGCTGCTAAGAAGAGCCCAGTGATGTGTGTTTTTCCGTTGGCTCTTCCTTCCTCATTGATGTTCATTATGGACCTTGGGTAGACTAGGTTACGTTATCGGGGAGAGGGGAACAAAGGGCAACGGACAAGTTGCCCTCACTGCCGAATTTTTGACAGGTCATCATCGGCTTGTCGAGCCATCCATGTTGCTATACGCCAATCAGTCAATGGAGGCCGCCTCACATGTCTCCAGCGATCAGACTTTTAACTTGAGCAACCATCCATTAAACCAGACCAGCTCTGAACGAACACAGTTCCATCCGTCTCCTGTTCACTGAGTGCTCAACACGGCGTTAAACAATTAAATCATCAGCACCACCTTACATGAAATGAAACAAATTACACAATAGTTAAAGCCACATTTCAGCAGTTGTGAGCAATAATTTAAACATAAATGCAATTGTGGTCAATTAAAGATTAACAAGCCCGGTCGAAGGTTAGTTTTAAAAACAGACTGCGAATTGGAAAACATTTTCACAATCACTGAACACTCGTGTAATACAAAAACAAGGCGACACACGCTGGGCAGCCCACCACCTCATTACAAAGCCCGACACCCATCACGCCCTTTTCGCAATAAATTCCCAAAACCGGGAAAACAAAAACGAAATGAATTTTTTCACAAATAATTTTCACGATTCAGTTATTCCTCCAACAAGGTGCAATCTGTGAAAAATTATTCACTATTTGCCACGTCAGTGAGTTTTGAAATATTTTGTGATGCAGCGTGCAGCTTACCAGGGATGTCACAGAGAGGGGGGGAGGTACGTGGAAAATCGAATGCATTTTTTGGCGATAAGGTCCCATAAACAACGACACCTGGCGATGCGAAACATTTTGAATATTTTTCTTATTTATTTATTTTTTTTTGGTGTGAATTTTCATTGCAGTTTGATTTGGCTTGAGTGGCGAGGGAGAGTATGAAAAATTCATCATGGCCTCATTGATTGAAAAGGGAGTGGTTCAAATGGGATGGGATGGGGGAAGGGGGCTCACAAATTGACATTATTAATGTCACTTCATGCATTGTTTAGATGAAACGAGAGAGGGGTGCCAACTAGGAATTTAGAACGAAGGGAATTTAGAGCGGGGTGGCTGCTAAATGGCTTAGCACGAATTTAGATAGTAAATGGTATTCGTATTTAAATGTAAATTTAGGAACATATTAACTTAGAGTTTAACGTGATACATCGATCCACCAAAGAGGACACGGATTCTTTAAAACATTTTTGACGTATTTTAAAATTCATGTGTTATCGTTTAGGTTTTCCACTTCATACTGAACGAGAAATGGGGAACCAGAATGTTGTAAATTAAACGCAAATAATGAAGAAGTGGTGAATCCTAACAGAAGATCGATCGTATTTACTATTGGCGAGCAAGAGACCAACCCCGCTGTAAGGCAGAATGTTGCACTCACCACGCACAATGTACAACGATAGAAGACAAATCTGATTGGATTGAAAGCTGTGGCGGGGAGAAGCCTTAATGCTTCATTGCTACATACGCAGGCCATCGGTTGCACCCTGTCGAGCAGTTTCCTATTGATGTCATTTCCCAAAAGCCACGTAGGCAATGACCTTGTACACAGTCCTTTCTAGGTACATTCCACAGGTCTCACCACGATTGTAGAAATTAAGGTCAAGATGCGCAGAGAATAAGCAGGTATGCAGTAAGGTATTTGCCTTGTGACCCTTACTAGGCAAAGGTTAGTACCGTCAGATATACATTAGTCCTAAGACCAACCAGATCCACAAATGAAACTGCTTAAGTCCTCCAGCTCCATTAAGAAGTTTTTTGTTGTTTTTTTTTCCGTGGGTAGGTGGAAATCTTCGACAAGGCGCTATGGCGAACGTTCGCACATAGAAGTGTGAGTTTTTTACTCACTAAAACCACCTCCCTGTTATTTTTTAAGACTAGAACTAGTCAAGCACTTTGCATTTCATAATTTAGGTACTGATCGGCAGTTTACTCTCCAATGAATGTTTCTGCTAACACCGCAACCATGCGCGGGTGTGGATTATCGCACGAAATCAAGGGGTTAAGAAGTGCTTTGCTGTGAACTGCCTTATTTGCTTTGCAAGGACAGTGTCGACAAAAGTCGTTAAGCACGGTAAGGACTCCTGTAAGCATGCGTACGCCATAGAAACCCTGATGTTGCTCCAATACACACACTAAGTTAACTCTATCTAGGCTTCGTCTACAAGATTTTTGTTATGGAGCAGAACGGCGTATACACATACGGGATTACTACAGATTTTCCCAGCTCCGATCCTTTTTGAGTAGAGAGATAGAGAGAGAGACTGTCCACGTGTTTCTTTCCTTGGATTCCATATGCCATATATTTTGTCTGATAGGCACGCGGCAATAGGTCATGCGTCGCCATATCAGACAAAATGGTGATCGGTTACATTGTGGTGATAGTTTTGCTCTTCTCCGGGGCTATGGTTGCAAAAATCCCATTTTTCTCAAATTTTTTTTGGTGTGACTGTATGGTTTTTCTCTCCAAACCCCACCTCCCTGAGCCTAAGTCTCAGTAGCGCCCCATTAAACCACCAAAAGTAGCCCAACTTTCCATCGAACATTGCAACGGTTGACTTCGGGACCTTTTCCTTTCCATGGATGAGGTCTCTCAACCTTGCATAAAGCATCAGTTTGCTTCTGGGAGTGGATGAGTGGATACCAACCATCCACCCTCGTCGTAATTACACTCCGACAGCGACAACGGTCTTTAGAGGTAGCTCGTCGAAGAAAAATCTATACCTCCCAGTTCCACAATCCGGTTTGTGCATTTGCTAGATTTGTCTGAGCCGCTGTAAATTGCTGTGGGGAATTTGCACATTTCTCAGGTGTGGAAAAGAAAAAATTAAAAAAAAGTATTTCCCATACCGGGAATCGAACCCGGGCCTTCTGGGTGAAAGCCAGATATCCTAGCCACTAGACCATATGGGATATTGAAATTTGAAAGGTCTAACTGTGCACTTAAGAAAAATCAGCGTTTATTTAAAAATGATTTAACCAACAAGAACCACAAGCTCTAGTACGTCCTTCCGACGAAACCCACTGTTTAACTGTCTCTATTCATCAATCCGCTCCAATTTGGCAACACTAGTTGTAACATCACATCCGTCCCAGCAAGACGCCTTCTCATTAAAAGAGATCTTCTCCACCATCATCGTTGCATCGTCGCTTCAGCAGAATCACGACGAATGCGGAAACCCCTTCCGTCCTCAAACTCGGCGACTCGGTACTAACTGTTCTGATTCATCGACCTACACAGTCGAACCATATGTTTGCACAACAAATGCATAAACGGAGCAAGAATATATTGCGGCTTGAGTGCCCTACAAAGGAACTGGCTACAGGTTTGCTCTCATTCACCAGCGCACAGCGCATCTGTTATGGAGATACTAGCACCTTCTCGATGAGCAGCGCAACACGTTCGACCGCCACTCGAAAGCGAGCCAATGCTGATGCCGCGGCTGATGATGATAATTCCTTGTGTGCCATTTGAAGTCAGCGACTGCTGCTGCGGCGTTACCTCCACTCACATCAAAATGCTGTACCTCATCATATTTGATCTTTGCTTTGTCTGATTGATTGCTGACTGCGCTAGACAAGATTTAAGAACTAGAAATGTTTCTCTCGATCTTCTATTTCGGGAATTCGAGCAGCATTTCTTCACTCTTCTTTGCGATTGTGGCCTCGATAGATGCGAACGCAAGCGATGCAGGAGCTTCGCTAATTGTTGGGTTGTGATGCAATTTTGTAAGCGATTCGCGGAATTGTTTGCTCTCGAGGAAACTAGTTCTTTGGTGGATAGGTGTGGCCATAAGTGGATGATTATGGAGAGGGGAGGGAGCCTCCATCGTATCGATCGATCGCTTGATGATCAATTTATAGAAACACATCAAAAGAGAGTGGTAACAGTACTCTTACCTTGATTTGTGAAATTGTGCCATGATGAATGAGAACTGTTTGTCGACTGAAAACGGATGCATTCCGAAGGCATTTCTGCATTTCTGATCGATCGGACTTTGACTGGGGTTGATGATCGGACAGAATTTGAGTAGAAATCTTGAGACTACAGCGCACAGGTCTTGACACAGTTAAGAATTTTGGAAGAAACTTGAGCTGCCCTTTTGCAAGTCATTGGCTCTGGCTTTGAGCCATGCCTTTAGTCCAGCTCCTAGCCTTGACTAGTCTCCGAGACTTACTTTCAACAGGTAACAGAATTTTTGATTCTCTTTTCCCGTTTATTCTGGGCAACTGCGAGCTCCACAAATGACACTCTAGAGCAGATCCGACGTAACTTCGGTTCTTCCAAGCAATTTGGGCCTAAGGTCATGAAAACTGAATCCCCGCATGATCGCGGCAGTAAGACAACTCGGTTTTGCCGCCTGGAAGCCGCGTTTCCAGATCTTGAAGATTTCCTAAAGCTTAGACTTACAACTCCCCTCTGGCCACAGAAGTCAGAAAACAACCATACCAACGTCCCCATGACTCTTAAGAATGTCCGACAGGCTAAGAATCACACCCGATTGGTGGTTAGTTATTAGTTATTCCTGGAAGATCCTCATAACTTCGGAATCGAATTATCCTCTGATCTCCTTCAATCTTGTTATCGAAACGCACATCAATGTCCAATTGTAAGTAACTTCCCGCAGAGCTACTGACTTAATTACTCCATACCAACTGATCCACCATTTCACGACCGACGCAGAAATATTCCGCATCATCTTCCAGCTTAAACCATTTCACCATCGCACAACTCCCGCCCGCGAGATCCTCTTGTACAAACGAATCCATAAACTGGTCCTCTTAACGAAGGCGCGCGCGAAATCCTAAACTAGGCCATCGCATCTCAGAAGTCCCTCTCAAGATTGCGCCGAGCATGCAAACGTGTCATTACCATTTAATGAGAGGGGGGCAATCAGATCACCTCCAGATGTGTAGCATCACTCGCGTCCCATTCGTCTTTGCTTTGCGATGATCGATCGCAAAAGCCGCAATCGTCAGTCAACACCGAGCTGATCCCGCTGACCCAGAGCGGAGTACACATTCGACCGCATGCCGCGCGCTAAGAATAAAATCAAAGACACTCGTTTCCTTGGGCAATTACCTCACCGAAATCAATCGATCGACGAACGGATGCATGCTCTCGTGCCACACCAGCAGCTGATCCTCCATGCATTCCCATCGCCGGGCTAATAAGCCACGATCACTGAAGAAACTCCCAGCGAGCCACCGTCATCATCGGCAACGGCAGCCACAGCCACAGCCACTGATACCACACTGGCCGCGGCAAGTGTTCAGTCTTTAGCGAAGGCTTCAGCCAACCAGACGTGCATTGTGTCCGTCCGAATCTCAGCGCCCTGCTGGAACGTGTTCGTTTCGTGTTTCGCGTCCACTGCCGTGCCAGCTAACTTGGTTTTGTTTGCTTTTGTTTGTCTCCCCGGCCATTGTCTAAGTGTAACAGATTAAACTGTGTTCCATCGGTTAATTTGCATCGGAAGACTATTCGGTTGTTCGACTCGACTCGACTACGTGTGTGTGTGTGTGTGTGGAAAAGAAATCTGTGTTAGCTGCCTAAAGTGTTGTTTGCTGTTTTTGCCGACTTAAGTGCATCCATCAATTACGCCGAACTACTGTTTGATTTGCCAAATTGACCGAGCTGCAGCCACTGCCTAGGGTGTCTGCGGAAGGCGGAGGATCTGTCTCTCGGCGCAAGCAGGTATGTGTCCGCTTTCCGTTCAGGTGTTGCATTTGCATACGACGATAACGAACAGCTTTAAATTTTCAGCCAAAAACTTTCTTTTGGCAACAGTTCCAGTTCAACTTCGATGGGGGCTTATGTAAATTAGATATTAGGTGAAAATGCTTCTTTTTTGTTGTTGTTGCATTGTTAATCGCATACCTTTGTGGAGTAAAATGAGCAAAAGACGTCGCGCCGCTGGGACAAGTGGGATTGGCTCATGGTTATTATCTGGGCTGGCTGTGGCCACTTCCGCGTGATTGAAGCTGTGGCGGAATGGCGGCTGCAAAGAGTCTAATTTCGTTTTCGTCGTTTTCTTCCAAGAAATGTATTAGTTGCGTAATGATGAGCTTATTGAACGAAAGAATGGATGATTTGGATTATTTTTTGATTGCCCATTGCCTTCGGTCGAGTGAGCCATTGGTTCGGCTAAGTGTGAGTGAAGTGAGAGGTGTGCCGCGAAAGAGAAAATGAAATGAACAATTTCCCAAATTCTTGAAAATCGATTTCTTCAGATCGATGAATTACCGCACTTAAGAGTTTCGTGATAGTTTTGAGGGTCTGAGGTGCGATAACAAAATTCGAATAACTATGAATGGTGTTCACTTGAAATTCCATGGGAATTTTCTCTCATGCATTGGCTATGATCTGTAGTTTTCTATAAGAGCTCGCTCTTTGAGGTGTTGAAACTGAGAGCTGGTGGCACTTCAACTGTCAGAGATTGAACGTGAAAGTTAACCCGTCGTATAAATGTTCTTGAATTTCAACTGGGAGGCTTCCGATCTGCATTAGAGGTCGTGTTCTCTCGTCCCTGCCGAATGTACCTTCTTCTTCTTCTTCCAACATGCCTCTCCAACTAGCACAGTCCTTGGCTAGCTGCCTCCAGTGCCACACGCCAAGTTCCTTCGTCTTCTTCTTCTTCCAACATGCCTCTCCAACTAGCACAGTCCTTGGCTAGCTGCCTCCAGTGCCACACGCCAAGTTCCTTCGTCTTCTACTTCTTCCAAGAAGCCTCTCCAACTAGCACAGTTTTTGGCTAGCTGCCTCCAGTGCTACAGGCCAAGTACCTTCTTCTTCTTCTTTATTTGTCGCTACATTGGGGGTGGACCTGGGCATCAACCCACTGGCGCCTCCAACTAGCACAGTCTCTGTCTAGCTGCCTCCAGTGCCACAGGCCAAGTACCTTCGTCTTCTTCTACTTCTTCTTCTTCCAACAAGCCTCTTCAACTCGCACGTTGAGGTCCTTCTCCACCTGGCTGCGTCAACTTAAACACGGTGGTCCTCTGATGCGTTACCCCACAGGTTCGGAATAGAAGACTCTTTGGGGCGAAGCTGTGCTGTCCATACGCTCTACATGGTCTAACCATCTTAGGCGTTGGATCTGTAGACGCCTGGCTAGGCCCCTGTCGCTGCACAGCCTATAAAATTCGTGGTTGAATTTTATCCTCCCGCAACCTTCTGGCACATTCTAGTATGTACAATATATAGAGAGTAGATCAATCCAACTGGACTACCTGGCTATTCCATCGTGAGTGCCGATGAGTGCCGCATCAACAGACGTGAAGACTGATGACTCTTTCACTTCTCTCTGGACAAGATGATGATAGCATATTAGTTGTACGATAATAAGACTTGTCTAAATATATCTGATACTCACGGAGTGGCTTGCTTCTGATAGAAATCGTATAGCCGTATGTGTTCCCATTGAGTTCAGATAAACAGCCAGAAGTGGCATTGCGCCAGTCGAGTGACGTGATCCTTTTTTGGCCAGCAACTCGCGTTCAATTATGGCGCATTGTCATGCAACAAGATCCAATTTCCAACTTCCTTGCACTCCAGTCAAACACGGGGAGTTCCTTCTGCACAATCTCCGTAGAACTGGATTCCAATTTTCTGGAGCCGAACATTCACTTTTCCCTCATCTTTGACTTCAAAGTCGGTCTCTGCTTTTGGTGAGTAGCTCCTTCACATATGCAGTGCATTAATATATCCTTTTGCAATCCTTGAAATGAAGTGCTCTAATGTTATTTGTTCCTCCATGCGACAATGTGAAGATCTTGCTTTTTTCTCGTATTCTCGTTGAGAATGCGATGGGATGGATCACATTCTCAGGAATGACAGTCATCTCCTCAAGAAGTCTTGCGGACACACAACGGTCAAAGCGCAGATTGACTTTCTCAACGTTGTCTCCAGTCATGTTTGTTGTTTTCAACGTCTTCACGGTTGTCACGGTATCCATGAAACCAGCGGAATACTTCTGCACGGGTTAGACACTGGCCGGCGTAACAGTTTTTCATTGATTCGAGTGTTTCATAAGCAGTATTGCCAAACTTAAAACAAGACTTGGTAATTGCTATTTACTGAATGGCTGGATAGATTGGCTCATTAGACGAGAGAATAATTGAAACGCCACGGAATTTGCTGTGAAGATGTACATTTGATTAATTAATGATGTGTCTTTAAAGTTCGATAGAGTTGAGGCGAAAATTGGACTCACTGGGTGGATGGAACATAGAGGTAACTGGCAAAGTCGAAAACAGTCATCTCTTCGCGGACTGAATATGGTACAGCTGGTAAAATATAAGCTTTGGAAAGGGAGGTGTATACTGCTATAGTAGTGCATTTGAGGTTTTAGGAGGGAGGGATGACAGGCAGAGTTTTGTGGTCTGAGGAAGAATTTGAATCTTGGAATACATAGGCTTTTTTTTTGTGGGTGACCGTGGCATTATAACTTCAGTAACTACAGTAAATAGTGGTTTAAGTTAAGCCACTGATTGCCATGGCTTAAGTGTCAACCCAGAGAGTACATAATTCCCATTAGTGTATTAAAATAATTTCAACCCCAAAATACAGAGAGAAAACCCTCATGAGCAACCAAATACTTCGTCTGGCAATGCTCCTGAAGACAACAGAAACGCATATTATAACAATATCCTTACATGCATGAACATTCGCTTGTTGAGTTGGTATCTTCTCCTTTCGTTTTTTGAACAGGGTGCTGTTCTGCTTTCACTATTCTGTTCATCGTTCACATGATTGGTGGATTCCGGTGGATTCCAGTTACCAATATCAGTCAGTCCATGGCTTACCTAAGCCAACCTCAAATATTGACTCTGAAAACGAAATCTACTTGAGTGAAGTCTTAGTTCGATCCTACAGTTAGCTAAACCAGCAGATAAGGTTGGACTGTAAAATCGGGCCTAAGACACGGCTGTCGCCGTCGATTATTGATTATGCGCGTCAACTCCTTTAAACTTGGCCAGGCTTATATCTTTCTCTTCATGACTTTACCTCTTTCGAGTCACTGACAATGATGAAAGCGTATGACTGTATAGAAAAAGCTTCACCGTTCGGAGTGGGGGAGGGACTGTAAGTCCCTTCCGCTAATGTGCTAACAACAGCACGAGTGGTTGCTGTAGAAGCTAGGATCAGGTCCACTACAGGGTATACAGAATCGGGCCCTTATTATATTATGGAGGGATGATTGCGACGAAGAATGTGTCAATGAGAAGAATGTCAATTGAAACATATGATAGAGACTGTTTTTACTTCGGTTTGTCGAAACAACTGGGTTCAAGTCAAGTACCACAGGAGTTTATGGGTGACCTGAAATGTCGCTCCTCTTCGGTGTAACACATCAGTGGCTCTAGCAGCCGCAGCAACCAAGTCCTATGCAACTTCACACAAAGCTGGAGTATACATTACCGTGTTCATCTCAAAATACTACACAGCCACCACGGATATCAGCCACGGCAGGCTCCTTGTTTCCAACGATGTCCATAAGTTAGGTTTAAAACACAACCAACTGCAAATTTCAGGGACAGCCAAGGTATTCAATGGAACCCCTTAACTCCGGAAGGAGGTAGACCTGGCTTGGTCCGAAGAAAGCTTGGCGCAGAACGGTGGAGAGTGAGCACTGGCGATTTGAGTCGCGTTGCCAGGAATAAAACGCGTAGTTTCCCACAAGGCGATACAGGGACCAAGGAAAGCACGCCCGATCTGCCGTGGTGCCACAATAAAGCATCAGATCAGGCTTCGTAACTACAGTCGGTTCCACTTGAAATCCTTAACACCCAGCCTTAGTGGCGTTTCTTAAAAAAATCCTGTCTTGTTTTAAAATAGCCACAATCTACGAGGAGGCTGACTGTGTTCAGGCGGGACTGCTTTGATTTACAAGCTTTTTCTTATTTTATAAGTTGGCATTGCCTTAAACAAACAGGGTCTCAAACTCAACCACAGGACTGAAGTTACTCTTAAAATACGACGTAGTAAGTCCCGCCAAACCTTCCCCCCGCTGACACACAACACTAGTGTCAGTCAAGCCAAAAACCCTCCCATTCAACCAGTCCCTTTGTTATGCGAACTCTTTCCATTTCCCCCACTCATCCTAAGATAACAACAATTGGCAACTCTCTGTCTATCAGATCATAACGATTGATAATTTCGTCAATCACACCTCAGACATCCACCATGACTAGCCACTCTCTACCGCACTGAATGGCCGCTTCTATCGTGACCTCTTCAATGTTGTACCGCACAGAGAACCCACGTAACGCCATAAAACGCTTCAACAACAATTGGAGGCACGCCACTCGGCGGGACGTGGATGCCACTTTCACATGTTTATTGTTGATATCCAAGTCATTTCGGGGAGATAATTAGGAATTGCTATGCAAAATTACTTGAAATTAATTACAGCTCTCTGAGAGACGCCGCAATTGAATTTTCTTTTCTTTTTTTTTTCGGTGAAAGTCATAGCTACTGTTGGCACTTCACTGATCGGTTGGAAAAAAAAAACTGTTAATGTCATGATGGATGAAGGTGATGGTTATTTTTTTGTTTGTGGTGATGCAAGCCACCTTTCGAATGACAGAGACTGCCACTAAGACTTTGTGGAAAAGCAGATTTTAAATGTCAGTCAGTCCTACATTCCTATGAGGAATTGCACTGCAATCGGCTACAATCACGTTTAACTGTGCCCCATAAGTAATCCAATCTCCAGATCCATTCCCATTCCTGCGATCTGTCATAGCTTTTGACTTCTCCGCGCCACCACTGTGATCATCTTCCAGCACCATCTGGGTCAAGCACAAATCCTAGCATTCCATACGCCTCACTGTGTTGTTGAACAAGTCAATACATCTTGTCCTACACCCAAGTCAGTCGTATCCCAGTCCATTTGCATCTGCATGTGCCCGCTCATAGTCTCCGTTTCATCTCTCCGCAGACTTGAGATTTACGAGCGTCATAAATGCTAATGCCAAATGTCTGCCGATGCGCTTGTGGCATTCAAAATAAAGCACATTCGCCTATACGACGTCGTCCGACAGCATTTCTGTCTGGAAGATCCAGTTTTGTGATCTTCATTCGATCTGGTCCAGGCTTGGGTAACTCTCACTTGACAGCAGGTGCTTACTAATGATGGCACCGACACATCGATATAATTAGACATGAAACGTTGCTTTCATTAGTAAATCTTATCGGGAAATTCGAATCTATCAGCTGATGTGACAAGACAGATTGGAATTTTGATGCGTGTTGCAACATCTCTTTGGGCATTACATAAGAACTTGTTCACGACTGAGATATGCTCTTGATACAACTCGCAGAGTTTGGTGGTGTAGACGATGGGAGGACTCCTGTCGGGATCTATCGTGGGCAACTCCAAGAGACTGAGCATCGTCACGCATTCTAGGTGCAACTGGAATAATTCCTGGCTCAGCAATGAAGCTGCAGTTGCTACCCAGAGTATCTCTGCGGGCGAAGTCTTGTTCCGTAACAGCGATCCAAGTCTTTGATCAACTTGTGTATTTCACGCGTTCTCTCTCGTTGTTGCGACCATAACCATGAGTGTCTGAATTAAGACCGATTTTTACTTGACCTTGACTGTAATTAGAATTG
This sequence comes from Eristalis intricaria, assembly GCA_964034865.1. NCBI lineage: Eukaryota > Metazoa > Arthropoda > Insecta > Diptera > Syrphidae > Eristalis > Eristalis intricaria. The sequence continues at coordinate 3,253,978 of OZ035874.1, read as the reverse complement.
GTTCCCGATTATCGGCGTGACCAGTTAAGGTATCTGTAGAAGAAGGGTGGTATTCTAGACCACGAGTGCATTCGAGTCTGATTTGCCAAAAGTCGAAAGTCTCCGCCTGGAGCGTCTGCGGAAGAAGGGTTGTCTCATGTTCTAGGCCGCGACTACATACGAGTCGGATTTGCCACAAGCGGACCGCCGCTTCGCCGAAGAAGACATATTCTAGATCACGACTGCATTCGAGTCTGTCGACAGGAAGAACAGCTGCATTTCGCTGACCGATCTGCATTCACTGCCCAGGGTGCGGAAGATCGAATTGGAGCTGCCTATCTCCTCTCAGTGAAAGCCATCATCCACGATAGTCGGTCACTTCCCGCCTTAAGTCCACTCGCCACACCTCTGCCAAGCCAAAGTTCAGTCCATTCTATTCTCACAAAATCCGTTCGCCATATCGCTTCCGCTTATCTGATCGCTTAACTGGCGCAAAACATTGCCAGAACCTGTATCCAACCATAGGTTCGCGCGGAAGACCCCATTTCGATCGGCATTCACACCTCGAGCGTCGATTACTAATGAAATATCGCTTCCGCGGCCAATATGTGAGTAAATATCGGGCGCCACCCAGAGTTTTTGTTCGCAAAATTCTAGGTTACCCCCAGTTAACATGAATGAAACGCATCCCCGTCAGCAGTGCAGCAGCAGTCATTAAACTTGTTTCGCGCCAGATGTGTGTATCGATCGGACGCGATCATTTGATTTCGATTTCATCGACATGCACCGCGATCCGCCACCAGAATCAACGACACACAGGTGACCACGGCACGGCACTGCATCTGTTTGGTTTCGACTCCGCGCTGGATGTCATTGCGCCCCGCTCAACACCGATATCAATAGGCAACGATCGACTCCAATTACTCGGATTGCATGCCGGCAGAGATACGCAGAAGCGACTCTGGCTATGCGACGACGACGTTCCAGCTGACTTAATTGCCAAAGTCCAAGTCCAATTGTAAAACTTTCTATGAGCCTCTTCAGATCATCGATCAGCGATCGTGTTGTTGGCTTGCTAGTGTTGTGCTGATCGGAACTGGTTTTTGGCGCTGTTTGCTGTGCTTGTGTTGAATTAAAAACCTGCACTGCGGAGATATGGAGCATTCCAGCATTAACCACATTCTGAAGGCGTTGCTTGCAACAAAATGGAAATTATTCATAATTGACGGATGGCGTCGCTGTCGAGGAGATTGTAGCTAATGGACCTGGACTGCTGCCAGATCAGTTTGAATAAAGAGGTCCTCTGGCGACCTGGCACGACTACGGAGGTGTAGCTGCAGCTGAAGGCCTATTTTTCCAGATGACTCCATCCACCCGCACGTATGGGACCTCGCCGTGGCCAGTTTGCGGGAGATGATGGAAGCATCAACTGAATGGTGAATGGAAATTGGTTCCATGGCATGTTCCATGTGGGACGAAATCGTTAGCCTGAATGTCTTGTCTCATCCCAGAGACTACTTTGTGGCGAGTGAATTAGTGACGGCTTGGTAAATTATTCAGAAACTAATTGGATATTAATGCAGTGGCACATTTAGGTCTGATGAACGACGAGACGCCTGCCAGTGGACAGTCGCTTAACGATGGAAAACGAGGTGAAGATGAGTTGCTTTGCATGCTGTAAGCTCTGAACAGGTTACAGTGACCTCTAAAGGGGGACGTAGACTTCGAAAGAAGAGAACTGTGCCGCTAAGCACAAATCGAAGCCTTCACCTGTGCATCTCCCGCGTTCACTCTCGATGTTTTGTCTTATTTATTTCGATCAGTCGAAGTCTAATTTCGTTTTTTCCCCAAAAACGTTTTTAATGACTCTGGCGTTTTCCCGCGTTCTCTCTCGTTACTGTGTCCCTGCCCACGCGCGTCTGATTCTTCAACTCTTACTTTGGCTGTAATTTCGAAATGATTTCTGATGGACGGCCAAGCTTCCAGTTAGGACTAGAATCGTCTCTGGCTTTCGGCATTGTCGCCTTTAATGTGACTCCATAATTCGTCTGAAGCTGTGTGTCGTGCTGTTCTCTTTTTCGTTTGACTGGTAGCTTGTGATTAAGCACCTCTATTTAAGTCGTCTCTAGCTTCTTAGCTTCTTCTAGCTGGGTCTGGCTTTGAATGTAGATCTTGCTTGGTATACAACTCTGGCTTCGTGTCTTAGCACCGTTTTTTTGTCTCTGTTGAACCCTCTATTGACCCCATCTTAAACTCTGGCCTTGACTATGGTAATTCGATTTGGGTCTTAATCTGGCTCTAACCTTAAATTTAACTCCGCTGCTATGTCAGGCTGTCCCCTAAGCATTATCCTTGACTCGTATCTTCACTTCCACTTTGCTTATAGATCTGGATCTAACTCTGGCACTAAGTTTGACTTGCTCTAGTTCAGGTTCTGGTTCTGACTTCGTCTCAAACTCTGATTTTGATTTTAGTTTTGAGTCCGTATCTGCCTCTTGTACTTTAACACTTCCGCCACTGTCTCCATCTCTGACCATGTCGCTGGCTTGAGCTCTGTCTCAAACTGGCTTTTGCTTTGCGTCGGTTTCTGACCCTGTCTCTGTCACTGAGTCTGATTCTAAGCCTGACTTTGACAATAGCTCTGGATTTAATGTCTCAAACTCTGACCCTGCCTACGGTCTTGGCTCTGGCTTCAATTCCGGCCTTGTCTCGAGCTTTGACTCTGACTTTGACTTTGTCTCTGGATCTGATTATTCAGTCACTAAGTACGATTTTAACTCTGATTCTAGCTCTGTCTCAAAGTGTGTTCTTGACTGTGACTTTGACTCTGGCTCGGATTCCCTGCTCTGATTCTTGTTATGATTCCCTGGATAGGGTTCTGACTTCGTCCTTGATTCCGGATCCAAATTTGACCCTAAGTCCGACTTCGAGTTCAGATTTGGTACTGGCTCTGCCCGATACCTTATCTCTGTCTTTTGACTCCTGCTCTCAAACCCTGGCTCTAATTCAGCCTTCTCCTGTGGTCTACCTGTGGCTCTAGTTCTGACTCTGTCTCGAACTCTGCATCATTCTCTGTCCCGGCTTTGGTTCCAACACTGGTTGGTGGCTTTATGGTTTGGCCTATGGCTATGTCTTTGGTATTTATTCTATTATTCTAAGCCTGACTTTGCCGCTGGCTCTGGCTCTGGCTCAGGCTGTTGGGCTCTGATTGTTGCTCTGTCTCAATATCCAATTTTGGCTCTGTCTCAAACTCCAGCTCTTACGAAAAAGAGCACGGTCATTAAACCCAAAAACATATCTCTTCCTCCAAACTTCCCAAATACCACTTTCTCCAAATCCTTCTTCCTGCTTTTCGGAATGACCACTCCACCCATCAAAAAACTACCCACAAAAACCAGCCAGTCACTCTCCCCGACCACCCTGAGAGCAATTCCTGTCCACTCAACCAGCTTCCGCACATCAAATGTGTCAAAGCAAAACGACTCCATCACAGCGATTTACAGTCGTGTTTGACAATGTCTAACCGCAGTCGTCGATGAACCAAATTAATCACCGCGCAACGCCGCCGCCGCAACGGCAGCGTCCTCCACCAGAGCGAGCACACAGCACAACACAACAGCAAGCCATAAGCCCGCGTTTACATCACAGAGAGACCACAAGCGCACCAGAGTCTGCCAAGCGAGAAAGTACGAACAAACTCAACTGCACTTTTTCCCACTCCACTGGGCAGCATACCGCATCCACTCACCGGGAGCCTCATAAACCTTTTAGCTGCCTTATGGTGTTTCTACTTCCACTCGTCCATCGCCTGCGCTGTCTCGAATCCATGCAGTTTTATCTTTCTCCCGTGCACTTCTTGGTCAAGCTGCTTGTGTCTGTGGTTGTGTTGGACAAGTGATTTCCTATCTGAGCTGCGGCTTCCACGTTTGTAAACACGAAGCGGGAATATCTGAACGCACTCAATTAGCAACTTAACGAGCTAATAAAACCCACCGCGGCGAGCTGTGTGGAATCATAGGTTATGACACACTTCCATGCCAATTTGCCTACACACCGAAATCCGGAGCGGGCCATTCGTTGATGTGAACTGGAGAAAAAAAGTGAAATTCTCTGCTTGGATGCGGTTCTGGCGGTGGCGACGGCTGCGGTGTGACGTGTGAACAGCTTGGTGTGCTCCGATCGCAGAGAGTGACAATGACTGAGGCGGGATGTCATGTTTAAATAGAGGAACCGAATTTATTTCAGCCAAGCACGCGAGGATGATCGGGCTTCATGATTAATTATACGAGACTGCTCTGCTGGGAGTTTTTGTAGTCCTCTTTCCGGAATCGCTGACTCTGACGATGGGTGACGATTTGGGTGGGAGAGTGTCTTCGTGGCTGTAAGCCGCTCTGGGTAATTAACCGAGTTTAAGATCAAGGGGCACAATCTGTGAGCACCATCATTACTCCAATTGGTTGTCTGTTGCATGGAAGTGGGAGGTTGCAGGTTCGTGTGCATGTATTCAGTGCGGTACGATGGGCGGAATTTTTGGTGGAGCTCTGGCTGTGGCTCTGGCTATGGCTGTGGCTCTGGCTCTGGCTCTGGCTCTGGCTCTGGCTCTGGCTCTGGCTCTGGCTCTGGCTCTGGCTGTGGCTCTGGCTATGGCTGTGGCTGTGGCTCTGGCTCTGGCTCTGGCTCTGGCTCTGGCTCTGGCTCTGGCTCTGGCTCTGGCTCTGGCTCTGGCTCTGGCTCTGGGTCTGGCTCTGGCTCTGGCTCCGGCTCTAGCTCTGGCTCTGGCTCTGGCTCTGGCTCTGGCTCTGGCTCTGGCTCTGGCTCTGGCTCTGGCTCTGGCTCTGGCTCTGGTTCTGGCTCTGGCTCTGGCTCTGGCTCTGGCTCTGGCTCTGGCTCTGGCTCTGGCTCTGGCTCTGGCTCTGGCTCTGGCTCTGGCTCTGGCTCTGGCTCTGGCTCTGGCTCTGGCTCTGGCTCTGGCTCTGGCTCTGGCTCTGGCTCTGGCTCTGGCTCTGGCTCTGGTTCTGGCTTTGGCTCTGGCTCTGGCTCTGGCTATGGCTCTGGCTCTGGCTCTGGCTGCCTCTTCTGTCATAGCTCCATCTCCGGCTCTAAATCTGGATTCAACTTTGGCCTCTACTCCGGCTCAGACCCAGGTCCAGCCTTAATCTGTAGTTGACCGACTTATCCTCCTCACTGGCTCTCTTCTGCCAGCTTATAATCAGGTTCCACCTCTGCCACTGACTGAGATTAAGACAAATCATTTCCCCAGCAATTTCGCCGTCCCATTTACTGATTAGATTCCACCCATCACGCTGCATGCTCCCATCAGCGTCGTCCACTTAACTTGCAAATCCCCACAACGCAACAGCTCGCGCAGTCGCATTCCCTCACATCCTCGCATCGGATTGATGTATCTAGAACGGAAATAGACAAGTGAGCAACTTTCGTTTACTCAGCACATTCTGCGGCGCAGTAATTCGCACTCGGCATGCACGACCCTGCAAACCTGATGCCATCGCTTTGGTTCGCATCGCAGACATGCAATAATGTCACTTCATAAAACTTCAGTGGGTCAAATCAATCTTAAAGATACGACGAGTACGAGTATCGTATCTCCCCTGCGGTCGCTGAGCACACATGGATCCCCATCGTCATCGTTCTTGCGGCACGTCGTCGTTGCTGCGTTCTCGTTTTGACTGCAATGTCGAGGTCGTTATGCAGCCGGTTTGTGTTGGTTCGCGGCGCGGCGGTGGCAGCGTTTAAGAAGCGATCGGCATGGCCTACACTCTGCCAGAAGCGAAAGGCTATCTATCCCCTCTCTCACACTTCATCTCCCTCTGAACGAATTAATCGACCCGATTCTGACAGAGACCAAGCATTACTCGACTTTCTTTTCGGATTCAGTCGGCGACTGCGACTGGACCAGATCTATGCCGCACGACGTTGGCGTTGTGTTCTTCCTCTCCTCTGTTTATTTTTTTCGGCGGAACTTCTGTTCTCGCGACACTCTATTAAAATGCAAATTTCTCATGAGATCATCTCGTGACATATCTCGGTCCTATCTTAAGCACAAATCGTGTCGGTTGGTTAGTAGCCCCATTCGCCGACTCTCACAACAAAGTGTACATCCTTGCGAATCTCTCTGCAAAGTGTGACGATCCAGACCAGAGGCCATGTGATGATGGATGCTCACTAATCGGTCTCACATGGCGTTGAGGATCTTCATCGTGCTCGTCTCGGAACTGGTTGCCAGTCAGTTGACCGTGTTAAAGTCGTCGTCTTCGTCAGTGCGATGTCGGGCCATCGCGAAGACGTAATGATGAGCTAAATTGCTTGCATTTGGAACAGGAAAGTGGAGACTGCAGCGACTCCGAGGTGGTTGTGGCAATTAAATTAGTTTCTCCTCCTTGACGTTGCGTAATTATGATGCGATATGAGGCTTAATGAATACTAAGTAGATGGCTGATTGTTTTTCTAGGAATTTGTGTGTGTGTTTAGCCTAAGTGTATGCACCAAATTTCTCGCTCGCCCACTTCTGACACTCACGCTACTGCCTCCTCGACCATCTATTAACGTCACCACGCCGCACGAATAAATTAAACCACTCCTCGTTAAATAGCCCATCACTATCGCCAACCAATTCCCGAGGCGTTAAAGCAATAAACAAGCGCCGATCTACATCTCCGACCCGAAAACCACTTAAACGTGACAAACAATTGGTGCTTAATCCCGGCGATGATGGCAGGCCGCTTGTTGAATGCCAGCAAAACCTACCTTAAGCTTGAACTTCAATTTCTCGTTCCCAGCATTGAACTTGTCGACGACTCTATTACACTTCGTGCCGCGGTCCGACAATTTGTCGTAATCGCCGTTTAGTCGTTTATCCCCCGCGCTGCGCCAGTGTGTCTCTGCTCTGCAATCTGGGCACGTTTTTGACCCACCTTCTCGTTCCCAGTTCCCTGTTCCCATGCAGAGCAACAACGCCGTCGCACTCATACCCTTTTGATGAATTCACCGTCGCTGGACGCGGGCAGGCAATGGAATTTGACCAATCGATCTTGCTGGCCAGATGGCTATCGTCCAGAACTTGATCAGACCGTTAAACACTCGTTGCGGTGCGCTACCAGCGCTCCGAGATGCCGATGCACCGCGCCGGTGCCGAGGCGGTAAGAACATCTCATTACAAGCAATGGACGGCTTCATTGACCACAAATGGTGTTGCAACAGCGCGCGCGTTTGCCAGCCCGTGGTGGTGTGCCTTCGCTGGAAGTGGAGTTGCTGAGTGCCTGGTGGTGGTGGTGTTTGTTGAATGCTTCGCGTGGTAAATGGGTCAATTACCCTGATGTGCAATCATGTATAAGTAGCTAGCAGGGTTCTCTCTCAGCTCATAGATTTACTGACCCCTCTCTTCTGTGTCTCATTGCAGCATGAAGGTGTAAGTGCCGGACATTGATCTCTGTCATGGGCAATTCGATATCAACCGGACGACCGCCAAATCACAATCTCCATCAAGGTATCAAGAAGTCAAGGAATCCGAATCAATCTGGCGCAGGAGGCGCTACCGCAAGTGGTGCAGAAAGTTCGCGTGTCCTGTTCCTCTTGTATCTGATCCATCGCACTTGGAATGTGGTCGTTGACACGGTGGATACCCGCAGCAAGAGGTGATATGAACGCCCCTAGATATCCCCCGAAGAGATCGCGGTCAACCAAGAGATTTTCGGTCTCGCGCCGACTCCTTACAGAAGCTTTAATTGCATTTTGCCACAGGTCGCGTGTGAGTGAGCGCTGCTCAACGTCCGAGGACTCGGGTGCGCCGAGGAGCTACTTCGATGGAATCAGTTCGCACGATGATGACGACGAGACCTACATGGACGGCTATTCGTCCCTGTACGGGTCACAGTACACCTTCTGCAGCTGCAGCTACTGCTTCGAGCCAAAGCAGAACGTCTACAATTCAATAGATGGCGGTGCTGATGCTGCTGGCGGAGGATCGCTGTGCAGGAGGATGTCAATATGCGATAGGTAAGTGCTTTCGTTTTCCTATTATTCATTTGAAGGTCAGTCGATGTGAAGATCGGCTCCTTGACGGCTGTGGTTGATTAAACATCTCTCGGCTTTCGTGGAGTGTGCTGCTTGTTGGTTGACTCTGGCTGACGGGGTCTTCTGTGAATTGTGCGCAGTGCCCCAGGCCTTCGTCGACCTTAATCTGAAGTCGTAATCAAGCACCACACTCTCGTGGATCGGGGATTAAATGAAGTCTTGCCAGCGGGTGTCCGTTCATGGAAATCGCGTCGTTCTTTTGATTTTGGTTGCATCTGCACACTGAGTATGGGTCAGTGCCGCTGAGTGTGAGTTTGGTGGGTGTTTGGACGCATAAGTTAGCATTTGTCACATCTTAACCGTGATTCAGTACTTCTCCAACTTGAGACCTTTGAAAAGTGAAACCATCTTCAACGCGGATCTCTTTTTAAACCAGACTAGTTCAGCTTCTCCCCACCACCGCCCATTAACCTGAAGTTTCACTAATGAATGCTAATTCGATATATATTTTATTTGAAGTGGAAACTGCCTTGTGTGCCTGTCAACGCAGTAAGAAATCACTGATCGCTGGTCGAAGTGCCATAACCAAACGAAAATGTTTAACAATTCGATGAGAGGGCCAATAAATCTTCCTCCATCTTGCTGCCCCTTTCTACTTTCTACCAGACGAATGGAGAGCGAGAGAGTTTGACCTGTCGATGGTGATTAGATAAATGAAACCGGCGGAACGATGCAATCAGTCCTATCACCATCGATGAGGTATGACTGAACCGCCGAAATACGTTGAGATCAGATCGACTGAGTGATTGGTATGTTTTATGGAATCTGTCGGAGTGTTAAGTTAATTTTCAGGCTTATCTGGCAGATGTGGTTTGTAGTGTTGTTTGTTATTTGACAGACGTCGGTTCACTAAGAGGAGATTGGAGGAAACATGAAGTCATTGCGAAGATCATAGATAGCCTCCTAGGCGAAGTTTAGTTATCGCTTGCAGTCCATATAGCAGCAAAGTCCACCATTCTGCCTACTGAGGCCATGCAATACTGTAGCCTGCGGTACAGGCTTTCCCGACATGCTCTTGGAAGCTGAGTTTCCAATTTAATTTAGTGTTAAAGATTAGACCAGGTTATAGGTCCGTTTCGTACATCGAAGGATGGTCAAATGCTGGAATTCTGTATTTCCTAGAGAAGAGTATTAACACAGTCTTCTCTGGGTTAACGGCCACGCTCTTAATTCTAGTTCTTAGAGGACCGAGTGCATGCACTCTGTGCTAAGGTTATTGGTTTCCATGTGTACGAAGGCAGTAAGGGTGAATTTCTTCTGGTCGAGTGTTTTTTCTATTGTGGCTACCAGCGAGTGAAGGGCTGTCTGTACAGATCTTACCTTGTTGTAAGTTTGTGCATGCCGGGACGTCGAGAGTCTATTTGTGGCGACTATTTGTCTGATGCAGACGTTAATCAGTTTTTCTCATGGCTTTAGCAGAAATTATGATAGGCATTTGGAACTCGGGACTTTTTGTTTAACATTCGAGAATTTCCCTGTCTTAAGTATGATGACATGCTAATCCAAGGAAGATTATGACCAGTTAGGGAGAAATGAGGTCTACAACCATTTGTTGCTCTTCGAGAAAGATCCCATTTAGTTCTAGTACATCGAAGGCTTACAGATTTTAATGGTGCATATGGCAGTGTTGCTCATCACTTCACTGAGTGAGCTGCGTACTGTGTGGAGTGCTTAGATGCCATTGTAGTTGAGATTTCCGTTGTCACAGCTTCCTGAGAAGTGAGCGTCGATGACTGTTCTCCCCTGAGTCCCCCTGTTCTGAGTCTAGAGATCTCCAAGACTCCATAGTCCATGTCTCTATGGAACTCACGCTTTTTCAGACTGGGTATACCCAGCAAGGTCCTCTCCAGAAGTTCCAGAAACTATTGTACATCTTCCCTGAAACTGCTGCTCTACACAACAGACAGCACTTTGCCACTTTCCATCTTTTCTTACAAGAATCAGTGTTATTTTAATTAATGAACAATAATGCTCATCTAAAATGATTACACGAACACGCACAAATGAACCTCGCTGTACCTCAATATCCCCGTCAGAGGCCCCACGCAACTCGTTCACAGTCTGAATCACTTGAAAAGAGTTCACAGTCCAACCTTGCGCTTCTTCAACTTTCCAGCAGCCACATACACAAACCACAGCCATAGACAGTTGAGACACACACTCCCAGCAAATAGCTGAGCCAACCATCAACAGCCGAGACTCACACCTCACAGTGTATGGAGTACGAATTTCTGTGGAAGTCATTCCCCAACCCGGTATTTGTGGCCCCAGAAGTATGCAACAATTTTCTCCAAATCAACTTGCATTCCATCACCATCGATTATCGCACTTTCTTCACACAATTCCGAGACACCTGTCTTGATGCGCAGTCATCTCGTCACAGGGAAAATTAACATAAACACCTCTTGAGCGAAACAAAATTGGCATGCCCTCCAGCTTCCATCCCGTCCACCACAGCATGTAAACACTGTGTCACAACACTCGCCCCGGGATGAGCTGAAGATGATGAAGATGCATGCAACACGTTCTGGATGTCCAGGCACGTTATTCGTATCCGAATCCATTAGAGATACACATACCCACTTGTCTGCACACCACACAGAGGCACGATTTCCTGCAGAAAGCCGCATGCACCAAGAGAAGAGGAACTTTTTGCACGGCGACTTATGAAATTGAATAGCGACGGCACGCGAAGTTCTATTGCGCCGTTGTTGAAGATATCAGTTGAACGGAGTGTGAGTGCCTGCCTTAGGGTCAAGTTGCGCTACCATGGAAGCGAATTCACTTGGCAATGCAATTTCTAACCAAACAAACATGTGAATCGTGGTGAGGTGTTCTTGTGTGGCTGGCGCATTCCCTTCTCCTTGGCGTTGATTTCTTTTTTTTGTGGATAATTGCGTCTTTTGAATATTCAATGAGTTGGAGTCGAGGTTGGTCTCCTTCCGAGAAGATACCGCGAGTGCATCGGTGTGGGCTCAAAGAAGGACGATAGGCATCTTTCTGCATAATTACACATCAGACATACGCCTTCGGACGAGAAGGAGCTCACCTGAAGTTTGAAAGTGGTGCTTGGAGGGTCTGCTAGGGGATTCCTTGTTAGCTGTGTCTCAAGCTGACCAGAACCGTCATGGTTCAGAGGGCTGGTGACCAAGGCACAAGGAACGTTGACGAAGGTTGTGTGGTCACCTACCGAGAAGTTTGTTTCATCAGATGGTCGCTGAAAAGATTATTTTTTTTCCTTTTGAGCAGGATATCAAACGTTCCTCAAGTTGCTAATGGCCACGACTTGTAGATCGAGGTTTTTGAGGGGTGTCAAAAAATACCCGATTCGCTGCATTTAACATTTTCCTTCAATGACCTCCGAGAGAAGACTGGTTGCGGCCAGCCGAACTCCACTATAATCAACAAGTTGAATTTTCTTGCGAGTGAATTCGTTTTTCTTCGAATCGAATGTCTTAACCACCATTCCTTCTTGATTGGACTGGAAGTTAGACAATCCGACGCTGGGTGGTCTTCTGTGCATATTCACATATGGATCGCAGATTGATGAAGGAGTGGTGTCCACTACAAGTTTCTAAAGGAGGAGAGTATCGATCAATGAGGCCTACCCAGCCTGACTCAAAAACCACACAAGATATCTTAGAGGGACGTCATTATTCCCGTTCGGATAGCCAGGCTGAGTTTAAATTCCAGGACAAGGCACTTTTTATGCACTTATTTTTCTTCTTTATCTGGCGCTATAGATCGGGATGGACCTTGGCCTCATGCAACCGCCTAATTTTTATCCACAGACTTCCTTCCCTTAATTGTTGACCTCTTGCTGTAGCTAATTATTAACTAATGGTCCACAGAGCCCGTATAACTAATGGCAAATGATTATCAAGCTGTTGGCTCCAAACACATTTTTCTGACAGTCAATCTTAAAGGCTCCCTTTTCCTACATAGACTAAGCAGGTATAAATTTAGGTCCTTCATCGGTGTCAGTAAGAATCGACATTCAATCGACATTCTTGCCTTTAATAGAGGATCAAGAAGCTGCAAGGAAGACGAGGTCAAGAGTACTGAGGTGGGAATATAGACTTATGGGTACACTTCTTCAATCATTTGCGAGAGCTGGTCTAGTTGAAGTTAAGTAAGCGGGAAGACGGGCATTAGTCACTATACGATTATGATGACCATTGCGTGTGAGTGGGTACATCCTTGGTTGGGAGCGAGCACCTGTTCCTCTTTTAAAATTAAGGAATAAAAGTCTGTACTAACTAACAGAGTCTCTTGGAATGCTTGTCAAACAAAACAGTTCAGTCATCGGATTGACTGATTTCTGAGGCATCCTTAGAGGCAGGCGTCTGGGTATAGAGGGGCTACTAATTGCACATGTGACTCCTAGGTCAATTTGTTTGTGTTAATGGTTTCATCTCAAACAGCCGCTAAACTATGCCGCTAGACAACCGTTGTGTACATCGACAATAGCTGCAATGATCAATAGGAAGAAAATGTTCCCTGTGTGCCTCCTCATTTAGTTTAGGCTAGAGTGCATTACACTGGAGCCCTTCTTAAATCTTTTGCTGGCATTGAATTTCTAATTAACTCTAATTCAATTTCTTACCCAGGATTAAATACGCTTTTAGTCATCCATGGTGAAGGTGATCACTCCTTTTCTAGTCACAAAGACTAAGCCATCTGTACCCGGTCTCGTTAGGTTTCCCCTTACAGTTAGAACCTGTTGCTGCTTGTGACAAGGCGGTTTAGCTGGCTAATGATGACGGTATTTTTCTCATTAAGATTGAAGTAGTAGGCAACTAGTTGACGGTGCCTACGGCTTGGCAGAGCTCTCCTAACTAGTAGGTGATCTGTTGTCTCCACTTGGTCTTCCTACATACATCTTCTGGAAAAGTCATTATAAGGGATACCCATCCTGGGGGCAAGAATGCCAATTGCGCAGTGTCCGGTTATGACGCCGCTGAGCTGCCAGACATTCAGCTAAATTTGTAGCTTTTCAAATGCCTGAAAGACGTCAACCGACTTAGGGTGTAGTAGTCTTTCTTCCAGTAAAGCCCTTTCAATACCATTGGCTATTCTAAAATTTCCGTCAGTTTTAAAGTGCTTTATTTGGAATCCGAACTGGTGGCCAGGTATAAAGCACATTTCATCTTTGACCTGTTGGTTACATTTTATTAAAGTCTTTCGCATACAAGGCCAGGGCCCAGTAGTCAATTTGATGTTCCAGTTCCTTGTCAGTGGAAGCAATAAAAAACGTAATTGACTTCCCGTACCGGGAATCGAACCCGGGCCTCCTGGGTGAGAGCCAGGTATCCTAGCCACTAGACAATACGGGATGTTGATGGAATAGTGCCGTTGTATGCATCTGCCCCCAGGACAGTGAGTCATTCATTTTCTTTGAGAAAACTTTTGTGACTCTGGCGGGATTTGTCATGATGAGCGTACTTGTAACTAGATTGATCCGTTTCAATGGATGGATCATTTCGTACAGTTCACTAATACTCGAAAATACTTGTCCTGAAAGATACATAAATGATATGCAAACTGAGGCAAGAAATAGTAATTCAAGGGTGTTCCAAAAATCGAACATCACAAGATTAAAAGGAAACCGTCGAACCAAGTGTAATGAATCGTTCTCGTTCTCCCTCTCCCAAATTGGGTCCCTTATCCCCGACAACTCTCTATCTAATACGATCGCATCCAACTGGATGTGCCACCTTAAACGTGGACTTCCTTTGTTGCATTACTTGGAATGCAAATATGTATATATATTACTCCAAATGAAAACCCCATTCGAAGATCCCCCACTATCACAGATAACGAATGTTCCTCTTCATGGAGCAATTGTTTCAGTTCTCAAATTTTCCGCAACTTTGTTGTTAACTAGGGCAACTGAAACTCAAGATAGCTAATCCCTGCTGTTGTCGAAAGATCATCTTGAAGCAGTTGTAGATTGTCTTAAGTCTGTGTCCAGTCCTTCTTGAACTTGGGTTTATGAAAATTTTCCTTTTAGAACTCGAATATCACGCTTCAATCCCACTGCTATTCATTTAGTCATCTTAAAGCTCAGCCATCAGCGTCTCCATCAGAAGCTCACCTCGTAGTTCCGTGCTCTCCTTCGGTAGCTGACGCATCTGAAGCATTTAAAACGCCATCGCCAGCCAAATAAAAAAGGTCTGTAATCTCATTTTCGCACTAATTCCTTTCAAGCCAGGCAAACCAGAGTGATTCAGATGTAAATTGCCCAAGAGCAGTCATAACCCTGAGTCTGAGAAAATAGAAAAGAAACCAAAGCCTCGTCTCACCCGGAATTCCTTCAAGCGAAAATGATTCTTCTTCTTCTTTTTCCGCCGACTGTCCACGAGGTGGAACCAATTAGAGCAAAAGATTGCTGACCTCTGCTCGGGCTGATTTATGCGACCATCATCTTCTGTCTGCACCCCCTTCCTCTGCACACGCACGGCACTTTTCCCACCCATTGCCGTGCGCGATAGCTCCCTAATTAGCTCGGTGTTTTTTCAGATGAGTTCCATTATTCCCTCCAATCTAAAACCAATAAACTAAACGGAAAACATAAAACGTTCCTAATGCATTCATCCCCCTCCGCGGTGGCCAACCTCATCTCCTCTCCAGCCCCGTAATTACATCATTTCTCGGGACACACACAAACACACACGCGCGGATAGATTCTCCAGCATCGCTCGATCGAAAGAACAAAAAACCACTGGCAGGCAATTTTCAAGTTCCATCTTATCATAGATGCGAGGGTAATAAACTTGAATCGATCTATTCCTCGAAGATCACTGACTTCCATCTCTCTCTCTTTGTCTCTCGTTTCGATTCTCTCACAATGCCCACGAACGTTGGTAAGGTACATCTATCCCTCAGCTCAGCCACACTCGTTCTAAGCTCGACCTGCTGACTCTGACTTCGGCTCTCCGAATCCAGTTCCGCCAGCCCCCCAGAGAGTTGCAGAGAGACAAGAGCGCGACTCCGACCACGAACCACCTGACGACGAAGGCAGACCAAAACAAAAAACCGACACGATCGTTGGCCATCAGTCTGCGCAGAGACACACACCGATGTGCATCGTTACTGCGCTCGCGCACGCTTGTGTCACCACCGCCTCTCAGCCACCTCTGTTGACCACACCGCTGACTCTTGGGAATAGACTGGATCTGAAGCAGCATCTTAGGTTCTTGTTCTTCTAGTTCGTCGGTCGTTAGTGCGCTGCATCGGGACTGCGTTAGTTCTTTTCGGTCGGTCGTTCGTTCGTTTGGTCGTGTAGCTTCTCTAAGTAAACAACTTCCTTATTCCGACGTCGCGTCGTGGAGCGAGAGAGACATGCAGAACCGGACTCAATCAGTGTATTCTTGTTCGGCTTTATTGAATTCTAACGGGACACCAAGTGTTTAGAGAGATACTCGTACATTTCCTTTCTGGCTCTGTTCTAGCGACGATATCGATACATTCTATTGCCGCGCCGCGCCGCATCGTTCCGCATATCATCAAGTGAAATTCGCTCTGTATTCCCCCGTGACTACACACAGCACTTGCATAGTGATTCTGAGTGAAAATTTGTGTTGTTACATTTTTTTTTTGAAACTTTCGCTGTTGGATTGACCGAAACCTCAAAACAAAAAAAAAAAAAAAAACGAAGAAACTTTCGGGCAGTTCTAATTTTTGGTGAACTCTGTTGAGACGACGAACTGACAAGCAAGTCATTTGCTAAGTGGTAAGTGTCGGAAGAGTTGTAAATTTAATTATGCCCCCATGCTCTTGGCTGTGTCGACCGCTGCGGTTCGTAATTCGGCCAAAAAGTGCGTTAAGCGTTCAAAAGGAAAGCGAAATCTTTCGCTATGCCATTTGCTCGGGCTTGGGTTGTATAATTTACATTTTTTTTGTTCGTGTTTTGTGCTTTCTGATGAACACGTACGTGTCGGCGGATTCGAATGAAACTAGACCGGAAAATTTTCGATTCCATGATCGGGCTGAATGTGTGATCCTCTTCGGTGGTTATTCCCTCCCTCTCGTTATGCTGATCGTTATCTGTTTGCATTGCAGGCTGGCTCAAAGAGAGTTTTTTTTTTTTATTTTGTATTTTGGAGGGTGGATTATACGAGGTATTTTTGGGGGGCGTAATGTGCTCAGAGAGTGAAAGCCGGGATTGACTTGAATGTTTAAGCTGACTGAGTGGGTGATCCGGCAGCATCACATCAGCGATGGTTTTATTGAGTCAAATGTTGATCAATGCTTAAGAGTCACAGAGAAGATCAAGCTTGGAAATAAAAAATAGGCTAAGCGAGCAGCTGTTGGAAGTCAAAGAGGAGTGCAGACAGATCTTGTGGTCGTTGCATAGTCCACGGTCCTCTTTAAGCTGTAAAACCTGTGGGTCGGCTTTTCTGGTCTCCTCATCATTTGGTTTATTTGGTTAAGACTGTGAAAATCGCAAGTCCGAATCATATGTCCTATTGAGACGGTCGCAATTTGTTGTGGATAAAAGCGATCTTCCAACGTCCAGACTGTCCCATTGAGGTGGTCTTATGGATGTTTTCGGAGGGCCCTCACTGCATGTGGGAAGTGTAATTCTGTTTGTTTGTCTTGTTAACACATTAAGTTTTCTAAGATCTAAGATCTTTAATGGTCAAGCTTCGGAGTAAATCCTCTGTTCCAATCCCCAAGACTGATCGAATATCCCACTGAGACAGTCATGATCGGTTCTGAATATGACTGATATCCAAACTCCAAGACTGATCGTGCAGCGCAATGAGACAGTCCTGTAATTTTTCGGAGAGCCACGCTAATCTACAAATCTTGTGGAAAGTCATTGCTAATCTAGATCAAGTCAGAAAAATCGTGCTGCGTCACTTTGCTGTAGGATGCACGGTTTTTAAGATATAAGCAAGGTAAGACCAACTTTGATGATTTTTTCAATGTAGAAAACTCGACATCTGTAGGGGTCTTGGCGGTTCGTATGGAACATTCGACAGCCTATATCTTGAGAATGGTGCGTCCTACGAAAAAAAATCCAGTATACTTTTTTGTAGCTTATGACTTGATCTAGAGGATGGAATTGTTTTGAAGTTGTTGAAGTTTATTTCTCTGGCGTAAATTATATGAAATTTTACGTCGGCTTTTAAGGAAGGTCGATCTGAATTGTTGCTCTTAACGTGAACTTACACTGTGCAAGTTTTCATCACTCCCAATCACGGGCAAGGCGATCATTAAAATTTTTTTACTACAAGAAGTAACTTATCCATTGAAAATGATACCCTTAGAACGGTAAATTTGTCCGTTGTCCAGCTCCATCTTCTAGATCAAGTCAGAAGCTACAAAATCGGACTGCGTCGCTTTGCTGTAGGATGCACGGTTTTTAAGATATGTGCAAGGTAAGACCAACATTCATGATTTGTTCAATGTAGAAAAATCGACATCTGTAGGGGCCTTGGTGGTTCGTATGGAACATTTGACAGCCTATATCTCGAGAACGGTGCGTCCTACGAAAAAATGATATAGATGATGGGGATGGAAAATTACCGAAATCACCGTTATTTGGGCAAATTTTTGACAAAAACAGGGACATTTGTTTCTCTGGCGTAAGTCATATGAAATTTTACATCGGCTTTGAAGGAAAGTCGATCTGAATTGTTGCTTTTGACATGAATTTACATTGTCCAAGTACTCATCACGCTCAACCTGCCCTATCCTTGGAGTCACATTCATGATCAATGACAGGCTTTCTCTGCGAGTGGAATACAGTTCATTCCAACATACTCATGAAGTCAGACGTCTTGAGATGAATGGCAAGGACCGTGTGGTCAATGGGAAGAAAAATAACCTTCCCAACCTTGTACTGCTCCCATTCTCACAATATTTTCGGAAGTTAGCCCTCCACCCGCCATCATCAACCGCCACGTATTTCTTTTTTGTTGAAAAGCCTCCATTAACACTTAGAAGCATTGTTTCCAACGCATGTGCCATAAATCAGTGACAACCACTTCCAAAGCGAGTTTCTCTGCAAGTCTCCAATGGATGAAACCTTCAGCGGCCTAACCAATCCGATTTCACGGGCAAAAATTAGCAAAACAAATTCCAATTAGCCCAGTAGATACCCCAGCAGATTCCATTGTGGACTTCTGAAAGTCTCTCATGGCTCCCCATGTTCACCTGCGCCACTGTTTGTCTGATTTATTGGCCATCGCGCAGTGGGCCAGCACTCCATGGCCACGGCCACGTATGTGCACAAACACGTGTTTAGGACTATTAAATCGCAGTTTAATTTTCCCAGGAACGGATGCAAAGGAATCGCATGTTTTGGGTGCAGCTTCCAGCTGGTCAGTACGATTTTACGATCAATTTGAAAGAGGATCAGTGGCAAGTAGGTGAAGCGTCCAATAAATCAGGGGGAAAGGCAACCAACCTACCTTCCGTTAGTCGAAACTCATTAAAGGCTACCAGCGTTCCGAGATCTCGGTTGGGTCTTCCTCACTCGCTGGATCGGCTTTACGGCTGTTTTCGGCGTAATGGCACGAATTCCATTCCACTCCGATGGAGGGTATGCCATTAATCAAGTCCGTCTGGGGAGTGCTATTCAAATTGCTTCGTGGAGCTCGTGAAGCCGCTGTTGCCTATTTGGGTAGACCGAATCAATTAATCAGCATCCATCTCCGAAATGGGGAACCTTACTTGGCACACGCTCAAGCACCTGTTGTGTTTGTCTCTTTTGTGTGATCTCCAGATCGACCTTGAAACGTCGCGGCACCTCAGCGATGGCGGCATTCACCGCGCAAGAGCCCACGGTAGAGTGGGCTTCAAGTGTATCATGTGCGCTCCAGGTAACGAGTGTTATTTGTGGTGGCACCATCAACATCTTTCTGTTGAATTCAATTAAATCCAATTGTAGGCACATCGCTGTTCAAACGGAGCAATGTTCCGCTTCGGAGCACACGCCTTTGTGGTGTTTGTGTACTCAGGAGCGTCACGTCACCATCGTCGACTCTTGTTCTTGGTGCGACGCCTCTCTGTCCATTTGATACGGTGACTTTGTCTCGCTTTCTTTGTTTGTCAGCCCTGGTGTTTGTCATTGGAATGGAGTGGATTCTGATTGAATCAGTTCTCTAGAATGGATTCGAGGTATTTTCTGAGAAATGTGAAGGAGATGTGGTGTCTGTTGAAATATGGTCACGCTATTTGGAAATAATGCCGATCAAGTGTGACCGTCGAAGTGTGCTCATAAGCGGATTGTCAATAACTTGGGTTTTGAAAGCGCATGCAAGAGCGAAGCTATGCATTCGATACGGCCAAGTGGACATACTTGCTTGAGTGCATTCCGACCTTAATACGTGTGTTATTGGATATGAAAAGAAGAAGAATAAGAAAAAAAAAAGTTACTTCATCGTCATGAACTCCTCCCCGACGGGGAATTGAACCCCGGTCTCCCGCGTGACAGGCGGGGATACTGACCACTATACTATCGAGGATGTTGCGGATGGTGCTTGGTAGAACTTAATTTTAGGTACAGAAGGTGAAGGGGAAGCATTCTATTGCTCAATTCGCGTGAACTCTGTATACTCCTCCCTACCCTACAGCTTTACTATGATCTTGTGTATGATTGCCATCATTTCTCAAACTTGATCACGCCCCAGCAACCACCACCAGAGTTTCAACTGTCCC
Organism: Eristalis intricaria; assembly: GCA_964034865.1. Lineage (NCBI taxonomy): Eukaryota > Metazoa > Arthropoda > Insecta > Diptera > Syrphidae > Eristalis > Eristalis intricaria. Next base: position 3,234,235 of record OZ035874.1, on the reverse strand, counting down.
TCAAAAGCACTCGCCCTAAGCCACATCCACTCACAAATTTCGGCTGAGGTTGAAGTCCGCAAGTAGATCGAAACCGATTGCGCGGCGCCTTTCACGTTCATTAATCGACAAGTACTTGCTGTGTTTGTGGCTCAACTCAAGGTGAATAGCGCCCGATTCCGCCAAGGCACAAATAAGTACGAATCAGCATTCAAAATTGCCTGCCGCCGCAGTTGATGGAGCAAGACCGCATCGGTGGTGTCCACATAACGAGACGGCGCTGCGGGAGCGGAAAAGAGAATTGTATCACATGTCGCGGGAAATCAAGACATATGGCTTGGTCGTCAATTTCCGTGGAATGGTTCCCGATTGGTCGTATCCGAAGTGCGGTGATTGCACAAGTGCCTTGACTTTGTGAGGTACTCGAGTGCTTAGCGTGGCTGTCTGGGATGAAGGGCATTCAAGGGGAATTAGGGAGTGATTTCAGTTGCATTGTGAGCAACGTAATCCAGGTGATGGCAGTGGGCTTCAATTAATTGGCGTCGGTTGCGGAATCTTTTGTGGTTGCGAGCGCGAGTTGGTGGTGTAATCGTGAGTTTACTGAGGTCACTGTGAATGGAACGAATTGTTGGTTAAAAGGTGTGCTTGGTGGGCTGTCTCTATTGAGAACTGGCGAGTTTGTAAGTAAACAGAGTTCTAGAACAGCGTCTGCCAAAGCGAAAGAATAGGATGACTTAATCAAGTCTTGCGGTGCAGGTTGGTGGAAAGTGCACGTTGGAAACGGTGTCACACTGGCTCTTCATGTGGGTCTATGTGAACTTTCAGGACAGCATCTAAAGACAACCAAGAAGAGAAGGAAGAAGACGAATACTTGGTCAACATTTGCAGACAAGATAACGTTCGAACGAAAAAAACAGACCCAGACTTCATGCCAACAAAAACTTTAAGCCTTGTGCTTCAGTCTAGTCCTTCCTCAATTGTGTCGACCTCTTTTCCGAGCAAGAAAAAACCTTTTGTTCCATTAGAAATTCATTTCAGTTTCAGTCCACAACAACAGACATGCCGCCGTAGACAACCGGACAATAACCCCGATTTAAGCCAACAAACGAACAACCACCAAGCTGCTCACTGCTATATGACTCACCGCACCCCAAGCTCCAAGTCATAATCCCTCGTTTCCTGTTGTGAAAGTCCGATAGCCGCGCCGCGCCGTTTCGTAGTTGCACCCACGTCTCACTCGCCAAACGTAAAACACAGCGCACATATCACACAGCACAGCAAATACGATTCAAAACTAGGTCACTGTCTCGTCTCGTCTGTTTGGCCTCAAAATGAAAACTCAAAACGTTGCACTTAACAGCAGCCTCGGTCACGACCTCACCTCTTGTATGCAACTTATCTAGGTCTTCCGGTGAAGCGCAAGCACTTCTAAACTGCAAATGTCCAGATGACTGATGATCTGACATAATGACCACTACTCGCCGCAACGGATGCAAAAATTCCACGGTAATCTTCTGCAAGCATCAAGACGTGGCCACAGTCTGCGACAGATTAATAAATGCCCCGTGACGATGCCAATGCGATGAGTGGAGTGAAGAGACACGCGGACAAATGAATAAGAAACTGTCAACCGTTATAATGATAGTCAACATAATTTATTTATCATAACGGTACCAATTCGTATCTCAATTCTCTTTGTTTTATGCAAATTTGACTGTTTTTTTGTTCGGGATAGTAAATGTGTGACGACGAAACACGTTTCCCGACGCGTTAATGCGGCGTGTTAAGCTCAAAATGATATCTGGTTTATTTTCATCAAGCCCTGAGGACTGACGCTCCATCAGAAAATAGGTTACATTCAAAGAAAACGAGCTTAGAAGAGGTTATGTGTGATAGCCCCGTGAAGGGAAAGTTCTATTTTGGTGGTTCCATTGAAAGGCAAAAGTGGGAAATTCTTGAATTTCTCCGAAAAGTTGCATAGTTCTCGGCTGTTATCGGTTAATGCACACATTTGACAGACATTTCCCGGAGAAATGGTTTTTTTTTGGGAACGATCCCAATTCAACGCTATTTTTGCCGTAAAATGTGAAGTCATAAACAATGTCGCCGTCTATCGCTGATACCTCTCCTAATTTCTTGCCTGATAAGGATTGTCTGTTGTTTGTTTGAATCGGATTCATAGCTGCTCCGCGATTGATTGCTCCGATTTGTGCTTATCGCAGAATGGTTTTTTTCTGCCTGCACTCTGCGTATGCGTACGAGTGAGCGATAACAACCCTTGGGATTGGGAAATTTGTGTAACAGTAGTCGCAATGCTGCTTGATGCGTTTTACCCCTTCTTCTGTTGCTTTTGCTCGGTTGTGAATTTTTGTAATTAGATAACAGAGTAGTAAATCAGTTCCTCTTCGGCAGCCGATGAACAAAGAAGTGCTAGTGAATGTGGCATTTTAGTGGAAGTGCAAGTGATACAGAGATGTACACACAAATGAATGGAGCATGAAGGATTTTCGAGCAACACAATTCTTGAAATCAGCGGGGCACTGTCAGTACTTTGAAGTGTATAGCTAGAAACGTATCACGTTCACCAAATAATCCTTGTGAAATACAAGGAAACCGAGGTATTTCCATGAACTCCTTGTTAACGGAACAAATGAGAGTTCAAATACACGACGAACTGCCAGCACACTCAGTCTTCATAGCTCAAACTCACTTCATTAAGTGGCATTTCTTAGACGGAAGAAAATACCAAGTCTCAAGTAACCAGAACTCTGTGACAATGGAAAAGGTACGTAGAATCACACAGAATGCCACTCATCATTGCATTAAGACAAAACTGTTCGGAGCAATAACAATTCAGACATTTGAAAGATGTCCGGAAGTGTAAGCAGTTTTATCGAGAACAACGAATTGAATGAGAATCGAATGAAATCCATGGATAACTGTAAACCAATCTAGAAAGTCAAAACCAGCATTTTGTCATCAGAATTTCAACATCCTCGATAGTATAGTGGTCAGTATCCCCGCCTGTCACGCGGGAGACCGGGGTTCAATTCCCCGTCGGGGAGATGCGAGTTTTTTTTTTTTCGTTCAATGTGTTCTTTCTTCTTTTGTGGTCGAATTTTCGATGTATCAACAATGTTATCAGAAAATTGAGAGGAGGTAGTCGAAGACGGCGGTTAAATCATTTGTGTAAAACTATTTCGTTCCACATGTGTCGAAGACGACGACTTTACGTGTCGTTTTGTTGATTTTGTGAAACATTCTTCATAAGTTCCGGGCGAAATTGAGTTCTGGAAGTCATTTATAATTTTTATTTGAGTTTGTCGGTGAACAAGTGAAATTATTTGGTCACATTTTCTGTGTGGACAGGTGAGATACTGAAACTGAAAAGGGAATTATTGTCCGGTTGGATTTGGACACACACCCGTATGCGATTGTTCTGACAGAAGAATTGCCATCGGACCTTGTTCCTATCGAAATAAGCAAAGAGGCGCAACGTTACCATGTCAATGATCTCAGGTATAGACCGATGCTAACCGACTTTCTGTGGCCAGAGAAGTTGTAAGGAAAAAAATTGGAGATTGGGTTACGACTAGCTTTTATCACTTGCCGCGATCATGTGACTTGATACCACTCGATTATTTCCTTCGGGGCTACGTGAAGCCAGTCACTTTGCACGATCTCGAGGCCAATAACGCTATTGTCGGAGCTATGCACATTTTAGATCAAGTTATCTAAAACTTGACCGATTGATTGAAACATTGTCAACGTGGCCAAGGTGGTCATTTTTATGCTATTCCATAAATAATGGCATGAATGTACAGTGGACTGTCTTTAAGTCGAATTTCTCTCAAACTCGAATTTTCGCCACATTTTATATATATTTCCCTCAAATTTTGAAACCTCTCTCTAATTACTCCCTCTAACTCGAACAAATTATGGGATCCCGTGACAAATCGACTTACGGAGAGTCCACTGTAGCTTCAAATTAAAGCCAGAATCTATATTATATCTCCCCTTATCTGGTCACCCTATACATAGAGGTATAGATTATCAAAGGTTATAGGTAAGGCGGAAAGAAGGGTATTCACCATTTGGGATCAGCTCTCTTGGTCTGAGTACATGCTGAGACGATGTCGATGTCATCTGCCTAAGCCTGTTGTCACACAGGAAGTGTGCCTTCAGATCCCTCCAGAGAAGTCCCTTGGTTACATTTACAGCTTCATCTCCCGAATGTCATTCTATATATTGGGTTCAAATAGTTGAGTGTCAAAAAGAGACACTTCGCCAATTCCAATATTGCATTCGCTTGAAATTGAGACGCTCTCAAAGACAAAACTTCTTCGTACCCTTGGCAACGCCACTTACACATTTCACTGCCACTTCATCGCACCATTCACAGCGCACGACCTCCGTGTTCAATGAACTCCTGATCACCGATGGAGTGCCTCTTGTCGTCATCGGAAAACACTTTCGTAACCTCTGAAGACCTTGGCGCTAACACTTCTTCGATTCGCTTCCTTCTACAATTTTGAGTGTTTTCTCACGAGGTTCTCGATCTCGATCTTCGCAACGGGTCCCAATAGCCGCCAGGCCTCCATCACATGTTCATTCTGCAAGACGAAATGAAAGCGAAATCCAAATCGTGTTGGAATTGCACAAACTTCCACTCCTTCAGCCACCCACTAGACAGACGGCCTGACAGACAGACAGAAAGACAGACAGTTTTGTTTGTTTACCCAACTGATATGCGTTTTTGTTTAGAAATTTCAACGATTTTGCCAATTAATTCGGTTCACACAATTCATCGGGCATACGGCATACCTCATCGGTGTAGTCTCATTTTCTATCGTCTCATTGCCTCATCATCCGCCCGCTCTGGATGGAGAAGAAATTTAAATATCTGTTGTTCAAGCAACGAACCGCATTGCAACTAGGCAGCTTTCCACAGTTGTTGCAACTGGTATAGAATTTGCCCAGAGAGGTGATTGGCTTTATCGACTACAATCAGAGGTTGGAGCGTCGAGCTAAGATTGTAATTAGTTGGAATCGAACAGGTTGAGGTGGGTGAAATTGTGATTCAGATAATCTAAGCGCATCCCCGAAGCGATGAAATTACAGTGGACAAGTTCTTAGAGTTGCGAACAAAGTGTCTGTGCTTGAGAGTCAATGATGGGCTTTGGATGCAGTTCGTTTGAAGGTAACTGAAGCCCGTAGGCCCACCCTGCTTTCACTATCAGATGATAGGAGTTGACAGGGCAGTGGATGGACAAAGACATTAAGACGAAGTGATTATTGGAAACACTTTTTCCAAACTGACATTTATGGGGCAGTACTGGGGCTTTGTTTTGACAAGAGCGAAGATTGTAGATATTTGTGGAATGTGGAATGTGAAATCTGTGTTCGATGAGGCGAGTCGTGCTTGCTGAACTGACTCCCACCAAGGTTCCATCATTCACATTTCAAATTTGCTGGACAAGTGTTACACATCGCAGACCACAAACGACACCCAGTGACCAAACTGTCACTTCGAATAGGGTCCAAAGGAGAGCCATCTTCGTTAAGCCAGCTAATTGATTTTAACGACTGCGCGACGTGGTCTGTCATGTGTTACACCACTTTACGACATCCACCTATTTCTCGCAAACTTTATGTCACTTAAAGTCTTCCTTTACAACAATCATTAAAAGTCAGAGAAAAAAAAAAACATCCCGCAACACAGACGCGGACAGTAAAATTGACAAGCTCACGTCAGTGATCATTAAAAAGAAAACCGTATCTAATGAGGAGAAGAGGCTGAGAGAAGGTCCACTGTGACCTAAGATCTTTCGAAAGTGCTTTCGTCTTTTGGTTTCCGGATACTCTTCATTCATTAAAGTGCAATCAACTTTGCCTGGTTTGGCAATTTTGGTTTTTTTTTGGCAACCACAAGCCAGCTTTAGTGGCCCAAACTCGCTGAGTGCTCGTTTAGTCGCTTAAATCAAAGCGAAAGCGTGTATGCAATTTAAATAATTAGTGTCTTACCTACAAATGAAATCGAGAGTCGGAAAACAATGCGACATGACCCAAAGCAGATTCCCATAGTATCCAGTGGCGGCGTTGCCGTGTGGCGGCTTAACGCAGCCACTTAACTCGGGCAGGCATTGTTTCGAAAAAAAATCAGTCGAACGGAGGCACACACGAACAAGAGACGGCTTCGGCTGAGTTGCGTGTGGACATGTGACATAAGCCGTAGCAGATTGCAACTGCACGAAACTGGTGAAAAACATCTCTTCTTCATGTGATTGGTGAACATATCCCGCACAGGGTGATGTTGTCTTGGCTGCATTGGCCGGCTACCCTGTTTACGCACGTCTCCATCTGAAAATAGGAAACAAAAGTGAAATTGGATTACGCTCGCATTGCAATGCAATCGACGGTGCAAACGCGACAGTCACGACTACGACGACGATGAGGAAGGTGTGAAGTTTTAACGCACACACCCTGTTGTGAATCAGTAGGTGATTTGCTGGTCACAAATTGGACACGCGCGATGGGCGTTGTGGTGAAAATCTCGGGTGACATAAATGTTCTTTCGAACAGTGCGCGATGTGATGTATCGCTTGTGCCTTCTGTAAAAAGATAAAAAGATGCATCCAAACATCTCCCCGACGGGGAATTGAACCCCGGTCTCCCGCGTGACAGGCGGGGATACTGACCACTATACTATCGAGGACGTTGAAAAATTCATTGTCTAAACGTCTAGAAATCACTCATGCATCGAACATCTGAAACACAACCCTTCCCACCCACAAAGCTGCGGTCAAAGTGCTCCAGCATTGTACGAAGCCGCCGCAGAAACATCTCATTGTTCGTTGTGTTCATGTCTAGACGATTTAGTTCCACCATACAGCACACCCGCCCACACCCCCACCAAGCAATTTTCCGTGTGAATAAAGCGATTTTTCCATCAACTTGTACTTTGAAATAGAATACCCCCTCCTTTTGAAGTCGACCACCACAACATCAGTGGTCACAGAAACCGACAAACATTTTAAGATCATGTTAACTCAACGAACTCGAACGGCCGACACGAGTTGGCAGGGTGCGAGCGAGACGACAAAGCCACGAAGGAGAAGTTCTTCGCTAGAAGAAGAAGAATCCCAAACGAAAAAGCAATTTAAAATGCGCTTCCTGCTTCGGTGCACATCGTCGACAGGGGCACAGAGTCGCCTGCGCGAAACTGAGACGGACAGGGCGTTCGGACATGCAGCAATCAAAGTAAATTAAATTGTGTATACTTCCCTAGTTTTCTTGCGTCTGCGCCAGGTCGACAATTGACAGGCTTCGTCGTCATCGTCGTCGTTGTCGTCGTCGTGGTCGCCGCCGCCGTCATAGTTGTAGCCGTCGCCGTTGTTGTCCGTTGTCCAATGTCGGGTTGTCGGCTTGTCGGAGGAGTCCCCATTATTCTACTTCTAAGGCAATCTGTATCTATGTACCTGCATCTACAGCGGTGTTGGTTATTGTGGTCATAAATTTTCCCAGAATGATCAGCGATGCGAATACAGAATCGCCTCGCGAGCGAATGTATTTTCCCTCCCTCTTGCCTCCTCCTCACTAAAGATAGGGTTCAGAAGGAGGGTGCCTTAAGTGTGCATAAATTGAGATATATTCTCTGGAATAGACGCCATTGTAGATATTTCATACGTTTTTACCGATCTTCCGCACTTTGCACAGATGGACATGAACATGCAAGCATCGTGGCTCTTCCTACACATAATCAGCACTTGGGCGTCGTTAAGAAGGAAAGGTACTTCCCTCGCCGCGATGGAAGGAGGGAATTGAAAAATGATTGTGAATTAGATTATGAATCAATTAAGTGGTTATATTCACGCTAACGGACAAAGCCTAAGAAAGTAACACCTGGTGGACAGAGATTAAGTGGTTCGTTAATTTACAGCGTCACTGTGTCGTCGGGGTTGTTGGTAGTGGTCGACGGTCTTGTGGAGATCTTGTCGTTTACTTGAGTTCTGAGTTGATCCTTAAGGCTCAACCGTAATTGACTAAAAGAAAACTCGAACTTATATTGAAATCGAGATCAAATTTAGTTGAACGAGGGAAGATGACAGTCGAAATCTTGTCGTTAAGTTGATTTCTAGTTTAAGCTCAGTGTAGCAACGGTCAACGGTAGTAGAGATCGTGTCATTTTGTTGAAATTTTTAGTCAACAAAATGTCGTGTCATTTTGTTGACTAAAGTCAAACTCAAACTTATATTGAAACCGAGTTAAAATTTAGTGGAACAGGGAAGGTGACAGTCGAGATCTTGTCGTTAAGTTGGTTTCTGGTTCAAGCTCAGTCTAACAAAAGCCAGCGGTTATAGAGATCGTGTCATTTCGTTAAGGGCGAACGGAAATTAACTAAAGTCAATTCAAACTCATGTTGAAACCGAGTAAAAAGTGGCCAAAAGAATTGGAAAATTTCAAATTTTTTCCACAATTGCTTCTGAAAACTTACCCAAAATTGCATCAACAACTACCATTTACGTACGCAGAGGTTTATTTAGCACACAGAGAGAATGAACGAAACTTAACGAAACTGAGGAACGGGGTTATTACCGTCACTGATACTGGATTGGTTGAGTTCACTTAAGGTTTCTAACGTTCACTGTGCCTCCTTTCTGTTCATTACACCGTCAACTACAAATTCGCGCGAAATATGAGCCTCAGAAACAGACATTCAGTGCTGTTGTGTCACCCCGTAACGTTCCCAAGATTAGTTAGTTAATTTAGTCTCTCCTGCTGGTTCCTGTTACAAGCGAATGCTATCAATTTCAAACACATTTTGCTCTCCAAATTCTTTCCACTTCTCAGAGATTCTTAAAATTAAATTTCTTCCCACCACCTCTCAGAGCGGCCAATAATTTATGGAGCTCTAAATGTTATGCATTATTAGGTCAACGACTCGGTTATTTATTTATTTTTACGAAACACTCAACCACCACCGATGTTTTATACAAAAAAAATAAATTGGCTTCTTTCGGTGCTGTCTTGTGCGTCCAGAAACCTCACAAATTACCATTTGCTTATCTATATAGATATGCTGAGAAGGGGATTAGCACATTTATTACACATGGACAGCATGGATAGGCTTTCTTCGCTGCTTCGCTGGTGATTCTCCTCGAACGTACGAGAGCGTATTTTGCCTGACTAAATGAATGCGTTATAATTAATGCAAATGAAATATGACGCGCTGGATAGGTTTCAGACTAATTATACAATCTGAGGCGAAAATGTATTCGATGTGGAAATGATGGTATGCAGTTGGAACTGTTTGTTGCTTTATTTTTGTTTTGTCCGTTCAAAGAGCCGATCCAAAAGTTACGAGAGAAAGTTATTTTGTACGTTAATAGTTTCAAATGGTCTCGTGGGCATGTATTTGTCATCGTTTGTCTTTGGAATGAGACGAAGACGGAGATCTGTAACGTTTTACATTGAATTGGATTCTGAATGGAATTAAAATGGATTCGGGACTTGACCCCAAAATAGAAAAAAAAACTCTTGTAAAGTGGCGATTTTGTATTTGACAAGCCGATATGCATCTGGTTTGTAAGGAGAGAAACGAATTCAAATTAATTCGAGACCAGACAATGCGATGACACTTTGGATGACATTTCACTTTGGGCGTCATAACTGAACTGGTTTTGCGCAGATGCTTAAGTAAACTGGTAGCACTGGTTTTTTACCTTTCAAAATTTCTTTTCGTTGGTTACGTATGGATTTGAAGAAATGAAATGTCTTTTGGAGGGCTAGTCTAACTCACTTTTTTTCCAGTTGAGAGCCAAGAATCTTTCTTAATTGTTGCAACTTTGACACTCTGTGCCTTTTCTGCTATTGTGAATAAATTCTCTATTGGATGCAATGGAGTACTACAACTCTCTTGTACGAGCAAGCCGTATAAGCTAGGCCTGCCGTATGGCACAGGGCGTGAGCAATCTTAAAGGCGGGTGAAGAAGTCTTTGAAGATCTCTGTCCAATCTTTGGCCCTGTTTTCATTGAAGGCACTTTGAGACTACAGATTCCACGCATAAGATGATTAGACCACCTAGAGCGCATGGACAATACTACTTCAGTGCGAAGGTTCGTCGACTCTCCGCCTGTAGAAGATATGTACCCCAGAAACCCACAAGTGGTTGAGGACCCCAGTCAATTGCATGCGTAATTAGAGACAGCTGCCTAAGTCCTGTGCCCAGGAGAAGGACTGCTGCACGCTCGTCAGACGATGAGGTCCCTTCACTCACTCACCCCCTATTTGGACTGTAGCACCATCGGAGCCTTGAAGTACACTGACAACAGGCCATGAATACGATCCTGAAACTAGCAAAAAGTTGAACACATTAAAAATCAAAATCCTTGTTTAACAGTCCTGAAGTTCAAAACAATCCTAAGTCTCAAAATCGGTAACAGTCTACAGGTTTCAAAAGTATCATGTTCCGTAAAGTTGCGACAGTCTCCCGCAGGCAATGTGTACCCATGAATATCTGACATGTAGTTTTCCCATCCTTTTTCGAATCCTTACTAGTGTACACCTGAACACATCTCTAATCAAGTCCAAACCCCGTCGAAGTTCCCCCCAGAACACCTCAGTCCACCACATCTGCCACAAAGACAGCCAACTTAATCCACATTCAACACGTGTGCGTTCCGATAAATATTTCCAACCAGTCGCCACATTGTGACAACAAAACCTTGTAGGATCCTGCCAAATGTCATACACCACTACACCCCGAATGGCATACTAATCGCCTTGCCGCACATCCTACAGCAAATCTCCAACTGCAATGAAATCGCTCTCCCAGGCGGTAGCCTCAATCCAAGTGGAATTCCCTTCCATATTTCTATGCTAAACACAGTTCCCGGCTTATAAATCATACACGGTATACGTTACCAGTTCGCAGACAGTGAGCAATCAACGAAATGTCATTGAATTTGACATGTGCTGCTGTGGGAGCGAAATGACATATTTTCCAGCTGACAATCGTCAATAAAAAAAGACAAGGGAGACACCAAACAGATATAAAAGTCTCCACTGTGGGAGGACTTGCCGGAATCCACGTCGCGTTCAACTGACAAACTGTAAGACATTACAAAAGATGTGTGTTGTTTCGTTGGGAACACAATCTACTATTTGGGAGCTCTCGTTAGTCATATTCCTTGGCCCAACATAGAGGGCGCCTCGATCCCCAGAGATAAACACGAAACTTTATGTGTGTGTTCCTTTTCTCGTCTGTTCCCTCAGCTTAGGGTCTAATTAACAATTAGCTCGCCTATGCTAATGGAGAGACAACAGCCGCCGCAGCCGTCGTTGACTGCAGGAAGGCAAGTTTGTAAGCCAAACAAGCATACGACGATCGCGATGTGGCGAACAGGAAGATAGTGATCTTGTGAAAATGAGGTTTTAATGGTGACCTGTCAGATCGGTGGCGGTGGATGAGTTAGATTGCAGGAAATTATACGTTGGCAGAGCTGTTAAGATCTTTTTATGAACTCTGATCGTATGGGAGAGACCTTTTCACTTTGTCTTCAAGTTTGGTGTGTAGGGTTCTCGAGGCAGCCGTCTGTTCTTTGAGAAGTTTGGTGAATGGCATTGTCTTTGAATACATAAGTGCATAATAAGATGGATTTGTGATAAGAGGAAAATAACTTTCATTTGTGCTGGTTGTTTTTATGAGCGGAAAAGAAGAGGTATCTTCGAATGAATTCACACACATTCTGGCAGTGACAATGTGAAGGGTTATAAGTGGAAAGTATGGCGGTATATTTTGTGGGATTGTGGAGATCTTTGATCTACTTCCGGTAGACTGAAGTTTGAATGGGAATAAAAGTTCTAAGTTTACCAACAAGCTCGATCCTTGGCAAGCTGATTAAATTTGGGCATACCCAGTTTGATCATTCACCGCTTGTGTGTGCCTGAACGTCCTATGTTTCGTTGTCTGCCTGCTTAGGAGTCGAAGATTCTTCTGGTAGGAAGGGAGCACGTTATCCAAACGATATACACGAACAAGTCTTCTATGACTTTAGAACGTTATACACCCTTGAAAGGTTTTTGAAGAAGCAGCCAGAGTGTCCAGATTTTGACAAGAATGCCATAACTCATCATTCCGCTGTCATTGTGGACTGGTATTTCTACTGTGGATTCATTTAGCTCGAAGCCTCTTAGAGCCTCTAGCAAATTTGTAGCTTGAACGGCATTAGTAAGCAGTCAACGAAATGTCAGTGAATTTGACATCTGGCGCTGCGAAAACAATTTTTGCAAAGCGACCAATCGCGTTGTTGATAAAAGTGCTATAGGCGTTCACACAAAACGCGGAGAAAAACATGTGAGCGTTGTCAGCATTAGATAGTTGCCGCAGTCCAATTTAGGCGTTCACACAAAACGCGGCGAAAATCTTGGGGCGATGCTAAGGAGCTGCAGGAGTCAGAAGAAGCAGTCAGTGGAGTCCTTTCTTGTGAACGCGGGTGCGTACAATTTTAACAAACTGCTTTGCATGCACAGCCCGGTAATATGAGTACTTTGTAACAATGCAACGTTGAAGATGAACCCTGACAGCCGAGTGATATGTATCTCTTACAACGCGGTACTGGTCACACACGCTGTGTGTGGAGAAGACTTGGATTCTTAACTGTCGGCATGTATTACCAGAACTACGTCCAAAAATGTACATTTATGCTCTTAAAGTTGCCGTCAACGAATCGGAATTTTGGTAACAAATTTGAATTGTTGGTGAATACTAATCTTCACCACAGTTGAAATTGACAGTTTGGTAATTGGCTTAAGGGTGCGTTGACAACGAAAGTTCAAAGATGTCAAGTCCTATTGGGAAACTCTTAAAACCGAATCACATTCCTCACAACCACAAAGCGTCACGGAATAAAGATGCTGTTATCAAAACTAAACAAATACGCGGCAACGCTTCTGATCTCATTCAAGTTGCCGTGAAAGAGTCAACATCCCGTTGATGAGCCACCCGGCCGTCTTGAGTCTCTCTACCTCTCTCTCTCACATTATCTATCTCTCCCTCTGATCAGAAGTAGGTGCGAATTGTAAATAATTTTAGATTATGAGCCTCTTCAAACAATAGCAATTCCAGCTCGCACGCATTCATCTCTCGCCAGAACAACACTACTGTTACCGTTTTGTGTTTGTAGATTAACCCGCATTCTCTTCAACGGCTATCAAAACGGAATGGCGGAATGGAAGAATTCTCGGCGCGAGCCATTAGCACTCTCTTCTTCGGTTTCTCCATTGAAGTTAATTCTAATCTAGATACGCACCGACTAGGCGGCACTGATGGTGCACGCGTTCTGTGACGAAAGTTGCATCGCAATCTGGTTTATTTTTAAGTGAAAACGAAATTCTATAATGGATTTATATTTCCAATCTAGCGGTTAAAACGGGCAGATCACAGTGAGAGACCTAACCTAAAAAATCACACGCATATGTCACAGTGGTGAGTTGGATGAGCGAACAACAAAATGAAATAAAATTAAATCTGTAGTCGGGCATTCTTTCTTTTTCCACATTTTAGGTCATCCAGTGAATATTTCTGTTTTGTTTCCACGTCATTTCGTTGGATGCTTTGCGACACCAAGGCGAATGCTGCGTGTGCGTCTGTGGTGGTCGGATGCGGAACTATTGTTTTCGTGGAGAAGTGGAACATGAGGAGATTACGTGTCTCACATCTTTCTGTTGTGGATGGTGTTTGAAAATCAATTAGCATGCTATAGATGGAATGTGGATTGTGTAATGCAGGTGATATGACAGCGCTCATTTTTGAAATGCCATTTTGAGTGCCGTGTAAACCGTGTCTTATGAATCATTGGGTGTCAGATTTTCAGCATCCCATATGGTCTAGTGGCTAGGATATCTGGCTTTCACCCAGAAGGCCCGGGTTCGATTCCCGGTATGGGAAGATGCATACTTTTTTAATTATCAATTTTATGTAAATCATCATTGAGATGAACTATACGGTGACGCATTGCTCAAGCCGTCTAAAAATACAAATTTGGCACAGCGGCCATGGAAACAAGCAAAATTTCTCTTATTGGAGCGAACATAATCCACAAGCGTTCGAATCAGCGTCGTGGTATCCACAAAGATTGAATGTTTGTTGCGGTTTATGGCATGGCGGCATAGTGTGTGTTTGGAAATGTGGAAAGAGGCGTATTTATTGTCACAGGTCTCAGCTGTAAAGCGTTTTAATATAGCGTAATACGTAATACGATGCTACATGGTGTACAAGGGAACCAACGCCTGACATAGTGAAGGAAGTATTTGGCGATGTCACGGCTAACGGCCATCAATTGGTCGACGCGTTCTTGCGGCTTTTCTCTGACACTACCTCAAGTTGGTTAGTCCATGCCTTGGATAAGCTAGAGACCAACATTTCATTCTTTGGTCCGACCAGACTTCTATGCATTGTGTTGGAACAAAACTTCATAAGGAATAAAGTTTAGCCAGACTTCTCGAGCTTTTGTGGAGTTGTTGCTCATGACTCCTGTTATGCCAAGACTTTCAATTCTTTTGTGATGTTCGCGTATATGATAATGGGTCTCCCCATTGTGTAAAATGTAAAATGAGACAGAATAAACCCTTGACTGCCATAAATAGCTCTGTTCCTGTCCGTAGAAAATAGTTTACAAGCGCCGAGAGGTCTCTACTGAGTTTTGTTCAGTGCCTGGCTGATAAACTCGGTGCACAGTTGCCGGGAATGTTGAGCAGCCCAGAGATCTCTTCTACAGATGATTGACATTTCATGTGTCCAGGGAAACTAATATGAATGCCTGACTGCCCGTGAAGATGCTAATATCTCGAATATTACCGTCCACTTAACTCATGACAGTCTCGTAGCGCCAAGATCTCCGCCTCCCAAACCTCCTCAAAGTTCTGGCTGTCCTCTGGAAAGCCACTACTAGCGAACACATCTTGTCGAGCGTGCCATTAAAAAACTAACAGACAAACATGGCCAACTTACAAGCAAAATCTACGTACATTACCATGCAAATAAGCTCATTACCTCTTACGAACAAGTATTCCAACGCATGAAACCCCCGACCAACTGGTGCACGCAACGACACCAAGCCACTCATGCGTCGATCCGTGCAGCAATCCACCACGTGAGCGCATGGGCTTCGTGCCTCTCATCACCTTCCCATGCACCGTCCCGAGTCAGGAGGAGTCTTAGGGTTAAGCATACAATGAATTCATAATCGTCACTGTCACACTCAGTCACTCATCGAGATGTTTTTTTTTCGATTAAAAATTCATAACTTGTCGCCGTTCCTCTTCAGCAATTACCACCCCGTGTGGTAGTTATCGGGAAATATTTTAATGAATAATGCGCTAACTTCTCCCCCCTCGACCAGCACCAGGTGAACAACGCCCATCGTAACTCCCTGCAGTCAACCAGCCGAGCCATCGGTTGGTGGCTGCTACCAGGTTCTATTGTTTATTCAGAATACATTGCGTTTAATGAATATAAATACCTTAATGTCCGCGAGGAGTCATGCTTTTAACGGTTATGGCCAAATGTCAAAAGGCAATCATTGAACTTGCCCACGAAAATGGCATCAAACCGGCACTAACACATGCCATCTGCCACCTACCAGCACTGATCGATGGAGCTGAGGCTGTGCTGTGCCGTGCCGAGGTGAACTCTGTGGAGTGGTGAAAGCGACAACCCGAAAGACCGTGCAATAAGTATGTTTTTCTTTCGGTTTGATGTACAACATCTTTATCTCTCCGACAGCGAGCTATTCGTGGATTCGTAATGGAAATTCGTGGACAAATGCATGGCGAATGGCTGGCATGGAAAATTCATATCCGATACGACCCACATTTGAAATGGCAGAAAGAGCATTAAACAGACGTGTTAAGCAATCGGCTTCTCGCCTCAAAATCGAAATCTGGTTAAACATGATTTTGACCAGTGGTCACACTGGATGCACTTTCGGTGCACAACAAGCTCATCGATCAAGTTCAACGGAGAGAAACGCCAAACCCCATTGGCACCGCCACCACTCTGTGCACAGCGCGGTATTTGTCATTTGCAATAGTTGCTCGTTGCTCGTTCCTCATGTTCTGCTCATTTTTAACGTTATTTTTAATTGCCTTCTTTTTTTGCAGTGAACTGTCGTCGTTCTACGCTGGCTATCAAATGGCACCCAGCATATGTCAGAACTCACCTCTGCCCCCCGGTCCGGCCGCTCAGATACATCATCACCATCATCCCCCGTCGTCGACGGCATCGTACAAAATGACTAATTCCGAGAGTAGTTGGCCGCAAAATTTTACAACCAAGGTGAGTAGTAATTTATCTGATTTTCCTGGTTTCCGAGACATGTGCAAGCAGCAATAAAAAGTGGAAATGACTTCCCGTACCGGGAATCGAACCCGGGCCTCCTGGGTGAGAGCCAGGTATCCTAGCCACTAGACAATACGGGATGTTGATGGAGTAGTACCGTTGTATGAATTTTCCACCACGACAGTGAGTCACATGACGTCTTGGTGAACATTTTTTTTGATTTTATGATGAATGTACGAGATTGTGGATGCATAAATATCTGCTTTAAGGAACGTGAATATTTTCCAGAAGATGCTATGAGACACAGTGCTCACAGTCTGTTCACTGAGCAAAAGCAACATTCCTTTATTTTAGTTCCATATTTATTACAATACAAAACGATTTCCCTATCAAGTAACTTTAGGTCTGTTCACATGAGGCAAGTCAATTGTCATCATAAGCAGCTGCTCGAACAGTTTATAGAAGCCTTTTATTGGAATAAATCAATTCGTTTTGTGTTGGTCGAGGCCCAGGTCCACCCGGACTGTAGCGCCACCAGAAGAAGAAGACGAAGAAGAAATTTATTAGTCTCGTTTTTCTCAGATGTCACACACGGCTTCTCATGTCCAATGGTTTGAGTAAGGCATGATCCACATTTTCCATTTCGTCGTCCACGGTTGCAATCCCTAAGTTGCTACTCCCTGTAGCCGATTTAAGTTTGACATCAAGCATCTGCCTGGATTAGATGATGTAGAGGCTAAGTCCACTGCCCGATCCTGTTAGAATTCTTACTGGCGTCACTGTCAGATGTCACGAATTCAGATATCATCCACTGTTTGTCCACCAGACAGCTTTAGCTTACATAGAGAACTCCGCCATTTATTTGGCGATCCTTCCCCATTCCCGGTATATTTTCTTTCATTTAGAGCTTAGGAGCGTGCCGATGAAAGTATACCTTGGCCGAATTGTTACCATTGCGGGCTTGAGTGGTGCTGGAATCCAGTGTGCACTAAAACTTGCAGACACGGTGGCTGAGAGACCTATAGCTCTTGCCAACACACATACTTTACGTGCGTCGGCGATACTTTGAAATGTCAACAAAATACACACGTTCTTATGAGAGCTGACACACAGATCAACGCTGGCGATGACGAGATGCGATGGAGTTGCGTCAGGTACTTCACCGTCAACTGATTCTTTGACGCTACGCATTCAAAGTATTCTATGTCCCGAAGCCTTTATACATATTCAAATCCAAACAAAAAAATAGGCAAATTGTAATAAGATTAGGCACTTCTATTGCATATGCAACTCATTTCAAATCAAGATCAAATCGAATCCAATGAAACTAAAAAATCGGCATAGGTTTTAGGGCCTCTTACCTCCCCGACGGGGAATTGAACCCCGGTCTCCCGCGTGACAGGCGGGGATACTGACCACTATACTATCGAGGACTGCGACGAACTGACGTCTAAATTAACGTGGATAGTCGCTATCTTCATTCTACATTCAGCCGACATTGAGAGTCTTTGTCAGATAGTCTTAATTTGATTGCGGCCAATTAAGTGACTCATTGCAGACTAATCTACAACAGCAATCTGAATCTGTAATCTTCTGCGGCATAAACGAATGTTTAGGAATTTTATTTTCACAATGGCTAGCGCCCTGGCAATTAAATCGTTTATTTTTAGCTTCACCAAGAAATCAGACTTATGAAATAGATTAACCATATTACTGGCGATCAAAACAAGATAATTGAAATGATGTTTATAAACATAAATTAACATTATACCCTTCTTCTTCTTTCAGGAAAATCAACGTCCTCCAGTTTACAACCCAGAAGACTACATTCAGTCGCTGAAGAAGTTCGGAAAACGCCAGAATGGCACCAACGCCAGATCCATTTACGACACAAACGAGGTGGACACTTCAAAAGACACCCACAAGTCAGCAACACTCCCCTCAAAATACTCGGAATACAAGTAAGATTGCCTTCTCCTCCTCTGCATTCATCTAACAAGACTCCCTTCTCTCACAGAAGTCCGATTCCATCCCCACCAGAGACAGATAGTGAAATGTCACTACGGCAATTCGGATCGATCACCGATCTTCTTACAAAACTTCGAGCAGACCTGAGAGCTGCGTTTCCAAGTTTCGTTCAAGAGTTTGTCGCCACACCTCTGGACGGGGTCAGTCTGCTGCTGGAGGTCCTTCGGGCGATTCAGCTGTCGCAGACGATTCATCCAACCGCATCGATGAGCGCGTCTTCCTCGATGCCACGCAATCCTCAGTCCTACCAACGAAGGGCTCTGTTGGACGAACTGGCTTGTCTGTAAGTTTTGCTAGAACACGCATCCTTTTAGCACGTACTCATCCCCTTCTTCCAGCCAATGCCTGAGTGTGTGCTGCTGCCGATCGCCAGAGGCCAGTGCCAGGTTGGGCACCACTCCGGTTGGCCTTCTTCCGCTTGCCGCATCGGCCACTGGCCAGGGTATCAGAGCGCGAATTTTCGCCCTTCAACTCATGACAGCCGCTTGCGACAAATGCCTGACTGGCCACGGCCAGAAAGGCACCTACGCTGGGCATGTGGCTGTATCCGAAGCATTGTCCACCCTCCGACTGAGGTGTGGTGAGCCAGTGCGATTCAGACTGCTCGTCGGCATGCTGAACAGCGGAGGAGGTACCGGAGAACTACAAGCTGTTGGAGTCAAGTAAGGATACACTGACTAATCGGCTTCACTCATGCTTAAGCGTTCCTTCCTTCCATTCTAGGTTCTTAAACACATTCCTTGAAAGTGCAGAAAACTTGCAGAACAGGCTCTACCTGCAAGCCGAGCTATTCCAGGCCGGCCTCGAGCCCGCACAGCTCACAAAGGTAACCGACTTTAGGCAACCGCCTCATCCCCACTCCATTTCTAATTCTGTATCGCCCTCAGTGCATTGAATCATCGTCGCCGTGGCTGGAGAAAATTCGAGTTGAAGTACGCCGCTTGGAAGAGCTGAAGATCGACATCGAGAAGCTGCAGATCCAGGCCAGGGAGTCCGACCGAATCCGCAGCCAAATGGTGATTCTGGAGAGGAGAGTTCAGGTAACATTTTCAGTCCCTTCACACATATGAATTTAATGCATTTTTTGTTTCTCTTCTTTTTTTTTCAGATCCTCCATGAGGAGAAAACTGTGCTCACATCAATGGAACGCCGGCTTCAAGAACGCTGCGCAGAGCTGCAGCGCGAAATCTTCCGGCTTCAAGGCGCACAGAGCGAGCACCTCAAGTCACTCGACAAGCAGCCAGTAGCACTGCCGCGTCTCGTCCCGCCCAATGGCAAGCAGGGCTTCTCCGAGCACGAGGACGAAGGCATCAGCAGTTCAGAGACCGGACCCTCTCTCAGCCCGGTCCCGATCCTCGTTCTTCCTCAAAGTAGTTCACAGAAGTTCAGCATCATCCTGAACGAACAAAAGGAGGACGATGCCACCATCGAGGATGTCATTGAGGAGCTCAAGAACATCGTCAGTGACGCGGAGAAACAAATCTCAATTCAGGACGTGTCCATCATCTCCACCGACTCGAAGCCAACCATCCTAGAGGCCAAGGAGAAAGACATAGTCCCAGTGAACCTTCTGCCACAGCCACCGAGAAAGTCCAGGTCACTGGCGCATCTCATGTCACGGGGCGGCGGCTCCGACTTGGACGCCTCTGAGTACGGCCTGCTGCTGCTTCAGAATCAGAACAACGCGAACAACGACCACGACTCGTACTTCGATGAGCCCGACTACGATGGCACCGTCGACAAGCCATACCACCAGTCCGACCGCAGTCCAAGCTCACCCCGCATCCATTCGAGCACGAATCGTGAGATCCTCGACGTCATCATGAATGCCCGCCACTCCGATGACGACCCCACCATGAAGGCATTTCGTGAAAACGGCGGCCGTGACTCACACGTTTCCCTGCCCCTGGGCGAGTCCCTAGTGGTCAGCCCTCCCCCGGCCCAGCAGTTCAACGGAGTCTTCTTCATGACCGGCATGAACACCCCGCAGAGGTACCCGCGACCCGATGTCACAGCCGCCCTAGAGGCGCGCCGTGTCACAAAGAACATCGAGCGCATTGAGGGCTTTGGCCAAGAACACGTCTGCGAGAAATCCCGCAGCAATCAGCAGATTTTCTTCGGCTCCAACCCCACGCTGAAGATCAACTCGAGCGTGTGCATGAGCAGCGTGACCGTCGTCAACAACATAACCACCCGGACCCGTTCCTACACACAAGGCTCCAAGGTGACAGATATCCCATCGGGCCTGTACTGATCTTCTCCTGCCGCCTGCTTCAAATCACAGCACTTAGCATTTAAGTTCTGCATCTCCTCTTGTAAGCATCCTCTCTCATCCCTTGTGCAATATTTAGTGGGAGTCATCTGCTTCCGAGCTGCGGAAGCAGCAGGGTTCCGTCTGGTGGTTGGTCATCGTGTTTCTGGGTAAAACTCTCTTCTGCTGGAGAATCTTCGCACAGTTGAACAGGGGTTTCAACGAGTATTCTCTTCGTTTTTTTTTTTTTGTTTTTTTTTTTAATAAGCTCGAGTGAGCGATTAGTTGATCTTTTATTAGACAGTAAGACCACATGCGCATACACATACCATATGTACTAACATTTTATATGTACCAACGAACAAATAAAATCATTTTATTTATTTTCAAAAAAATCACATGTCTTTTTCACTTTGTCAAACCAATAACCACGCTAGAAGCAGTCAGAGGATGGTAAGTATGGAGATCAGGTAAGCTTTCAAGAACTAGGTCAACAGAAATTGCCAAGGAGCAGGGCTCTGGCTAATCTTTCTGCTGGCCTGGTGCTTCAAAAGAAATGTTCTCATTTTTGCAGTTTTCGAAATTCGCAATGCAAGGAAACCCAATTTTTCCCTACAAATCCGGCTGGGATACCAGGCCACCAGAAATGGTAGTAGGGTGCCTGTCGGTTTTTGTGTAATTTTTGATTGCGTATATCTCGTGAACGGTGCATCGAACGGCAAAATGACCAAGGGCCACCTTGTAGCTTATGGCTTGATCTAAAGGATGGACTTGGAAAAAGGACGAAATTACCGTTATTTCTGTGTGATTTTCAAAGGATAAGGGAATTTTTATGTCAAAAGATGCTTCCGTGACCTGAATCATGAGGAGTTTCACATCCCAGTCGTATGAATTTCACTCTAAATTGTTGCACTGAACGTGGACACCAACCTACATAGCTTTAAATCTGTTCAAATCACGGTTTAACCGAGAAATTGATACAACTTAACACAAAATGTCGCTCATTTTGTCAAAATCATGCCCAAATAACGGTAAATTTGTCAAACTGTCAATGCCATCATCTAAGTCAAGTCGTGAGCTATAAATTCGCCATCAGCCATTTTGTTGTAGGAGGCACGGTTCTCGAGATATACGCACCATAAAATTACATACATACGAAAAGAACCCCTACGAAAATTTCTGGTGGCCTGGTATCCCAGTTACATTTGAAAGGAAAAACTGACTTTTTAGACAACGTACCGCTCCCGTCCCGCTCCACATACCGCCTTGCTTATCACTCCAGAGATTGCCGCACCTACTGCATCACTTACTGCCACCGTACCGCTCCGCATACCGCCGCCATACCGCTTTCCGTATCGCTTCATATACCGCCTTCTGTACCGCCCCCCGTACCGCTCAGCGTATCGCCTCGCATACCGCTGAAAGCGCCGTCCTCTGTACCGCCCAAAATACCGCCGACCATACCGGTCCGCCCAACCAGAGCGGTACAAAAGGAAAATTTTCATATAAAATCTCAGAAAAACACCAGGCCACCAGAAATGCAGAAAAAGTAGCAGGTATACCGAAAATTGCAACCTAAAGTATGCAACGATTTTTTCCATGCCCAATGATCATGGCACCGACAAAAAATCGTTGCATACCTTAAGTTGCATTTTTGGGTATACCTATTGCTTTTGCTGGGATTCTGGTGGCCTGGTATCCCAGCCAGATTTGTGTGGAAAAATGACTTTTGGACAACGTACCGCCACCGTACCGCTCCGCATACCGCTCCGCATACCGCTGCCGTACCGCTTTCCGTATTGCTTCATATACAGCCTTCTGTACCGCCCCCGTATTGCTCAGCGTACCGCTGAAAGCGCCGTCCTCTGTACCGCCCAAAATACCGCCGACCATACCGGTCCGCTCAACCAGAGCTACAAAAGGCAAATTTTCATATAAAATCTCAGAAAAACACCAGGCCACCAGAAATGCAGAAAAAGTAGCAGGTATACCCAAAAATGCAACCTAAAGTATGCAACGCTTTTTCATGCCCAATGATCATGGCGCCGACGAAAAAAAATCATTGCATACTTTAAGTTGCATTTTTGGGTATACCTACTGCTTTTGCTGAGATTCTGGTGGCCTGGTGTTTTGCGGAGATATTGTATGAAAATTCGATTTTTTTTGGGATTCGTGACGTGTGAATTTGAATTGCTTTGAAAATTAGTAGGTTGACTAGATTTATAGATCTGAAGGAGGAGCGTGCTAAGGACTCGTTTCGTTAGCCTCTTCGTCCTTTTTGATCATTTTGATATCAAAACCAAAGCTGAGTTTTTTGATTGGTTTACCAAATTGTAGGTCGAATGGCGGAGTGTGCTAAAGAATCATTTTCGTTAGCCTCTCCTTACTTCTTTACCATTTTGATATCAAAGCCAAAGCTGACTTTTTCGGATTAGTTTACCAAATTGTAGGTCGAAAGGCAGAGTGTGCTAAGGACTCGTTTTCGTTAGCCTCTCCGTCCTTTCTTGACCATTTTGATATCAAAGCCAAAGCTGACTTTTTCGGATTAGTTTACCAAATTGTAGGTCGAAAGGCAGAGTGTGCTAAGGACTCGTTTTCGTTAGCCTCTCCGTCCTTTCTTGACCATTTTGATATCAAAGCCAAAGCTGACTTTTTCGGATTAGTTTACCAAATTGTAGGTCGAAAGGCAGAGTGTGCTAAGGATTCGTTTTCGTTAGCCTCTCCGTCCTTCTTGACCATTTTGATATCAAAGCCAAAGTTGACTTTTTCGGATTGGTTTACCAAATTGTAGGTCGAAAGGCAGAGTGTGCTAAGGATTCATTTTCGTTAGCCTCTCCGTCCTTTCTTGACCATTTTGATATCAAAGCCAAAGCTGACTTTTTCAGATTGGTTTACCAAATTGTAGGTCGAAAGGCAGAGTGTGCTAAGGACTCGTTTTCGTTAGCCTCTCCGTCCTTTCTTGACCATTTTGATATCAAAGCCAAAGCTGACTTTTTCGGATTGGTTTACCAAATTGTAGGTCGAGTGGAGTGGAGCGGCCTTAAGACATTTTCTTTAAACCCCCTTCTCTCTTTGTGACCATGTTTCTGTGGTTTGATTGAGCGTGTAGGAACAGTGTTCGTTCAAACACGATTGGAGCTTAGGTCTACAGAAGACTAGACTTCTGTTGAGTGTGTTCCTCATAAACTGGCCAAGGTTCAGTTGGTTTTAAGAGCACACTACCTCTGGTTTGTCTTCAATGCAAGACTCAAGTAGAAAGTCTTGTTCAAATCCTTGTTTTTCCAGAGATAGGCAATGACCTATTTTTGTCCTCATCTGCTTTGATAACATCAAAATAAGCTCACAACGCTGACGAAAAGCATGTCAAAGGCAAATCTGTCCCAGACTTTGATCTGTTTCATAATCATGTGTTCATTGAAACACCCACCCCCTCTCATGGCAACACCACTCACACTATCTACGCTGATGAATAAATAACCTGTCGCCAAATAATGATTCGACATCATAAAGCTCAACTTGTAGATAAGGCCAGTCTCGAGTGGGTACACTCACTGCACCTGTTCCTCTTCGACCGACTTCGCTTCGATTTTGATTGTCTACAAACACTGTGTGAGGCTATACCCCTTAGAGCTTTCAGCCACTTATTGTTTGACCAGATTCGTTGTTGGGAACCGGCTACCTATTTAAGTCCGATCGAATGACTCACCCTTAGACGGTGTTGTTTGTTGCTACCGTCATGCATAGTTTCAATCAAAAATTAGCGCTGTAGTGAGAGAACGTGTTCCCAGCCAATTTGCATGGCAGTTGAATCTGGAACTGAGTGGCCATTCGAACTTCAATTTGGGTGAATATGGAAACGCAGACAAGTTGATGAGCTCTCACGGAATCTGCTGTTCACCGAGTGCCCCGCTGTTATCTTATCACTTCAGCCTTCGCTTGGTGCGGGTGTCTGCTGTACGTGGGAATGGATAAGCTCTCCGAAAGCGCCCGTAATTGTTTAGTTTCGACGAAATAAAGGTAACCGCTGGCATGAGTGTGAAAAATACACTCGAAGTGCAGTCTGGCAGTACGACTGTGTCGGTGATTGTGTCGTGTTCGGAAAGTTACCGCAGAGACAGGTTAAACAAAGAAACAAACAGAAAACGGAAGACTTTGCAAAACAGATAATTGACTCTCTGACTGTTCCACTTCCGACGTATCTGGGACGAGCACAGCTTATCGGTGTCTCCAAAGCTTACCGCAATAAAGTGAACGAAGGCGTCGACCTATTCAAACAGAAAGTCACGAAGCATTTATTGCCGAACATCTGGACGAGTAACTCGGTGCGGAACAATAGGTCATGCCAAACATACGACCACTTACCCCCCTCTTGGCGCAGAGAGCCAAGGAGGAACTCAACGAGGTCCCGGAGAGGATGGACGATGATCTCAAGGCGCTGCGGGAGTGGATCTCTAAGCAACCGCACCTGCGGGCCCGCACGGACGACCAGTTTTTGGTGGCGTTCCTCCGCGGCTGCAAACACAGCTTGGAGAAGACGAAGCACAAACTTGACAGCTTCTATGCCATGCGAAGCATTGTACCTGAATTGTATAGCAATAGGAGAGTAGACGATCCTAAAACTCTAGAGATCCTCCGAAGCGGGTGAGTACCCTTGCGCCTCCGTACCGTGTGTATCCACTAGTCACGTCGCATGATTTCAGAGCCCTCATCCGACTGCCACTGCCGCTTGGAGAGGATGGCCCCCGAATACACATATCGCGCTATGGACAGTACAACGCCCATAAGTTCAACATAACCGAAGTGGTCAAAGTGAACACGCTGCTGCAGGAGATCCAATTCATGGAGGATGACAACGCCATGGTCAAGGGATTCATTGAAATCATTGATCTCAAGGGTGTCAGCACGTCGCACATTCTGCAATTCGACCCAGTCTTCACCAAGAAACTGGCTGTCCTCGGCGACAAGGCCTGGCCGTATAGACCACAAGGTTTCCACTTCGTGAACGCTCCCAATGGCACGGAAACACTGCTATCACTTGCCCGATCGATTATGAGTGACAAAATCAAAAAGCGAGTGAGTATCTTAGGTGTTTACGTCCTCACGTGAGGTGCTGATAACAAAACATCGCCCACTCCAGTTCTACATTCACAGCAAATACGAGTCTCTCTACGAGCATGTTCCGGAGAAGTACCTGCCCGCTGAGTATGGCGGCAAAAATGGAACCATCCAGGATGTCATCGAGACGTGGGAGGCGAAACTGCTGAGCTACCAAGATTATTTCGCTGAAGAGGCTAAGTACGGGACAAACGAGAAGTTGCGACCCGGGAAACCAATCAGTTCGGAGGTTATGTTCGGACTCGAAGGATCCTTTAGGAAATTGGAATACGATTAGACTTATGAAACCGAAGACGAGCTGTGAACTGTGTAATAAATTACTTGTGTTTAGTGTGCTGGATTAGAAGAGTTAATCCTTTTGTTTTTGTCTTGTTCCATGGAAGTGCTTGAGGGGCTGATAAGATGAGTGTTGGAGGAAATCGATTGGCGAGTGGATCGTAAACTTGACTTCAATTGCAGGTGATTGAGTTTCGCAGCGATAAGTAATCCCTCAGTTCCTAGAACTGCCTTTGAAAGGCAGCGACAGCTGGATGTCTTGGCTGGGTTGTGGATCTACGTGGCTGATGTTACTGATCACTTTACTTGGCACGTTGGCAACTCCTCACCTCTAGACAGACTCAGGAAAGACACAAGAAGTCTAAAACAAAAGAAAAGCGACCATGTGCTGTATACATGCATCCGACTTGACAAGGTTATCCTCTTGATAAGTGGCATTTCTTTATCTTCCCTCCACTATCAACTAATCACTTATCGGCTAGAATAAACCCCGTGAATCGTTTTTAGACCAATTTAACTCCAAAACGAAGTTTTATGGCGACCACAACAAGACACATTGACTATCATATAATGTTTTTTGTTTTCTGATAAGATTAACTCCACGTCAATGTATAAATAAATATTTTCTGATTACCAAATATGAAAGGCAAATACGAGGTTCACGACACCACGACACTCAGTGACAAGGCAATATGTGAACACACAAAAAAAAGAAAAAATGCGTGCACGAATAAACCATCAATCTTCGTTGTCCAACGATAAGTTTATTCAGCGTTTTAATCATCCCTAGTGCTGGTGTATTTATTCCAATCCATCAACACGATTACAATCCATTTAGTCGAAATCTAATTTCCTAAACGATCCGTCTGCGCCGAATACATTGTCGAAGTTAATCGGTTTGCCCACTCGGAGGGCTTCATTGGTTCGGTACTGGGCGTCGTTTTTGTAGAATTCAGCTTTGGCAATAACGCGGTGAACCCATTCCTTGGTTATTTCCTCTATAGAGCCATTCTCACCGCCGTACTCCTTCGGGAGGTACTTCTGTGGAATGTGCTCATAGAAGGATTCTAGGCTGGTTCCATGAAGATATAGCTAAGGAATAAAGAGAGGTTACTGTCTGAAGTACATAAAATTCCATGATTGTTCTAACCCTTTTCTGCATTTTTGCTGACATTAGAGGTTTGAGCGTGTTGAACACCACTTCGAAACCACTTGGCACATTGATGCAATGTGAGCCCCGAATTCTCAAGGGAAGCGCTTGCTCGGAAAATGTCGAGAATTTCTTCATTAACGCTGGACTCAGTTGGAAGAAATGTGCAGGAGTGGCGTTTGAAAAATCCATCACCTGAACGTATCCACTGATTGCGACGTTGTCGTCCTCCCAAAGCATAATATCTTGCAGTGCCGCACTTGTGGTTGCGATTTCTGGCATGTTGAATTTGTCTGTGGAGTAACATCCAGGGCGGAACATTATAATCCTTGGACCATCTTCGCCCAGTGGGTTGGGAAGGATCAAACTAACTCTGAAAGAGAGGCAGTGTCATCCCATGGGTAATGTGGATTTAAGTACATTTGTACAAACCCCAAAGAAAGTATTTCACGAACACGTGGATCTTCAACGTTACGGCAGGTGAGCAGCTTTTCGTAGACAGTCCTGAGTGTGTAGTATTTGTCGATTTTGCTTTTGGCTTTCTCCAAACTGAACTTGCATCCTCTCAAGAATGTTACCAGGAACTGCTCGTCCGTGCATGCATTCAAATGCGGCTGCTTTTCAATCCAATTGCGCAGAGCGGCGATGTCCTCGTCCAGTCTGGATGGGACTTCGTGCAATTCATTGATAGCCTTCAGTTGCAACTTCTCACTCAATGGGCGGATGTTAGGCATGTTTACTGCGGGAGAAACAACGTGAAAGAGTATCAATACCATGTAAAGCCGAAAGAAGTGCACATCGGGGTCGTGTCACTCGACCACCAAATAAACCAATTAAATGATTACATCGGATTTAGACAACACGCACTTCTCGTAATCTACCTTTTTGTTTGATATGTTATTCCAATGTTTAGTTCGGTTCTGGTGGCACGTCTGTTCAAGTCCCCGGCTAGATTGAACTTTCAGTCACCTTGGTGTACTTGAAAGTAATACCTTCCATAGGAAATTGATAGAAAATAGAAGATATCTTGGGCACGTCTTTTTTCTGCCAATACAGTCGATTGCTGACCGATAAGATAAAATTATCGCCTTAAAGCCTTATCGAATGTGTTTCAACCTTCGTCTTCCTCCAGACTTGGAGATTACACGGTACATTTAATTTGTTTCTATTCCACGTCTATGGCTATGGGGAACGCAAGCAAATAAATTCGAACATTTTATGTATTTATTTAGACCCTTTGATATTGATCGTCAACGTATTGGAAATTATCTGAATTTTATGGTCAAATAAACTTGGCAAATTTCATAGAATGTTGCGACATGCAATGACAAAGCAGAAACAAAATTCTTCCACTGCCAAGGCGACATGTTTATCCATTATCCCATCACTCTTCCACTTTATTCTAATTTATCAAACGTATACATTGCACTTAGTCGAAATCTAATTTCCTAAAAGATCCGTCCGCGCCGAAGACATTGTCGAAGTTAATCGGTTTGCCCACTCGCAGTGCCTCGTTGGTTCGGTATTGAGCGTCGTTTTTGTAGAATTCAGCATTGGCAAAAACACGCCGACACCATTCGTTGGTTATTTCCTCTATGGAGCCATTCTCACCACCATACTCCTTCGGCAGGTATTTCTGAGGAACGTGTTCATAGAAGGATTCAAGGTTGGTTCCATGAACGTACAGCTGAGGAGTAATGAAGAGAGGTTACTGCGTGAAAACAAACAACGAGATGATTATGCTGACCCTTTTCTGCATTTTTGGCGACATCAGGGGTTTGAATGTATTAAACACCATTTCGAAACCACTTGCAACGTTGATGCAATGCGTGCCCCGAATTCTTAGGGGAAGTGCTTCCTCAGAAAATGTCGAGAATTTCTTCATTAACGATGGACTTAGTTGGAAGAAATGTGCAGGAGTGGCGTTGGCAAAATCCGTCACCTGAACATATCCGCTGATGGCAACGTTGTCATCCTCTCGTAACCCAAGATCCTGCATAGCAAAGCTTGTAGTTGCAATTTCTGCCATGTTATATTTATCTGGGGAGTAACTTCCGGCACGGAATATCATGATTCTGGGACCATCTTCGCCCAGCGGTTTAGGGAGGAGGAGAGTTACTCTGCAAGATAATAACATCATGACATTGGTAATGTGGATTTATATGCATTGCTACCAACCCCAAAGAAAGTATTTCACGAACACGTGCATCTTCAACGTTACGGCAGGTGAGCAGCTTTTCGTAGACAGTCCTGAGTGTGTAGTATTTGTCGATTTTGTCTTTGGCTTTCTCCAAACTGAACTTACATCCTCTCAAGAATGTTACCAAAAACTGCTCCTCGGTGCAGGCGTTCAAATGAGGCTGCTTTTCAATCCAAGTGCGAAGAGCTGCAATGTCTTCGTCCAGTCTTGATGGGACCTCGTGCAATTCATTGATAGCCTTCAGTTGCAACTTCTCACTCAACGGACGTATGTTTGGCATTTTTCCTACGGGGTAGACAATGTGCAAACGTATCAATTACAATGTAATCTCAGAAGCAGTCCCCTTCTGGGAAAGCCCTACACTCAGGGTCCGTGCCAGTCACGTTTGGCAGATTACGAATTATTCCTTCACTTCACAACCGATGTAATCGGTTTAACATCGGATCTAAACGACACTTTAATACAGCGAACAAATTTACCTTGGTTTTGCTATACCAATGTTTAGTTTGATTCTAGTGGCACGTCTATTCAATTCTCCTGCCGGATTGTACTCTCAATCACCTTACATAGGAAATGGATAGAAAATTAGAAGATATCTGGGAGCTCTTTTTTGCGAATGCTGACCGATAAGATATGATTATCGCCTTAAAGCCTTATCAAAGGTATTTCAACCTTCGCCTTCCTCCAGACTTGGAGATTACACTGTACATTTTATTTGTTTCTATTCGATATCAAAGGCTATGGGGGAATAAACAAACCTTTCGATATCGATCGTCAAAGTGTTGAGGATTATCGGAATTTTATGGTCAAATAAACTTGTGAATTTCATCAAAAGGTGCTGGAATTAAAAAGATATTTTCTGATACAAACAATGACAAGGCAGTCTTGAAAAACAACAATTTCATCAATCTTCGGTATCTAACACGATTCATTCTTCGAATTTATTTCAATTTATCAATGCACTTAGTCGAAATTTAATTTTCTAAAGGAACCCTCGACGCCGAACACACTGTCGAAGTCAATTGGTTTGCCCACTCGCAGGGCTTCGTTGGTTCGGTACTGAGCGTCGTTTTTGAAGAATTCAGCATTCTCAAGAATCCGACGGCACCATTCGTTGGTTATTTCCTCAATCGAGCCATTCTCGCCGCCGTACTCCTTCGGGAGGTATTTCTGAGGAACGTGTTCATAGAAAGAATCAAGACTGGTTCCATGCACGTACAGCTAAGGATTAAATATAGGTTATTGTATGAATTACATAAAATCATATGATTGTTCTGACCCTTTTCTGCATTTTTGGAGACATCAGGGGTTTGAATGTATTAAAAACCATTTCGAAACCACTTGCAACGTTGATGCAATGTGAGCCCCGAATTCTTAGCGGCAGTGCTTCTTCAGAAAATGTCGTGTACTTCTTCATTAAAGATGGACTGAGTTGGAAGAAATGTGCAGGAGTGGATTTCGCAAAATCTGTGACCTCCACATATCCGCTGATGGTGACATTGTCATCCTCTCGTAGCAAAAGATCCTGCATGGCAAAGCCAGCAGTTGCAATTTCCTCCATGTTATATTTGTCTGGTGAGTAACTTCCGGGACGGAACATCATGATTTTGGGACCATCTTCGCCCATCGGTTTGGGAAGGATAAAAGTTACTCTGCAAGATAATGACAATAAGTTTTTGGGAATGTGGATTGAAATGCCTTGCTACAAACCCCAAAGAAAGTATTTGACGAACTCTCGCATTTTCAACGTTACGGCATGTGAGTTGCTTTTCGTAAACCGTGCGGAGTGTGTAATATTTGTCGATTTTGTCCTTGGCCTTCTCCAAGCTGAACTTGCACCCTCTCAAGAAGGCTACCAGAAACTGATCCTCGGTGCAGGCGTTCAAATGCGGCTGCTTCTCTATCCAAGTGCGAAGAGCTGCAATGTCATCGTCCAATCTCGATGGCACTTCGTGCAACTCATCGATAGCCTTTAGTTGTAACTTCTCACTCAATGGGCGTATACTAGGCATGTTTACTGTGGGAGAGACAATGTTAAAAAGTATCAATTACAATGCAATCTCGGAAGCAGTCCCCTTCGGGTGAAGCCCTACTTCGAGGGTTCGTGGCAGTCACACTTGACCTATTTCCTACGAATTATTCCTTCACTCGACCGTTTAGACAGCACAAACGTCCACTTTTAATGCTGCGAACAAATCTACCTTGGTTTTGCTTTTCCGATGTTTAGTTTGTTTCTGATGACACGTCTGTTCAACACTCTGGCCGGGTTGTACTTTCAGGCACCTTACATAGGAAGTGGATAGAAAATTAGAAGATATCTGGGAGCTCTTTTTTGCGAATGCTGACCGATAAGATATGATTATCACCTAAAAGTCTTATCGAATCTATTTTAACCTTCGCCTTCCTTGAGACTATACATTTTATTTGTTTCTCTTCAATTTCACAGGCTATGGGGGAATTCGATCATTTTATGACTTTATTTAGGCATCACAAAGCTTTCTATATGGGTTGGGAATTATCTGAGTTTTATGGTCAAATAAAGTAATTGAATTGCATGAAACGTCGATAGAATTAAATGATATTTTCTGATTACAGAATATGCAGTAAACCACAACCAATCGCAAGGCAGTCTGCGAAAACAAGTGAATACAAAAATAGCAGAGCTTCCAATTCCACCAATCTTCGGTTTCTAACGACATCTTTACCATGATCCCACACCACGATGCACTCTTAGAATTTATTCCAATTTATCAAAACGTATACAATGCACTTAGTCGAAATCTAATTTCCTAAACGACCCCTCGACGCCGAACACATTGTCGAAGTCAATTGGTTTGCCTAGTCGCAACGCCTCGTTAGTTCGGTATTGAGCGTCGTTTTTGAAGAATTCAGCATGGTCGAGGACGTTCTTGCACGCATCGCGGATGATTTCTGGTATGGATCCATTCTCACCGCCGTACTCCTTGGGAAGGTATTTCTGGGGAACGCATTTATAAAGTGCTTCAAGGTTGTGCCCGTGAACGTACAACTAAGGAGAGAAGATAAGTTAAGGCTTGGACTACTCATGGGAATGGGATGTTTATTCTCACCCTTGTTTGCATTTTTGGTGACATAAGCGGTTTGATTGTATTGAAGACAACGTCGAAGCCACTTGGGGTATTAATGAAATGTGAACCCTGATGACGCAGTGGCAGAGCTTCCTCACTAAAAGCCGAGAATTTCTTCATAAACGAGGGGTTGAGTTGGAAGAAATGTGCTGGGGTTACATCTCCAAAATCCAATATTTGAACGTATCCACTGATGGTGACATTGTCGTCCTCTCGTAAGAGAATATCCTGAACAGCACCGTTTACACTCATAACCTCTGTCATTGTGTACTTTTCCGTGGGATAACCGCCGGGACGGATAAGCATGATCCTTGGACCGTCTTCGCCCATTGGTTTGGGTAGAATCAAGCCAATTCTGTAAGACAATGAAAATATACGTCATAAACTGTGCTTTGAAATGGATTCCATTCCAACTAACCCCAAAGCAAATATATCACGAATTCGTGGATCTTCAACATTACGGCATGTGAGGATTTTTTCGTAAACCGTTCTAAGCGTGTAGTATTTGTCGATTTTGTCCTTGGTCTTCTCCAAACTGAATTTACATCCTCTCAAGAAGGCTACCAAAAACTGATCATCGGTGCAGGCATTCAAATGGGGCTGCTTTTCTATCCAAGAGCGAAGAGCGGCGATGTCATCGTCCAATCTTGATGGAACCTCGTGCAATTCATTGATAGCCTTGAGTTGCAGCTTCTCACTCAATGGACGTATGTTAGGCATGCTCACTGCGGGATAGATAAAGCACAGAGGTGGTAAGTACCAATCACAAGCACTCTTCCCTTTCTGGGGAAACCATTCGAATCACGTTCTTATCATTTAATGAGAATTCCTTCAACACAAAATAAACCAAATTGTCGTTTAAGGAACACCTATACCTTATTTTTTGTTTTATTGTCCCGATGTAGAGTTCAGCTCCGCTGCAAGTCTGTTCAATTCTCCAAGCGGATTGTACCTCCAATCACCTTCGTGTTTTCTACAGTGATACAAAGAAGTGAATTCTATTTTTCGCTAATAAGCAGTTGAATGTTGACCGATAAGATAAATTAATCGCCTTGAATTATTATCGAACGTGTTTCTGCCTCCGCCATTCCATTTGGCCGATTATATTGTCTAATGTTTGTTCGCATGGAATATCAAAATTATTTCCTACATGTTACCGACTGGTGAGAGCGTCATCAACCTTTCGATATATTTATCTTCAAAGTGTTCAATTTAAGTTTTCTTTAAAATAAGTCGATTACGGAACGATGGCACGGTTAGTTCGTAGTCAGCCGAAAAGTATGTGATGTAATTTAAACATGAGAAAAATGAAAACAGGAATGAAAATCGTTAGAAAGCGTTACAATCGATTAGTTGTTGATGTCGCGTCCGTGGTCAATGCGAAACACTTTCAGACCCACTCATCCGATTAGCCCTTATCAACCGATTGGAACGCGATAACGCGCTAGATAAACTCAGAAATCCACAAAACAACAAACAAATTACATTTATTAATACAACACAAACATGAGCTGAGATTAGTCTAATCTAGAGTAAGTTTCCTAAACGATCCATCAATGCCAAAAACACTGTTGTAATTGATCGCCTCAGTCCCTCGTAGTTCCTCAGTTATCCCTAGTTTCGTGCCTTCGATGAAATGCTCTCTGTAGCTAAGAATCTTTTCCTCCATCCCAGCAACGATCTCTGCAATAGTCCCGTTTTCTCCGCCATACTCGACGGGCAAGTAACGCTTCGGAATGTGTTCATACAGCCCCTCGGATTCTGTGGAGTGCACAAATATCTACACCGGGGGAGGGGAATGAAATCAACATGAGATAAGGGCGTACTCTACATAGCCGTACAGATCTTACTCGCTTTGTAGCCTTCTCGGGGAAGAAAGCCTTGATTCCTCGAAAGCCGACTTCGAACGGTGGTGGAACATTGATGAAGTGGGTGCCCCTCTGCCGCATGGGAGTCGCCTCGTCAGCGAATACCGAAAGTTTCCTCAGCAAACTCGGTTGCAGTTGGAAGAGATGATTTGCACCGACGTCCTTCATGTCCATCACTTCAATGTATCCACTTATCACGGAGTTATCGTCCTCCAGCATCATGATCTCCCCGAACATGCTACCGACGCGAATTATGTCAGCGAACTTGTACCGATCAGTGTCGTAGATCGTCGTCCGGATAATGGTGATGCATGGCCCCTCGTCGTCCTTCGGCAGAGGCACCTTCAGGATAACTCTATATCGGAACACAAGTCACTCTCAAAGACATGACTAATCACCCCCAGTGTGGACTCACCCCATTCGAATGATTTCCAAGATTTTGTCATCATCCACGAGACGATTTTTGAACACCTCTGGAATGCCCGCTTGGAGTGTGTAGTACCGATCCAACTTATTCTTTGCCTTCTCCAAGCTGAATTTACATCCTCTCAGAAATGCCACCAGAAATTGATCAGAAGTTCGCGACCGAATATGCGGTTGTTTCTCCACCCACTCGCGCAGAGACTGTATATCGGACGCAAGACGTTCGGGGTCTTCATTTAATTCTTTCACAGCGCGTTCCTGCAATTTCGGATGCAGCGGCCTTAACTCTGACATACCGGACAGAGTGTTATTTCCTGCCTGAAAGTATACACTTGAGATAACGAAAGCTTTGGTGTAAAACAACACCTGTGCTGCCGTCGATGTTCTGAGAACTAAAACATAAACACCTCTCGCAATGCACTTCGACCGGACAGAAATCTTTCTTTTTCGCTACTAGTCAACTGACTACTCACTACCCCCGGCTATGATAAGGCGAAAATGGGATTTCAATGTATCGATTTTAATCTGGTCGTACACAAGTAATTTGTCGCCAATTAGTGGACTACCGATGTCTCCTGATACTAAAGTGGGGCGGAAGCCCCATAGGCAAAGTGAAGACACGCACATACACAACTGGATGAGGTGCTTTGAATATCTATCACTTGTTGCTGTGTATCTTTCTGTTGAAGCTCTATGAAATAACTACTTGTCATTTGTGGTTGACTTGTGGTGGTTGTGCTTGAGAAATGGGAAATGGATTAGAGATTGCTGTTTTGCACGCAACATTTCAGCTTAGTAGTGTGGGTTCGATCGCGTCGAGTACCACTTGGGCGATAATCACTGCGATTAAGGTTTTTAGACTTAATTCTGTTGTTAATAGTCTTACGAATGGGGGAAGGGGTTACATAAGCGTGCCACTGTGGTTTTTGCTTTCGATGGACATTTGTAGCGTGACATGGTTCACGTTGATTGGATTCAACGAGTCTATTTTTACTAGGCTAGAAAATGATGATGCTGTTCAAAGAATAATGAGGTAGACTTGTCAGACTAGTGGTCCATGAAGGATCTGCCAGCTTTTATCCTTGACAGTCCCGGGAACATTGCTTCCAGTCACCAATACCAATGCTTCCGATTCTTCCGAAAATTCTGTTCTGAAAAACCAAAAATTCAGTTTCAAAATCAGCTTATCAGCAAATCTCAATAATTTCACAACGTAAAACCAAGGAGTATTGCAATTATGAATGCCTAAACAATCAGTGAATTGGCCAGCACCTTGCACTCTGAAGCCGACCCTAATTGGAGCAAGCAATTAAATTCAATTGTCTGTCAATTCCCAACCCGCCCGTCAGCCGACAAACCATCGAAAAGCAAAACCGACGATGGATGATACTCATCCAATGCAATACACGCTTCGTCAGAAATTTCACCTCAAATATTCTTAGATCCACAAAGCAAACAGAAACAAGTTAACACACTTGTTTAGTTTGTAGGCTCCTTGACCTAAGGTCAATCAGCAATTTATCGTCATACTTCATACTATACGTCCGAACATACCGGTTAATTACCCGCAAGTCGTTAAAGCGGATGTTAAAGTACAAACGAAGTGAGAAACTGAACTGAACTGTCAGATGAGATTTCGCTGAATCAGTTGCAAGGAAAATGTCAGCAAAGACCGTGGAGCCCTGCGAGAGGAAGGTGGCAATTTTAGTGGAAGATTTACGTTTATGGATTCTTAGTCAACCGCATCTTAGCTCTCGCATCAGTGATGAATTTCTTCGGGGTTTTCTGCGTGGATGTTTCTACAACCTCAGCGAAACGAAGGGAAGAATCGATCTCTATTACACACTGAAGAATGAAATACCGTCAGTGCTGGCTAACAGACGAGTCACCAGGCGATTGTTGAACATATGCCAAACCGGGTAAGTACTGTCTCGCAAAGTGGGTTCAATTAAAGCCAGTGTCAACTTATTTAGAGTCATCGTCAGTCTGCCGAGGTACATAAATGGGAAAGGTGCGTGTTTGTATCTCTCGAAGTATGCCAATTATGATCCCAGCGTGTACACATACGCCGAGATAATGAAGGTCTTCTTCATGCTGATGGAGATCGAAATGATGGAGTGCAGAAACGCCCGTCCCTACAGCATAGTGCATGTGATCGACCTGAAGGGAGCAACACTGAAACACTGCCTTCAGTTCAATTTATGCTTGACAAGGAAAATCGTGCGCCTGATGAAGGAAGGACTGCCGATGCAGATTAATGAGATTCACGTCATAAACGCATCCAACTGCTTCGTAAGGCTGCTTAGTTTTATTTGCTCATTCATGAGCAAGGAATTAAGACAAAGGGTTTGTATTTCTGTGGTGGTTTGAAAGGCTTAAGGCATTGTACCTCCTTTCAGTATCAGGTCCACAATTCGGAGGAATCCCTTTACAAGCAGATTCCCGGATTGTACCTCCCAATTGAGTATGGCGGAAGAAATGGAAGCATTCAGAGGTGCATTCATATGCAAATTGAAAAGCTCTTGGAGCATGAGTCATATTTCGAAGAGGATCACTTGTACGGCGTCAACGAGAGTCTGCGACGGAACAAGGGCTAGACAGATTGTGAAGTGGTTGTTATTCGTTTGGAAATTATTCGCTTGCTGTGATGTGTAATTGCGCGTGGAAGGAATTAAATGTTTGATAAAAATATAACCGACTTGAGTTCTGCTTAAAATTACCTCGTCGACATGGTCAACAACTTGAGATAAACTTGAGTGTGTAGCTAGAACTCGTGTGCTGTGGAGTATAGTTTCTTCGTACTTATCATTTCTACACCCTCTCCAGAAGACGTTGTAGAGGATTCCCATTTTCCAAGCGTAGTTTTTTTGTATAGACAGTTTCGCACTAAGTGCAATTGCCAATTTGACTCCTCAAAGTCAGGGTATACTTCCTCGACTCAGAACCAGTGGAACAACGGAATAGAGGACGCTCAAGAAACGGATGGAGCAGACAAGTTAAGGAGGACATCAACCAACTTGGCGTACGAAATTCGAGGCAGCTGGCTGAATGATCCTGGTCGTTAGCTGGAGAGGCTTGTTGGCTGAGGGCCAGGCCCTCCCCGGCTGTAGCGTCAGTAGAAGAATAAGTCTCCTGATTCAATGCTATTGCTTTGTCTAGCTAAGTCATCGGGTGTTTTATTGTATATATATATTATAGGTTCACCACAAACTGTAGCTCTGCGCAGAGAAGAGGAATTAGTTAGTAAAACGTATAATACTTATAAGATTTGATCCTCGGTTAATGCTGCCTTGGCGGTCTCAGTCATTCAGCTTCCATATGCGTTGCAATACAAATCAAACCTGTAGGTCCCTTTTTTCCCACATTCGGAGTCTTCACATTGAAAGAGCCTCTCAACTGTGACCTTTGTGGATCTTGCGTTTTATGAGGCCTAATGATCCAGTTTACTCGACTAAACCAACACTGGTTACGGGTTTCGTAGGGTTGGCAACAATTCCTCTTAGTCAATGGCATTGCCATCCGTAAAAAAAAGACAGAGTTATGCTTGTCTCTGGTGCCATGATTCTCATCATTCTCGTATAAAAGAAAAGCATGTTATTTCAAAACCTTATTTCATTTGATTCAATTAAACTTTACCCTTCCCATCTGGATGTTACAAGTTGTCATTGCTCTTCTGACACCTCTTGACAACAACCTGAATTAGTCGTGCTGCTTGTGACACTCCTATCTAGATTCCCTTTAGGTTCAAAGGCTCAGTTCCCGTTGATAGCATGCACACAGTGAAGGTTTAGAAATTAATTGCTTTAAAAGCAGCCACAGCTACAACACAAGCGAGCAAGTTTTTGTTATATCGCGTAACCAAAATAACACATAAAAAAAGCGATTACTTTTTATTATTTGTTGAACAAAATTGCATACGTAGTGCAAATAAGTGCACCGCGGCTCCGTTCAAAACTATTTAAATGGCGTTAGCACTCGGAAGTAGTTGCTTTGACACCCCACCCAGAGTTGGGTTAGTTTCGCTTTTCCGGAATCCGAGGAGACTTTGTAAACCAGATACATGGCAAACATTCGTGAACTCAGTCCCGAACTGGCTGCCATAGCCCGTGACGAGCTGAACGAAGTCAAGGAACGGATTCCAGAGGACATCAACGTCCTCCGAACTTGGATTCAACAGCAACCGCATCTCAAAGCCAGAACAGATGATCAATTCCTAGTGACCTTCCTTCGGGGAGCAAAGTACAGCTTGGAAAAGACGAAGCAGAAAATAAACTACTTCTACACCGTGAAGAGTTTATCACCGGAAATATTTCTCCATAAATCTGTGGACGACAGGGTGCTGAAACTAGTCAAACTGGGGTGAGCATTGACATCAAGCACGGAGTAAGTATGAGGGTTGACTTTGTACCTTCTTTCAGAACCTTTGCCCCACTGCCGAAGACGTTGAAACCTGGTGGACCAAGATTGCACATCACCCGGTACGGGGCAGCAAGCCCCAAGGAATACTCCTTAATTGAGGTGATGCAGATCCAACTTCGGATATTTGATATTGAAATGCTGGAGGACGACGACGCCATAATCGCTGGTGTGATAAACATTTACGATTTCAAGGGCTTGCCTATGGCCTACCTCCTGCAGTGTGAACCATCTCTTATGAAGAAAATCGCCGTTTACGTGGAGAAGGGCATTCCGATGCGAGTAAAGGGGGTGCATATGATCAACGTGCCAAAGGAAGCTCTCGCTGTCATCAATCTAATTCGCAGTTTTATGCCAAAGAAGATTCGCGAAAGGGTAAAGTAAACACAAATCGTTGCGCACATGATCTCACTCATCTTTTTTCAGATGGTGGCACACTCGACTCTGGAAAGTTTGTACGAACATGTTCCCAGGGAGTGCCTTCCCGAAGACTATGGCGGCACCAACGGGCGAATTCAGGACACCTTGAATGAGTGGGAAAAACGACTGATTGCCTACAAGGCGTACTTCGAAGAGGACCGCGAATATGGCACAAACGAAAAGCTCAGAGTTGGCCCTAAGGTCGATTCAGAATCGATCTTCGGACTCGACGGATCCTTCAGAAAACTCGAAGTGGATTAGGGCTTTCTTAAGTCGCTTGCTAATCAGTTTGTTGTAGTTCCTTATCGAATTAAAGTTCATAAAAATAACCCCAGCGATGACT
This sequence comes from Eristalis intricaria, assembly GCA_964034865.1. NCBI lineage: Eukaryota > Metazoa > Arthropoda > Insecta > Diptera > Syrphidae > Eristalis > Eristalis intricaria. Next base: position 3,194,319 of record OZ035874.1, on the reverse strand, counting down.
ATCGCCCTAGATAAGGTTGCATAAGTTGATTTTTATTTCATTGTGTCTGACGCTGAACATATGACAGCGCTGCGGATCGTGCTAATCATATCTCAGTCATTTGTTTTTGCATTGAATTTGTTGTGTGGTGTGGTCGGATCGTGATTGTTAAATGCGTGTGCGCAAGTTCTGTGAAGGGGGGAGTCTTGAGGTGGTCACGAACGAGAATCGTAGAAATAAAAAGGAATAAAAATTGCAATTAATTCTGAGAGTACAGTGAGAGTGGCGAACAAACAAGCAGAAACGATGAAGTTGACGTCTGAGATTAGATGTGTTCTTCAAACATTAGGCTGTAAGAATGCTAAAAAAAGAAGCCCTGAAATACAGTGGAATGATTTTCCAAAAAGAAGCCCTGAAAGGCAGTGGAATGAATTTCCAGGAAAACACGCTTTCAAATTAGTTGCAGGCTCTGCAGGTCACATTCAAGCAGATTCTTCTTCAACCAATGCCCCATGGAATTTTGCGAAATGCGTCGGCCTAAGTTTTGAGATAGACAAGGAGTTTGTCTGTCGTCTGGACAAACGTTACCTCTACCACTAACACCGTGGCAACCGCTGGTACTTCGATTGCTACGAGAACGCCTGACCCAAAGGAACAAAATCATGTTCTATAAAACACTGGCAACCTGCTGCTGGTTCGAAAGCTCGACGATAAGTAAAACAGCAGACTCGTACTTGGACACAGTCAGGTACAGTCTGCGATGAATGTAAATGGAGGAGGCTTGGAATCTTCATGGTTCGCAACCCTGAGAAGTAAGTAAGCAACTTCCCAAAAGAAATTCAGATCTCCTGCAGCTCTGAGGACGTACTCCCCTCTTCCAATGCGTGATCTAGATTTACCGTCCATAATATCGTGTTTATGTACACAATTCAAAAGCAAAAAATGACCAGATCCAAACCAATACCCAATCAAAGTCGTCAGCTCCTCTCTGGTGATCACATTTAATGTAACTACTGCGCCTAAGAACTCACTTCATATTTGAGAATGACTGCCCCTTGCATTAGGCAAGACTCACTGTCAGCTTTTCTTATCGTTCTTATCTGCACCTCATTCACTCGGCTCTATCTTCTTTCACCAAGACGTTAATTTACTTTGAAATTAGTTTCTATCGTTTGGGGGTATAAACGTGGTTTCTTTTTCTTTCATTTCCTTCTTTTCTGCACCTACTCACCGGTCAGAAAGTATCTGTCCACTCGGGCGACGGTCTGCGAGACGTAAAGACCTGAAAAACCGTACTTAAAGTTTATATCTTTCGTTTCGTTCTGTTTAACTTGACTTGTGCCTGCATTCGGTTATTAATTCATATTTTTTTTTTTCTATTTGTGTTTTTTTTTTTTTTTGTTTTGCGATTATCAGTCGAAGATACCCATCACGAGGTTCAAGTGAATTCGATAGAAACACACAGGTAACGAAATTCGAGTTTTTGAGGAACGGGCTATTGCCTAATCTCTTAAGATTGTTTGAACGGATTATCATAAAGTGTACAGTACTCATTTGGGGGACTTTTTTTTCTTAACTCTGTGTTTACGACCGGATCCCACTAAACGCTGAGTGGTTACTGTCGTTCAGTAAACGTGCCGGTCGAGGCGAATGAGCTAATTTTCCGATGGGGAAGTGAGTTTCGGTTTCCATCCGTCTATCAGACGTCACTAATGATATGATGAGCGCGGCACACGTACGTGCAAAATCAATCCAGATCTGCATTTGTAGTTTGCATATGGATTTTAATTTGACTCATTTTCACCTTTTGCACCCATAAATAGTGTTAAGTAATATAACGGCTTCTGTATGTATGAATTTATGCATGTGTTTGCTGGCCGAAAAATGCTTACGAGAGATCGGCTGCTGATTATTTATGTTGTTTGGAGCAGATAATGGCAGAAGGCTGATTGATTACATCGTTATCGGGTTTAATACAGTTCGACTGGTATATCATTGCTGCAAATGAATAAACTTTTAGCAATAGCGTTGGACTTTGTTTTCTATCACATTTGATATGTGTTCATGTTGGATGGAGTGTGGAAGATTACCGCTAGCTTGAGGTAGAACAGTTCTCTTTCGGGGTTTCTCTTCGGTTTCGCAGTAGATCAGCGACGCGTTCGGTTTAGTTTAAAAAGGTGTAATTTGACAAGTGTTTTCTGGCAAGCTTGTGTCCAATTGGTGCTCGTCATTTCAGCTTGGTTGCTGACTCTGCAATAAGCTCATTGTCCAAGCTCTTGAATTCTCTCTAAGTAAACTTTGATCCTCCAATCTGAAAACAAATGCAAACCATTTAAAATCTCTTTCTCCTTTTAGCTCAACGCCAAAACAAAATGACAAAAGTACGCATATTAAGCTCTCCCCTCCAAGAAATCGCCACCACAGAACTGAAGGAAGACGCAGAGATCATCAACGAGGAAGTCGAAACCACTCGCGATCACATCACATTACATCCTGGAATTGGAAAATGTCAACTCACCGATCAATTCATCCTCAGCTTCCTGAGATCCTGCAAATACAATCATCGTGTGGTTCAGAAGAAACTGCCCAACTACCTGAGCATGCGGAAGATATCACCAGACATCTTTGCCAGCAGAATTGTGAACGAAGAACTGATTGAAATCCTTCGAATGGGGTAAGGACCGCCACGCAAGACATTGTTGCACGAACTCGACTAATCTCGTCTCCACTTCAGAGTACATCTGCCTCTTCCCGAGCCTCTGGGCACGAATTCATCACTAGTGCACATATCAAACTACGGCAAACTCAACCTGAAGCAGTATAGCATGTACGAAGGCATCAAGCTCTTCTACATGATGCTGGAGATCAGATTTCTGGAAGACGATCACAGTTCCGTCGCGGGATTCACAATCATTGAGGACTTCTCTGATCTATCCTTTAGTCACATGGTGACCATGAACATCGGTGTCCTGAGGAAGATAATAGGCTACGTGAGAAGTGGCATGCCGTACCGATTAAAGGGCATTCACATCATCAATGCACCGTGGTTTGTCAATGGAATCATGGGTCTTTTCCGGGATGCTTTACCTCTGAAAATGAAGAAACGCGTAAGTTTGACTAGCTGTCCAGGGACAACAGCGTTTTCACCTAAGATTCCTTTCTTTTTGCAGTTTTTTATTCACAAGAAGATCACTGATCTGTACGAACATGTACCACAGCGACTGCTTCCCGAGGAATATGGAGGTGATGCTGGAAGTGTTGATGACATAGTTAAGGCTTGGGAGAAGAAGATGCAACAGTACAGCGAATATTTTGCGTGTGACACGAAATTCGGCATTGATCCGGAAACCGAATGTGATCTGGAAAACGGGCACGAGTAGTGGTTTGAACTAGTCAAAGGGGAAATACATACAATTGTACAGGAGAAAGAAAAGAATACAGTTTTACATGTCATTTAGTTATAAATCGAAGTTTTTGATTGATTTGTGGGGATGCGTGGAGGATTTGATGTGTAGGAATACTGGTGGTTTGTCCTTCGTTCCAAGCTTTCCAAACTCTGCGGCGCTTCGGAAATGGGTTATGCTACAGTAGTTATGCCTTAACGAACAGAAGAATAACATGAACAGAGAGTCCTCTCACCACTCATCGTCGTTCGGAGTCCGCCTATGGTTGCTGTACAAGGCAAATCAAGGTCCGCCTCGGACTTTTGCGCACCGATCGGATCTAGAGCTAAGATTCTAAAACCGGCCCTGAGCAAGAAGATTAATGGTCGGCGTTAAATCCATGAGATCGTTCTCTATAAAGTCTAAAGTCTAGTCTAGTCATAAACTGTTGCGCATCTCTTGACCAGATATCCGTTTTATATTCGCCTGTGTATGGTCCCAAAATCATAGAGATGTTATGGTGAAGCTTACAAACTCGAAAAAATTGCCACAACACTCTCAGAGGATGAATCTTTTTACGAAATAGGTAATCCCCTTGACAGCGTTTAGTTAAAACACTCTCACTCAGAGTAAACTAAAAGTCAATGTCAGATGGGCAACAATATTGCCTATGAGGTCTACACGCTAGAAGACGAGGACTATTCTCAAATTATTTCTGCAGAAGCTGACTAGATGAAGTAGAGGAGGTGAATTTCCAACACCTTCCTCTGTAGCTACCAAGCACTCGCCTTGAATATGAAAAAGCCATGCACACACTGGGCTCTTACATAAGTTAAAGCGACCTTAGTGAAAGACCAGTTAAATCGATTCTGGATTTCACTGATAAATCTGGCTGGCTATCGTAATAATATCGCCGCCCCAACACTCTTTTTGTTAACTGACGTAGCAATACAACGGGCTTATTTTAGTCTAGGTGTACCTCCCTTTTTTAAAGCCACTTATTACCTACCTACCTACCTAGTCGCAGTGATGGACGCATGCAAGCAAGTCCTCTGAGTGTCATTTTATATGTTGTACAGCTGAAGGACTGGAATCTGGTTAATATCTGCTGTGAGTGTCCAGTTGTGGCAAGGAAGCGAATGCAGTTTCTTGACAATGACTTCTCTAAAGCCGCGACTGTAAGCCACAAGGGCGCTCTACAAAAATTGAACGGAGTCCTGCGAGGATGAACACTCCTTGTCCCGAACTCAAATGAGCGTCCTTTTCTGTGTTTGGCATTGACTCGTATTTATGAAGAGTGCAGTCCTCTGTTTAAAAATACAACAACCCCACCGTCTATGTATTCAGAGTCCCCGAACGTTTCATGGAATTGCAGGATTCTAGAACAAGCCGGCCAAGGTATTCCCCATGAACAAACTCCTCGCACCGTTAGGAGCAGAGTGAACAAATTTCATTAAACGAGCTGCACATGTTGAATCGGGGCATCAGAACACTAGTGGAATCTGACCGCAGGTTTAAATAACAGCCATCCTCCACATTGAATCGGCCATCGACTAGCTCCATCCTAAGTGTATATACAACTCTTTTGTGCCACCCGCCACAAACTATACCCCATCTTGCGATCACTTCAATCTCTCTCTCTCTCTCTTCAGAAAAAAGCTCTGACATCGCAAAGAACAAACCAGTTTCATGCCAGAATAAACACCCACACACCCATCCCCTTCCCCCCACCAGCACGAACTCGCACATTACAAACAGCTGACCAACATTCTCATCGCGTGCTTAAAGCCCACCGCTCTATTAAACTTGTTTTTTGTTATTTCTTGTTTATTTTTAACTCTCTAGACAAACTGCCGAACTTTAAATATTTGAGAGAAACCCTCCCGGAGAGAGGTATTCGCTTCGTCGTACTTCACCAATTCGTTTGATTGCCTGTAACAGCTCGTGTACAAGGCAAACCTTTACTTTGCTGCTTGATCTTTTGTTTTGTTTTGATCATCCATTCTGATTCATTAATTGTCTCTCTGCATTCCAGTTTGACAAAAAAATTAATTAGTGTTCATCTTCTGCTGCCCTCAGCTGGTGACTTTATTTGTGATCAAAAATGTGAAGTGTTTTAATGGGCATACATACATGTGACTTGTGTGTTTGAATTGTTCTCGTGTTAACTCTGTTTTGAGGGAGTTTCTGCTGATTAGTTGAATGAAATGATTATGAAACTGATAGTGAAACAAACACACGAAGAGCGTGGTGGTTTTTATCGGAAAATAAGTTCCACACAGTTTGCTAGATTTGAACGCGATTGACTTGTTTTGGATTAAGTTGATGGTTTATTTGCCCTTTCAATCAAATAGATATCGTTACGCATAGAAGTGTGTGTGTTCAAACTAAGTTATCACCGGAATGTGTATTCTTGCGCAAGATTCTCTACCGCTCGGATGCTTTGAATTGCAAATCATAACACAAGCTCATTCACACGAACGCCTGTCTTAAAAGTGAACATTGTTAGCAACCCATTAGAATCAACAGCTTCATTTCAACTCCTAACGAATGTATCACAATTGTGCACATTTACTGACAAAACAAAAAAAAAACTATACGCTCCCTCTATACGCACCAACAATTCACTTCAAGGTTGCCCACACATTCATTTTGTCATCACAGCCCATTGCAACCAGTTCCTCACACGCTTCTTCCCCACACAGACCCTAAAGATGCCACAAGTGCGACAACTCAGTCACGCCCTTCAAAGAAAGGCCATCGAAGAGCTCCACGAAGATCCAAATGACATCCCACAACAAATTCAAACCGTACGCCAATGGACCAAAGAACAGCCTGAACTGGGCAAGTACCACCTTTCCGATCAATTCATTTTGAGCTTCCTCAGATCCTGCAAGTACAACCACGAAACAGTTCATCAGAAGCTTCCAAAATATTTAACCATGCGACTGGTGTGCCCGGAGATTTTTGCCAACAGAAAAATCACCGACGACATGATGGATCTCATTCGAGCGGGGTAAGCAAACATTTCCCTCCACTATCAGCAAACTCTTATCAGATTGTTCCCATTGCAGGATACACCTCTCTCTGCCCGCTCCAATGGAAACCGACCTCTCCCGCATTCACATCTCACAGTACGGCAAGTTGGACATGAAAAACTACTGCATCTATCAGGCCCTAAAAATTAACTACATGATGCTGGAGATAAATCTTCTAGAAGATGATCACACCGCCGTCGCAGGTTACACCACCATTGAAGACTTTTCCGGTTTGACCTTCGGCCATATGATCTCGATGAATGTCATGGTGGTCAAGCGAATACTGGACTTTACCAGGTGCGGGCTGCCACATCGAATGAAGGGTATTCACATAATCAATGCGCCATGGTTTACCATCGGATTGCTTAGCCTTTGTCGGAATCTGATGCCACCGAAAATAAAGAGTCGAGTAGGTGTTTGCATTTATCCAAGCTGTGGATCTGCTATTACAAACTGCTTTCTCCAGTTTTTCATTCACAGAAGACTCGAGGACCTGTATGCCCATGTTAATCAGAGACTTTTACCGGCGGAGTATGGCGGGGAGAACGAGACTATTGATGACATAATCAAAGTTTGGGAAAAGAAGATGGAAAAGTATCAAGCGTACTTTGACCATGATTTGCAATTTGGAACAGACGAGGAGAAGGAACTACGAACTGGAGACGAAAAACAAATTGATGTACATATGACTAGTTAATGTTGATTTTTATCAATAAATAAAATAATGTATACACTCACCTGCTGACACGATGACATCTATGGAGGGCTCCAAGTTAATCCTTTTTACGGCTTCCGCCACGAAATCAATTTTCTTTCAACTTTCTCAATTACATGTGCCCCACATGTCCTTCACTGGCACACTTTAGTTTTCCATTTTTCTAGGAAGTCGATTGCACGCAGCCGTTTATGCATAACTTATGCAACTTCGACCAGTTTTCCTCGTCCAGGCACATCTATTCATCGACCCACATCTGCACCACACACAGACTGCAGGTGGACACAAGAGGCTTAGGAAAAATTGAAGACATCACGGAAAACTCGCTTAGTGGCGGAGCAAATGTTTCACATGTATCTCGTGTGCGGTACGCACATTTCGCAATTGATCTTGTTCCCTTTTTTCTTAAATGCGAATCACTTGTCACATTCACACGTCTGATTAACAATGCAAAGCTTTGCCTACCCCTACTTTATGCATGTGTGCAGGGTGTCATCGTTTTCGCTGTCAATGGCGGCAGAATTTGTTAATCTCTTTACTGTAGACGCAACAACCCGTCGCACCCGTCAGCGTTACAAGAGGCACATAGCCACCCAACTGATTCAAATGCAGTCGCAGATGTAATACAAGCAAAGGTGAAGTATACCTGAGATGCGAAGCTGTGCGTACAGTCTTCGTTGTGCCACCATCCGGAGCGGTTGAATTTACAGAATAGAAAAATTGTGGATAATAAAAGAATACAATATTTTTAAACGGCTATCGCGAGGAATTTCGAATATTTTTCCGTGTGAATACGATTTCAGTCCGAATCAATTTTTAAAGGTACATAGGATGGATTGAAGAGATGTGACTTGTGAAATATAAATGTTGGCTTAACTGTTTCACTGAAATCCAAACTAGGATAACATTTCAAGACAAACCTCAGGTTCCACCCACAGTATGTGCGTTACGCTTCAGGAAATGTAAGAGGTCGCACAAACATGAAATTAATCAGACCAGACCAGTGAATATAAGAATAATAATATGGTTGGCGTTTCTACAACAAAATAAATTAGAACAAGTTACTCTTAAAATACATCAAGCTTCACTGGTTTCAATAATGTAAACAAGCACCCACGCGAAGGTTCATTCACGCATATGTGTGAAATAAAGAGCTGTCCTTTAATGAGTAAAGTGGAAGTTTAGTTATTATCTTCATTTATTTTATCAGAATCCCAGTAAAATCCAATTGTCTCTTGACACTCACTGTACATCTTGTCGATGTTGACTGTGCATTCCTACTATTGATCAATGCTAATGTTATTGCAAGATTAATAAATCAATTTATACTATCAATATTTGCTCAGCTAAAAGAGCCTTGATTTCTTCGTTTAAAGTTGACTACAACCAGAGACCACTGATCAACACTTCATGTACGAATTGCAAGTTCTCCGGAAATTGTAGTACATACTGCATTACTGGTCGGTCGTCTATTTATTTATCGCTTTGCCGCATTTGCATGCGCTCACCGAGTCAAGAGAACTACTCCACACTGTGTAGCAATTATAATACCCCCACGATGTGTTTTCTTTTCGTCTGTAAACTTGTCTTATAATGAAGTGCAAACATTCTCTTTCCGTAAATGGTTTTCGTTCACAGTGCTTAGGAAGTCTATTAACACAAGGGATTATTAAACTCAGCTCATCTGCTCGTCTATTCTGATTCGGTTCACAAATCCTTTCCGGTCAGGGCACCAAATAGTAGCCCGCCACACTTGTCATCTGACCGCAATCCTTAAAGAGGGATGAGTCCTGTTACGGGCACATCCCTTCCTCCTCTCTCGTTTGCAGCCGCCAACGACTTAACGGCTTACTACTAATGGACTGGATTGAACAGGTCGACCATTAGAACCGTCGCGGGTCGCAAAGATCAACGATTAACTGAGATATAAATTATTGACTGATGATGCAGTAATTGGCAAAGAAAACGAAAGTAAAAAATGACACTCGTCTTAACTCCGGTTCTCTATGTACAGTAATAGACGTCTAATCCAGAAACAGAATCAGGAAAGGATTGAAATGGTCACTTTATCTACTCAAAATAAGTAGGTCAACGCTCAACATTCACGCCACTCTCTTCCATAATAACTGGTCACCGTGCATTGTCTCATAAAATGTTTCCTGCAGAAGCTACACGGATGAGAAGGATGCGACCAGACACGTCACCTCTTCTTCTTGCGTGGCGTCCTCTCCACCCACAAGAACACACGCTAAGGAGGCTAAATCTTCAATAATTGGTGTGACCCGACTGACATTAGTTCCAACTGACCCATAATTCGTTTTGTAGCAAACACCAACTGATTCTAGGAGTAGGAGACATTATTGGCCACCAAATGCATACAAATCTAAGTCCGCGTTTCCACCCCTCTAAACATATCTTCCCCCACTTCAATGCTGTTGCCCTTACTCATCGGCGTCTTCTCCAGAAAAAACTCAACAAGATCTGATTTATTTCTTCGTTGCCTCATAGATACCGTGACCGTACGTGAATCCTGAATAATTTTGTGCAACTCCTAACCCCGAGCCGGTTTTCTAATCACAAAACCCGATTCGTTATATTTGTGATTGCACACACGACCGTGTAACGAATCACTTAGAAAAAAAAACAGAAAACTACAAGGCTAGTCATGATGAACAAACGGCCACGGAGCCTTTTGAAATGCAATGACTTTGATGAAGCCAGCCGGCCTTGATGTAATCGATATCTTTTTTTTTTTTCTTGTTTTCTCTCTTCTCGCTGCTATGCGAAAAGAACTGCAACCACTGCCGGAGGCATTGGCGAAAAAGGCAGCCGTGGAATTGAACGAACGTCCAAACGAAGTGCCGTACTACTTGGACACGCTGAAAAAGTGGCTGATGACACAAACACATCTTAGATCTCGTACTCAAGATCAATTCCTTATCGCGTTTTTGCGTGGCAGCAAGTTTAGCTTGGAGAAGTGCAAACAGAAGATCGACAGCTTTTATACATGCCGTGGTTTGCTGCCGGAATTGTTTAGGAATCGCGATGCGAATGATCCGGAAGTGTACAAGATTTTGAGATTGGGGTAAATATCAAAGAAAGAGATTCTTCAGCAGACTTGTATTTATATTTTGTTCTTCCAGAGCAATGCTACATCTTCCGGTACCAGTAGCAGAGGACGGCCCAAGAGTTACAATGCTCCGACCTGGATTCATTGACTTCCACAAGTATAGCTGCATAGACGTCTTCATGGTCGGTACGATGATGGCGGATTTGTGCCTCTACGAGGATAGCCATGCCCTCGTGGCTGGATACATTCTGATCATGGACGTGGCTAATGTGACGCCATTTCACTTGTTTCACTTCGATCCGATGTTTGTCAAAAAGTTAACAGTCAGCATGAATAAGGCCTCGCCTTCGAGATTGAAAGGTTTTCACTTCATTAACATGCTGCCGGCGTATGAGAAATGCTTTAACATGGTCAAGAGCGCTGTCAACGAAAAGCTGCGAAATAGAGTATGTTGAGTATAGCTTCAAGCGATTTTGTGTGTGATAAATTCCTGTTTCCTAGTTCTACTTCCATGGGAATGACTTGAAAAGCCTATACAAACATGTGCCCAAGCACTGTCTTCCGGCGGAGTATGGTGGGAAATCTGAAACAGTTCAGGATGTCATAGATGTCTGGGAGCGGAAGATTAAGAAAAACAAACACTTTTTCGTTGAAGAAGAGGCCTTTGGTTGTGATGAAAAGTTGCGCGATGGTAAGACAGTTACAGAGGATTCCTTATTTGGAACAGAGGGTACTTTCCGACAGCTAAGTGTTGACTGATGCAAAAGAGAGAGAGAGAGAGATGTGATGAGATGTTACTTGATTTATTTGATGGGTTATAAAGGTTATGTTAAAATTGAGAGGTGTTTTCTTTTTGTGTAATGATTCATGAGATTGATGGATTAAGGGACAAAATATGCTGCATGTGATTGCTTGTTTATCTTGTTGGGCCGCAGAACTCATTATGTCAACTATTTCTTTCCACCATGTTGAAGATTGAGCAGTAGATCCGTCGTAGTCACAATGTCCCTACAGGAAGGCAAAAATCATTTAATGCTCAGAGATCAAAGCACTTTAACCTAACAATGATCGCAATGAATAAGTATACATATTTATTTGAACGCTACACACTGAATTAATTTAAATAAATCCCCCATCAAGATCTCGGTCAGTTCCATCCTCACCGTCCTTGACACAGTTTATTGTCTGCTTTGAGTCCAGTATCGTTTCTTTCGTAATCGCTCTGATGACCGCTGGACTCTTTCTGTTCTTAAAAGCCTTCGCCGAGTTTCCATTTATTTCTACACTCTTATTCCAATGGCACAGATTTCTACAGAACCCAGTGCGTTCGGAACTCGTCTGGAAGAAATAAAAATGAGACACAAGCACTCACACCACCAACAGGCACATACCTTTCTCACCTTGCTGTCTGTGATCTTTGACCGACAACTGCATTTGCACAACGGTGTCTGATCGTACGCCCTTCGAAAATTGTCATTATTAAATCCATAAATCATTGGATTGATGGCCGAATTTAGGAACATCAGATAATGAGCAGTGTACCAGAGAATGCTGTAACTGTTATTCACTCCACCTGTGTAGGTTCCCAAGAGATCTGCCCTTATGAACACCAGAACCGTAAATGGGACCCGAAGTGCAATGAAAACCAGTACAACAATGAATAAAGTCTTGGCCACTGTCTTCTTGTATGACACCGTCAAGGGATTATCGCGATTCAGAACTTTTTTCTCATACAAGTCAAGCTTCAAATGGATGCTAGTGAATAGGTGTTTGTGTTGAGGATGTTTCAAAGAATTACCTTAATAAAAATTGCCGTGTACGAGATCAACATAACCCCCAAGGGAAACCAAACCAAAGCAGATATAAGAACATACCAGTACTTTGGCAAGACGTAAGGATTTTCCTTGCAATACATTTCCTTGAAGTTCTTCCATATGCGGACCTAAGATCGACAGAAAATTACAATTAAATGACTCACACTGCACAGCATTTACTAACTCTGTACGATCTATAAATGGCAAGCGGCGTTGCAATGGCGAATCCAGCTAACCAAGTCAACACCATCACCACTTTAGCGCCTTTCATTGTCAAGCGAGCCTCCGTTGGTAGAACTATGGCCGTGAGTCTGTCATAGCTCACTGCAGACAGGTTCAAAACCGCTGTTATCAAGAGCGAAGCCTCGAGAAAACCCTCTATCTTGCATCCTGCTGCACCGAGCATGTAGTTCTGATAGAAATCATGATACATGAACATGATTGGGCACACAAACAGGGTAGCTGTGTCTGCAACCGCCATATTCGCTATGAGCAAATTCGTGGGCGTTCGAAGCGGACGATTTTGAAAAATCAAATAGATGATGATGAGATTTGCCGCGATTCCGAACAAAATCACCGGAACGAAAGTGGTCACTTTGACGATGACCTCCCATTCGGGTATGCGATACCAAATTCGATCTTCGGGGAAATTGATGGTGCTGTAGTCCAGCTAAAATCAAAAATACACACTTGACATGGGGAGTTTTATGCGTCGCAGCTCACTTACCAGGTCGTCTGCAGACATGATTCTATTGCCAGCTGGTGCGCGCTGATTTGCGGAAAAACATCATTCTGTACAACTGACGACTGTTAACTGACGGCATTGGATATTTCAAAGGATTCGCGCACTTGTTCTGCCTTTTATCTGCAACTGCTGATAAGTCCGGACAGGTTTTACCTCCCGTAAGTGGATAAAAGCTTCGACATGATATGGGCAAGTAATTCCTCTGACAGGTCAAAGGGGTTGAAGGTTTAGTATATTTTATACAATTTGTTGTTTGGCTTGGTTGTTTGGAGTGCACGAGGGTGAAGTGAAGCAAATTCAATCTAATCTACTGTTTCTTCAACAGAGTTTGAGAATGAAGTGCACGGACTTGCAGTCAATTAGGTTAGGTCAATACCGTGCCCCATATCATCCGGAATCACGTAGCCAGATGTAAGAAATGAAGCAGTTGGTTCAAGTAGAGACACAACCAAACAAATCGGTACATCCTTCAAAAAACAAATGTGATAAGTGGTTAGTACAACGCAGCACAGCAATTTAACAGCACATTAAAATGTGATCATTCAAACCACCTTGCTGCGTGCGTAGTCAGCTAAATGCTCATTGACAGTTGCGGCACTATCTTAATTGACTGTGGTTAACCACTTGCAAACGTAATGAACATGTATCACCTGCTAATAAATTTGTTGACATATTGTTCGCATAAATAAAAATATTTCATATGCGTTTGAAGGCGAAAATCGTTTGGAGAAATGTGAATATACTGTATGACAACATCAATGGATGAGCTGGATGAGCTCTCAAGCATAACCATCATATGCATATCCCGCCTCAAAAACAAAATCCGTTAGGGACTTTGCTATTGTAAACCCCTCATTGCTCTGACTTTCTCTCTCGCCGTAAACCAATCGATTCGAATCAGTTGTTAGTTGTCCGCTTAAGTGGAACTAATGCATATTTCATAATGTTTTGCGACATTCGTTTGTTAGCGTTATTTGTTATATTGAATTGTTTCAATGGCTATTCATGTTTGAAAGTGAACATCAGAGAGAATCATAACATTGTAGTGCAGCCGTTTAAGACACGCATAAACAAACGTGATATAACGCAATTCTTCGATAGAGGTAAATTAACTCGTGCACATCGATTAACCGACTCCCTCCGTTAACGGTTAATTAAAATCACACATCCACACGTTTACTATTAGATTTTATTAAATTACATATTTACAAAAAAATATAATATCATGTGGCAGTTGTTTCAGATCTCTTCTAATCAAATCCGAACAAATCCTTCTTGATGTACCCTGACTTGTGTTTGTCCAAGTAAGCAATAAAGTCTTTCATGCAAATTTTGGACCACTCTTCGTCTCCCGACTCGGAAAGTAATTCCTCGCGGAATCCATCGAAACGCCTTCGCGTGTCGAGCTTGTTTTCGGGTGTTTCCTTCACTTCATTTTTTCTAATAGTGATTTTTTGCCATTGCATGGATTTAATTTTCTTCCAAAACTCTGTGGTATTCGCTCTCAATCCTTCTACACATATAATCCCTGGTTTTCCTGGACGACTAAATCCAGAAAGATTTAGTTCGCGACCGAGTCTGACGATCTCGTGTCGTTTTTCGCGACTTTTTAAGTGATGCGAGTAGATCCACAAGCGTTCGAATTCAACGACCGCCACTGAGCAGCCTCCTTTCGTTTGATCCAATTCACCAGTCTTTTTCGTAAGGAACGTGTCGATCTCTTCCTGAATCCATGAGATGACCTGGAAGATATAGATGTCGGTTTTGTCCATTGTTCCAATGTAGTTTTCTATCTCCGTCTTGAACAGGGTGTGCTGTAGTTTGGACAGAAGAGCACTATGAATTGTTACATTTGCATTCTCAATAGACGGATACAAATGTGGTAGCTCTATGCGAATCTCTATTTTGTGACCAGTCATTGTGGCGATTGTGATCGCGAAATCTAAATGTGCGCGGAGAATGGAGGTCTTTCCTCCCAGCAACTCATTGAAATCACTAATGACACCTGGATCGTACACATGCATTTCACCCGGATTACAGTAAATGGATGACAGCATTCCCAGTTCCTCTAGTTGCTTGCTGATGCATTCCTTGTAAAGTGAACACTGAGCTTCATCAGCTCTTGATAAGTCCATGGCGAGGGGATCTTTAAAGAAAACAAGAAGCAGACATTTTGAATGTGTTGATTACCTTCGTTTTGTATTTATTTCATTTAGCATCGTATTCATTTAATGGTTTGGAGAAGGTCGAATCAGTGCCAATCATATTTCCCCTGGACATATGCATTTTTAAGGTGAAAGATGTCAAACACGCGGCATGTCTGCATATCAGCAAGCAAGGCGCCAAGAACTTTGTCATCCTTCGTGCCGGGGTATGTATCCTATCATTATTCAGAGTTCTTTTGTGAGATGCTTATTTCTGGTTAGGACACGAGTTACGAGGAACTTCTTCGACTAGAAACCCCATTAGCAGTCGGTATGGACTGCAAGACTTTCGGTGAAAAGGGATTCATAGCTCTTGCCTTCAACCTAACAACATCGGTAAAGCGAGCCGACGAAGGTTCACCGATTTTTCAAATCGATTCTGAACGAGTTCAAACGGTTCAGTACTTCGGTTCACTTCACCTGAGAACAGTCTATCTACGGACAACAGCGAACGACCTCTTTCTTCTCCAAAGCTTTGACAACACACACAACACGTCGAAGAAACATTTTGTTTGTCCATTTTTCAAATGGTCTGGATACGGTTTTACCAAACTTACGAAGATACCATGTAGCAATGCCCGACGCTTGGAGCCATTTACTATGGATTCCGAAAGCTACGTTGCCATTGCTAACTACGCCGACAAGTATGGACGCACAGAAACAAACTCAGAGATCTACAAGTACGATCGGGAGAAGAAAAAACTCGTGTCATTCCAAAAAATTAAGACAAATGCTGCTGTCGATGTCAAGTACTTCAGTGTTCCCTACGAAGAAATCAAAAAGAAGCACTTCCTAATCTTCGGAAATTCCGCTTCGTTGAACTCCGCTTCGACCGACAAGATGCAAGCAGATTCGGTGGTCTACATGTTTGACAAGGGCAACTTCGTCCCCTACCAGATGTTGTCGTTGTATTCGGTGCAGAAATTTCTCCCGGTAGAGGTAAGTTTCAGTGAGAGAAAATGTGAATGAGCTCAATTCAAAGCGTTCAAATCTTAGAATCGCGAATTGGAAAAGTTTATTCTATTGGTGGCATGCACCAATCAAGATATCAAAATATACAATTTGAACGATTGGAAGTTTGAGGAATCGAAGGCACAGTTCACCGAAGGCGCACTCGGAAAAGGCGTATCAAACATGCGAATAATCGAAGACGACGATCAGAGCTATTTAGGTAAGAACACTCAGCATATCCACATTGTTGAGGCTTGTAAAAGTCACTCTGCTTTAGTGATAGCCAACGAACGCATGACGGTAAATGAGACGAATATCTTCCGGCCCATTTTCACACAGGAGGAGCATGCCAACAATCTTAGGGAGGAGATAATTGCCTGGGCTTCATCGGCAGTCGATCGATTGAGCAAAATCGATGTAGAGCAGGTGAAGGATAACATTGCAGCAGCTACAGCAAAGATAAAAAATCAAACTCCCTTGGACAGCCTTGAGCTTCCATCAGCCATGGTGGAAATTGCCTACACACGTTCAGTAAGTTTCAGCTTTCTAATGATACTTACCTTTGCAATGGGTAACCTCCCTCTATTCCCAGCTTGTGAATCCACAACGAAATATGACTTCAAGTTATTGGCAAGCACTCTCATATGCTTACCAAGCGATTGAAGCATTGGAAGAGCGTGTGACAAAGAAAATTGCAAAAAAACGTCAGGCACCCGATGAGGCAAATTCAGAGTATGTTCAAGAAACACTAAACGTTGGCACACTGGTTGTTCGGAACAAGCTCAAAGCTAAGACAATAAATGGAGTGAATCCGTTAGATATAAAAGTCAGGACTATATCCGCTCCAAAGATCATTGTCAACGGCGATTTCCAGAGACCCCCTGAACCTAGAAGCGATGTCGAACCCGAATTTCTGGATATCATCGATGCTGATAACTTGAAAACCGCAGGAAAACTCAATGGCATGAGTTGGGAAGACATTGAAAAGAACACGCTCAAGAAGTCTGGCCAGCAGTTCCTTAAGGCGCCGGTGAAAATTTCAAACCTGAAAACCGACAAATTTGTATCTTCTTCGAACGTGTTGAATGGCCAGAACCTTTCAAAAATGGTCCAAATCGATGGAGGGAGCTACGTGATTAATCAGGATGTTCAGTTCTCGAAACCCATTCATATCAACAATCTAACGATCCTTGAGCGGTTGAATAACATTCATGTTTTTCAAAATAAATTGGATGCCCTCTTGGTTAACTCAGACGAAGTCCAGCACATGAAGGGAAAGAAGGTCTTTGAGAACATAAAGCTTCTGGAACCAGTGACGGTATCGGTGAGGGATGTGCAACCGTGTGCACGTTATAGTTTTATTTTATTCATTCTCTCTTTGCAGGGAAAGATTTTTGGAGACCTCGACGTAATGTCCCCCTTCAAGCCCATTCACAAGTCAATAAATCTGTCTGGTCACTATACGATAACTGGCGACGTGAATGTTAAACAACTCCTGTCTGCTTCGAATGTTTTTGGTTCGACGGAATCGCTGAACATCCAAAGAGTTCTAGATGACGGCCTTCCAGTGATGGGGCCTTTTGATGGGCTTAACATTCAGTTTGAACAACCAATTATTGCAACGAACGTGAACCTGACGTCAGTGAATGGTCTGGATTCTGAGGAACTGGTACGAATGAATTCAGAGGAAGTGCAAATAATTTCGGGACACAAATCTTTTACTGGGGATTTACACATATCACAAGGATTTGCAGAAGCAAACGTTGTAAATGGCATTAATGTCGACGAATTGGAAACCAAAATTCTGAGCAAGACTGGAGCACAAAACATAACCGGCGACATTAAATTCAAAAAAGTGAACATGGAAAGGTCCGCATTGTATACACTTCTTTGCCTATGTCTAATATCTCTGTTTCAGACTGACAGCGCCATCAATTCAATTGCAAGGGAAACCACTCTCCAAGTACCTCACAAGGACGGGAGATCAAACCATAAGTGGTTCATTGAAGGCTGGGAAATTCAAGGCTCAACACGTCTCAGTTGGAAAGCTCAAGACGAAACACAAAGTTTTTCAACACCAATATTCGTCAAAGGATCGCCCCATACAAGACTATTCAGAAATTCCGAATCCGGAAATTTTAAAGAACTACGAAGGCACAATTCATGTTGAAAACCTTAAGGTCGAGGGATTCATCAATGAAAATTCCATTGAAGACATAGAGAGGTGGCTAACGCAACTCAATGGCAACATTAAGTTCGTGGGAAGCATGAATTTCCACACCGATTGGAAAATTTCAAACTTAACCTTCACTGGGAATTTCAATGGAATACCCGCCGAGGAGTTCGGCAATTGCTGGCTACAACAGAATCAGGAGCAAGTTTTCACTGCTCCACAAACTCTAACGTGTGTCAAGGCTAATGGACTGATGCTAAAGGGAAAAATGAATGACCACGCGCTGGACGATTTGGTTTCAGGTGCCTACTGGATCAATCGGGATGAGTACATTCCGAATGCTGTCTTTGGTATGTTTACAAAAGAAATCTCGTGATAAATTCTATTTTAATTTGCCTATTTCAAACACGAACAGACAACTCTATACAGGTTGATGCAGGATTTGAAGCATTCACCGTCAATGGGCTGCGTATACCGGAAGACATCTTACTTCGAGATTCTCCCGAACCACAGATTCTCAACCATGAAATGATCTGTGATGGAGAAATGCATGTGAAAGGAGCGATACGTAATCTGATCTCGGTGAACGGTATAAATTTGGCCCTTCTCAGCGAATATTTGAATGGCAATCTAAGCACTATAGCTGTGGAAAATGCAAATTTTGAAACTGCACCACAATTCAGGACACTAAATTCACATAATCTTAAGGAAACCATAGACAGTGTATGGCTGGCCAATGCGGACGTTGATTTGCAGCATCATGTTGAAATCGCCGATGCATACTTTGAAGGTCCACTTGAATTCGAGGTAAATGATGTCAAAATAATGCAAGAAATACAAATGCAACAATAACAAAACTCCTATTGCAGGGACCAATCAATGGAGTGAACATGAAATATCTCAAGAACAACTACTTCAGTTTGACAAAACCTCAACAAGTGTCTGCGGAAATAATATTCTCAAAAGAAGTCACCTTTGAGGATGATATCAATGGGGAAAACTTACACTTATACGGGCCAATTGTTGAATCAGACAGGTAATACTTAAAATAATAACAACATTTATCCCCTAAACCGCATACTTTGAATGAAAATTGTAGAGAGAACACACAATTCAATCCATAAGCGAAATTCATATAAATTCGAGTCACAGTGTGTAATTGTAATATTCTGCATTAGTTACCGTTTTTTGTAATATTTTTCAATTTATTTCAAAAGATTTCGCATTTTAAAACAATTAACAAAAGCACAACCGATATTTATCACCTGTCCGAACATGACAACCGATTGAAGTGACATTTGTCAAGCAGCTGACTGCCATTTCATTTGTTCAACACATGAGTCACGCCCCATTCCCCAACAGATGCCGCTGAGATCATTTTTAAACGACATTTTCAAATTTTTTCATTTCCAGTAAAGCTGAATTTAATTTCAACAATTTCGTTAAAAACGCCCTTTTGAAAAAGGGCGAACAGGAAATCTCTGGCCAATGGAAAATCTACGAAGGATTAGTGGCTGGTAAGTGTGTGAATGTTGCGCATTCTCTTCGCATTGTGTATGCAATTGTTCCAAAACTCTCAGGTGACCTTGATAAGGTTCAAATAAACGGACTTAACCTCGCAGATGATGTAATGCGTTTGGATGTTCCACACAACAAGATAACAGCTCCAAAGTACTTTCAATCTGCAAGTATTGACAATCTTCATTGCGGCCCAGAGGCAACTGTGAACGGAGTTGATATATCCAGCTGGGTTCGGGATGCGGTTTTCATTTACGACAACTACACCATTAGCGGGCAGACAACTATTGAATCTTTAACTGTTCGGCACAATATGCAAGTGCTTGGGACTACGAATAATCTCACATTCAACGAAAACACATTGCTGTTGCGAAACAGAGATCAAGTTTTCACGGGAAATGTAAGACTCTCCACGACGTTGGATGCTGAGGGAGGACTGCCTCTGGCTACTTTTGCTGAGCTTAACACAAAACGTATTAATTCAGTCGATATTGACGAATTCTTTAGTCATCAAGCAATACTGAAACCCGAAGCCGTCATCGAAGGAACAGTCAAATTCTTGAATCCTGTAAAAACAGAATTCTTCAAGAGCAAAGCGGACATCGTTGACCACGAAGGCGTGGACTTAAACATTATGGCCAACAAGACACTAAAAGCCCTATCCAACTTGGACACATTTGTTCACAGGTTTACCGAAAGCTACACAGGTAGGTGAGCAGAATTGAAAGAGTTAATATGCAATGATATTCATGGGCATTACAGAGGACAAGTTTTACCTAAGTCACTTCGAGCATAAGCAAACGATACACCTCGCAGCCACGAAGGTAATCAGTCTCACCTTTAGAGTCGCCGATGAATTCATCGATGTCATCGGTGTGCTCAACGAACCAGAGGACAGCAATGTTCTATTCTATCGTTGGGACTTGTACCTGCAACAATTTGTGATCGATAAACGTGAGTACAGCAAACATCATGTTGTATATTTTTGTATGTCTTATGTGGTTCTCGGTTTCTCTCGGACACATGTCCTTATAAATCGTTTGTTTGCTTATACTTATTTATTTAATGCATCCTTATGTTAATGTACAATAGCTACTTCACAAAAAATAGAAAACAAAATATTCGTTCGAGCGCCTCGTTACAATATTTTTGTTTAAAAAAAAAGATCTCGTCATAATCTCTGGCAACACACAATGACTAAGATAATTGCTGCATTGAACAGTTAACTTACACAGTGTGAAGTCTTAAATACATCTAAATACTTTTATTTTGTCAATACCATAATATAAGAAAACATAAATGGTAAATGTGGAGAGAGAAGTTACGTTTCTTCTCCGAGTTGTGCTCTGTTTACAGTCTCGCTAGTTCTTCCGTCTTCGCCTCTATGATTGCCTTAAGAATGCTCAACTCTAATTTGGCGGCTGTCTTGCCACTGACGCGATTCATGGCACTGGCAACATACAGACCCAGAGCTTCGTGCCTCTGCGAGTTGCACAGGTTCTTAAAGAATGTCGGTGGCAGCTGGTTATCGAAATTTCCAAGATTAATTATATCTCCGGGTACAGTGGTTGGCTTTGAAGCGTTCAGTGGATTGTTATCGAAAATGATGTCTTTTTGAAAATCTATGTCCTCAATCCGCGTGTTGAATCCATTCGTTTTGGAATTTGTGATGCCGTTCGGAAGATCAGTGGTAACTGTAACTGTGGGAGGATTCGATGGGATTGTGATGACATTTATTGGTTCTACCGTTGTGGCAAGTGACTCCAGAGCTTCATCGACAATCTCCTGTTTGATTTCAATGTGCTGCAGTTGTGAAAATGTCGGTGTTGGAGGTGACGCTGTGGTCCTTGCAGAATTAGCCGCATTAGCAGCTGCAGTTGTGAATGCCTTTTTCGCCGGTGCACTCTCTTCAGCTTTAGCCACAGCTGATGCTTTACGTTTAATCGCCTCTGTGGACAGGGTCCGAGTTGCATCCGCACCCGATGTCTTTTGATGCGCTGTGGGTTTTCTTGGAGGGCTCGAATTGGCGTGTTGTTTTGAGTGGACTGGAACAGTTTTGCGCATACTTATGCCCTTCTTCTGTAGGACATTTGAAAATGCTGCACTCACTGCGCTGACTGATGTGTTATGTGTCTGCCCATGGTGCAGCATCATCTGCGAATTTAGAAGTTTTTGTTCCGGCTTTGGGTCTATGTGATTTGTGTTCTCTTTTTCTTTTTCCTTTTCTTTTTCTTTTTCTTTTTCTTTTTCTTTTTCTGGTGAACTAGTCGATTCGTTACTTTTCATCGACTTATCTTGAGTATCGCTGTCGCCATCATCGTCCTCGTCTTCTTCGCGAACTTCAAGAAACTCAACAAAGGATTCGTCTTCCGTATCCGCTGGTTCTGGTCTGTGAATTTAAACAAAATAAAAAGTGACAACTTGATTTCTACTAGAGTGGAAAAAAGGACCAACGTCCATCACGACGTCGAATGCTTCTGTAGTTTGCCTTGAGCAACCTTAACTATCCCAAGAAGCGAGGCGAAGAGCATGCTCAAACAGGCATTTTTCAACAACACATCGCACTTTTCATCACTTTTTCATCTTTGCTTGCGTTCGATTACTTACTCGGCTTTGGGTTTTACTGCCTCCTCCTTGCGATGGATGTCCTCCATTTGTTGATATAACTTCCAGGTACTGGATGATTTCAGCTTCTCCTGTTCAAATTTTTTCTGCAGCACTTTAAATATTGATTTCGCTTCATGTGCTACAAGGAATGGGTTAAAATAATTTTGCTTTTATTTATTCAATGTAAACTATTAATTTGTACTACCGGAAAGTTTATTTTTCTTTCCCACTTTAATCCAAGCATCATCCTGATCCTTTTTTACTTTAAACGCCAGACTATTCGGATGTAGAGCCTTCTCCTCGGCAATATCCGCCAAAATTTTATCTAGCTGGATGGGCATTTGTATGTGATTTTTAATCAAATTAACAATGAGCGCGTACACTTTGATTAGTATTCACTTTTTTTTGAAACCTCACGAGACAACTTTGAACGGCGGCAAACGAAAAAAATGCCAAACGAAACGATGGACAAACGAAATTTCTTCAAAGTAAAAGTAGCATTTCGCGATAATTGCTTGCTCGTTCTTTCCTTGCAAGCGATCGATGGAGTTGTCTCTTTCTATCAGGTATAAACTTGCATGTAGAGATGGCGGTTGGCCTAGGTTTTTTGACAACAGATGTCAGATGTTTCGTTGAGTTTTAATTGCTTGAGTACATCAAGTTCAGAGCTGCTCAAACGTACAGTTTTGAATACGCTCCAATTTAAAAACATTAAAAAGCCAACTTTTATGATTAGAAGACAATGAATTTCTTACAAATTCAAAATAGTTGCAATATTCTTCTCCTTCGATCCAAAAAAGCTTCCTGTGAATATAGTTTGAAAGCCGCCACGGTGGCAACACTTTGAGAGCGACTGGCTTTCTTATCAACAAACTAGTTGATAGAAAATAAACAAAAATGGACTTGTGTTCACGGCGATGCATTAAACGAACAAAAGATTATTCATTATTCACACTCGAGCGACGCCATGGCGATATTCCAAGTGGCTTTAATTCTGTGCGCATTTCCTTATCTGACAATCGGTGATAAGCTTCCTGTGGTCATCAATACATGGGATTTCATTGAAGCTGCCAATCAAGCCTGGCGAGTGCTCCATCAGCCAGGTAAATCAGCATTGGATGCCTTGGTTGAAGGATGCACAACGTGTGAACGTCTTCAGTGCGACGGAACGGTGGGATACGGTGGCAGCCCCGATGAACGTGGCGAGACAACCCTGGATGCAATGATCATGGATGGAGCCACTATGAACATTGGAGCGGTAGGAGCGCTTCGCCAAGTAAAGGATGCAGTCAAAGTGGCCAGAGGTGTCTTGGAACACACACAACATACACTCCTCGTGGGTGATCAAGCCACATACTTCGCGGAAATGATGGGATTCCCCAAGGAATCTCTGGCGACGCAGACATCAAAACGAATCTGGAGAAACTGGTGGGACGGAGGGTGTCAACCGAATTTTTGGGTAAACGTGAAGCCAGACCCAACCACCAGCTGTGGCCCTTATAAGGCTGGGGACAGCACCAACTCAGGCTTAGCCCATGACAATGACAAGGAAAAGTTTGGATTCGGTTCGAAGAATCACGATACAATCGGAATGATTGTAATTTCATCCGATGGACATATTTTTGCTGGAACTTCCACAAATGGAGCTACGCATAAAATCCCAGGACGAGTAGGGGACTCGCCGATCCCCGGCGCAGGAGCATATGCAGATAACGAAGTGGGAGCAGCAGCAGCCACTGGAGACGGAGATATCATGATGAGATTCCTACCCTCATTCGTCGCTGTGGAAAATCTACGAAATGGGCAGGATCCCACAACCGCTGCACGAGGCGCTCTGGCGAGGATAATAAAATTCCATCCAAAGTTCATGGGTGGACTTATAGTTGTTAATCGCTTAGGAGAATTCGGCGCTGCATGCACTGGAATCACCAAATTCCCATTTTCTGTAGCCTTCGGCAATGACACCAAAGCCACGATCCAATATATTGATTGTTAACCAAAAACGTGTAGTTTCACTCCATTTTGTCTCACCTTTCAGATCTTTCGTGGCTGCCGCGGAGGAGAACGCTTATCGACATCTTCCGAGTGGTATTTGGTAAAGCAGAGTACCTAGCCATCGAGAAGTCATTGGGTGGGAAGTTCTATCAGAACGTCGTTTCGCCTGAAACAAAGGGTCTTCAAGAGATTTTCAGAGCAAATTCATCGAGAATGATTGAAGCTCTCGACCTGGACGGTGATCACTGTTTTGTTGCGTACAAGCAGGATAGTGGTGTGCTGAGCGTATATTGTGTGGAATTCCACGAGAAAGGATTGCATTTTATTCAAAAGAACGAACTCAAGAGGGACGGAGTGGTGCAGGTAAACAGAGGTTACTCCTTCCACGAGGGAATAACAAATCGGTTTCTTTGTAGATTGTTTCTTTCGAGAGGGACTTAATAGGACTTCTCCTGGAGGACTCTATTGAAATTTGGAAGCCAAACGAACCGCAGATGCCCAAGCAAACACTCAAAGCTGTCAATCCGTCTCAAATTGCAGCCGTTGTCGCACCAGATTCATCGAAATTCATTGCAATCTGCTCCAAGCAGCATCCAAAAACTTTCAGTCACGGCTCTGTAGATATTTACAGGTAAGTGAACAACTAACCTAAACCACAATTACCATAGCATACTGTTTTATAGGTCCGAGGGAAACACTCTATTTGAGTACATGCAAACAATCGAAGTAGTCGGTCCACTTCAAGTTGAATTCGCTGTCCTTCCAGAATCAGAGGATATCCTGTTGAACGTCCTCACAGAAAGCTTCGACGAACCACTGGCCATTTACGAATACAAAGGAATCGTTGGGTTCCAACCCATCGTCGATTCGTCAACAGTGCTGCCGGGCAATGCTATCAGTGTGATCCATCTCAAAGCTAGCAAGAGACATCTTCTCGCGGTGATGTCCCAAGACGACGTCACATTCATTGAAATGGTTCTCAATAAAAGTTAAAACTCCTTTATGTACTTTACGTAAAATAGATTTTCCTTATTTATTGTTTAAAAAATTCTGCTTTCACTCTATTCACCCGGAACTGCAACAAGTCTAATCATCGCTCGATTCGACATTTTCTGTTTGTAGTCCCTTGAATGTCGCTACTGGCACGTAGGTGACCAAGGTGAAAAGTTTGTTGGGTGAGTCTTCATCGTCATTACGACGGCGGGCAAGTCGGACACGCACACGGAATGGTGTGCTCCTAAAAATCAATAAAAACAAATCCATCAGTCAATGATATGCTCCTTCTCGCACTTGTTTCAACCACTTACCGGATACCCTTTGACCAGATGTGCTTATTCAAGCGGGTATCAATCCTGACATCATTGGTTCCCATCTCCTTTTCAGCAAATTTACGAATTTCCTTGATGGCACGCGGGGCGCGTTTCTTGAAGCCAACATTATGCACTCGCTTCGAAAGATGAATGGTGCATTCACGGGTAACAACTTCGTTGATAGCCGATTTGTTTCGTTTTTCAACTTTTGTTTTTGCCATTTTAATACGGTTGTTATTGCTGTTAAGCTACACAGTACTGAAAGGAATCAAAGAAAATATACACATACATTAGAGATGGTTGGCTTGAAGAGGTTTTCATCAGAGTTTTCAAGTTAATTTTATCACATCATCACTGAAGGAAATTTATGAAATTTTTTCGGAAATCGATAAAACACAATAATATGATTGAGATTTTCGCATAATTCCGAAATGCATTTCATTAATTTCTTGGATGTTTTTAGATTATTTTACACAGAAATTAGAAAAACCAACCTATCGGAAACGAAAGCCTGACGTAAAAGAATTGACAGCCGTCAAAATAGGCGCCATCTACATGTCAGATGGTCATTTTTTCGAAGTAACCTCATTCGAAGTGAACTTGTGTGAATGAAAGCGTTCAGTGCATTCGGATAATTCGAACGAAAAAACATATCTGAGAATGGTTATAAATGAGTGTGAGGATATTCAATAATTTATGTGTTTTCCCACAATATTTTGCTTATTATCTTTCAAACTGCATTCTCATCGTAATCACTGTATTCTGACAACACAAACTGTGTTTACTGCTAACATTAATTTATCGATTATGTGCTCTCTCAGTCTTTGAACGCACGAAGAAAAAGTTGTGACAACAAATTACATTGTCAGAAATGACAAATCAAAATGTTATCTGTTATTCGTAAGGATCTTCAAAAATAATTGTTGTTTATAGATCTTCTAATCAATTTCTTTAATCTAGTCTCCCTCATCGCTGTGGGTTTTCTATGGGGAGCGACGAACCCATTCATTCGTCTTGGATCCCAAGGAATAGAAAAAATCGAAACTGGCTCCAAGCTTAAGAACATCCTCCTTGAACTCCGCTTTATTAGTTCACGCCTTAACTACTGGATCCCGTTCCTCCTCAATCAACTTGGAAGTGTTTTGTATGTGTATACGCTGCAAAGCTCCAGTATATCTGCAGCGGTTCCAATTGCAAATTCCCTTAGCTTTGTATTCACAGCAATTGTGGGCAATTTAGTTGGAGAAGAAATCCCGCGGAAGAGTAAGGACTTCCAACAGCAAAATGGGTAGTTCTGATAAGATTTTCCATTTCTAGATGTGCTTCTCGGTACAATGTTCGTCTCAATTGGGACATCAATGATAATCTACGATAAGTTAGGTGAAGCGGCCGATGGAAGAATAGATATGGTTTTTGATTAAAATTCGTTTTTTATGTCTTAACAAAAGTGCAAATAAACATTTAAGGCAGTGATTTTCATTAGAAAGTCTTATGCACTGCATCAACAAGAGTCTCCATGCTGACGATTGGTGTCTGTGGAGTGATTCCATGCCCTAGGTTGGCGATGTACCGTGTCTTGCCAAATTTCTTCACCATCTCTGTGGTCAATTCACGAATTTCCTCCTGAAAAAAGTGCCCCTTTAGATATTGTGTGATACATGAACATTTTGATGCTTACAGGTGGTTTGTACATGTCTTCTGGGGCGAGGTTACCTTGCAAAGTGATATTCGGTCCAACGGCTTGTCTAGCATCAATAGGATCAACAGTCCAGTCAATGCCAATCACATCATAACCAAGAGCTGCCTGCTCTTTGAGCGAGTGTCCAGCTCCTTTTGCGTATATAACCTAAATGTAATTCACTAAATCCCGATACTTCAAATGAAAATGATTCTAACAAACCATGGGAACTCGAGGAATTCCTTGGCTTTCCAGTCTGTCCACAAGATTGTCTCGAATTCGCTTAATATACGGCACTGCGATTTCGTTAAATGTTTCCTTCGACAAATGCTCCGCGCTGGACTCGAAGATCTGTAGCATCTGCGCACCGGCTTTCACTTGCATCTCCAAGTAATCCACGATACCGCTTGTAAGCAGTGATAATAGTTTTTTCGAATCCTCTGGATAATTTTCAAGCCATCCCTTTGCCTTTGACATTGTCTTACTGCCTCCACCTTCAATCATGTAACCCATTAATGTCCACTTGAAGGAAAATTAAACAATTTAATCGAAGGGTCAAGGTATGGAGATGATGTTGTCTTACCGGAGCGCCAGTGAATCCAATTAAGGGAACTTTACCCTCTAATTTATGCCTCATCATTGTGATGGCATCACCAACGTATGTGAGTCTGCTCACAGCTCCTTCTGGGGTCAATTTACTCAGGTCAGCCGGTGTTTCAAGTGGCTCAGGGAAAAAAGGACCTACTCCAGGGCGCATTTCTACGACCATACCGAAGGCTTGTGGTATAACCAAAATGTCAGAGAAAATAATCGATGCATCAAGATCAAACCGCCTCAGCGGTTGCATGGTCACCTCACATGCCAGCTCGGGTGTGCGGCATATTTCAAAAAAATCATGCTTCTTACGCACTTCTTGAAACTCCGGTAAATATCGTCCGGCTTGTCTCATAACCCAAACAGGGACCCGATCAACTTCTTCGCCACGAGCTGCCCGCAGGACATTATCATTTTTCAGGTCTGGAAAGTTCTGAAACAAAAATAAATTTCGGAATAATTCGATGTAGGGGGGCTATAAAAATTGCCTAATCACTTCTGTAATCGCCAATTGGAGCAGAAGGAAAAAATGGATAATAAATGGTACAACAAACAACTGTAAAGACATGATTTAGAAATGTGATGTAATTCCTTTGGCTGGTTGTGGGTCTCACCTTTGTGTCTTTCATTTTTAATTAATGTAATTCAAGTAAGAGTTTTTTTAAAGGAAAAAAAAAACATGAAAAATGCACTTAACATGGAATGGGAATGAAAACGAATGTCATTCCGGTGAAATTCGTATTCTAATTGACATTTAATTTATTGAAGTTTGCTAATGACGCTTGGGGTGTGTTCGAGGATGCATACCGAAGGGGAGAGTATCATTTTATAAATTAAATGTTTTGTTTGTTTAATTTTGTGAATAATCAACTTCAATATTTTTTTATTTCGCAGAAGATAAGCTTAGAGAAACATAGGAAATAGGAAACAAATATATACATACCTCTTGACAATTTTAAAAATCATCCGATGTAACGACTGCCTCATATCCCATCTTGTTTTCCAATTGGTGCAATCTTGCAGTGCCACTGCCTTCCAAACCGTTTTTGTTTTCATTTTTCCCCTTTTACTTTGTCCAACTGGAAAAAAGCAACAACGATAAACAGCCAAACAGAACGAAAAGACAAAAGTAAAACGATAGAACGAAGAAATTATCAAAGTTGAATCGTGTCGTCGTGTCACAGAATTGATTCACCTCACAAGCAAACAATCATCTTAATAATTTCGTCTGTTGGATTTTAATACGAAAATAAATAAATTGCATTGTTAAAGATGTCAGACGAACAACCAAACCTCCTCGCCGGTCATCCTCCAGCAGGTGAGCTTTAAAGAAGATTTTTTTTTGTTTTTTCGTTTTAAATCATGTAACAATAGTAGTTTATCGATTTGAAACATAATTTTGTTGAAACTTTCCATAGCCAGTGATAAGATTTAAAGAGAAAATCATACAGTACGACGTAGAATGTAACTCTAGGTACCAGCGCATATGCATACATACGCACATGGCTACGTGTATACATAGAATGTTACAAGGTGAACTGTCTCGTCTTTTTTCACAATACTCACAAACAAATGTTTAGTTTGTTTTCGAGACCTTGTTAAATTTATTATGTTCGTTAAAGGTATTGATACTGGAAAGCGTATCTTTTGTTGATGTTTTGTTTGTTTTTTAGTTTGGCTTTATGCATTGGCAAAGCTTTCGTATGCACAGAGTTGACCTTGAATTATTTTTACTTCAAAGTAATGGCCGCTACAACAGTTGTTCTAGAAGCATTGATAAGAGAAAGAAGTTTTGGGATAACGCAAAAGAATATGCCAACCTACGAGATGTTTGATGGCGGTTAGCCATATCGTATACAGATAAGGGGTACTTTTTTGTTGGTGTATGCAACGACGCATTAATTTTGTTTCGCCTTTTAATACAAAAAAAAAGTAAAGTCTGACGAATGAACTGAACTTTTTTCCTTTTCAGTTAAGGCTGGTGGAATGAGAATTGTACAACACAAGCCCCCAACTACTGAGAGGCCACCGAAGGATGCAGAAGACTGCACAGGACTTACTGTGAGTATTTTCCATCTAAACATAGAGCTCCATTTGACTTGTTATTCTTTTTATGTTCCAGCAACCAGTTAATGTGAATTCAATGACAGTAAGTGGTGCTCCGGTTAAGGGAATGTCGGATTATTCTCCACAAGCTGCACAGGTTGCACATTCACCAAAACCTCCAGATTCATTCCCCGTAAAACAACACATTAATATTCAACAACCCAGGAAATAGAGTTTGTGCTGCACCTTTTTTTTATGAAGAGAAGACAGAGAGAGGTAGGAGAGGATCGAACACAACTGGGAAAAGAAATTGTTTGAATATTTTTATACAATCGGCACAATGGAACTTCGTTAATATTTAGTTCTGTTGTTAAGCATCTTTTTTTTTGCATTCCTTGAATTGTATTTACTCTTTAAAGTAGCATTAATTCAGTTTGTTGAATTTCCTTTTTTTTCGAATAAATATGTTTGATATTTATGTTTTTCTTTGGTCTTACTGATGGTTTCGGTAAGTCGTAGGCGATGGATGTGGGCATGGTTCGTAGGATGATCTGTCCGGGTTGCTTTATCATTTGCTTAGGGCCGCTTGTAGTCTGAAAATTCTATTTGATTATTACATATGTGCACACGTCGATCACATTCATTACGAAACTCGTTTTATTCCTTGTTACAAATCGGTCGTTCAACTTTAACTTCTATGTCTTTCGTAATAGGGGACTGGAATATTTTTTTAAACTGATGCGAGCATGTGAATGACATCATTTTGTATGTCGATGGTTGCAAATCTGCGGTCTAAGCATTGAGATAAGCAATAAGCTTTAATTCAAAACAAAACAAATCTGCTTAGTAACTTTTGTTACTGAGTATAATTCACAGAAACTTATTCAGCGTTATCTTGGTTATATTTCAATTATCTATGACTCTATTGCCCTACTGAACTTCGGTGGTCCGGGGTGCAGGCTTCAAACTTGTAGTCGATTAACGTCGAAGTGGTTCGATTCCACCTGGAGGGCGATTGATGGGCTATTTTTTTTCCAGATACCTTCGAAAAAAGTTTTCTGTGTGATTACGTCTCGCATAGAAGAAAATGATGCCATAACATTTGCTACTCAATAAAGCACTCAAAACATTTTATTATTCATGCAAGCAGTAGGTTGTCATACATGTTTGAAGGGCTTTGCACTGTCAGATTCTGTGGGGGAAGATATGGAGTAGAGAGTCAATGTGGTTTGCTTTTACATCTGTGTCAAA
The DNA here is from genome assembly GCA_964034865.1 of Eristalis intricaria. Taxonomy (NCBI): domain Eukaryota; kingdom Metazoa; phylum Arthropoda; class Insecta; order Diptera; family Syrphidae; genus Eristalis; species Eristalis intricaria. The sequence goes on along the minus strand of OZ035874.1, from coordinate 3,163,248 downwards.
TGTGTATGCTTCATCTGCTGCATCTGCTTTTACAAATGTGTCAATTCTCGGGTACATTTAACACGATTGCATATTTTGATGTGTGTTCGGACTCATCTTCGTCAGGTAGAAACACATTAACATTAAGTTAGCTGGTGGAATAAACACTGAGGCCTGATTGGTTCATTGTACTGTCACTCGGCTCACTTCGGTTTGGTGTTCATTCATTAGCAGAGAACGACGAAGAACACCTAGGCATTTATATCGAGAGATTAGACTTGAGAAGGGGCATAGGAAGAGTTGCATGCTGTCTCTCCTAATCCATGCAGGTATTATAGAAGTCCTTTATAAGACGCAGTCCTGGTGATCCACTAAGAGTCATTGTCCTCTGTCATTCGAATCGGAGCATCTACGTCACTTCCAGCAATAAAATTAACTCTTCATGATTCGGCTTCTATGGCTGCAGTCTTAAGCCACTGTGATTTTATTGGCAAGACGTTGGGAAAGTATTTTGTCGATTTGGGGATTGTCTTTACATACAACATCTTGTAGTTTGAAGTGCTAAGTCTAGATAATCTTTCATTTGCTGTGTATTTATAATTATGAGCCCATTTCTCTTTCGGAATTCATGTATGATCACAAGTGTTTGGCTTAATTTGAATTTTTGAATAATATGATCTGTTTTACGAAAACATTCTCCTCTGGTTGAAATAAATACGGTTCGTTGGATACTTCTACTAGCAGAATTATTTGCTTAGTTTCAGTATGTGTGTACTGTGAAACACTTCTTCGGAGGGTAATACTCTATCCAATTTTAGCAATGACTGTCCAAATATTTAAAGAGCTTGCTTAGAACTAATTTGTGTGTACATATGTGCGATAGATTCTGTACAGATGCCCGTGACTGTGAATTGAGATAGGCCCAATGATTGTTATTTTCACGAATCCTTAGAATTTGTTAACATTTTAAAGGGCAACTTGTAAATGAGATGCTAAGTGTTTTATGGAAATGATTAGATTTGATTGTTAGACGATTGAAGGTGCTTCGTAAAGACATTTGTATACGGATGGTTGGAAAAGGGGCAAGTAGAAGGGACACCTAAACAACTCGAGATTATCAAACGACTTCACGAACATTTTAGGTTCATCAGGCGGAGATCATTGGCAACTCGAGAAGCATTGTGATGGATTTAATGGAACATAATACCCCCGCGGTATTAGCTTCATGGATAGTTAGGAAAACATGAAGACGCTCCCTAAAAATGTGAATTTATACTTCGTCTCTGGAAGCGATGGTTGAACTGTTCGGCAGTATTCAGTGTCAGGCACGAAAGATGTCCCTGACAAATGTGCAGTGGACGAGTTATGCAGGCATGCAACAACTGTGTTACCCGCGGTCGTTGTATAGAGGTGGTCCTCGCTATCCTGTACAGCTCAGAGTTCTATATTGCGTTCTTCTTTATTTTTTCGGAGTTGAAGACTCTTCGAAACAGAAGGACATAGAGAAAAGAAAAACAAACAGGACCCGATGTCATCTTCCTCCGTCTGTGCTCTACTCGAGTGTAGCGCCTTCAAGACCGAGCACATAAAACCAGTTCTCTGGGGGGTTGATTAGTAAAGTGTGACAAGCAAACGACTGAAAGGCTACTACACCAGCAACCTCTCAGCACAGAGGCCGAAAGACCAGCCAGAAGCCAGTCTTCAACCTCCCAAGATAACCTGAAATGAAGGGGGAAAGTAGCCTTTTCAAGCTTTGCTTAGAAGGAATGATAGAATGCGTGAGAATGCCTAAGAAACAGAGAAACAACAATCGCCCCTAAAATCAAGTGAAGCACACGAGAAAACCGATCATCCTTCGATCAGTTACGCCGATGAACCTGAAAACCAAGAAAAAGTCATAAATAAACTAGCCCTACGCCCTTCAACAATCCCACAGGAGCAGCCTAAATTCGACAGAGGACCCCCAGAAGCGCCCTAATTCGCCAGCCAACCCCTGAACTCACAACGAAGAGGTAAATGACCAGTTCAAGAGGATTTACGACTGCGACCTGTAAGAGAGAGTCTTATATAGTGGCTATCTACATGAGATAAAGGCGGCATGTCACCCTCCCCGAATGCTAACCAAACGGACCCCCTAAACTGCAACCTTCCCGATGACACTGAAGACCAATGATGGAACGAGGCACACCTACTTGCTTCCCGAAGACAAAGAGACGAACGATAATCGAAAAATGTACTCACTTTGATGAACACTGATGTGGAGTAGTGGTGCTCCAACGCGGACTGGCTTGATGTCGATCAGACTGAAGACCTACCTGCTTCGTCTGTCCATCGGTGGGTGTCCTGTGATGCAACACAAACACACACTTTGGCACTCACCCGCGACACTTTCGACACTCCCGGGCCTACGACACAAAATTAGATAGTCTCCACTTGGATGAGATTTGTGAAGAAATTAAAGTGGCCAGGCACTAATAAACTCGAAAACCCCATTTGAAACCGCACTCAGGGACAGGGGATGCTAAGATTACGAACGAAAATCGGTTTAAAAGAAGCGCGAAAAACCGAGCAAAACACTGGAACCCCATTTGAAGCCCCACTGGGGATGCTAAACTTTCGATCGGAATGCAAACGCGTTAGAAAAACACTGAAAAGACATGCACTACACTTGTAACGGGAGACACACTGAACAACTGTGATGGAATGCAAATTTCAAACCGCACTCAGGGACTGGGGATGCTAAGATTTCGAACGAAAATTAATTCGAGAGAAACGCGAAAAACCAAGCAAAACACTGGAACCCCAAACCTCACTGGGGATGCTATTGTTTCCGATCGGAATGCAAACACGTTGGAAAAAAGATGCACTGAAGGGAAGATCCGCGAAAACCGAACAAAATGCCGAAGCTTCATTGAAACCGCACTGTTGGACGACTCAGAAATGCACTTGGAAGTGGGGAAACTCTGTAAAACTGAGGGTGGTGTAAAACTACAAAAAAATAGCGATTATCCCAATTTCAAACCGCACTCAGGGACATTGGGGAAAAGAAATGAATCCACTCACATTCGAAAAAAATAATTGAAACGGATTTTTTGCAAAACGAAACAAGACAAGACTTGGCTCTAACTCGCGAACAAAAATCTGCGTAAAATACCATGAAAACGAGAAAAAATAACCGGTGCCACTATTTTATACATTTCCGCACATTTGATAAGCAATTGAATACACTTCATGGTCAACACACACGAAAAAATGAAATTTTTCCGAATTTTAATTTTTCGCGCCACTAACTTTTCGTGCACTCCAATCAAAATCTGTGACACTTTTGATGCATTTGTCAATACGCACATGCATGCTCTCACGCAACATAATCCACCTGTCAAGAGAGCGCAGCATGTTTCTGCAGCTCTCGATCTCAGCATCCACCAGCCACTGCAACAAATTGCATGGCGACAGCTCGGTGACAAGTTTGTGCATGTAAGCCACACTTGGTAAAGGTGCTGAGAGCTCGCACGCTGATTGGCTGGGGCTTGGAAAGACTGAAAAAGTTCGTGTGCCAGAGACCCTGTGCATGTGTTTCGGGGATTTTGTTGCTGGATTGTGTATTTTAGTGGGCGTTTATGCATGAACGTGTCTGAGGAAATTTTGGGAATTTATGGTACTTGCCTTTTTATGGGCAGAAATCGTGGAATATAGAGAATTAATTTGTGGTTATGGGGCTTGTTCAATGACTTTCGTATATTCCACAGTTTCTGATCGAAATGCTGTGCTTGCTATGTTAACTTGTACAGCGAACTCATGGAAAACGTAGGCCCAGTCGTAGCAGTACTTAAGGTAGGTTAGGTATGTAGGATGAATTGACTACTCTCGACTCCTCTTAACAGGCACCAGTTCGGGTGTATTGTTCTGTCACTGTTCAGAATGGCAAGAGTTCTTGTTGATCATTCTAAAGGTTTTCTTTCAGAGTCTAATTTGACAACGCATTCAAGTACATGTCCATTTGCTTTGAGAGCCGAATAAGAATCTCCATTTGGCACGTTATTTCTGCAGTTGCTTCTAATAACGCATGACAAGTCGGCAGAGGTTCTTCTGCATGGGAGCGCCGTCGGATCCGTGGATTGGGATTCGAAGACTTTTCGAGCTGCAACGGTGTTGTTTATACACTCTACATGACCTAGCCATTTTAGGCATTGAATTCATGGCTGTACAGCTTTTCAGTGCGTGGTTGAATCTATTTCTCCGAAAACCATCACCACAAACAGGACCAAAGATTGTGTTCGCTTTTCAAAAGACTCTCCATTGATCCCTTAAATTTGGATGCCACCCAAGTGAACTGAATGGCGGTACTGGACTATGTACGAGTTTCCATTCCTGCTCCTTTACTTTTTTTTATCGCCTTTCATGACAACAGTGAGAACTTGAAAAGCAGCCTTTGCTTGTACTGTACACCTCCAAGGAAACGTAATCAATTCATCGATCAAACAATTGGAATCACTCACAAGAGGCAGTGTCAAAATTAAGGATCTCTAGCCAGTTTGTCTATCAGAGTTATGTCGCAACCGTCTTCAATTAGTGTGGATGATTTGAATAAACTTGGCGAGGAATGCCTATCTCGCCTCAGACAGCAGGAGCTCCATCAATTGCGTAACGATGCGAAACTACGGGCGGTCTACAGCAGCAAATCCTATGACGAGTTCAAGTAAGTATCAGAATCTCCTTTCACCACACATAATTGCTACAGAGTTCCGTCAATTTGTAGGGACATTGTGGATGCAGCACATTTAAGGTCAATAACAAGCAAAGATAAATCTGATGCAACAACTCGTTCTCGCTTGTGGAACTCATCTGCTAAAGAGAAATAGCCGTGTAATGACTGACATTGAATTAAACTGATGTAATCAAATGATAAAGTTTATCTATGTTAATTTTTGGGATCATCTTTGAGATCATTTTTGTAAGTTCTTGTGCTCTGCTGAGTCAGTGGCACTACGACGTAGGTTCTGTATGTTCAGTGAAGTCTGAAGTGGCGATTTGGCGTAGCTTAGGTTCCTTGTGCAGTCGCATATCTAGCATACGCGAGGAGACTATCTGAAGTGCAGACGGACGTGGGCTAAGCCCAACGTAATTCAATGCACTCAATGGGAAAGCAACTCAAAATGGAGTACTGTTTGCAGAAGCCACTTGAAATATTAGACATTACATTAGATTGTGTTATCTGATAGGGAAGAGCTCTGTAATCCTCAAGAGAATTTACGACAGTTACATGCCCAAGCACAGAATCATATTCGTATAAAAGAACAATTCCGAACCAAGGTTAGTCAGTCGTATTGAACACGATGTTTCGCTTAGTAGTTCTCTTCTCAGTCCTTGCTCTCGCTCTGGGCGCATCCATCCCTGATGGCATGCTGCCTCAGTTGGACGGCCGTATCGTTGGTGGTTCAGATGCTTCAATCTCGAAGTATCCCTACCAGATCTCCCTGCAAAGGAGCGGTTCTCACTCCTGCGGTGGCAGTCTGTTCAGCAACAGGGTTGTTGTGACAGCTGCTCATTGCTTGCAAAACGTCGCTGCCAGCTCACTGAAGGTACGTGTGGGATCTACGCAATGGAGCAGTGGTGGCACTCTCGTCGGAGTTGCCTCATTTAAGAATCACCCGAACTACAACTCCAGGACCATGGTTAACGATATTGCTGTCATTCATCTGTCATCGGCTGTCGGACTCAACGCCAACGTGAGGACAATCGGCCTTGCTTCGCAAGCTCCTGCTCACGGTACGAATGCCGTCGTCACTGGCTGGGGTACACGATCATCTGGAGCCTCGAGCATCCCAACAACTCTCCAACAGGTTACCGTGCAAATTGTCAGCCGCGCCAAGTGCGCATCCAGCAGCTATGGATATGGAGCCAGTGAGATCAAGGAAACTATGATTTGCGCTGCTGCCGCCGGCAAAGACTCGTGCCAAGGCGATTCTGGTGGCCCATTGGTTGCTAATGGCGTTCAAGTTGGTGTTGTCTCCTGGGGATATGGTTGCGCTCAAGCGAAGTACCCCGGCGTGTATGCCGATGTTGCCGCGCTCAGATCATGGGTTCAATCCAATGCTTAAGATGGCGTCTTTTGTTGCTTAATTCGATTCGAAGTGTTTGAAGACAATAAATGTTCAACTTAATTTGCATTCAATTGATGGGTTTTTTGATGATTTTTTGTTTGTTCTTGGAGGCTCTTATTATGCGAAGGCAATTCTTCTTTTTGAAAATTTTCACTTTTGACTGGCTGTTCTAAGGACCAACCATAATGGACTTAAAGAGACTTAAGTCTACCTCTAGAACACGCAACGACGTAGCAGCGAAGAGGAAGACGTGTTGGCAAAGGAAGGTGGGACCTTAGGTCTATGCACTCCACTGAATACACAGAGACCATAAAATTGACCCAGTTTCGTTAAGTTTCGTTAAATTTTGCTTCCTTAAGTGGGACCCAAACCAAATCACTCTTAAATGGCAGCTGTGGTGTTGGAACCAGAAATTAAGTATGAAGATGTCCGACTTCTACCTCTCTTGCCCCTTAAAATTGACTACTGTTTTTTTATAACGTGTTCTTAAGCCAAATTGGCCAATCAGAGGTCAAAAATTCATGAATATCCTTCAAGAAGGCATTCAAATTCATCGATGGACTAGGGGGCAAACAGCTGTGAAGTCGACTATCTCTGTAATACTTCATTTCTGGCGTGGCAATTATCTGCCTATACTTCTGCCTCCTTTTCGTTTTCGTTTTATCATAACCATAAGTAAACTTCAGACAATTGTTGGGCCTTTAAAACGTGGCTATTTGTGATCGGACTTCAAAACTGCTTCTCCTCAACCTGTGAAAGATTATAATTGGTGTCAACAGCCAACCGAATTTTTCCCTACGTTTTTATCTCTCCAGACAATCTCACAGACTGATCTGAAACCAATTTATAATTAATACAAGTCCCTCATAAATCATGTGATAATTTAAACTTCATTCCATTCACGTCATAAACGCAATCTATGCAGCCAATCTACAAAATCAAAAGTTCTAATTGTTTTAATTGAAAGAAACTGATAATAAAGCTAATAATTTATGGAAAATCCGGATTGGAAGCGTGTGCGCTTTTAAAATGTTATTTATTTATTGTTATCTACTTATTGATGAACGATAGGGTCTGTAGAATGCTGGCTATCCGATAGTTGAGTTTATTAAGTTTGTGAATGAGTTCTGAACTGCTTATGCGGCACACGTAGACCAGAAAATTCAATAATAAACAAAGTTTCTGGATTCTGAGATTGCCTTAGAAAGATTTTGTTATCTGTTCTTTTTTTTTATTTTGCGAGTAATTTCAGTTCTCTTCCTTCTTCTTTGTTTGGTGGAGCAGCCCGACGTGGACCTTGGCCTTAATCAAGAAATCTTTTCTGTTAGTAGAAGGATTGACTTGATGCATTGGCTTCAGTTTGGGGAGGGCCTTTTCTAATTTTGTTGGACGTCCCACCGTCAAAGATTTCCCTTCCTTGGACAGAATAAATAAGAAGTTTGATCACTGATGACATAAGGACCAAGATTGAAGATGGTTGCGGAGTGTAGCGCGATATGAGCGTGACGCTGATTTCAATACACGATAAGAACAATTTTCATAATTCATTGCTCCACCTCTCGAGCTATATTCACTGATTGAATTAGAACTAGGCTTTTCAATCCTCCAACTTCCCCTCATCGTAAGAGAACAAAACCACGACCTGTTGGAATACAAGTCCACCTCAGACAGCAGCTGAAAACCTCCCTTACAGAATAAATTTGACAAAAATAAAAGATTACAGTATCAATTACAAAATTTACTTATTTTTTGAATTCAAACTCTTAAGCATTGTCAACAATCCATTCACGGACAGCAGCAACATCAGTATAGACACCTGGGTACTTAGTAAGGGCGCAACCGTAACCCCATGAGACAATACCAGCTTGACCAGCGCCTACAACCAATGGGCCACCAGCATCTCCATAACAAGAGTCCGTGCTATCGCCGATAGCGCAAATCATTGCACCCGTAATAGCGCCTCCATACGAGTAGTTGTCGGAAGCACATTCTGCGCCGCTGACGATGGTCATATCAACAACTTGCAGAGTGGATGCAAAGGTTGAACCTCCGGCTGAAAGGGTTCCCCATCCGCAAACGGTGGCAGCGGTACCAGCAGCAGGAGCAGAAGATACCAAATTAATCTTAGCGATGTTGGCTCCAAAACTGAGTGCCGACTGTAGCTTGATGACGGCGACATCATACTCCTTGGTGTTGGCATTGTAGTTTGGATTGTTGGTGAATGAGCTGACACCGACCAAGGTTCCACCGGTTGTCCTGTCGGATGAGCCGGCGCGGACCTTCACAGCACTAGCTTCAACGTTTTGCAAGCAATGGGCAGCGGTTATAATGACTGTGCTGCTGTAAATACTGCCTCCGCACGAGTGAGATCCACTTTTTTGCACCGAAACAACGTATGGGAACTTGGTAATCGCTGCTGCGGAGCCTCCAGCAATGCGTCCATCCAGTTGTGGCACGAGACCACTTGGGATAGCAGCTCCGAAGGCGCAAGCGGCGAAAGAAAGCAAAACTACGAACTTGAACATGTTGGATGTTTTGATGTTGATTCGTGGAAGTGGCGCATTATTTATAAGGGGAGTCAAAGCAATTTCCCGTTTTTTGGGGGTCTGATAAGATTTATCTATATCAGAGACAAATCTTATCCGAAGAAAAAGGAAGGAGAACTAATTAGAATTTTGCCCTCGTCGCTATTGGCCTCAATACACTTTGTTTATTTCAATAACGTTCGGCTTCTTGCATGCACACTAAAGACGGAGTATTTTCGACGACATTTTAATCAACGTTCGAAGTTGAAGATAATTCTCCCATTGACATTTGATTACTGAAAGATCCTTGCTAATTTTGGTTTGTCCGTCTGTACGGCTCAAATTCAAAACCTCCGCCGCCCTTGGTAAAAGTAATAGAATTCATGATTTACTTATTCGAAACTCGATGTCCTTCGCCGGAAAAACAATTGAGTGCTGAGATTGAATGGACCGAGCGAATTGTCCATCCAAGCTTGGCTTGGTACCACCAAAGATCAGCATTTCCTTGGTATATACATGTCATGTCTTTCATCACCAAAGCGATATGATTCTTTTCCTTTTCAAAAGACGACATGTACACCGATTTGCTTCTGCATATGGTATTGACGTGATTTCGTCTTCTGAAATGGCCAAAGGTCCAATAAGACAAGCAGAAAGGCCAGAAATTCTCTAGTTAAGGAACGATGGACATAACCTGTCGAAATTGTACATTCACGACTTTCTGTCTTGATCTTGAGATCTACATACTTGAATGGAACAGTGAAGCCTCGAGTACTATTAAGCTTGCTGTACAACAATTAACTAATTTAGACTGAAAGGGTCAATAGAATACAAAATTTGTTTGATATTTTGTAATGCATTTATTATTTATTTTTTCGATTCAAAACCAAGTTCAATTTCTTAAGCATTTGCAACGATCCATGTGCGGAGAGCAGCAACATCGGAGTAGACACCTGGGTACTTAGCTTGAGCGCATCCATAACCCCATGAGACAATACCAGCTTGGCCAGCGGAAACAACCAATGGGCCACCGGAATCTCCTTGGCAGGAATCCTTGTTTGTGCCAATAGCGCAAATCATAGTGGCCTTAATTTCAGATCCATACGAGTAGGTGCCAGATGCACAGGTGGTCCTGCTGACGATGCTCAAATCGACGTATTGAAGAGTGGTTGGAAGGGTTGAGGCGCCCGATGAGAGAGTTCCCCATCCGCAGACGGTGGCAGCGGTACCAGCAGCTGGAGCAGTTGAGACCAAACCGATCTTAGCAATGTTGGTTCCAAGAGTGAGTGCGCTGGCTAGCTTAATGACGGCAACATCGTAGACCATGGTGTTGGCATTGTAGCTTGGGTTGTTGGTGAATGAGCTGACACTGACCAAAGTTCCTCCGTTTGACCTGTCGGTGGAACCGGCACGGATCTTCAGAGCGCTAGCGGCAACGTTTTGCAAGCAGTGAGCAGCAGTCACAATCACGGTGGCACTGTAGATACTTCCTCCGCATGAGTGGGATCCACTCCTTTGCAGCGACACAACGTATGGGAACTTGGAGATGGTTGTGGCTGAGCCACCAACGATGCGTCCATCCAATTGTGGCAGGAGACCAGTTGGGAGGGCTGCTCCGAGGGCGCAAGCGACGAAAGAAAGCAAAACTACGAACTTGAACATGTTGATTGTTTTGATGTTGATTTGTGCCATTGCCTCACTATTTATACAGAAAATTTAAGTCAATTTGTCGGCAATTTGCAATTTTCGTGGGTCTGATAAGATTTGATGATTCGCCATTGTCATGGGTTTATCTTATCCGATTGAAGGGGGATAAAAGAAATTGGTAAGATTGGTGGCAGACGTCTGGATGGCGCAGTTGGCTTAGTGGTGGTTAGTGGGGTCCCCGGTTCGAATCCCTAGTGAAATCAGATTTAATACACTGGTTTTCAAATCTGGTCCAGTCACCATTTGCCGTTGGGATCAAATGAAAGGCCCTACTCCCGCACTGATCACTCCAGTGAGGTTAGTCAGTGGTGGTAGTCTCACTGAGTAATAGACCAACATGGTCTAAGTCTGCTGATGAATTCACTAGAAGGCCCTAACTACTTACCTTCTGCTGGTACCATTCTATGCCTCTTGCCTCCTGTGGCTTATTGTGTTAAAAAGTAGGAATTAGATCCTTACAGTAGAATTGATGATCTATCAAAAGACAACAGAACGCTTCTTTCAAAGCCTTTCGTTCTCAAACGACAAAGCCTATGCATAGCTCTTTAGACGGGGCTTAGACGAGGTTTTGTAAATTGTGACAATTATGTAAATCTGTGTCTGTTTGTTGAACAGGACCAAAATATCCTTTTTTTGATTCTGTTTTCGTCCTGTCCCTGTCCCAGATTTTAGGATACAACAAATTTAATCTACATTTTTTTTAAATAATTTTACAGTGATCTACAAAACTTCGCCATCATTTGCCAATAATTCCAAAACTGTCAGAATGGTCGAAATAAGCAATGCACTCACTGAAGTCGATTTGTGAGGATTATTTCAGATGTCCGGGTATATTGGGCACGGCTCTGAAGGTTATTGAATTTGACACAAGACTCTCTGGGTTCCAAATCAGAATCTGTGCTGCTGTAGCTCATCGATAAGTAGAAGATCCATTAGTTTGTCGAAATGCTCGTTGAAGGAGTGAGAAACCACACCGAGAGTCGTCCATACATGAAAGGTGGACAGGAGCACAGCACAACAGACAGACGGACGGACTATTAACCACCAACCTCATGCCCGGAAAAGCCCGTCGATCTAGGAGTACGGTCCGAAGCTGAGATTGCCAGAAACAAATGGGATCGGTGGAAAGGTAGATCGCCCTATATACAGAAAACTACAAGCTGATGACTGGTATAGGCTGTGTGTTAACTGATTTGTCGGATCACCATATTTTCCGAGAAACAAGCGGCGATCAAAGCCGCTGGTCAGGTTTTGTAGATAATCATTTGTGAACACGATCAGAATTTGTTTGGTACCAAGCCATACTGGCAAAAGAAGGCAAAACTTGAAAACGAAGCACTGGATAGAGCCAGAAATCGGTGGCTTCGTCTAGACATTAGATCAACGAAGCACTGGATGGAGCCAGAAATCGGGGGCTTCATCTGGACACTGGATCAACCGTGAGGGCTCTATGGTCAATTTTGAGCAAGAAGAGGTAACACCTAATGAATGATCAGTTTTAGTCGCAGGGAAATGCACACTCTAATAGGCGTCCTTTCTGCAAAAATCTGCAGAGACGAGAAACAAATGGAATCCGTCCCAGATAATGCCCAGCCCTAAAAGAGAATTCAGTTTCTGAGAAAACTCTTCTTTGCTTAGCTGGAGAACTTAAATAAAGTTGAACTGAAAAACTTGGTAGCTTATAGGACTAAGAAAAGTCTTGTGGAATTGACTACGTTCTCTATGAAGGACATAATAGATCCACCTTGGTTGGTCTGATTGAGCCACCGTCGGAAGGTCGTCAGCATGATGGTGGGAAGCCGTGCAAACAAGATCCACTCAGCTAAAAGTTGTACGGCTACAACGCCTCATGTGCATTGGAATAATAATAATAATTTAAAAACAACCACTACTTCACTTAAAGCATCTGATTGAAAAATTTATAAACTGTGGATGCTGGTTGCTTGCAATAATACAAGCACATTTATTTTCAACCTTCTAATGCCTTAGCGTTGTTCACGATCCAAGACCTGACCACTGGCACATCGGTGTATACACCAGGGTAGGCTTCCTTAGCGCAACCATCTCCCCACGAGACAACACCTACAAGCCGGCCGTCGTCAGTGCGTACCAATGGACCGCCAGAGTCTCCCTGGCACGAGTCCTTTCCTTTAGCGGCCGCGCAAATCATGGTGCTTCCAATGTTCGAACCATAGTCGTATGAGGATGAACCACAGCTTGACCTCAAAATGAACTTGACTGTAGCAGCTTGTAGTATCGTTGGCAACGTAGACGCTCCCGAAGCAACAGTTCCCCATCCAGATATAACTCCAGTTGTTCCATTACCCGGATTGTTGACAGCTAAAGTGATCGGTTGGATTGTATTGCTGAAGGTGACCTTGCTGTCCAATTTGACGAGTGCCACATCGTGTAACATGGTGCTAGCGCTGTATTTTGGATTTATTAACATTTTCGCAACGCCCTTCACAACGCCGCCCGAATTCCATTTTGTTGAGCCAAGACGAACTTGCAGTTTTGACAGAGCCACCGATTTGACTGCCTTAACGCAATGAGCTGCTGTCACTACAATACTCTCGGTTAACAAACTGCCACCGCAGAAGTGCGATTTCTCGTATTGCAGTGAGACTTGGTATGGGTGGGCAGCGATGGTTGTGTCGTGACCGCCCACTATGCGTTCATCATCCGATGGGATGACTGTACTCCTCACTAGACAGACAAGACTGACTGCGAATACTAAACGGAACATTTCTGCTGACTTCTGCCTTGTCTAGCTCACCGAACGGCCTATTTATACGCAAGATTTGTTTGAATAGAGCAGAATTGGTGGGGCTTCTGAAGTTTGATTATTTGCAAAGCAATGGTATGCGGCAAATTGCTACCAAATTCGATTCCAAAAGCAGATTGTTTCATATTTTTGCAGTGTGCTAAAGCATTGTTTAGTTAGTCGCCAAAAGTAAAACAAATATCCCAGGAACACAAGTGTTCTTTGATTTGCTTTTTTTGTGTGAGCCTATATTCCATTTTCAGAATATTTCCGTCAGCTGAATTATGCGACTTCGAATAGACTATTTTTAGAGAGCGACATTCCAAAATAAACTATTTCTACCAGATCTAACCTCAAAGTCGTCAACAATGTACAACACACAGCCAGGTCCTCCGAATTTATGGGAAATTCAAAACTTAACGAAGAGTAGTCCGTACGCAAGCTGACTGTACATATGCAGGGCTTACAACTCAAATATCGTCTTAACGTTCATCGTCCGCGAAGTCTTCAATTGAGTCTGCCTCTACCTCGTCAACTTCTGGTGGATCTTCTTGACTTCTGAGACATGGTTTCATTTTATCGGCAGTTGTGCTCGGTATGTTTCACCCTTTTTGCTTCCCAAACTTCTCCAAACTGTTCACAATTATACTTCAAACAACGTCCGAATTGAGTTCCTTTTACGGCCACTATAGTGACCTCCATCCTGCTTACTTATGTCGGCTGAGACGTCTAGTGCAAAAGTAGATAATATCAGAGCATTGATATCGACCAAAAAATAAAAATTTCTAAATGTTTAGTGTATCAAGTATTTATTTAATTTTTTTTTGATTCAAAACAAAGTTCAAGTTCTTAAGCATTTGCAACGATCCATGTGCGGAGAGCAGCAACATCGGAGTAGACACCTGGGTACTTAGCTTGAGCGCATCCATAACCCCATGAGACGATACCAGCTTGGCCAGCGGAAACAACCAATGGGCCACCGGAATCTCCTTGGCAGGAATCCTTGTTTGTGCCAATAGCGCAAATCATAGTGGCCTTAATTTCAGATCCATACGAGTAGGTGCCAGATGCACAGGTGGTCCTGCTGACGATGCTCAAATCGACGTATTGAAGAGTGGTTGGAAGGGTTGAGGCGCCCGATGAGAGAGTTCCCCATCCGCAGACGGTGGCAGCGGTACCAGCAGCTGGAGCAGTTGAGACCAAACCGATCTTGGCAATGTTGGTTCCAAGAGTGAGTGCGCTGGCTAGCTTAATGACGGCAACATCGTAGACCATGGTGTTGGCATTGTAGCTTGGGTTGTTGGTGAATGAGCTGACACTGACCAAAGTTCCTCCGTTTGACCTGTCGGTGGAACCGGCACGGATCTTCAGAGCACTAGCGGCAACGTTTTGCAAGCAGTGAGCAGCAGTCACAATCACGGTGGCACTGTAGATACTTCCTCCGCATGAGTGGGATCCACTCCTTTGCAGCGACACAACGTATGGGAACTTGGAGATGGTTGTGGCTGAGCCACCAACGATGCGTCCATCCAATTGTGGCAGGAGACCAGTTGGGAGGGCTGCTCCGAGGGCGCAAGCGATGAAAGAAAGCAAAACTACGAACTTGAACATGTTGATTGTTTTGATGTTGATTTGTGCCATTGCCTCACTATTTATACAGAAAATTCAATCGAATTTTTTGGCACTGTTTTCTTTGGTCTGATAAGATTCGACGGTTCGCCATTTTCACGGGTTATCTAATCCGATTGGTGTGGAACTTAATTAGTTATAGTTGGTGCTGACTGCAAGTTATGTTCTTGGAGAACCTTTTCTTTGAAAGATATGATTTCGCTTACTTGGAGATAGGTAGATGTGTGTGTGTCGTTGTTTTCCTGTGATCTAGCTACAAAACGGTTTGATTGGCATATTCTAGGAGTCTGACATAAGTGATGTAAAGGCATTTGGTAATATAGGGGTTCGAGACTTCTTTGTGCCAGCGGTTTATGAAGCCAAGGGAAGAATTGGGTCCTTAATTTGCAGTGACCGTATACATCGGCAAGACCACTGTAGGCTGTACAGGGAATGTGCCTGAATAATCTCGATATTAATATATAAATAATATATATATAAATTCGATTACAAACACAGAAGAAACTAAATAACGGAGTTCCGCAATAATGAATAATGATATGTTTTCAAAATGATAGATATTAATTCAAATGTGTTTCCAAATAGTACATCATTTGTAATAAAAATGTCTTGAAGAAATAGCATTCTTTGTTCCTTACATGTATAATTAAAAAAAAAGATAACCAAAAATTAATTTTTCAGAAATCATAAAAAATTCTTATTTTTGTGTATTTTCCCTTTTGAAAACTCATTTTTGTAGTGGCTACAGCAGTTTGAAGTGCTGTATGAAATGTATGATTTATTTGTAATAAGACTGTTGTATCATGTGTACGATATTTTTCTGTGAGACAGTCTCATACAACTTTCCCATATTTCCAGTGTTAACTTTAGGTGATACATGTTGTATTACAGCGGTTCAGACATTGTTCGATAATGAAGGTATCAAAAGACATCTCCGCCGTTCGGAGTCGACATTAAACTGTAGGTCCCTTCCACTCGGAAAGAACAATAGCACGCACAACACGAGTGGTTGCTGAGCAGCTAGGCTCAGGTCCGCCCTGGACTGTAGCGATCCTGTGGATGGCGATCCATATTATTATTATTATTATTATTATTATCAAAAGACTATATCAATTTTTCCGATAGTTGAAAAGATCGCAACAACGAGACTTCAAGATCTCATGGCTTAGCATTCTATTATACAACCAACGCAGTACGGTTTTCAGAAAAATAAAAGTAATGGTAATGGTATTAAAATCAAAGATGATGCATATACAAAGCTCGCAGTTAAAGTAACTTAACGACAGATCCATTTTAGAAATGAGCGAAAAAGAAGTGAAATGGACCTGATACGAGAAAATATCATACAATCCTCTGTGCATTCACGCTGGTTAGCTCGTTTCTTTTCATAGAAACGAAGAACTGATCCTTCTTCTGAAATACACTGGATCCTGAACCCAATCACTGGTTGATAATACAATTTTTCAGACTAGAACTACTACGCAGACCAGTGAACTATTTGCTTTCCCCTATCTTCAATCTTCCCCTATCACTCAATCAAAATTTTCTGCACATAACCTGCAAGTGGCACCAACTTTAACTAATTAAGTTCCACACCAATCGGATTAGATAACCCGTGAAAATGGCGAACCGTCGAATCTTATCAGACCAAAGAAAACAGTGCCAAAAAATTCGCTTGAATTTTCTGTATAAATAGTGAGGCAATGGCACAAATCAACATCAAAACAATCAACATGTTCAAGTTCGTAGTTTTGCTTTCTTTCGTCGCTTGCGCCCTCGGAGCAGCCCTCCCAACTGGTCTCCTGCCACAATTGGATGGACGCATCGTTGGTGGCTCAGCCACAACCATCTCCAAGTTCCCATACGTTGTGTCGCTGCAAAGGAGTGGATCCCACTCATGCGGAGGAAGTATCTACAGTGCCACCGTGATTGTGACTGCTGCTCACTGCTTGCAAAACGTTGCCGCTAGCGCTCTGAAGATCCGTGCCGGTTCCACCGACAGGTCAAACGGAGGAACTTTGGTCAGTGTCAGCTCATTCACCAACAACCCAAGCTACAATGCCAACACCATGGTCTACGATGTTGCCGTCATTAAGCTAGCCAGCGCACTCACTCTTGGAACCAACATTGCCAAGATCGGTTTGGTCTCAACTGCTCCAGCTGCTGGTACCGCTGCCACCGTCTGCGGATGGGGAACTCTCTCATCGGGCGCCTCAACCCTTCCAACCACTCTTCAATACGTCGATTTGAGCATCGTCAGCAGGACCACCTGTGCATCTGGCACCTACTCGTATGGATCTGAAATTAAGGCCACTATGATTTGCGCTATTGGCACAAACAAGGATTCCTGCCAAGGAGATTCCGGTGGCCCATTGGTTGTTTCCGCTGGCCAAGCTGGTATCGTCTCATGGGGTTATGGATGCGCTCAAGCTAAGTACCCAGGTGTCTACTCCGATGTTGCTGCTCTCCGCACATGGATCGTTGCAAATGCTTAAGAACTTGAACTTGGTTTTGAATCAAAAAAAAAAAAAAAAAACACAAATAAAAAAATGCATACTTGATAAAAGAAGATAAAAGAAGACATTTTTCATTTTTTGGTCGAAGAGGACATTGCATTCTTTTTCAACTTTATATTTAGAGTTCCTACTTGTCAGAGCACTGGGAGGAAACAGCCATGAGGAACAGACTCCCCTCTTCTTCGTCTATCCTCCAATTTCGCACGACAAGTTGGTTGAGGTTCCACTCCAGGCGGTTTCGCAGGCGACCTGTATTGCGTTGTACCACTGCTGGTTCGGAGTCGAAGACTCTTTGGGCTGCAGCAGTGTTTTATGCGCCTAGTCATCTTAGGCGTTGGATATACTCATGTCGTGATTGAATATTACTATTAGGCTGGTCCGTCCAGAGAGGGGTCTACAACCCAGTTGCTTTGTGAGCCCAAAGAAACAGTGATTGGCAAGAGTTATTCTGCGTTTAATCTCGGTATTGATGTTGTTTAGACTGTTTACTTGGGATCCGATGTAGAGGAAGTCCTTCACCACCTCGAAGTTAAAGTAAGTCCATGTTGAGCGTCCTTTCTCGATGTCAGTCACTTCGCTTTGCCCTCATTCACTACTAAACCCATTTTGGCCACCGCCGTTTCAATGCCAGCAGACGCTTCATTGATGGCTGTGTCTCACCAATCACGACAATGACTCCAGCTGCCAAATAGTTCTGCAGACAGTCCATCTGCACTAGCAGCTCGTTCATGGTATTGACGTATGTGTAGCTGAAACTTCATGAATGTCAGATGGAAACTGGAGATCTAAGAACACATTGCTTGATCCTTAAAAGGACAGTCCGGATATGCTAATGTCGACAAGCTGTTGAAAGTTTTCAAAATGTGTTGGCTTGAAGGTGGCTTAACATTTGATTGAGAGAAATAACAAAATATCGATTTGATTGTAGTCACACATTTATTTTGACAAACTTTGCTTTCATCTAGTTCTTACATTGTTTTAGCATTATTCACAATCCAGGTTGTTAGAACTGGCACATCACTGTATACTCCAGGGTAGCCCTTTTGAGCGCATCCAGATCCCCATGAGACAATACCCACAAGTCGACCGGTGTCCTTGCGAACTAATGGGCCACCAGAGTCTCCCTGGCACGAGTCCTTTCCGTCGGCGGCTGCGCAAATCATTGTGCTGCCAATACTTGTGCCATAGCCGTATGAATTCGATCTACAGACTGCATTCGAAATGAACTTGACTTCAGCATCTTGCAGAATCGTTGGCAATGTGGTGGCTCCGGAAGCAACTGTTCCCCATCCAGATATGAGTCCAACTGTGCCGTTGGCAGGGTTTCCAGTAGCTAAAGAGATGTTCTTGATTGTGCTGCTGTAGGTGACGGCGCTGGCCAATTTGATGAGAGCCACATCGTTTTGCATTGTGGTGGAACTGTAGCTGGGATGTGCCAACATTTTCGCAACGCCCTTCACAACGCCGCCCGAATTCCATGTGGTTGAGCCGAGACGAACCTGCAGCGTTGACAGAGCCACCGAGGAAACTGCCTTGACGCAATGAGCTGCTGTCACTACGATGTTTGAGGAGTACAAGCTGCCGCCACAGAAATGCGCTTTGTTGTACTGCAGTGAAACTTGGTACGGATGGGAAGTGATGGTTGTGTTTTGACCTCCCACTATACGTTCTCCGCCGGATGGGAGGACCGAACTCCTCACTAGACAGGCAAGACTGACTGCGAATACCAAACGAAACATTTTTGACGAGTGCTAGCTTCATTAGGTGGGAGACGGCCTATTTATACTCATGACCTGTTCAAATAGAGCACAATTTGTGGTGCTTCTGTGATGCAGACTTTTGGCTTTACATAACAAACATCTAAAGGAACTATCTGAATTTTTGTTCTCTTTGTTTGTTTTATTCAAATTTAAAAAGTAGGCATACCTAAATTTTGCTCATTTATTGTTTAACCAACGGCCAGGCTCACATCTCATCAAAGATGTCATCATACACTGCGGCACGGAATAATAAATACATTTGTCAACTTTTGATGTAGTCTCTCAAAAATCAATCACCTCAATACACGGAACTGTCTGTTTAGTTGATTGTTAATAATGGTTAATATAAGGGACAACTGGCACGAGTTTCTGTGAAAAAGTTAAGATTACATCTACATACTTGGCCACAGCTTCGGAACCATCGACGGCAAAATCACAGCAGAGAGCTCATGGAGAATTATTTGACAGTTTAAAACAAAACAAAGTACATACTTAAACATCCATTCGTTTCTCTCGTTCCCAAAATCCAGCCTGTATTTATTATTTCGCACTAGAGTGTAGAATATTTTAACAGCTGCACAAGTGTTCCACTGTTTGTTCTCCGTGAAGTGAGTGTGGTGCTATTTTGTTTCTAAATAATTTAGATTGGTGAATAATTCAGGTTTGAATTGAATATTTACGCACACAAGCCACACAGTGGATGTAACAGTCGACATGATTGGAAACTCAATTAGATGGACGTGTTATATCGAGAGATGATCATGTCGCGTCGTCGTCAGACCAGCTCAGAGCCAATGTTGAACAAGAGATATCAGCCGTTTTCGTCGAAATCTGCCAGGGAGATTCCGGTGGCCCATTGGTTGTTGCCGCTGGCCAAGCTGGTATTGTCTCATGGGGTCATGGATGTGCTCAAGCTAAATACCCAGGTGTCTACTCCGATGTTGCTGCTCTCCGCTCATGGATCGTTGCAAATGCTTAAGAACTTGAACATGGTTTTGAATCGAAAAAAATAATAAACGCATACTTGAAAAAAGAAAATTTAAGAAATTTTTATTTTTTGGCCGATGTGGATCATCTTCCTTTGTCAAATTCTGTTGGAGTGGCTATCAGTGTTCCTTTTCCAGTCTTCTTGTACACCAAATGCCTCGAAGGCGATTAACTGACAACGGATGTGTGTCGGGAGCCAGAAATATGTTTTTATTGTTACTCAGCCCTTAAGTTCATAAAGTTAACAAGAAGGCGCATGTTTTTCCGGCTGCAGTACTGTCCATTGTTTCATTTGATGGTAGTCTCTATTCCACTCGTGATTATTTTTTTAATAAGGACTTGCGGTTTTTTGATTATGAAGAGGAGGGGACAGATTTTTCCAACAGATTGTATAGATTAAATAAGAGCATGAACATTTCGTGAGAGGTTGGCTAAACGTACGCTGCTCAGCCTTGGTTTCTGTAGAATGCCTGGCGTAGTATGAAGACCGAACTTAGCTGGGATAGGTGGTCATGTAGGGGTTAAGTGGAAGGCAATAACTGATGTTAGAGAGCCTAAAGCTACATCAGACTATCTTAGAGTGGACTTTCCTCGAGCGACTTAAAGGAGACATGTCCCTGTGGTTTAGTTAATCTCCGCCTTTTTGAAAAGATGGCCAAACATCAAAGATTGACAATCGCCAGTTGACTCACAGCGCTCCTAGGCCATGCTAATAACACGAGAAACCCATAGACCTCATTCTTTTCTTGCTGTCTTAATCGTTTCTCGGCGGGTTTCATCCACACCCTTGGATTTGCCAACTTTTTGCCTTAATCGCCAAAATGACTTCCTCCACCGTCGGACTATTCTCCGCCACTGGAATTACGCCCTCAGCGATAAGCCTGTTGGGTAGGTGATAAGAAATTGAAGTTTATACCTTCCCTAATCTATAGATCCACTATCCGTGACGGGTCTAAAGTCTTTTGTTTCTGTGAATACCGCCTCACAGAGTCAATGGACTCGAACACCTCCAACCGCGTCATCTTCGTCCCTGTTTTGTTTCATTGTCAAGTGAGCTAGAAAACTGCCGGCCGGTCACGCCAGGAATTCAGAGACTCTTTTCATGCCAGCCCAATATTTTTCACAGACATTTAACTTAATGTGTGCCTTGTCTTAACCCAGCCCCTTACTTGGGGAAAACTCTGTATATATGAGCCGAGCAATCACAACAAATACACCAAAATAAATAGTTTTGCTTGCAATTGAACATTTATTTTCAAAAATTCACACTTTATCCCTGCTGGTGCTTTGCAGTTCTTACAGTGTCTTGGCGTTGTTCACAATCCAGGTCTTCAACACGGGCACATCGCTGTACACCCCAGGGTAGCCCTGTTCAGCGCATCCAGATCCCCATGAGACAATACCCACAAGTGTGCCATTGGCCTTGTACACTAACGGGCCACCGGAATCTCCCTGGCACGAGTCCTTTCCGTCGGCGGCTGCGCAAATCATTGTGCTGCCAATACTTGTGCCATAGCCGTATAAAGACGATTTACAGACTGCATTTGAAATGAACTTGATTTCAGCATCTTGCAGAATTGTTGGCAATGTAGTGGCACCGGACGCAACTGTTCCCCATCCAGATATGAGTCCAACTGTGCCGTTGGCAGGGTTTGCTGAGGCCAGAGTGATATTCTTGATTGTGCTGCTGTAGGTGACGGCGCTGGCCAATTTGATGAGAGCCACATCGTTTTGCATTGTGGTGGAACTGTAGCTGGGATGTGCCAACATTTTCGCAACGCCCTTCACAACGCCGCCCGAATTCCATGTGGTTGAGCCGAGACGAACCTGCAGCGTTGACAGAGCCACCGAGGAAACTGCCTTGACGCAATGAGCTGCTGTCACTACGATGTTTGAGGAGTACAAGCTGCCGCCACAGAAATGCGCTTTGTTGTACTGCAGTGAAACTTGGTACGGATGGGAAGTGATGGTGGCGTTTTGGCCTCCCACTATACGTTCTCCGTCGGATGGGAGGACCGAACTCCTCACTAGACAGGCAAGACTGACTGCGAATACCAAACGAAACATTTCTCTTGATTGCTGGCTGGTTAGCATTGGAGACGGCCTATTTATACCCAAGTTCTGTTTAAACGGAGCAAAATGTGTGCGGTACAGAGTCTTGGCTCTGCAAACAATAATCTATGGAAAATACATGTGTGAAATTTTGGTGTTCAAATGAAAAATCAAAAAACAACCTGCTTTTAATTTGTGCCTATTTTTAGAAATTCAAGAAGTGAGCGTGTTGTGTTGGAGCTTTGCTTAGCCAACAATCAAGTTTCTCTTCAGACACGCGCTTATCGTCGTGTAGAGTTGCACAAGTGTTCTATGGTTTATTTCCTCCAATTCGCCGTCGTTCGCCGCAAGTTTTTGTTAAAAACAATTTCGATTGCCGAATAATTGGAGCTCAAGAGACTGGAGACGTTGTTCATTCTTAGACTCTCGGATCTTCGGACTACCTCGGCAGAGGTCTGTCTAGCTTGGCAGAGGTTTGGTTAGCTCGGCAGAGATCTGTTTAGCTCGGCAGAGATCTGTCTAGCTCGGCAGAGATCTGTGTAGCTCGGCAGAGATCTGTCTAGCTCGGCAGAGGTCTGTTTAGCTGGGCAGAGATCTAGCTCGGTAGAGGTTTGGTTAGCTCGGCAGAGAGCTGTCTAGCTTGGCAGAGGTCTGTCTAGCTCGGTTTCCTATCAAATCTAAGACCATGCTCAAAGGGCAAGTCTTTATCGCTACAGCATCTAGTTGAAACTTATCTCGAGGGCTGTCCGGTCAGATCTTTCGTTAAGTTTCATTCTAAATAAGAAACGCGCTATCTTTGAGTACGTCTGGTCGGTCGATAAAAATAATTAAAAACAATTTCCGTCGTCATAAGACGGGAAATTTCACAAAGCTCAACTGATAATAGAATAAGCGTGTCTTATCAGTTAAATTATATTTGCGAATATCAGCACTAAGCTAATTCTCGTGCGACGATGTCAATCGCAATACCAGTAGGAACTGATTTCTATGAAATCCCAACGAATCTCTCTAATCTGATGTTGGACAAACCAGGAAAGGGTAGACAGATAACAATAAGACCTAACATTCTGACCACTATAAATACCCACCGATATGCTCTATACAATCAGTTACAGTCTAACTTTCTTTTCAAGATGTTCCGGCTAACAATTGCTCTCGCCTTGTTCGGTTGCGCCTTCGCTGGCGTTGTCCAGATGCAACCCCGTTTGTCCGATGACATCGAGGGACGCGTTGTTGGTGGAGACGCTACCAGCATTGAAAACTACCCATACCAGGTAGCTTTGTTGAAGGACGGTTCCCTATTCTGTGGTGGAAGCTTGTACTCAGAGAAGATCGTCATCACCGCTGCCCATTGCATGCAATCGTACACTGCCGCTCAAATCAAGGTTCGTGCCGGTTCATCCCTCTACGGATCCGGTGGTGAATTGATTTCCGTCAAGAGCTTCAAATACCACGAAGCCTACGATAGCTCCAAGATGATCAACGATGTTGCCCTCATCGCACTCGCCAGCCCAGTCGTCTTGAGCGACAAGATTAAGACCATCCCATTGGCCGATGTTGTACCAGCTGTAGGAACTCCCGGTGTTGTCACTGGCTGGGGTACCGATAAGTTCCTTGTTGGAGCCATTCAATCAACTCTCCGTGTTGCCGAAGTCGATATTGTTCCACTGAAGGAGTGCGCTTCAGACACATACAAATATGGAAGCCAAATTCTGGATACTATGGTTTGCGCCGCTGTTGAAGGAGGCGGTAAGGACGCTTGCCAAGGAGATTCCGGTGGTCCATTGGCATCTGGAGGTAAACTGGTGGGTATTGTCTCATGGGGCAACATGTGCGCTCGCAAGGACTACCCCGGTGTCTATGCTTCAGTTCCTGAACTTAGTGCCTGGATCGTTAAGAACGCTGCTGAGATGAGCGCTTGATTTGAAAGTAGATGAATAAAAAAATGCAATATTTTTGATTAAAAAAAATGTTTTAATTTAATTCAAGGGTTCATTGTACTCTTCCCTTTGCTTTGACACAACTCGGTCTCTCAAATTGTCACATTGAAACGAGCTGTTTTGTATTGTTTTCTTTGCGTTGGTAATGGTTTTAGTTGTGGAACCTAATTACTGACTTCTACCTCCCATCGTTGATGGTCTCGGCTACGCTCGTTCCAGTTGTCTTGACCAAGCTTGCATCCGCCATAACTTGGTATTTATACAGGATATTCGATCTTCCCGTCCTTCTCGAACCAGTAGGTTCGGTTTTGAAGGTCCGCTTTGCTAGAGTGTAGTTGTCCATACACTCGATGTGGTGTGTGTTCTCACATCTCACAACTAGCTCGTATATTCTGCTTGTCTCTATACTCCACGGTATCCTTGAGCTGGGAGCTAGCGAGAGACATTCAGTTTAAGCGCAGATGCTTCTTCTACTCCCGTCTTCTAGACCGGTTCTCCTTTTGAGATACTCTTGTTTTCCCGAACATACCAAGGCGGGTTTCTTGTCGGAGGTAGTTGTAGTTAGTCTAAAGTGGTTTTCGTTGCCCCTTTGATGGTCGATCTGCAATTCAAACACATCTCGCTTAAGAGTCTCTAACTTCGAGTATCTCACTTAATTGCTCTTTGTGAGCTCTGTTAAGAGGAAACGGTCAGTGTTGACGTTTGCTCCCCTCTTATTGTATTGACTTGAGTACTTCAGTTCTGCTTCTTCACTCAAAACTTAAGAATTCATTTGACTTTGAAGACCGCCCTGAGTTGTGCGAGGACACCAACAAACACTGAAACATAGTTTGCCGCCCAATAGTATACTTCAGTTTTCTTTAAGATTAATTTGAAAGAAAATGATTGTAATGCAACATTCCTCCGGCGTATAGTGCTAGGCGCCGTTGATGATGCCCCCACATTCGGCCACATTTGCTGATTGGTGCCTCCAAGTCCTCAACCAATTCCTATGCCATCTGAATTATCAAGTACAACCATCAAGTGAAGTCATCTTCGTGGGTGAACCGTCCACGCCTTATCTCAAAGATATGGTAAATCGATAGAAAACCAAACATCTAATCCCAAAATAAAAACTAATCGCTGTGTGCTTTGAAGTAGTTCAGTGTCAAACAGCCATCTAGAGGGTCGAACAATGTCCCACAGTTTTACATTCGTGATCATATTCACACTCGCATTCGTTGCTGTCGCAGTTGCAACGCCAATCGCTCGGATTGTCGGCGGCGACGTTGTGGATATCTCCAAGCATCCGTACCTTGCTTCCTTGCGAGTTAAGTCCTGCAGCACTTGTGGCTACGAGCACAAATGTGGCGGAAGTATTTATTCAGATAAAGTGATTATTACAGCAGCTCAATGCCTACTCGACTTGGGCAGCAGTGACCGCCTAATGGCCGTTGTGGGTGCCAATACGCGAGCAGGCTCGGATGGTATGCAAATGCCTGTGGCGAAAGTCATCACACACGAGAGCTATAACTTCTGGACCATTGATAACGACATCGGACTTGTCGTGCTGAAGGATGCATTGCCGCTTAACGGGTTCAACGTCAAGACCATAGATATCGCCAGCACAGCGCCCCGTGCGGGGAGGCCATCGATAGTCAGTGGCTGGGGATGGTATGCAGAAGATGGTGAGCCCACCTACTTTCTGCAGGACGCGAATGTGCAGATCATCAGCAACGCCCAGTGTGAGGAAGCATACGGAATGGGTGAGGTGACTGAGAACATGATTTGTGCTGGCGTCTGGAGCGGTGGCAAGGACGGTTGCCAAGGCGATACCGGTGGGCCCTTGGTAACCGATGGCCAACTGGTCGGTTTGGTCTCCTGGGGTCGAGGCTGTGGCCGCACTGGGTATCCCGGTGTGTATACGAATGTTGCAGGTCATGCAAAATGGATTACCGACAAAATTGCACAGAACGTTTGAAGTTTGAGTTTTGTCTTTACAAGTGGATGGAATTTTTGAAAGATTAGGCAAACAAAAATAAATACAATCAGCTTGTGTCGGCTAGTTTCTTAGCCAATAAAAGTGAATTGTTTCGATAACGATTCTTATCGATGTTCTTATCTGATCTTTGATCACAAATATGAAGATAGTTTTGGAAGGTTTTTTTTCGATGACAGAGCATGCTTTCAGGAGGAGGCGATGAAGGTCTTAATGCCCATAATTGACTGTGGTAAACTTAGGCTTATGTCAGAACTGAACGAAAGGCAGATAGAAGCATTGTCGAATTTCAAAGCACTCAGAATGTTTTGCAATAGTTCCTACTTAAATAAGAATAAGTGAACGAAACTTAATGTAATTTAACGAAACTTAACGACCATTGGGTGAAATTCGAATACTTCCTGCCACAAGGAAAATGATTACTTAGTTTCACTCCCCGTAAGTAGTAAACGAAACATAATGAAGCTTAATGAAAATTAGTAAAATTTAACGAAACTTAACGAAAGTTGAAGAAGTTGGTATTATGTGTCATTTCTTATATTCTGGTTCAGCAAATTTGCCACATTCACAATGGAACATGATTTTGGGCCTTTTTCGACCTTATACTCATTTGTCCATTTCGTTTAATTGACAAATAATATTCAGTGTCAACTTGGCATCACTGAAAATTTAGAATTTCAAAAACTCGTATAGATTAGAAAAGCAATGAAACGAGACCTTTGCGCAAGCAATGATTATCAACATTTTATTGAATTCTCTTATCAATCGCCGATAGCACGGTTAAAAAAAAAACCCCAAACTCATCACTACTCCAACTTAGCCACAGAGCCTTCGATCCATTCACGAAGTGCCACTACGTTTGCATAAACGCCTGGATATCCGACTCGTCCGCATCCCCGTCCCCAGGAAACGATGCCAACCAACTGCTCATCAACTACCAGAGGACCTCCAGAATCGCCCTTGCACGAGTCAGCTCCGCCAGCGATAACCCCTGCGCAGAGCATTCTCTTCGTGATACGTGTCTGTCCGTAGGCCCGTTTACACTCCGCATCACTGACCAACTCGACCTTGGAGACTTTCAGTATCGGCGAGAAATCACCACCTTCCTTGGCAGAGCCCCAGCCGGAGATATGACCCACGCTGCCGCTGGCTGGAAGGTCCTTAGCCAGCGCTATCGGTTGAATCTGGTTCTCTCTGAAAGGAAGGTCCACTGCAAGGCTGATTACAGATATATCGTAATCGATGTATAAGGAGTCGTATTTCTCGTGGACAATGTATTCTGCGACGGGAACGAGAACGCCTCCGGTGGCAACGATTGAGCTACTTCCAGCGACGGCATGCAAGTTCTTGACGTTCACTCCGCTGACGCAATTCGCCGACGATATGAGAAGACGCTTGGAGTAGATAACTGCTCCGCAGCGGTGCTGAAAGGTGGATGTTGAACTGTCTTTGTGACGGATTGACACTTGATAGGGATGGGCCGCTATACTGGAATCACTTCCGTCAACAATACGCCCCACCTGCTCTGAAGCGGCTAAGGCTAGAAACGCGACTACGAGCACAACTACACTGCGACACATGATGTCTATGACTGTGACTGAATGTTTGCGGATAACTGCCAGTGTAGGCTTTTATATCGGTGCGCCGATAAGCCACAACCGCCAATAAGGGCAATAAAAGCGCTTTAATCGTTTCCGTATAATCGGCTGTGATCGGATTGCCATTCTTGATGGTGCGGGGATATAACGAAGTTTATGGCTTACGGCTGATCAACTGACCGGGGAAAGGCGAAATAAAACACAAACGACATTGCAAGAGGTTCTCTTATCGACTGTTTATTGTTCACATTACGCGCTTACAAATTCGAACTGATCGCATTGTCGATCCATTCTCTCAAATTGGGCACACTGGCGTATACACCTGGATACTCAGCCCTGGCGCAACCCCATCCCCATGACACAACACCCGTGAGGAGACCATTCACCAAAAGCGGGCCACCAGAGTCACCCTGGCACGCGTCCTTGCCACCGGCTGGAGTACCAGCGCACAGCATGCTGTCATTGATTAGGCCCTCGTCGTCGTAGTTAACATCACAAACATCATTGGGGACAATGTTGACGTCAACCTCCATGAGATAATCTGATGGATTGCTGCCTTCGACTGTTGTACCCCAGCCAGTTACAGTGCACAACTCTCCACCGGATGGCTGTGCGTCTGCCAGTTTGACGGCCTTGATGTTGAAGTCGTTCAGTGGCAAATCGGTTCCCAGGACCAATATTGCGATGTCATTCTCGTACGCCACTGTCTTGTAGTAGTCCTCATGGGCGATGGCTTTCACAACTGGAACTATCACTCCGGGTCCGTTGCGTTCGTTTGCGCCAGCAACTACGTTCAATTTGTTTGCAGCAATATTCGCAACACAATGGGCTGCTGTTAGGATAATTCTCGAGTTGATAATGCTTCCACCGCATCGATGATAGTAGGCGCATGTATCACAGCTTTTATAACGCATCGATATCTGGTGGGGATGCTTTGAAATATCAGTAACACTTCCTCCGACGATTCGTCCATCTAGGAGGGGATTGACGGGTATAGACGCGGCGGTCACTGCTGCCACAAGAGTACAAGCCAGGAGAACTGTTAACCGGGACATATTGCGTAAACTAACAATCTACCTGATTCAGATTGGGCCTTTATATCGGCTTACACTCGACAATTGGGGTGTCTTAACAAACTTATCGGCCAAGATAAGACGTGCTTGTCGCTAAAGGTCTTGTAAATCAATAATATTGTGCTGCGTTATTCGACTGGTTGCTAATCAGGGTGACGATTGAGTAATCTGCTCCTGTACTTGAGCGACAAAATACTGTTATGGTTGTGTAGTAAAAAAATAAAAGCTCTGGGAATTTTGCAGCTTTTGATGGTGGATCGATCGATCGTATCTGACAAAGACAGGAAATCGGGCGAGATAGTCATCCAACGATGTCGGGGGTGCCTTGATTTTATTTTTTTAATCCACCGACTATTCTTATCGATAGCCAAACATAACTCAGTTTTTTTTCAATTATTCTAGTGGTGTGCATTTTTTTAGATCGCCTGTTCACGGTCAGTTTCAGCCATCAGATGCCAGATGGCGTCTCATAGAACAACAAACCTGTGATGCCAAGTCCTTGAGAATTTTCGGTTTATAGCGCCGTTAATCTTATCGTCAAACGATAAGCCTATCCTAAGTACACGAGATTATCCACCAAAGTCAAATGTGATCACTTCAAGATTTATAAGTTCTGTCGATCGGGTCAATAAATTGCAGATGATAACGCCCTCGTCAATCAGTTGTTCGGGAATTCTTTAAGATGTCGCAACGATATTGGCTGTTGGTAACTCTCGCGATTTGTGCGATCATCGCAGGCACCAGCGCTTCGAACGCAGGACGTGTAGCGGGCGGTGCGGAAACTCATGTGACCATCTTGCCATATCAAGTCTCGATACGTCGCAGATCATGCGAACTGTGTGACTTTGAGCACTTCGCCAACGGTGCAATTTACAGTCGAAATGTCATAATTACAACAGCGACCGCGGTTCGATCGGAAGACATCAAATATTTAATGGTCATCGCTGGTACCAGCCATCGGACGGCCTTCGACGGAATGCTGTTTCCCGTTGAGAAGAAGCAAATCCACGAGAACTTCAAGGTGTCGACTCTGGACTACGACATTGCCCTGTTGAAGCTGAAGGTTGATCTTCCCCTGGAGAACTCACATGTGCTGCGAGCATTGAACATCGCCAGTGTTCTTCCCGAGGATGGGACCATTGGCCTCGTAGGTGGCTGGGGTAAGACATCAGAGATTGGAGACTATTCGGAACTCATCACATCCGCCCAGATTCCCACCGTTAGCAGGGAGTCCTGTCAAGTTGTGCACAAGTACAGTGAGATCACCGAGAATATGTTCTGCACAGTCGTTCACAGACCTCCAAGGAGCGCAGACGTGCTTCGACTTAGTGCGAAAATAAATAGTTTGAAGTGTTTTTAGTGCAACTATAAATTCCAAGACCCGATAGCTTCGCGGTAAAGTGTTCGCCGGTAACTTCGCGGTGCCGGGTTCAAATCCCGAAGAAAAAGTGAAATCTTTTTTTATTAATATATAAAGAATTAAGACACAACGTGTGAGAAAAAAGTGAAATGGAGCCAGTGGAGCGACCCGAGCTCAAAAAATCGGGTGATGGTGTACCGGTGGCTGGGACATCAGACCACCAGCCAACAAACGAAGAGGGGAGAAAGAAGAGGAGGAAGAAGCTACAGCCTCAACCCAACCTCGTCAAGCGCCGTTCCAGCATTGGATCAGGCGATACGAAATTTGCCGCAAATAGAGCAGCAGCAGCAACAACAACAACTGCAGCCACGACAACTACAGGAGCATCCAGGATGGTCGACGACGTCGAATACGAGTCGACAGAAGGGGAGGGGAGATTCTCCTACAGCGGGAGAGAGAACCCCTTCCACACTCTGACGTCCTCTGAATCGGAGGATGAAGATGAAGAGGACAGGGAGCAGCTCGAGAAGAGCCAACGAGAGAGGGAGGAGTTGGACGCCCACATCAAAGCCCTCCAAACCAAATTAAGGG
Source organism: Eristalis intricaria (assembly GCA_964034865.1). Classification (NCBI taxonomy): domain Eukaryota; kingdom Metazoa; phylum Arthropoda; class Insecta; order Diptera; family Syrphidae; genus Eristalis; species Eristalis intricaria. The sequence continues at coordinate 3,132,685 of OZ035874.1, read as the reverse complement.
CCAGGAGAGCAGCCAAAGAGGCTGCACAACAACAGCTGCTACAAAAACAGCAGCAGCAACAACAACAGCAGCAGCCAAAGCAGCAGCAGCAACAAAAACAGCAGCAGCTACAAAAGCAGCAGCAACAACAACAACAGCAGCAGCCAAAGCTGCAGCAGCAACAACAACAGCAGCAGCAACAACAACAGCAGCAGCAACAACAGCGTCAGATGCAGACCAAGGGGAAGCAACCGCAGCATCAGCAGAAGCAGCAACAACCCGGAACGTCCCAACCGCTGCCAAAGGGACAGCGCCAGACAGCTGCCCAGCAGAAGACAACACAGCAGAAACAACAGCAGAAGCAGCAACCAACCAACAAGGAGAGATGTCCTCCAATCAACGTCTTCGGACTGGAGACGAAGGACGTTGACATTCTATGTAAGTTGGTCACAAAAAATTCTTACTTTATTAAGTATAAAGGTCCACTACGTGTCTCTGTCCATTGCTTATCAATGGCAGACTATCACGTAGTCAAAGAAAGGTTAGCGGTGTCGGAGGCCGAGTTTTTCTCGTACACTCCGAAAGGGGAAAAGGTGCAGACCATGCTCCTTAAGGACGTGGATCCCGACACTGATCCCGATGAGATCCTCGCTATTCTGCGCCAAGCGCAGAGCGACGATGTCCAGGTCGTAGGGGTTAAGCCCTTCATCACTGCGGCATCGAGAAGGGAGAATAGGAAACTTCCTTTCTTCCTGGTTCAGGTCACCCCAAACAGCAAACTAGAGAGCCTAAAAAAAATTACCCATTTAGGTACTCTGTCTGTTACATGGGAAACAATAAAAAAGACAAAGAACACACTCCAGTGTGTTCGTTGTCAGAGGTTTGGGCATGCCGCGGCGAACTGCAATATGCAGTCTCGCTGTGTCAAATGCGCAGGAAACCACAATCGCGGGGAATGTCCTTTAGGGACCGATAAAGTCGAGGACAGGAGCAAACTGACGTGCGTGCTCTGTAAGACCAGCGGACACCCTGCAAACTATCGGGGATGTCCTAAGGTCCAAGAGATCAGAAAAATAATAGAGGCCAAACGTAAAGGAAAAATGGTAGAAGCGAGGCCAGTGCCCCGCGCTCCAGCTACCACTGTTACACCGGCAGTCTCCTATGCCCAAGTGGCATCGGCTGGGCGACCGGTTCAACAGACAGTGCCGAAAGTTACCCAGGTCCCTGTGGCCAGGCAACCAGAAGCAAATTTGGATGTGCAGACGATCCTGCTCTCTATCCAGAGGCAGATCGCTCAACTCCAAACCCAATTCCAGAACCAGTTACAAGAACAAGCAGCGCGAATAGACCTCATCTATTCGACGCTGTTTGGAGAGCCAAACGCAACATCGGTATAATGGCTGCGCAGGCAGCCTGCAACCTGAAAATTCTAGCAGTGAATGTGAATTCACTGATCCGCCCTGAACGTCAATTAAATTTCGGTAACTTGTTGCAGACCCATAATCCTGATGTGTTGATGGTTTGCGAAACTAAGCTAAGCCAGACGCACCCACTCAGGTACAAAAATTACAATATTATTCGAAGAGATCGAAGCTACCTAGCTGGTGGAGTCGCGCTCTTAATAAAAAAAGGCCTTTGTCATAAGGTCGTGTATAGCGGTGAAGTGCGGAGATTCCAGGCCATAGAAACGTGTATCGCACGCATCCCCCTTCGGGGTGGTAAGCGGCTATATGTGATCGCTATCTATGCGACTGACAAGTCTCGCATCAACCAATATTTCATTTCAGAGCTCGATACTCTTTTCACTAGCCTTCGACTGAGCTCGGAGGAGAACTACTATATCGTAGCCGGGGACTTGAACTCGAGGCATATAGAGTGGGGCAATGTGGTGCATAACACCAGGGGGACCTCATTGTATAACTGGTTGGTAGAACACAATGTTGAGTTCAAGCTAGATTTGCTAGCAACCGATAGGCCATCGTATCCCAGAAGCGGGTCCTATCTGGATCTGATGCTGATAGACAAACGACTGACTATACTAGACGTGGAAAGACGCACACGGAACTGTCTAACTGCTGTTGAGTACGAGAGTGATCACTGCGGGCTCTTCGCAGTTATTCAGCTCCCGAACGAGGTGGAAGGACTGGAAGAGTATGTCCAGAGGCACCCTTATAATTATGATAAGGCCCGCTGGCCACGCTTCTCCAGGACTTTATACACAGAACTACGTTCGAGTGGGATCAATCCGCCGACAAACAGAAACCTGACGAACGAAGAGGTTGACAGGTACCTCATACAAATGGACGACGTAATCAAACGTACGATGGACAAAACAATTCCGAAGGTAGTTCAAATCGACAACAGCGATGTTTACCGAAATGCTACCATCGACGCACTTCACGTGCACAAAAGTAGGCTGCTGTCAAGACTCAAACTCTTGCACAGGCGTTTTACAGATCCGCAAAACGCGGAAGTCAGAGCATTGAAGTCGGAGATCAAGAACCTCCAACAGTTAATTCGAATAAACTATAGCTTGGCTATAAGCTTGCACTGGGGCAACAAAATCCGGGCTGTACGATCCAACAACCCGGGTATGTTCCCGCAAGTAAATAAAATATTTCGGAGGAAAGATCAAAACGACATTCAAATCGTAAGACTTCCCAGGACGACAGACAACGAACACTTACTGACTTCAGTTGGCATCGATCCAGATGAGGCAGTGCTAGACAATGACTTCTTTGCGGTGGAAGATCCCCAGGAGAAGGTTACAGCTATTGGTGCAGTGTTCCAGAGAGTGTATACGGTCAACGAGGTTAGTAGGCCGAATCACGATCTGGAGAACAGAGCCCTGCTAAACCACTTCTATCTCCGCAATGAGATAAGTCAATGGCGATCAGAGAATCCAGGGTTCACCAGGTTCAATGACGAGAACATGGCACATAGTGCCGTCGCCAATGATGGGAATCACATCTTGATTTCTCAAGAAGATCTCCAGGGTATCTTCCACTCGCTGAAGAAGAAAAAGTCAGTGGGAATCGATGGAATACCGAACATTGTGCTTCGCCATCTTCCCCCCGAAGCGGTCCAAACTTATACAACCCTGTTCAACAATGCGCTGAGTAATGCACATTACCCCACGCACTGGAAAACAGCTGTTGTTCAACCGATCCCTAAACGGGACAAAGATAAGTCCATCCCGACAAATCTTCGGTCGATCAGTCTTCTTCCCTGCATAAGCAAGGTTTTTGAAAAGATAGTCATTCGAGTTCTGAAGCAATGGGCTGATGAAAAGAAAATCATACCGGACAACCAGTTCGGATTCCGAGCGGGGCATGATACCATTAATGCCGCGTCAAAACTGGTGTCCGACATACAATGGAATAAAAACAAAAATCAGTGCACGGGTGCCTGCCTGATTGACTTAGAGAAGGCGTTCGACACCGTTTGGTTAGAGGGCCTCTTCCTCAAGTTGGTCAGGCTTGGCATAAGTAAACCATTGCTATACATGATCTATGACATGATAACAGGTAGAAAGTTCGTTGTGAAAAATGGTGACGTAACTTCCACTACGGTCTTTAACATTAAAAACGGTCTGCAACAGGGGGCCATTGGTTCCCCGATCCTGTTTTCCATATTCACTGCAGATCTTATAGGTTCCATGCCGCACTTAATTGCGTACGCCGACGACCTAGTTGCGTACAGATCAGGTCCGAAGGTCGAGGTAATAAACATCTTGTTGCAGCGTGACTTCGAGAAAATCCAGCAATTTTGCGACGACTGGAAGTTGCTTATCAACTTCCAGAAATGCGAAACTAGTCTTTTCCGAACCCCGTTGGACAGGGCATCGCGGGATACGCGCCAAAACTGGCGTAAGTTCGGCATAGTTGACCCGCATGGTCGGCCGTTAGCTGTAAAAAGTGTAGTTAGATATCTAGGCATTTGGCTGGATCAATATCTGTATTTTGACAAACATATAGATATTGCTCTGACGAAAGCCAGAAAAGCCTTTGCTGCGGCAAGGAGGTTGTTTTTCAGCAGCCAACTTGATACCAGAGTGAAGGTAATCTGCTACATGGCCCTAGTACGGCCTATTATGGTGTACGGTTGTCCATTGTGGTTCAACGTGAGTCCTTCCCAGATGGAAAAGATGAGGGTGTTCGAGAGGCAGTGTCTTAGGAGCTGTCTTCGTCTGTATCGCACACCCGTGTCTGAGTACAAGAAATACTACCCTAACGAGGTCCTGTACAACGAGGCAAACGTGAATAGGGTAGATAATTTTATAATTAAACTAATCAGAAGGCACACTGCACGAGCTATGACCTCTTCCAACAGTCTGATCTTTGGGGCTTACTACCCCAATAGTATGTACCATGAAAGGGTGCGCCTTAACGGCTTTATTCCTCCCGAAGCATTCCTCTATCTAGACACAATTGGCCTAATACAGGATCCACAAGGATGTCCTATCATCTTCCATGTCGTACGCCGAACAGTGGATAGGCGACTTCAATACGAACCGGATGTCGTTCGCACCCACGAGGATCTCCTCCGGTTCAGTAGAGCGATCCCCGCTCGAGATAGGAAAGAGTCTGCCAAAGAACGGCAATTTTACTGGTGGTTACACCAAAACCAGCCTCCGCCACCGCTAGCTTTTCCACAGGATCAGGTAGTTGACCATAGTGGCCAGCTTACATAGTTTTTAAGGTAGCTTTAAGAGAAAAAAAAAAAAAAAAAAAAAAAAAAAAAAAAAAAAAAAAAAAAATAATAATAAAACAAAAAACCAAAAAAAAATAATAAAACATAAAATCCAAAAAAAAAAAAAAAAAAATATATATACATGAAACAAAAACAAAAAAAAAAGGTGCATCACGGCGTATAAATTATATATGTTATGCATATACACAACATATACGCCCTAATGCACGTGTCCGTACTGTTACGGACATAGTTAAGATAGTATTAAGTTTTATGTTAGGTTAAGTTAGTAATAAATAGTAATTAAGTTAGAATAAGGTAGTTTAAGTAGTTAAGTTTAGCCAAGTTTTTACAAGTTTTCTTGGCAAATGAATAAAGAAATAAAAGATTGTCTTAATGACTAAAAAAAACGTAGATTAAGCCGAAAGGCACATTTAGAAAGTAGATCAGATTAGCTTAGAGTACCCGCATAGGGTCAGTAGGTTAGTATTAAGAACATTGTCTTAAGTTAGTTAAGCTAGTTTTAAGTACTTTTGTCTAGCATGTAAGTAAAATTATTCAGAAAGAAAAAATAAAATTACATTAAAAAAAAAAAAAAAAAAGAATATGTTCTGCGCTGGACTGTCAGAAGGGGGTCGTGATGCGTGCAAGGGTGATGATGGTGCTCCGTTCGTTGTCGACAATGAAATCGTCGGACTGGTCTCGTGGGGTGTGGGCTGTGCCAGACCCAATACCCCGGGTGTCTACACAAACCTTGTCCAAATGCGCGAGTGGGTCATTGAAGCGGCGAACAGTATCTAAGTTGAAGATCAAATAAAGGGTATATCTGACAGTTTGGTGGGGCATTTTTTAATCACAACCTGCGAGGGAAGTCAAATGATTCATAGTTTAATTAAAATTACTGGCTTGTGAAGATTTGGAAACAATGCTGATCATTCGACTGATTTGCTTGCACCGTATCTCTTGGGATACTCCTTGCAGAATAACAAAATGACAATGGTTCTGAATTAATGCACGATAAGGAAGTAAAGACATCAAGATTATGCATATCGGTGGGAACTTGATTAATGTGCTGGACACACATCGTCGACACACGAATCGAACTGAAATTCAATGCAAACTTGTACAGAGACTCACGTGATGTCTGGCACGATTGGCGTTTGAAAACAGTGAAATCGTTTTATTGCAGTTCGCAAACAGATGCAATTGAACTTCTTGTAGATAATCACTACTTTTTTGTGATTTATGGCAGTGCTAATCGTAAAGTACGATTTATGGCAGTGCTAATCTTTACGCACGATTCGTGGGCCCTTTTTTGTACTTCTCCTAATGCCAGGAATGCAACTGACCTTTTCAACAAATTTCGAGGGACTGCTGTTAGGTATTACCTCGCGGGCCTGTTACGTAGTCATGCTCTGACACCAGAAGTTACCACTTGCGCTCTTAATCTGTCTCCCCTTCAGAGTTTGCCTACACTTACGTATGAGCCATGGTTTCAGTCCATTGTTGACTGACTAAGTGCTATAGACTTGCCAGATCAATCCTGTCCATGGCAAAGCACCCTCTCCCGTGCTTAGAAATTCAGGGTAGTAAGGCGAGTTGTTGTGTTTGCAATTGAAACTACTTGGTAGTTGCAGTCCTCGGTCTGCCTTGATGTCCCAGGATCAATGATGATTGCATGAGCTTGTGGGTCAGTCTTGATTTCTAGCAGTTGGTCGACCGGACTTGCCACAGCACTTTTGATTAGGTCCTCTCCTGGGCTTGCATGAATTGCTTCTTTTGATGCTTTGCGGTTCGCCGAGGGTATTGCCTTCTCATCTCTACCACACCGGTTCGGACGCAAGTGCTTCTAGGGGCATACCCAGGTCCATCAAGTTTTAGCGTACTAGAGAGAGCTGCTTGCATCAGTCGCCTTTTTTGTTGGCATACTTGACATGACCCTTAAAAGTAACCCAAGGTATTTAAGCGATATTTTGGAATTGATCTTTTGTTTTCCAACCGGGCAGCTCGTATTCCACTTACAGTCACATTCACAGCTCCTCTGCTCAAAGATTGTTTGCTCATTTAGCTCTTCTTGTTAGAATTCAAATACCCACCTGAGTAGGTATGCTCTTGAGCAGGAGTTCAGGACTGTCAATGGACTTGGTTATTTCTTTATTCTCTGTCTACAACACCGTCCTTGTATTGTTTGCATTGTAGCTGACTAGTTTTCGCTTCGTCTCGTTCGGTTAGCCTTAGTCTCTTCCCTAGCAAATTCATCCTCTGCCTAGAACCGAGCATAAAGCAACTGAGTACTGAATGCTGACAACCTTAGGCACTTCACGGCAGCACTTCAGACCAGCTTGGACTTAGTTTCTGTTGCTGAAATTGCAAGATGATGGCCGCTTCACTGCCAATCATCATCAGCTAGTGGTATTCCCAATATTGATATCATTCCGACCGCTTCCTTGACTGCTAGCCTACTTATCTTAGCCTTTATAAGTCGCTCTGGGTTTCCTCTAAGGACTCACATTTTATCTATATATTCGGCGTGAATTTGCATTTAGTCTTGGCTACTTTTATAACACGTAAGGTTACTGCTTATCGCGGCACTTTGGAGACTCCACTCATGTATTTCAACGTCACTCGCCACCGTTCTAGATCAAGACTAAATTACGCACAAACTAATTTCACTGAACGCGTTCATCGGTTCGCTCAGAGCTGCTAAGTCAAATCAGAAACCAAGTTGCTTAGAGATAGCCATTTTCTAGCTCTCTCTCCACTTAGCAGTTCTTGACAGCGTTTCTCTTATCGTTTCCTCGGACCAAGCGGACCAATCAGAGAAGGCCATTCACATGATTTCGCTCTGATTCGTCGATGGGGCCAATCACTTGTGAAGTCGTCTATCTCGATTGCACTTGATTTCTAATCAAAATCTAGCAATTTCCGTGTACGATATCATCATCGGAAAGCGTTATCGTAGTCGGGAAACCGTTCTTCGGTCACATGACCGCATGAACAGCATGTAAAGCACGGGAAGAAAAACTTGCAGTTCTATCTTGGCGAAGGTCTGACAGAAATATCCATATGCTCCAAGATCAGAATGACTGTTCCATCAAATAAAACACACAAAATAATGTAACAGAAAAGGAATTCAACTTTATTGCCATGAATCTCCGACATGAACTTTCGATTTAGGCAAACGAAATGATATGCTCTTGAGCTGTCTCCTCGATCCATTCGTACAGGTCTGGAACGGAAGCATACACTCCTGGATAGTCAGCCCTTGCGCAGCCACTTCCCCACGAAACGATACCCAGCAGTTGATTGTTAACGATCAATGGGCCACCAGAATCTCCTTGACAAGCATCCTTGCCACCGCCGGTAACAGCAGCGCACAACATTCTGTTAGTGAGCAAAAGTACGCTGTACGCCTTTCTGCACTCGGCGTTGGTAACCATGTTCACTTCCACCTTCTGCAACTCATTCGAAACGGAGCCACCTTCCTCAAGAGTTCCCCATCCGGTGACTGTTACAGCGGCGCCTTCAGCTGGACGTTCCTTGGCCAAAGCAATCGGTTGTACACCAGACCGAAAGCGGAGGAAGTTACCCAAAACCAGTATCGTCACATCGTAGTCGTTGTTCAGGGTCTTATACTTCGGGTGTGTGATTATCCTCTTCACGGGGACCTCGATGTATGGATCAGACAGTAGGGTTGAGCCGGCAACGATTGTCATTGCTGACACGACAACATTTTGCACGCAGTGAGCAGCACTTATGACGATATTCTCCGAGTAGATACTTCCGCCGCACCGATGTCGGCCATAGTAGCGCATCGAGATTTGATGGGGGAAATCGTAAATGCTTGCATCCGAACCACCAACAATCCTTCCGTCGGGAAGTGGTACCGTCTCGAACTGCTCGGCGGTACAAATCGCCACGAATACACTCAACACGAGTAGGCCGACGCGGAACATTTTGGACTAGATCCACAAAACAAATGCCTTACACATCGTTACAGTGGACCTATTTATACAGAGAGACAGTCGGAGATAAGTCAATTGAACTCGGATTAGATTAGCAGGGAATACCGAAAGATTGCGCATTTAATTGCTTTAAAGTCTGCTAATTATCTTCTGATAAGGCGGCCTGAGGGCTTACTTCAAATGCGCAGTGATTGTGTTGGCTACATTTATTTGCCTTAACCCTTACCTTGAACACGTGCGGATCTATTGCGCCTGAAGTCAATGGCCAGCATTTTCATTTAATTTAAAAAAAAAACATTTTAAAGCCTTTGTTGGTTAAAACACTTAACTTGCCTATTGAGTCCCTGCTGGCAACACTTTCACTGTCATTGCAAGTAATTCAAAGCAATTCGGTTATGTCATTGCCAGATCTGCTGTAAAATTGAATGATTTGCCATCAGATTCGTGACGTCAGCGAAAATGAAAAAGGACATTTTCAGCTGAATAAGGCTAACAAATGACACAAATTTGATGAGGATCGCTCATAATCAAGTCACCACACACAGGCAACTTATATTTCAATCATTGAGATGCTGAAGTGTGCAGAAAAACAACTTTTGAGAAAATGACAATTTTCAGCGGAAAAAATGCAGTAAAATGGTAAATGAATTGAGTCGACTTTTTTTGATCAGAAAAGGCAAATTTTGATTCGGGTGATCTGAAGGACTTTTGAAGGATTTAAATGAATGGATATGGGTGGGAAATGAATAAAGTGTTCAAGGAATCATAGGGAATTGGGTGAGGATGTGTATTCTTTACAGGAGCTGCTGGAAAGAGGCTTTTGGGTCGGTTTGGAAGTCAATGAGTTTGAAACATTGTTTTGTACTGCTTCTTGCTTCATGGGGACACAGTGAGTCCTTGTTTCAATGAAAGACAGCACAGAAGACTTGCTAAAGTATTCTGTTGATATTCTAGAGGGTTTAGAGGTGTCGTCTTGTTTCTGGGAATCACTAGTTATCTAAAATGGAAAAAGCTGTCCTTGGTCGGCGTGCGATATTTGGTCCTGTTTGGGTTGAAGGGATCTGGGGGGGAACTATATGGGCTGTGGAGCGATGAAGCCAATACCTAGAGTAGCTGTACCATGTAGATTGTACGGACCGCTTTTAAGGAGAGACGCACAAGTGGAGAATCGCCTCAAAAAACTCGTGGCAACGAACTCAACAAACTTTGTGTGTGGGAGCTTCCAGGCACATACCGGGCTGTAGCATAAAAGGCTGGTAATTGTAACGACCGGTGGCGTCGCAATTTTGGGCAAAACCTGTCGCTGCTCTTAACATACTTTCCTCTGAGAAACAAGTGACAGCCTGCTCTGCTCTGGGATACCAGATCTGAGATGTGGATCAAACTCAGCTCCTGACACTTCTTATTTATCGATGTATTCATAGATGGGCCGAAGACAGACAGTGACTGACAATGGGCGTCTATGCCAAGTATCGTCTATGGTTGGCTCCTTTTCCTTTTCGATTACCAATCATTGTAGCGTCATTCAGGCGGAAACTTTAACGATTAAAGAAGGCGTAGCTTCAGAGGGTTCATGTTCATCTATTCGGAGAGCTAGGCTACTATCACATCCTTGAAAGCAATCTTGAGAGAAGAGACATAGTTTTGAGTAGTCTCCACAGATCGTCTAGGGAACACTGTGAGGTTCCGGGACACTATGAGGTGCCGGATGACTGTGAGGTGCCGGAACACTGTGAGGTGCCAGGACACTATGAGGCGCCGGAACACTGTGAGGTACTGGGACTCTGTGAGGTACTGGGACTCTGTGAAATGCGGAGACACTGTAAGGTGCTGGTACACACCAAACTACTGGTACACTGTAACATTTGATACGATGAACTCGCTTGACATGGTACCAGCTCATCACTTCCTCCAAGTGGAGACCCTCCGCCCACACCTCTCGCTTATGCAACACACTAGTAGATGGTTAAAGTAATCAATCTTGCCTCACAACTGGCTTACTCTGAGCTTTACGCGCTCATAAAGCTTAAACAGGATGAGCCGACCAGCACTTAAGACTCTCACTGGTGTTATGGGAATGGGACAGTGTGTTGTTAGGACACACGATATGAGAAAAGGATATCCTTAGAACGTCTGCAGGAGTTACAGAGATAAGAAGAATAGATTTATTACACACTTTTTCTGATTCTGTAGCTCTTGGCTTATTTCTTCAGCAACTTGGTGGAGGCAGGTAATGTTAGCCTTAGCCATCTCAAGCGTCTCAACCCTTTCAATTGTCTCAACCGGCTCAACCGCCTCAACGTGCTCAACCGGCTCAACCGCCTCAACCGGTTCAACCGCCTCAATCGCCTCAACCGCCTCAACTGTCTCAACCGCCTCAGCCGGCTCAACCGCCTCATCCGCCTGAACTGTCTCAACCACCTCATCCGTCTCAAGCGGCTCAACAGTCTCAACTAATCGATTTGCCATAAACCTATGCTGCATTAATTGTGATTGCCTTAAGCTCGTAGTCACTTGTACCTAAACCAACCTGGCAAATTCAAAGGAGAAAATGTGGGACTTCCTGGAGTATTTTATGATGTTACAAGCCTTTAAGCTCCTGTCCGACCAACAGCATCACTCGGAGTCGAACTGAAAATTCTTACAGTTGACGCCAACAGTCTGTCATTAAATCTGCAAAGGACGAGTTTATGGTTATGTCCAGCGAATGATGGAGATTATGCTTTCATACCCATCAACCTTGAAGCATGATAATATCCACAAATAGCCTTATTAAACGCTTTCCTCCACTGACAAAAACACAAAATCAAATTTCAATTGACAACAGTTATTAGATTTATTTATTAAATGTATTCTGTTCAAACACAATTTGAGGACATTAATTGAATTTTATTGTATTCTCTCTCAACCCACGGCTTCTTTCCACTCATAGTTGATAAACCGTCATATTTACTTGCTTCTTGCTCTGCTTCTTCTGTGATATGACCAAGTGAATTTAAGTGAATATTGAACAATTAGTATCCAATTTTTGTTTGCTTAGTGGAAAGTAGAAGAGGATTAAAAGATCATTTACAGGGTCATAGCACCGATATTAAAAACGTTTGTTTCTCCCGATAACATAGTCTATAAGGGAATTCATTTCATTCTTAGTTTCATTTTTGCACATAAAAGTCTTTAATTAGAGTAACGTATTATGGAATTAACAATTATGGATTAATTTATATTTTATTTTGTTGCACATTGATTTTTCTTTTGTTTATTACAAATATTATTTTGTTTATTTTTTTGTGTTTCAGTATTTGATAACAAATTCAATGTATTGAATTTCAAAAAGGTAGCGCTCTCTCACTAATTATGGCATTTTTATTTTTATTTATTTTTTATATAAATTTGGCATATTTTAGTTTAAAGTTTAAAGTGTAACGAGTTTATGTATGTTTATTTTATGTTTTTATGCAAATTGAAAATTAGAAAAAAAATGGGGAAATAAAAATGAAAAATCAATAAAAAATGCAATCACTTAAAAAATTCATGTTAAGAACGGAGTTAATGATTATTCAATAGTCCTCCCTAAACGTCGTGGATGGATAATTTTCTCATACTCAGCAGCATTTGTAAACAATCGGAGTAGGAGGGCATTTTGATTCCATGTCAATAGCCTTAAAGGACTGAATAAAGAATGTGAAGATTCTTCTAGGCAGCAGTTCGAGAGCGATGTTTAAATAATTTACACAAATTAAATTGAATTTTTGATTGGCTCCTGACCGCAGCCATGGGAGCCAGTATTTCAGAGGAAATAGTTTTTGGAGGATTATTCAGGCTTGCCTGGTTAATTGGGGGCAGCTGCTGTATGCACACGTGCGGGTGTTCACAGTCACACCGTTTAATGTGACATAATTGTCATTTTTATCTTGGCCAAGTGGAGGAGTTCTTAAAGGCACATTGATTGCCTTGAAAGAGGAAACTCACTCCTTTGGTTATAAGTCTATTCTGTGAGCAGCATTGGTACAAACGAAAATACAGGGTGTTCTTCTCCCAGATTTCTTTCTTTTGACCGGTGTCATATAGAAAGTGTACAATTTGCTAAAATGACTTCAATTTCATTAAAGTTAAGCATAAAAACGATTAGTCTGTGAAAACTATGCATTGGTTGTTATAACGGCCCCCACAGAGACTATCATAAGAAAGTTAATTGAAAAACTTGAGTCGACTGTCTCGGTATAAGACATGTCTCGGAATTATGGCCGCTTCACACAACCGCCTCATCTAATTTGTCAAGGCTTCAATTGAAGACACAGCAATTTCATTCTGACTCATTGAAGTTGTCCCACAGGCCAAATGGGAGCCGAAGTGATTAAACACAAAAACGCTGTAGTTCAATTCAGCTGGGGTACATTTTCAGGGCCTGGAATGTGAAACATATTGCTGAGGACATTGCAATTTTCAAGAGGACTACATTAATAAATAAATCAAAATAAAAAAAAAACATAATCAAACTGCAGTTATGATTTTTTTTTTTTCTTAATTATGGCTTATACTTTTTAACTGATCTTGTGTTGTATTAATTTTTTCTTTTGTTTGTTATTTTATAAAATGCTAAATGTATTTTATATTAATGTTCATTGAATTAAAAATCTTACGCAAATACAATTTACCAAATGGAAAGTAAAATCTATTCTGGATATTTATTATATTTTTTTTAACCTATAAACATTTACAAATATTCAAGTTGATCTAGTTTTGTTTAAAAAAAAAAAACAAAAAAAAAACAATATCTATCGATGTTAACGATTTTTTCTTCATTTCTCTTAACAACCTAGGTGAATATAGTGAGGGAATATAGATTTTAAAAAAATAAATGAGCAATAGTATAGAACATCATTGTTTATTTAATTTTTCTATATATATATAATATTTATAAGGAAATTGAATAGCACATTGTGTTTTTTAGTAGAGTTTTAAGTGTCTCATAGGCGATTTGATATAGACTAAGATTTTAGTAATGGATTTATAATTTTATCCTAGGTATAGTTCATTAATCATTTTTTTTGTGCTATTACCTTTTTTCTGGTTTAGTAGCATTAATTTTTTTTAAATTGATTTTATCTGGTAATAGGGATTATCTTAATTGAATGAATTTTCTCTTAAATACTTAAGAAATTCTGTTATTTTTTTTTTGTTCAAATACAAAGTCGAAAAAGAGGGGTGTTATTTTTTTACTGCTGGTGGAGGTAATTAATTTATTGATCATCCTCTGGTGGCATTTTTGCCAATGTCAAAAGAATCATTGTCAGTTCCTTGCGGGAGATTTTGCCATCCTTGTCGTAGCCGACGCCGCGTAAGATTGTCTCCTCGAATTGACTTAAGTCCTGAGCATCATAATCATCCTGAAAAAAGGGAATCAATTTGCATGTACACATCGACTGACAATTGAATGGAATGAGGAGTGGAAGTCAACTTACCTTCTTAACCAGTTCCAAGAGGTCCTTTAAGAACCCTCGAAGCTCTTCGTTCTCAATTGTGCCATTGTTATCCTGAATAAACGAAATAAGAGATGAAAAAAATGCAAAGTTTTAATTGATTGTTTCCCATAAAATATGCTTAAAATATGCACATCCATCCCCTTTTCATCCCCCAACAACACAGAGCGCCCTCTGAAATGGAAATAAGTCGGGTATTATTTGAAATTCGATTAGGAGGATGTCGTCTATCGAATCGAAGAAATTGTTTTGTATGCATGAAATTTGAATAATTGCAAATATGCGGATGCCCACATTTTCAGTTCATTTTACATTTGCTTTACATTTCATTTTTCTCTGTCTGTCTGTCTCTCCATCCTTGAGATGTATTCGTAAACGATTTCGTCCCTTTGGATCTCCTTCTGTGCTGACACTTTTGTGGGCTTTATTTTGTCCCAAATAACTTTAAATATCTCCCGCTTTTGATATGAGGCTGAGTTGGAAACTCAGCAACTTTTGTTTTGAGAGGGATTGATGATGATATCCTGGATGGTTGGCTTATGTTAATGCAGCCGAAAAGAACCTTTGAGTACATCGTTATTGAGCTTGTTAGCAAAAGTTATTGGTCGAAATTTAATGGATTATCCTCTTGAATTTAAAATGACCACACTTTTGAGAGACAACTTTTTAAACTTGAGCAAGATTTTGTAGAGATGTTGAAAAATCAAATCGTTCTAGGTAATTTGATGGAGATGCTGTGGTATAACTCTGATTTGTAGCACTTGTTTTATTCTGAGGTCCCGAAAACTCATATTGTGGCGTCTAGTAGACCAGGAAGTAACTCCTCCTTGATAGGGGGCCACCATGTGTTTCGTAGTTTGTCGCAGTCTTTCATGGGACACAACAATTCTGGTTCGAAAATTCCGGCATCGTATATGGGGATGACATTGACGAAGACATTGGCAGAACTCAGCGAGCAGTCAGTGGGGCGTTTTCTGGCATTGAGACGGAAGCAGCTAAATTGGGTCTAGTGGGCAGATCGAAGCATATGGTGTCCTCAAGAAAGGACATAAAACACCCACGTCTTGGACATGGAATGGGCAATGGGACTGGTTAAAGGCTTCTTGTCTACATTGGCTTCGCAGTTACCAGTGGAAACAACATCAGTACCGAGATCAAACGAAGAGTAACTCTTGCCAACCGCTGTTTCTATGGACTTAAGAGGCAATTGAAGTTCAATGGATCAATCTGGCTGCCTAAGAGACATTAACCATTCCCGTCCTGCTCTACGAGTGTGGAGTGAAAAGGACAATTTCAAAAGCAGATGAATCGACATTTTCATGTTTGAGTTGAGGGCATAATGAGGAGAAGACTTAACCACAAACTGCTTAGGCTCTACATCGACATTGAGTCACCCACGGATTCAACACGCTCCAGCAAAAAGGTGGCTTGGCCATGAAGGGCTTGCGGACAACTTGAAGAGTCTTTGATTCCAAGCCTGCCCGACAACGAAACCGAGGATTCCTGCGTGAGTAAGAAGTGTCACAATTGCAAGATGGTCCGGAACCGACTCAATGTTCGGAATTGGATGCAGTTAGCTGGAGATGCTTGGTGCCTGAGACCCATGTAGTCACATTCAAAGAATGTGTTTTTTCACTCCTCATTATTTTCGGGTTCAGTATGATTGGTATCGGTTGAATCTAATTCCGCTCTCAGACGTGTTAAACAACGATACCTCAAATGTCACCTCAAACGTGCAAACCAAGACAATCCTTTTACGAAACCTCATCATATTCCTCTTATATCTTTCATTCCCTTTCCATATCCTTCAAGCAAAAATTCGATCTTATTATCGAGAAAATGGTTTCACAAAACAAGACATGCTTGGAAGTAACGAATAGATCGCATAAAATAAAGAAAAAATAAGTTCCCACGGTTGTCGGGTGTTCTCATTCTTCATAACTGTGTTTTCCAAACATTGACAGATATTTCAACCTTCATTTCAAGACATTTCATCGCGAAATAGTCTCTAAATCGCCCCCAGTTCCTCAATGTCATCGCTTCAAAGTAGGATGTCCTGTATTTCGCTACTCTACAGTCACCCACGACATTCCCGTTACAAAAGCCGACCTTATTACGCTTCTACATGAAATTCCCTTTCCATCGATGTATCCCACAATCCAAACTTCGTCCTAATTACCGAGAAATTCGTTTCACAAAATTTTGCAATCACCAAATCCACTTTGAAGAAAACACGTTTATTTTCAGCAAGAAAATGCGACCCAGAAGCGCTACTAATTTACTGCATTTTTCGGTGGAAAATGTGTCATTTTTTCAAAAGTCAATTTTCTCTGTTTTTGGACAAAATAGTCGCGTCGAGTGTGTGGGGCTGAGTGTGGAAATGATAATTGAAGTGAATTCAATTAAAAATTTCATTCGGGATCCTTGGAAATTTGAGAAAATCGAGTCTTGCATTTTTGATGACGTCAGAGTTGAATGCACTCAATTCGGCGAACTGAGGTGAATTATTGCCGATCTGGCAATGATTGTGTTGCGTGGGAATTGAGTGAAATGGTTTTCATTGTTCTTCGAGAGGAAAGTGGGGGGAAAATCTTGATGAATAAGGGTTTGGGGTGTTTTGACATCGATTTTAGGTAGCTTTCTGCTGGGAAAGGAGAGGTTTTGAATGGGTGTCATTGCTGTTCATCGCGGGGTGTTTCTCTGTCAAAGAATGGTGTTGCCATGCATGTCACCACAACTGGGAGTACATTATAAAAATTTTGTGAGGCCAAATGGGTTATAGAACCTGAGTTTGAGAAACCCATGTACAGTGTGGCCTCTGAACTGCTTTAGTGAATGTCGGTGTGTAGGTTTCTTCAATTTCTAGTGCTCACTAAGATCTCCTTCGAATTCTGTGGGACACCCTATGAAGCTGACTTTGTATATAAGACACTGAACATCCCAGTCCTTCAGGCCCTTGTTGACGGCATACGGAGAAGAGGGTTCAATCTCGAGCTTATTGGGTTAATGTGAGCCTGTGGAGGCGTCTATGTACCCAACGCTGCAATGTTGGCTGGCCCATGTAGAGCGTACTGCCCGAAGAGTCTTTGACTACGAATCTGTAGGTAAAATGCAAGAGATGACACCCGCGTTTAAGGGCCCCTGGCAATAAGGCGTGCGAAACTGGAGGCTGCTGCATGGATGGTTTAGCAAGAGCCTTGTTGGCTAAGGCTCAGATCCAACCCAGACTGTGGCCCCAAATAAAGATGAAAGAGAGTACATGACATTTGATTCCTTCTTGTGAGGTACGAAATCCACAACCGAACAAATCTTCGTCAAGTAATGCCCAAGTTAATGCCGGATCAGCGTCGAAAACTAGTCAAGAATCGAGTCATAAAAAATCTCTTAAGACGGACGTTTGAACAACGTTAGCTTCCATTCAAAATGGCAAAATCTAACCTACATTTTGAAATCGAAATCCAAAATATAAATGTGTTTCGTTTAAATTTCCTGACTGAGTTCCCTGCCTTTGACAAGACAAAATGTACCCCAAATTATTCATAAAAAAAATAAGAAAATGACAAACTTACCCTATCGTAGAGTGAAAACACCTTCTCGATGTCCTCCTTTGTCAGCTTAGCGGCACCCTAAAACATTCCCACGAAAGCGCATAGGAACAAAAACAGAAACGAACGCATTAAATATAATTGATTAAACATCTTGAAACACAATAAATCATTTTTATCAAGTAAGAACATAAGGTATACAAAGATTACAATTTCTATACAATTATTTTCATTTGCTTGCTTTTTTTTTTTACTGTTTTCTGACACAAGGTACTTTTGTTTTAATTTCTTAATCTGAAACTTGAACAGAAGGAAACAAAACAGGAAAAGAAGAAATGAACAATTTATACGGAATTACAAGTAAAAAGAAAAATAAATAACAGCGAAAAGTTTAAGTTTAAGTTAAAGTTAAAGCCTTTCTTATTGCCGTTCCCGCCTTCGTTGTTTTTGTGTGCATCTGTGCATTGGCAGCAGTGAAAATAGGACCAAAACAAAACAAAAATAAAATGCAAAGAGAAAGATATAAAAGGCTCCAAAAAGAAAAGTTAACAAACAAGCAGCTCGTGATTGTTGGAAACGTTTTTCGCGTGGAGAACTCTTCCCACATCTTTTGAATGGGTGTTGGCGGTGGTGGCCGTCATAAAGAGCACTGCTGTTTGAGTTTCGAAAAAAGTGGAAATGGCTCGTAGTGGTGGGCAACCTTAATTGTTGGCACTTTTGGCAAATTTTTAATCTTATTTCCACGCGAATAAAATGGTTGTTTGGAGGAGTGGGAGAGAGAGGAGGATGGGTGCTTTTAATTAGCTCTGAAGGGGTGTTCATTAGTCAAAGTTGGTTGGCAGCAATAAGCTGGATTTCTTTGCCGGAAAGTGGGAAGCTGATACGAATCAATGGAAGCAATGCAACTGCACAAAGAAACGGCGATAAATGCGAAATCAAGAGTCCTGGAGGATGTGAAAAGAGATGCAGTTGTTCGGTGTGTTTTATACAAAATGAGGAGAATCTTTGCGGAGTCCTTGCGTGGGATTGTGCATGCAATTGGCCCAAGCTTGGATCTCTCTGAAACTACAAACAAAAGGCTTCAAATTGAGTGAGAAATCCAATGACGCCGGTGTCATATGGAAACTTTGGTCGAGGATGCATCTAAGACAACATGTGAATTCCACAAACTGTCAAAAAATGCGACGAAATGGAGTGACTGCATCTGTCTTATTGGATGGAAAAACAAAAAACAGCCATTTTGCCTATTCATTGCTCCCCTGACTCTGACATCTCTTTTACGACTGTCTCCCTTCCATTTAAATCATTGCAAGTCATGAGTTTCAAACAGCGTATCCTAATGCCAAGTGCTTCCTGTCATAAACAAGGATGCCTCATTCGTCTGATTCATTCCCACTCGTGACAGGTCATGACTTCGTTTTTGGATTTCGTTTCTCGGAAAATATAGAAAAGCATTACCTCGTCAGAGAGTCACCTGTCAACCGTACTTCAACTGCCTACGTTTTTCCCTAGAATTCAACACTTTTCCTCAGTGTAGGTGGATAAAATATTCAAGTGACGTTTAATTGACAGAAACAGCAAAGGAATGTAAAAGCACATACACACACACACAGAGACACACACACGAGTCAACTGGTGAGACTAATCCTTTTTCGATCAATGTCAAGAGTGTTTAAAATCAACACCGCAACTGTTTCCCCGAGCAATTACTCATTCTGTTGTCGACGTTGCCGACGAATCGACTTGTCCTTCATTTTTCTTGTTCCACTGTCAATTTTTGGATTGAACGAAAGCACCGAAGGCTATGTCATTAATTATGGAGCTTCCTTCCTTCACATATGGGTTTGTTCACAAACAAATGACCTTTTGATCGACCGAAAAAACAAGGAATTCTGTCTGGGCGAGATGTGTTTTCACAAATCGTCTGCATAATTTACTCTGAACGACCAGGGAATTGATTAAAGGATATTTGAAATGGGAATTACAGGACACAGTGTATGTCGGGGTGTTTCAATTGGATTTGAAGTGAATTGATGGGGTTGACTTGCACTGTACTCTGTCTGTCTGTTTGTCTGTCAGTTGGAGCCTTTTGTGGCGAAACAACTGGCATTTTAATGCGATTTCTGGGATGTTCGGATGTAATTAATGAGCGAATACCAATGAATTTGAATTTGTCAGATAAAGTGGCGCATTTCGAATTTAAACGCCTCGATTCGATGATATTTCCAGACGGGGAAGTTTATTTTCTCCAAAACAACCAGATTCAGAACACATTTGCACGCAATTGGATCATAAAAGCAAATACCAAAAGTGTTAGTAGTATCTTAATGACCCGCTGAGTGGGCCGCGATTAGAAAACGTGTTTGAGTGGCAGCAGTCATTATCTGCAGATTACTTGTCTGATAGTGACAGAGTTCTTAATCTGACTTGTAGGCTGCGTGTGAATTTGAAATTTTATTAATAGATCTTGGAATTGTTGAACTAGTGATTTGTCAACTGGAAGGCAGTTTTATTGATCGACCTGTGACGCGGATGGAGTGTGATTTATTTGTTTAGTGGGTTTGCTATCAATGTTCAGAAGCTGTTGTCTGTCGAGTACTTTAGCAAATCTTGGACTTCGAGACTGTGAGGACCTAGTGCGACGAGTGCATGAAGGCCCGCAATAACGACTTGGTATGCGCGGTTGGAAGGATCTAGCTGGAGAGGCTTTTCGGTTGAGAGTGAGGCTGGCACTGAACAGAACGGAAGGAGGTGTTTTTTCAAAGCTCAAGCTGTCTGGATTCAATTTGATTGTCCGCATCAAGACATCTCATCTCGCAATCCATCTCAATGTGCCAAACCTCAAATATCGCCTCAAACATGCCAGCCAAGGCATTCCTGTTACAAAACCCTATCTTAATCCTCTTCTATGCTTCATTCCATTTCCATTAAGGTATCCCTCACCCACAACTTCAATCTATTTATCGAGAAAATCGTTTCACAAAACATGACATGCTTCGAAGTCGGGAATGGGTTGCAAAGAATAAAGAAAAAATATGTTTCCACTGTTCTTGGTTGTTCTCATTCTTCATAACTGTGTTTTCCAAACATTGACAGATATTTCCACCATCTTTTCAAGACATTTCATCACAATCTAGTCTTTGAATCGCTCCCAGTTCCTTAATGTCATCTCTTCAAGGTAGGATGTCCCGTATTTCGCTTCTCAACAGTCATCCACAACATTCCCGTTACAAAATCCCACCTTATTACGCTTCTACATGAATTTACCTTTCCATCGATGTATCCCACAATCCAAACTTCGTCCTAATTACCGAGAAATTCGTTTCACAAAATTTTGCAATCACCAAATCCACTTTGAAGAAAACACGTTTATTTTCAGCAAGAAAATGCGATCCAGAAGCGACACCAATTTACTGCATTTTTCGGTGGAAAATATGTCATTTTTTCAAAAGTGGATTTGCTCTGTTTTTGGGCAGAAATGTCGCGTCCGGTGTGTGGGGCTGAGTGTGGAAATGATAATTGAAGTGAATTCAATCAAAAATTTTATTCGGAACCCTTGGAAATTTGAGAAAAGTGAGTTTTGCATTTTTGATTGAATGAGTGCTTATTTGGCTTGAGTTTGAAAGCAGATTTCAGTGAATTGCTTAAGGAAATGCAAATTTGAGAAGAAATAAGAGTAAAAGGGAGTATTTTAACGCCGTTTGATCTATGGACAGATCATCCCAGTTCTGCGCTATGGTACAGAGGTATGAAGTGGAAGATGTCCTGCATCTCATGGCGTGATACGTTCTGCGTACGATCTTTGCTCATGTTTGTGGTGACTGGAAGAAGCTTCAACATCAAACTCTTCAATCTGTACAGCGAATCCAATCAGACGCCAAGGTAAGGACACACCAGCAAGAAGGTGGCTAGGCCATGTAGAGGTCTTAGAGAACTTGCTCGTAGAGTCTTTGAGTCTGAGCCTGTGGGACAATGAAACAAAGGATGGCTGCGCTTATACTCACGTGCACAAGTTGAAAAGGATCTCAATCAACTCTCAACAACAGCTATCGATGTTTGGAAGCAAGCTTCGGTGGAAAATGTCCCAATCACCAATCCCTCCAGATCGCAGAGGATGTATAAGATTCAGATCATGGGCAGTTCGAAGTCGGAAGAGGGAGTGGGAATTTGTGTCCACTCCAAGGAACGAAATATAAGAATATTCTTACAACCACGATTACCACACTTGTTACTTCGGTTTGTCAAAACAACTGGCGTCAAAACTCCTGACTCGAAGGACTAAGATCATGCTCTACAAAACCCTCATTTTGCCAGTCCTGCTATATGGAGCCGAAAGCTGGACGATAAGCAAAAATGCGGAGCTGATTCTTTGTTCATTCGAAAGAAAAATTCTACGTCGGATATATGGTCGCGTCTGCGAGGAAGGCGAATGGAAGAGAAGACACATCCTCGGACTCAGGATGGGGATGTAGTCCGGAAGGCAAAGATCCATCGACTGCACTGGATTGACCACATCGAGCGCATGGACAACAATGCTCCAGCTAAGAAGGTCTTCGAATCCGAGCCTCCTGGTTCGAGAAGGAGAAGAAGACCAAATCTCCGGTATAAAGACCAAGTAATCGCGAATGCAAGACAACTTGGTCTTGATGACTAGAAGCAGCGTGCCCAGGACCGTCAGGAATGGAAAGCAGCTATCGCTCAGGCTCGGACCCTGCATGGGTCGCCAGCCTGATAAGTAAGTAAGTATGTCTTACAACCACTAACGAACTGCGACACAGCAAAAATGTCAGGCAGTCGAGCTGCTATTATTGCATTTCTCTCTTACCTCAGTAAATCAAAGCTCGTGTGGAAATATAGATGCTTGTAGAACCGAGTAGGAGCAGTAAACTAAAACTCAGTTAGATACCTGGCAATGAAATGACCAACTCCCTGTCAAGGAAAGGAGCATCAGAAGACTTCAAAAGCCTAGAAGTATTGAGCGCTGTAGGAGATCATGGCCTCTGAGAAAAATCCAGGAAACTAGAAAGAATCAATCGGGCAAAAGTCTGGAAAAACGCAAGCCATAAGTCAGCATAACCCAAAGAGGTTTGAGACATCTATCAAAATGAGAAAGAACAAACTCATAATCCTACAAGTTTACTGCCAGGACACTGCAATCTCAGGCAGCACTTAAGGAAACTAGGGTTATTAGAAGGACAACTCTTTTCTGTGGAATTCTGTGGAGAATCTAGGAAAATGAGATATGACGAGCTCGCTGACCATATGAGATGGCTAATCATTACCTTAAGTGGATGGCATGCCGGGACAGTGGGATATACCATGTAATTGCGGTGCCGATGAACTCCCAAAGCGAGGAACGAGTACCACCACTGTTCTCTTCCCTAGTGGCTATCAGATAAGCAAGTCGCTACAGCAAACCATCTTTTAAGAATCCACACATTTAAATAAATCGACATTGATTGATAGGACGTGCAATCATCTGCTCAGCCGAAGTAGGCTTGCAATCAGGACAGTCACTGAGCCATAGGCACAGATGTCTCTAGGAAGGGTATTCATCATAACGACAGAGGCTGAGGAGACGAAGAAATAGAGGGCGGTACTAAAGACCATCTCGTGTGCACGTGCAGCGTCCTAGCTATCCCGAGGAAAATCCAGAGGCTCACTTCATCTTCAGGTTCAGGGTCTCATTTCATCATCATCATCTTCTTCTGCTTCTTTATTTGGCACTACAGTCCGGGATGGACCTGGGCCTCAACCAACAAGCCTTTCCAACTAGCACGGTCTCTGACTATTTGTCTCCAGTGTCGCACGGCAAGTAGGTTGAGGTCCACCTGGGTGCGCCACCTTAAACGCGGGCGTCCTCTGTTACGGGGCTCACTTCCACGACTGTCTAAGCGAGCCGACTGAATCGTTTCGTAGCAAGAACCAAGTGGTTACAGTTCAGCTGAGAGGACTGACTCATGCAGTAGCTGCCTTGATTTGTCAGCTGCATACATTCTATGACTAGTTATCCAGTTCGAGAAGTTTCACAATGGCCCAAAAGTGACTTTTCTCCGCAGTCAGTTTAACCCCTTAATTGGTGTGCAGAATTGGAGGCAGCTAGCTAGACATCACTCTAGTTGGGACTTTGTTGATTGAAGACTCCTCCTCCGACTCAAAGAAGAAAGCGAATATCAGCGAGTCCTTCTCACATCATTCATTCCTCCTCAACTAATTAATTCCCCTTCAATTCTTCTGCATCCACACACCAATAGCAAGGTAACTTCACATGGATAACCTCATGCAGTTGCAATGATTATGTCGCACATCATTCCGTGCACTTAGCTTGACAATAATGTTCTATTAAATTTTATATCCACCATAACTCACGAGTAGTTATGAATTGAATTGTGAGCGAGTGTGTGCGCAAGAAAGCGAATTGAAACTTCAAGAAAAAAAACAACACCTTGGGTAATAATTCTCAATCAAGTTGTCGTACATTCGTGGATGAGGAGGAGGAGGAGGGAGAGAAAAGCATACTCTTACTGTGTCGGGAATTTTATGACTTAGACTTGGCTGTAAAATTTCAGGTGGGGGACTACTGACTCATGATTTGCTACATTCTACGACTAGGTGACTACATTACTCTTTCGATGGCAGTGCATTTTATGACGTCTCGTTGCCGTTCCGTGGACGATGAGGTGCACTTCTTCCGTCCTTCATGATGTTTCGCCGACGGATTGCTTAATCATATCATGCGATGTGTAGTTGACTTGCATAATGACTGCACAGTGTATCGTGGGGAGGAGATTTGAAAAATAGTGTTTTGGGAGCGAACTTGACTTTGCTGTATTGTAGTCTTAAACTTGTTGAATGAGAAATTTGAGAAGCGAATGTGTTTGTCCTTTTGACTCGAAATAGACGTCGAGTGGACTAGAGATCTCCCATTCACGTGAGACGAGGAAAGTTGAATCAATTTTTGCTGCCCGTGCACAGCTTCTTACGATCTACACATGCAATACCTTTGTCTCCTTGAACATAACGCAAACATGCAAACAAATCAAAGCACCTTCAAGCAAACATTCCAAATCTACTGGCTATTTAACAATGATTACAGTGACAGCAAAATGTAAGAAAGCACATGAACCATATTTTTTTTTAATTCACTATTTAAGTGTCTGGAATAGTTGTTTGTTGTAACAAAACATAACCAATAAACAAGGGAAAAACATGTAACTCAAACACATTGAAAATGTTTCTCATGTATTTTTTTTTGTTTTGCAAGGCGAATGTTTTAAGTACTTACTTCGATGCCTTCCTTTTAATTTTATATCACAATTGTATTTTTTGTTAGTGAATTTTGTTGATATTGTTTTTTTGTGTTGTGCGTATGATTTTCGTGGTTTTAATTGAAGTTATTATATTTATTTATATTTTTTTTCGATTAATTTTAAAAATAAAAGCAAAAAAAATAGTTTTTCATTTTTGTTTTATGTTCAGTTTAGATTAGATTTCATTAGTTGTGTGTGCGAGGAGAAGAGAAGAAGTTTAGGAGGAGAAGAATAGCATAAGATGCGTCATAGGGTGCAGGTGTTTATATGATGGTGGATTAAATTTATTCATATATATAGTTTTTTTTGCAGGCACATTCCATTTAGGGATATATTTTAGATTATTTTTTTTTTAGTAGATTCGATTATTTGATTAGATTAGGTTACATATACAGTTTTTGCAGACAGAAGAGAAATCGAAAGAAAAATTTGTATATAAGATATATGGTGATATAGATATTTTATATATATATAATTTGATATAAAAAGAGAAAGCATGTGCAAAGAAAATTGGCAAAAAATTCTATTTCATTCAGTTGGTTGCTCAAAAATATTTAAAATTTGTATGTAGTTGATATACATTTAAAAAAGGATATTTTTTTGTTAAAATTAGATTTACGGGTTGTTTGTACAAATATCGTAAAAGGGGGCGTTTTGTTGGCGTAGGGTTCACAAAAAATATTTTGTAAGTTGGTTGGTTGGTTTTTTTGTTAAGGTTACAGTAATAGAGAAAGAGAGAGAGAGAGAAGGAGAAAAAAAAGAGAAAGGAGAATTAAATATATTATACAAAAGGAGATTGAATGAGGATGAAGTAATGATGGATGGAATGGATGTGAAGAGATGTTCGATGACAGTGATGCTTAGAACGATAATTCCATATGGCCTTTTGTCTCATTGAAATGGCTAAACACTCTCGGATCACAAATCGATTCGACGTATGTGATTAAAACAAGAATGTCAAATCTAGACCACGAATTGGATGACCCTCCCCACGGCGTATTGCCAACAGATTACCAACTTCCCACTGAATCTCTGTTGACAGTCTAAATAATTGAAAACTGTCTGATATCATCAGCTCACGTCACATCCAGTGAGAATAAACACAAACCAGCCAGTGCAGACTGAAACTGTGATCCAATTTGTTTCTGCTCAAGCATTGTTCAATTTAAATTGCATTTTGTATTCAATCACTCACCTCTCCCTCTTCACCGAACATCGCAACGAACTGCACATCGCATAATGCACACGATTTTGTCTGTAACGTCTTTTTTCCGTCCGCGCTGTGCTTATGCAAGGGCACCTTGAGTCCTTGTCTAAACAAAAACTGTTGCAATCGAATTTCATACGAGGAGACCGGCGAGGACCCTACTCCCATCGAAATTTCGATTGAATTTATTTTTCAACTGCAAGTGGATAATCCTCCCGTCTCGTCCCATCCAAATTTCACACATTTGAAAAATCGATAGAAGAATCCCTAACCATCAATAGACTTATTTTGAAGCAGCGCCCACTCGAGTGGCGTTGGTTCGTTCCACATCGCCGGCATGAAGTACATTTATCTCGACTGACTCCAGTGCAACAAAGAAGGAGGAACTTCATGATGTTCCATTTGAATAAGAGGATTTCAAAATTAGTTGAACATTGCGAGTCCTGAATAATGCATCCGTGGTGGTCCAACTTACGAAAGAAAACTTCCTTTTTTTTTCTTTTCCCTTTTCGGAATCTATGAAAGGAAATGTATTTTCCTTTCGACTCTAGGAACACACAATTTTCTCTGGATCAGTTCCAATGCAAACACCAGAAGCGAGCCATGTGCTGTGTGTTCGTGTAAACAGAAGGGAGCCAACGAGGATCCTTGTAGAAGTTTACTCTGTTCCCGTTGTACCGTGGGTGGAATAATAATTCCGATGCATTGCGATGGCGAATGAGAAAAAACGAAAAAAATAAAACATCACTCGAAACACGATAAATCACAATATGGGGTGTGTAACCCCGTTTTGTTGTGTTTTCAGTTTCCATTGATTTTTTTGTGCGAAATTCAATTCTGAAGGATTTCGAACTGAAAAGAGGACCGTGCGAGTGTGGCTGCATGATTGTTCCTCTTTAGGGCTTCATTTTTACGCCAGGATGGGCCCGGGAGCCTGCTGGTTATTGTTTTCGTTTTTTACATCGAGGAGATTTATCTTATTTTTAATGAAAAGAAATATGGTCACATGAAAATTTAATAAATTACGTCTGTGGAAAGGATCTATGCATCCCAAATGCCTCATCACTCGCGTAGAGTTGGGCTTTTCTAACAGCCTTCCACACTCCGTTTGAAAGCAATATGAACTGAAGTTCAAATATCCCGCAGCTGAAGAGCATTGTTAAGTTCCTGAAACACCACTCAAACGTAGGTTAAGCATTCTGACACACATCCGCATCCAGAATGCAAAATGCTAACAATTGTTTTCAAATGCCCTGTGGGCGGCAGAGTACAGAGCAAACATTCATGCATACAAGAGGCAGGTACCCGCACAGCGAGCGAGATTTGCGAGATAATACCCAAGCGAAGTGCATTCATTTCAGCACCAAATTATTCCTTCTGGATACATGAATGGGCTTTTTTTTGTGTCCTCGCATTTATATTATTGTGTGTCATCCCCGCGAGGATATTTGTCCATGCGCTCGCCAGGATTGCTTGAACTTTAACAACTGACAGCGTGTGCACACGTCCGAAGTAAACTAACTTAAATTTAAGGATCCCTCTGTCCAATTAACCACTAATAATGCCCATGAAAAACCATTCACGTTGTGTTCTCTTGTGAAAATTGCAACTCGGCTACGTGCTCTGTGAGCATGAGTGCCCCCACAATGCACATGTGGCCATGTCATCAGGATGCACGTGCCTTGTCGTTGTTGCAACTGAAACGACCTTAAATTCAGCAGGAACCGATGCCACGCACCAGACCAGCTATTCTATCTTGGGGTGGATTTCACGTTAATAGGGATCAAAACTCGGTGGCGAAGGATACTCCTCGAAAAAAGAAACACAGTGTGTCCCGGGATCGGTACTTGACACCTCGAAAATACATTGCTATTGCTCCCTCTTGCTATTGCTACCTCGTATTGACTTTTTCACTTGCCGATGAAGTAAGGTGTCATAAACTGCAATGGATAAGGTGTTCTACTTCAATCAATATTCATTTTGTTGCGTAAGAACTGTGCACCAATCCATTTAATTTGAGAGTTTGACAGAGAAATAGACAGACAGAAATATCTAGATCAAGTCATAAGCTACAAAATCGTTCTGCGTCACTTTGCTGTAGGATGCACGGTTTTCAAGATATGAGCAAGGTAAGACCAACATTCAAGATTTTTTTCAAAATCGTGCTGCATCACTTTGCTGTAGGATGCACGGTTTAAAAGATATGAGCAAGGTAAGACCAACATTCATGCATTTTTTCAATGTAGAAAAATCGACATCTGTAGGGGTTTTGGCGGTTCGTTTGGAGCTTTTGCCAGCTTATATCTCGAGAACGGTGCGTCCTACGAAAAAATTCCAGTATACTTTTTTGTAGCTTATGACTTGATCTAGACGATGGAATTGGAAAATTCATCAATGCACCGTTATCTGGGCAAATTTTTCAAAAAAACAGGGAAATTTGTTTCTCTGGCGTAAATTATATGAAATTTTACATCGGCTTTACAGGAAGGTCGATCTGAATTGTTGCTCTTAGCCTGAATTTACATTGCGCAAGTTTTCATTACTCTCAATCAACGGAAAGGCGATCATTAAGATTATTTTAAAACAAAAAGTACCTTATCCATTGAAAATTATATCCTTGTAACGGTAAATTCGTCCTTTCTCCAGTTACATCCTCTAGCCCAAGTCATAAGCTACAAAATCGTGCTGCATCACTTTGCTGTAGGATGCACGGCTTAAAAGATATGAGCAAGGTAAGACCAACATTCATGCATTTTTTCAACGTAGAAAAATCGACATCTGTAGGGGTTTTGGCGGTTCGTATGGAACTTTTGCCAGCTTATATCTCGAGAACGGTGCGTCCTACGAAAAAATTCCAGTATACTTTTTTGTAGCTTATGACTTGATCTAGACGATGGAATTGGAAAATTCATCAATGCACCGTTATTTGGGCAAATTTTTCAAAAAAACAGGGAAATTTGTTTCTCTGGCGTAAATTATATGAAATTTTACATCGGCTTTACAGGAAGGTCGATCTGAATTGTTGCTCTTAGCCTGAATTTACATTGCGCAAGTTTTCATTACTCTCAATCAACGGAAAGGCGATCATTAAGATTATTTTAAAACAAAAAGTACCTTATCCATTGAAAATTATATCCTTGTAACGGTAAATTCGTCCTTTCTCCAGTTACATCCTCTAGCCCAAGTCATAAGCTACAAAATCGTGCTGCATCACTTTGCTGTAGGATGCACGGCTTAAAAGATATGAGCAAGGTAAGACCAACATTCATGCATTTTTTCAACGTAGAAAAATCGACATCTGTAGGGGTTTTGGCGGTTCGTATGGAACTTTTGCCAGCTTATATCTCGAGAACGGTGCGTCCTACGAAAAAATTCCAGTATACTTTTTTGTAGCTTATGACTTGATCTAGACGATGGAATTGGAAAATTCATCAATGCACCGTTATTTGGGCAAATTTTTCAAAAAAACAGGGAAATTTGTTTCTCTGGCGTAAATTATATGAAATTTTACATCGGCTTTACAGGAAGGTCGATCTGAATTGTTGCTCTTAGCCTGAATTTACATTGCGCAAGTTTTCATTACTCTCAATCAACGGAAAGGCGATCATTAAGATTATTTTAAAACAAAAAGTACCTTATCCATTGAAAATTATATCCTTGTAACGGTAAATTCGTCCTTTCTCCAGTTACATCCTCTAGCCCAAGTCATAAGCTACAAAATCGTGCTGCATCACTTTGCTGTAGGATGCACGGCTTAAAAGATATGAGCAAGGTAAGACCAACATTCATGCATTTTTTCAACGTAGAAAAATCGACATCTGTAGGGGTTTTGGCGGTTCGTATGGAACTTTTGCCAGCTTATATCTCGAGAACGGTGCGTCCTACGAAAAAATTCCAGTATACTTTTTTGTAGCTTATGACTTGATCTAGACGATGGAATTGGAAAATTCATCAATGCACCGTTATTTGGGCAAATTTTTCAAAAAAACAGGGAAATTTGTTTCTCTGGCGTAAATTATATGAAATTTTACATCGGCTTTACAGGAAGGTCGATCTGAATTGTTGCTCTTAGCGTGAATTTACATTGCGCAAGTTTTCATTACTCTCAATCAACGGAAAGGCGATCATTAAAAATATTTTACCACAAAAAGTACATTATCCATTGAAAATTATATCCTTGTAACGGTAAATTCGTCCGTTCTCCAGTTCCATCCTCTAGCTCAAGTCATAAGCTACAAAATCGTGCTGCATCACTTTGCTGTAGGATGCACGGCTTAAAAGATATGAGCAAGGTAAGACCAACATTCATGCATTTTTTCAACGTAGAAAAATCGACATCTGTAGGGGTTTTGGCGGTTCGTATGGAACTTTTGCCAGCTTATATCTCGAGAACGGTGCGTCCTACGAAAAAATTCCAGTATACTTTTTTGTAGCGTATGACTTGATCTAGACGATGGAATTGGAAAATTCATCAATGCACCGTTATTTGGGCAAATTTTTCAAAAAAACAGGGAAATTTGTTTCTCTGGCGTAAATTATATGAAATTTTACATCGGCTTTACAGGAAGGTCGATCTGAATTGTTGCTCTTAGCGTGAATTTACATTGCGCAAGTTTTCATTACTCTCAATCAACGGAAAGGCGATCATTAAAAATATTTTACCACAAAAAGTACATTATCCATTGAAAATTATATCCTTGTAACGGTAAATTCGTCCGTTCTCCAGTTCCATCCTCTAGCTCAAGTCATAAGCTACAAAATCGTGCTGCATCACTTTGCTGTAGGATGCACGGCTTAAAAGATATGAGCAAGGTAAGACCAACATTCATGCATTTTTTCAATGTAGAAAAATCGACATCTGTAGGGGTTTTGGCGGTTCGTATGGAACTTTTGCCAGCTTATATCTCGAGAACGGTGCGTCCTACGAAAAAATTCCAGTATACTTTTTTGTAGCTTATGACTTGATCTAGACGATGGAATTGGAAAATTCATCAATGCACCGTTATTTGGGCAAATTTTTCAAAAAAACAGGGAAATTTGTTTCTCTGGCGTAAATTATATGAAATTTTACATCGGCTTTACAGGAAGGTCGATCTGAATTGTTGCTCTTAGCCTGAATTTACATTGCGCAAGTTTTCATTACTCTCAATCAACGGAAAGGCGATCATTAAAAATATTTTACCACAAAAAGTACATTATCCATTGAAAATTATATCCTTGTAACGGTAAATTCGTCCGTTCTCCAGTTCCATCCTCTAGCTCAAGTCATAAGCTACAAAATCGTGCTGCATCACTTTGCTGTAGGATGCACGGCTTAAAAGATATGAGCAAGGTAAGACCAACATTCATGCATTTTTTCAATGTAGAAAAATCGACATCTGTAGGGGTTTTGGCGGTTCGTTTGGAACTTTTGCCAGCTTATACCTCGAGAACGGTGCGTCCTACGAAAAAATTCCAGTGTACTTTTTTGTAGCTTATGACTTGATCTAGACGATGGAATTGGAAAATTCATCCATGCACCGTTATCTGGGCAAATTTTTCAAAAAAACAGGGAAATTTGTTTCTCTGGCGTAAATTATATGAAATTTTACATCGGCTTTACAGGAAGGTCGATCTGAATTGTTGCTCTTAGCCTGAATTTACATTGCGCAAGTTTTCATTACTCTCAATCAACGGAAAGGCGATCATTAAAATTATTTTACCACAAAAAGTACATTATCCATTGAAAATTATATCCTTGTAACGGTAAATTCGTCCGTTCTCCAGTTCCATCCTCTAGCTCAAGTCATAAGCTACAAAATCGTGCTGCATCACTTTGCTGTAGGATGCACTGTTTAAAAGATATGAGCAAGGTAAGACCAACATTCATGCATTTTTTCAATGTAGAAAAATCGACATCTGTAGGGGTTTTGGCGGTTCGTTTGGAACTTTTGCCAGCTTATATCTCGAGAACGGTGCGTCCTACGAAAAAATTCCAGTATACTTTTTTGTAGCTTATGACTTGATCTAGACGATGGAATTGGAAAATTCATCAATGCACCGTTATTTGGGCAAATTTTTCAAAAAAACAGGGAAATTTGTTTCTCTGGCCTAAATTATATGAAATTTTACATCGGTTTTACAGGAAGGTCGATCTGAATTGTTGCTCTTAGCCTGAATTTACATTGCGCAAGTTTTCATTACTCTCAATCAACGGAAAGGCGATCATTAAAAATATTTTACCACAAAAAGTACATTATCCATTGAAAATTATATCCTTGTAACGGTAAATTCGTCCGTTCTCCAGTTCCATCCTCTAGCTCAAGTCATAAGCTACAAAATCGTGCTGCATCACTTTGCTGTAGGATGCACGGCTTAAAAGATATGAGCAAGGTAAGACCAACATTCATGCATTTTTTCAACGTAGAAAAATCGACATCTGTAGGGGTTTTGGCGGTTCGTATGGAACATTTGCCAGCTTATATCTCGAGAACGGTGCGTCCTACGAAAAAATTCCAGTATACTTTTTTGTAGCTTATGACTTGATCTAGACGATGGAATTGGAAAATTCATCAATGCACCGTTATTTGGGCAAATTTTTCAAAAAAACAGGGAAATTTGTTTCTCTGGCCTAAATTATATGAAATTTTACATCGGTTTTACAGGAAGGTCGATCTGAATTGTTGCTCTTAGCGTGAATTTACATTGCGCAAGTTTTCATTACTCTCAATCAAAGGAAAGGCGATCATTAAAATTATTGTACCACAAAAAGTACATTATCCATTGAAAATTATATCCTTGTAACGGTAAATTCGTCCGTTCTCCAGTTACATCTTCTAGCTCAAGTCATAAGCTACAAAATCGTGCTGCATCACTTTGCTGTAGGATGCACGGTTTAAAAGATATGAGCAAGGTAAGACCAACATTAATGCATTTTTTCAATGTAGAAAAATCGACATCTGTAGGGGTTTTGGCGGTTCGCTTGGAACTTTTGCCAGCTTATATCTCGAGAACGGTGCGTCCTACGAAAAAATTCCAGTATATTTTTTTGTAGCTTATGACTTGATCTTGACGATGGAATTGGAAAATTCATCAATGCACCGTTATCTGGGCAAATTTTTCAAAAAAACAGGGAAATTTGTTTCTCTGGCTTAAATTATATGAAATTTTACATCGGCTTTACAGGAAGGTCGATCTGAATTGTTGCTCTTAGCGTGAATTTACATTGCGCAAGTTTTCATTACTCTCAATCAACGGAAAGGCGATCATTAAAAATATTTTACCACAAAAAGTACATTATCCATTGAAAATTATATCCTTGTAACGGTAAATTCGCCCGTTCTCCAGTTCCATCCTCTAGCTCAAGTCATAAGCTACAAAATCGTGCTGCATCACTTTGCTGTAGGATGCACGGCTTAAAAGATATGAGCAAGGTAAGACCAACATTCATGCATTTTTTCAACGTAGAAAAATCGACATCTGTAGGGGTTTTGGCGGTTCGTATGGAACTTTTGCCAGCTTATATCTCGAGAACGGTGCGTCCTACGAAAAAATTCCAGTATACTTTTTTGTAGCTTATGACTTGATCTAGACGATGGAATTGGAAAATTCATCAATGCACCGTTATTTGGGCAAATTTTTCAAAAAAACAGGGAAATTTGTTTCTCTGGCCTAAATTATATGAAATTTTACATCGGTTTTACAGGAAGGTCGATCTGAATTGTTGCTCTTAGCGTGAATTTACATTGCGCAAGTTTTCATTACTCTCAATCAAAGGAAAGGCGATCATTAAAATTATTGTACCACAAAAAGTACATTATCCATTGAAAATTATATCCTTGTAACGGTAAATTCGTCCGTTCTCCAGTTACATCTTCTAGCTCAAGTCATAAGCTACAAAATCGTGCTGCATCACTTTGCTGTAGGATGCACGGTTTAAAAGATATGAGCAAGGTAAGACCAACATTCATGCATTTTTTCAATGTAGAAAAATCGACATCTGTAGGGGTTTTGGCGGTTCGCTTGGAACTTTTGCCAGCTTATATCTCGAGAACGGTGCGTCATACGAAAAAATTCCAGTATATTTTTTTGTAGCTTATGACTTGATCTTGACGATGGAATTGGAAAATTCATCAATGCACCGTTATCTGGGCAAATTTTTCAAAAAAACAGGGAAATTTGTTTCTCTGGCTTAAATTATATGAAATTTTACATCGGCTTTACAGGAAGGTCGATCTGAATTGTTGCTCTTAGCGTGAATTTACATTGCGCAAGTTTTCATTACTCTCAATCAAAGGAAAGGCGATCATTAAAATTATTTTACCACAAAAAGTACATTATCCATTGAAAATTATATCCTTGTAACGGTAAATTTGTCCGTTCTCCAGTTCCATCCTCTAGCTCAAGTCATAAGCTACAAAATCGTGCTGCATCACTTTGCTGTAGGATGCATGGCTTAAAAGATATGAGCAAGGTAAGACCAACATTCATGCATTTTTTCAATGTAGAAAAATCGACATCTGTAGGGGTTTTGGCGGTTCGTATGGAACTTTTGCCAGCTTATATCTCGAGAACGGTGCGTCCTACGAAAAAATTCCAGTATACTTTTTTGTAGCTTATGACTTGATCTAGACGATGGAATTGGAAAATTCATCAATGCACCGTTATTTGGGCAAATTTTTCAAAAAAACAGGGAAATTTGTTTCTTTGGCGTAAATTATATGAAATTTTACATCGGCTTTACAGGAAGGTCGATCTGAATTGTTGCTCTTAGCGTGAATTTACATTGCGCAAGTTTTCATTACTCTCAATCAACGGAAAGGCGATCATTAAAATTATTTTACCACAAAAAGTACCTTATCCATTGAAAATTATATCCTTGTAACGGTAAATTCGTCCTTTCTCCAGTTCCATCCTCTAGCTCAAGTCATAAGCTACAAAATCGTGCTGCATCACTTTGCTGTAGGATGCACGGCTTAAAAGATATGAGCAAGGTAAGACCAACATTCATGCATTTTTTCAATGTAGAAAAATCGACATCTGTAGGGGTTTTGGCGGTTCGTATGGAACTTTTGCCAGCTTATATCTCGAGAACGGTGCGTCCTACGAAAAAATTCCAGCATAATTTTTTGTAGCTTAAGACTTGATCTAGACGATGGAATTGGAAAATTCATCAATGCACCGTTATCTGGGCAAATTTTTCAAAAAAACAGGGAAATTTGTTTCTCTGGCGTAAATTATATGAAATTTTACATCGGCTTTACAGGAAGGTCGATCTGAATTGTTGCTCTTAGCCTGAATTTACATTGCGCAAGTTTTCATTACTCTCAATCAACGGAAAGGCGATCATTAAGATTATTTTAAAACAAAAAGTACCTTATCCATTGAAAATTATATCCTTGTAACGGTAAATTCGTCCTTTCTCCAGTTCCATCCTCTAGCTCAAGTCATAAGCTACAAAATCGTGCTGCATCACTTTGCTGTAGGATGCACTGTTTAAAAGATATGAGCAAGGTAAGACCAACATTCATGCATTTTTTCAATGTAGACAAATCGACATCTGTAGGGGTTTTGGCGGTTCGTTTGGAACTTTTGCCAGCTTATATCTCGAGAACGGTGCGTCCTACGAAAAAATTCCAGTATACTTTTTTGTAGCTTATGACTTGATCTAGACGATGGAATTGGAAAATTCATCAATGCACCGTTATTTGGGCAAATTTTTCAAAAAAACAGGGAAATTTGTTTCTCTGGCCTAAATTATATGAAATTTTACATCGGTTTTACAGGAAGGTCGATCTGAATTGTTGCTCTTAGCCTGAATTTACATTGCGCAAGTTTTCATTACTCTCAATCAACGGAAAGGCGATCATTAAAAATATTTTACCACAAAAAGTACATTATCCATTGAAAATTATATCCTTGTAACGGTAAATTCGTCCGTTCTCCAGTTACATCTTCTAGCTCAAGTCATAAGCTACAAAATCGTGCTGCATCACTTTGCTGTAGGATGCACGGTTTAAAAGATATGAGCAAGGTAAGACCAACATTAATGCATTTTTTCAATGTAGAAAAATCGACATCTGTAGGGGTTTTGGCGGTTCGCTTGGAACTTTTGCCAGCTTATATCTCGAGAACGGTGCGTCCTACGAAAAAATTCCAGTATATTTTTTTGTAGCTTATGACTTGATCTTGACGATGGAATTGGAAAATTCATCAATGCACCGTTATCTGGGCAAATTTTTCAAAAAAACAGGGAAATTTGTTTCTCTGGCTTAAATTATATGAAATTTTACATCGGCTTTACAGGAAGGTCGATCTGAATTGTTGCTCTTAGCGTGAATTTACATTGCGCAAGTTTTCATTACTCTCAATCAACGGAAAGGCGATCATTAAAAATATTTTACCACAAAAAGTACATTATCCATTGAAAATTATATCCTTGTAACGGTAAATTCGCCCGTTCTCCAGTTCCATCCTCTAGCTCAAGTCATAAGCTACAAAATCGTGCTGCATCACTTTGCTGTAGGATGCACGGCTTAAAAGATATGAGCAAGGTAAGACCAACATTCATGCATTTTTTCAACGTAGAAAAATCGACATCTGTAGGGGTTTTGGCGGTTCGTATGGAACTTTTGCCAGCTTATATCTCGAGAACGGTGCGTCCTACGAAAAAATTCCAGTATAATTTTTTGTAGCTTAAGACTTGATCTAGACGATGGAATTGGAAAATTCATCAATGCACCGTTATCTGGGCAAATTTTTCAAAAAAACAGGGAAATTTGTTTCTCTGGCGTAAATTATATGAAATTTTACATCGGCTTTACAGGAAGGTCGATCTGAATTGTTGCTCTTAGCCTGAATTTACATTGCGCAAGTTTTCATTACTCTCAATCAACGGAAAGGCGATCATTAAGATTATTTTAAGACAAAAAGTACCTTATCCATTGAAAATTATATCCTTGTAACGGTAAATTCGTCCTTTCTCCAGTTCCATCCTCTAGCTCAAGTCATAAGCTACAAAATCGTGCTGCATCACTTTGCTGTAGGATGCACTGTTTAAAAGATATGAGCAAGGTAAGACCAACATTCATGCATTTTTTCAATGTAGACAAATCGACATCTGTAGGGGTTTTGGCGGTTCGTTTGGAACTTTTGCCAGCTTATATCTCGAGAACGGTGCGTCCTACGAAAAAATTCCAGTATACTTTTTTGTAGCTTAAGACTTGATCTAGACGATGGAATTGGAAAATTCATCAATGCACCGTTATCTGGGCAAATTTTTCAAAAAAACAGGGAAATTTGTTTCTCTGGCGTAAATTATATGAAATTTTACATCGGCTTTACAGGAAGGTCGATCTGAATTGTTGCTCTTAGCCTGAATTTACATTGCGCAAGTTTTCATTACTCTCAATCAACGGAAAGGCGATCATTAAGATTATTTTAAGACAAAAAGTACCTTATCCATTGAAAATTATATCCTTGTAACGGTAAATTCGTCCTTTCTCCAGTTCCATCCTCTAGCTCAAGTCATAAGCTACAAAATCGTGCTGCATCACTTTGCTGTAGGATGCACTGTTTAAAAGATATGAGCAAGGTAAGACCAACATTCATGCATTTTTTCAATGTAGACAAATCGACATCTGTAGGGGTTTTGGCGGTTCGTTTGGAACTTTTGCCAGCTTATATCTCGAGAACGGTGCGTCCTACGAAAAAATTCCAGTATACTTTTTTGTAGCTTAAGACTTGATCTAGACGATGGAATTGGAAAATTCATCAATGCACCGTTATCTGGGCAAATTTTTCAAAAAAACAGGGAAATTTGTTTCTCTGGCGTAAATTATATGAAATTTTACATCGGCTTTACAGGAAGGTCGATCTGAATTGTTGCTCTTAGCGTGAATTTACATTGCGCAAGTTTTCATTACTCTCAATCAACGGAAAGGCGATCATTAAAAATATTTTACCACAAAAAGTACATTATCCATTGAAAATTATATCCTTGTAACGGTAAATTCGTCCGTTCTCCAGTTCCATCCTCTAGCTCAAGTCATAAGCTACAAAATCGTGCTGCATCACTTTGCTGTAGGATGCATGGCTTAAAAGATATGAGCAAGGTAAGACCAACATTCATGCATTTTTTCAATGTAGAAAAATCGACATCTGTAGGGGTTTTGGCGGTTCGTTTGGAACTTTTGCCAGCTTATATCTCGAGAACGGTGCGTCCTACGAAAAAATTCCAGTATAATTTTTTGTAGCTTAAGACTTGATCTAGACGATGGAATTGGAAAATTCATCAATGCACCTTTATCTGGGCAAATTTTTCAAAAAAACAGGGAAATTTGTTTCTCTGGCGTAAATTATATGAAATTTTACATCGGCTTTACAGGAAGGTCGATCTGAATTGTTGCTCTTAGCCTGAATTTACATTGCGCAAGTTTTCATTACTCTCAATCAACGGAAAGGCGATCATTAAAATTATTCTACCACAAAAAGTACATTATCCATTGAAAATTATATCCTTGTAACGGTAAATTCGTCCTTTCTCCAGTTCCATCCTCTAGCTCAAGTCATAAGCTACAAAATCGTGCTGCATCACTTTGCTGTAGGATGCACGGCTTAAAAGATATGAGCAAGGTAAGACCAACATTCATGCATTTTTTCAATGTAGACAAATCGACATCTGTAGGGGTTTTGGCGGTTCGTTTGGAACTTTTGCCAGCTTATATCTCGAGAACGGTGCGTCCTACGAAAAAATTCCAGTATACTTTTTTGTAGCTTAAGACTTGATCTAGACGATGGAATTGGAAAATTCATCAATGCACCGTTATCTGGGCAAATTTTTCAAAAAAACAGGGAAATTTGTTTCTCTGGCGTAAATTATATGAAATTTTACATCGGCTTTACAGGAAGGTCGATCTGAATTGTTGCTCTTAGCCTGAATTTACATTGCGCAAGTTTTCATTACTCTCAATCAACGGAAAGGCGATCATTAAGATTATTTTAAGACAAAAAGTACCTTATCCATTGAAAATTATATCCTTGTAACGGTAAATTCGTCCTTTCTCCAGTTCCATCCTCTAGCTCAAGTCATAAGCTACAAAATCGTGCTGCATCACTTTGCTGTAGGATGCACTGTTTAAAAGATATGAGCAAGGTAAGACCAACATTCATGCATTTTTTCAATGTAGACAAATCGACATCTGTAGGGGTTTTGGCGGTTCGTTTGGAACTTTTGCCAGCTTATATCTCGAGAACGGTGCGTCCTACGAAAAAATTCCAGTATACTTTTTTGTAGCTTAAGACTTGATCTAGACGATGGAATTGGAAAATTCATCAATGCACCGTTATCTGGGCAAATTTTTCAAAAAAACAGGGAAATTTGTTTCTCTGGCGTAAATTATATGAAATTTTACATCGGCTTTACAGGAAGGTCGATCTGAATTGTTGCTCTTAGCGTGAATTTACATTGCGCAAGTTTTCATTACTCTCAATCAACGGAAAGGCGATCATTAAAAATATTTTACCACAAAAAGTACATTATCCATTGAAAATTATATCCTTGTAACGGTAAATTCGTCCGTTCTCCAGTTCCATCCTCTAGCTCAAGTCATAAGCTACAAAATCGTGCTGCATCACTTTGCTGTAGGATGCATGGCTTAAAAGATATGAGCAAGGTAAGACCAACATTCATGCATTTTTTCAATGTAGAAAAATCGACATCTGTAGGGGTTTTGGCGGTTCGTTTGGAACTTTTGCCAGCTTATATCTCGAGAACGGTGCGTCCTACGAAAAAATTCCAGTATAATTTTTTGTAGCTTAAGACTTGATCTAGACGATGGAATTGGAAAATTCATCAATGCACCTTTATCTGGGCAAATTTTTCAAAAAAACAGGGAAATTTGTTTCTCTGGCGTAAATTATATGAAATTTTACATCGGCTTTACAGGAAGGTCGATCTGAATTGTTGCTCTTAGCCTGAATTTACATTGCGCAAGTTTTCATTACTCTCAATCAACGGAAAGGCGATCATTAAAATTATTCTACCACAAAAAGTACATTATCCATTGAAAATTATATCCTTGTAACGGTAAATTCGTCCTTTCTCCAGTTCCATCCTCTAGCTCAAGTCATAAGCTACAAAATCGTGCTGCATCACTTTGCTGTAGGATGCACGGCTTAAAAGATATGAGCAAGGTAAGACCAACATTCATGCATTTTTTCAATGTAGAAAAATCGACATCTGTAGGGGTTTTGGCGGTTCCTTTGGAACTTTTGCCAGCTTATATCTCGAGAACGGTGCGTCCTACGAAAAAATTCCAGTATAATTTTTTGTAGCTTAAGACTTGATCTAGACGATGGAATTGGAAAATTCATCAATGCACCTTTATCTGGGCAAATTTTTCAAAAAAACAGGGAAATTTGTTTCTCTGGCGTAAATTATATGAAATTTTACATCGGCTTTACAGGAAGGTCGATCTGAATTGTTGCTCTTAGCCTGAATTTACATTGCGCAAGTTTTCATTACTCTCAATCAACGGAAAGGCGATCATTAAAATTATTCTACCACAAAAAGTACATTATCCATTGAAAATTATATCCTTGTAACGGTAAATTCGTCCTTTCTCCAGTTCCATCCTCTAGCTCAAGTCATAAGCTACAAAATCGTGCTGCATCACTTTGCTGTAGGATGCACGGCTTAAAAGATATGAGCAAGGTAAGACCAACATTCATGCATTTTTTCAATGTAGAAAAATCGACATCTGTAGGGGTTTTGGCGGTTCGTTTGGAACTTTTGCCAGCTTATATCTCGAGAACGGTGCGTCCTACGAAAAAATTCCAGTATAATTTTTTGTAGCTTAAGACTTGATCTAGACGATGGAATTGGAAAATTCATCAATGCACCTTTATCTGGGCAAATTTTTCAAAAAAACAGGGAAATTTGTTTCTCTGGCGTAAATTATATGAAATTTTACATCGGCTTTACAGGAAGGTCGATCTGAATTGTTGCTCTTAGCCTGAATTTACATTGCGCAAATTTTCATTACTCTCAATCAACGGAAAGGCGATCATTAAATTTATTCTACCACAAAAAGTACATTATCCATTGAAAATTATATCCTTGTAACGGTAAATTCGTCCGTTCTCCAGTTCCATCCTCTAGCTCAAGTAATAAGCTACAAAATCGTGCTGCATCACTTTGCTGTAGGATGCACTGTTTAAAAGATATGAGCAAGGTAAGACCAACATTCGTGCATTTTTTCAATGTAGAAAAATCGACATATGTAGGGGTTTTGGCGGTTCGTATGGAACTTTTGCCAGCTTATATCTCGAGAACGGTGCGTCCTACGAAAAAATTCCAGTATAATTTTTTTGTAGCTTATGACTTGATCTAGACGATGGAATTGGAAAATTCATCAATGCACCGTTATTTGGGCAAATTTTTCAAAAAAACAGGGAAATTTGTTTCTCTGGCCTAAATTATATGAAATTTTACATCGGCTTTACAGGAAGGTCGATCTGAATTGTTGCTCTTAGCGTGAATTTACATTGCGCAAGTTTTCATTACTCTCAATCAACGGAAAGGCGATCATTAAAATTATTTTGCCACAAAAAGTACCTTATCCATTGAAAATTATATCCTTGTAACGGTAAATTCGTCCTTTCTCCAGTTCCATCCTCTAGCTCAAGTCATAAGCTACAAAATCGTGCTGCATCACTTTGCTGTAGGATGCACGGCTTAAAAGATATGAGCAA
Organism: Eristalis intricaria; assembly: GCA_964034865.1. Taxonomy (NCBI): domain Eukaryota; kingdom Metazoa; phylum Arthropoda; class Insecta; order Diptera; family Syrphidae; genus Eristalis; species Eristalis intricaria. Next base: position 3,090,775 of record OZ035874.1, on the reverse strand, counting down.
GGTAAGACCAACATTCATGCATTTTTTCAATGTAGAAAAATCGACATCTGTAGGGGTTTTGGCGGTTCGTTTGGAACTTTTGCCAGCTTATATCTCGAGAACGGTGCGTCCTACGAAAAAATTCCAGTATAATTTTTTGTAGCTTAAGACTTGATCTAGACGATGGAATTGGAAAATTCATCAATGCACCGTTATCTGGGCAAATTTTTCAAAAAAACAGGGAAATTTGTTTCTCTGGCGTAAATTATATGAAATTTTACATCGGCTTTACAGGAAGGTCGATCTGAATTGTTGCTCTTAGCCTGAATTTACATTGCGCAAGTTTTCATTACTCTCAATCAACGGAAAGGCGATCATTAAAATTATTCTACCACAAAAAGTACATTATCCATTGAAAATTATATCCTTGTAACGGTAAATTCGTCCGTTCTCCAGTTCCATCCTCTAGCTCAAGTAATAAGCTACAAAATCGTGCTGCATCACTTTGCTGTAGGATGCACGGCTTAAAAGATATGAGCAAGGTAAGACCAACATTCATGCATTTTTTCAATGTAGAAAAATCGACATCTGTAGGGGTTTTAGCGGTTCGTTTGGAACTTTTGCCAGCTTATATCTCGAGAACGGTGCGTCCTACGAAAAAATTCCAGTATACTTTTTTGTAGCTTATGACTTGATCTAGACGATGGAATTGGAAAATTCATCAATGCACCGTTATTTGGGCAAATTTTTCAAAAAAACAGGGAAATTTGTTTCTCTGGCCTAAATTATATGAAATTTTACATCGGCTTTACAGGAAGGTCGATCTGAATTGTTGCTCTTAGCGTGAATTTACATTGCGCAAGTTTTCATTACTCTCAATCAACGGAAAGGCGATCATTAAAATTATTTTACCACAAAAAGTACCTTATCCATTGAAAATTATATCCTTGTAACGGTAAATTCGTCCTTTCTCCAGTTCCATCCTCTAGCTCAAGTCATAAGCTACAAAATCGTGCTGCATCACTTTGCTGTAGGATGCACGGCTTAAAAGATATGAGCAAGGTAAGACCAACATTCATGCATTTTTTCAATGTAGAAAAATCGACATCTGTAGGGGTTTTGGCGGTTCGTATGGAACTTTTGCCAGCTTATATCTCGAGAACGGTGCGTCCTACGAAAAAATTCCAGTATACTTTTTTGTAGCTTATGACTTGATCTAGACGATGGAATTGGAAAATTCATCAATGCACCGTTATTTGGGCAAATTTTTCAAAAAAACAGGGAAATTTGTTTCTCTGGCCTAAATTATATGAAATTTTACATCGGCTTTACAGGAAGGTCGATCTGAATTGTTGCTCTTAGCCTGAATTTACATTGCGCAAGTTTTCATTACTCTCAATCAACGGAAAGGCGATCATTAAAATTATTCTACCACAAAAAGTACATTATCCATTGAAAATTATATCCTTGTAACGGTAAATTCGTCCGTTCTCCAGTTCCATCCTCTAGCTCAAGTAATAAGCTACAAAATCGTGCTGCATCACTTTGCTGTAGGATGCACGGCTTAAAAGATATGAGCAAGGTAAGACCAACATTCATGCATTTTTTCAATGTAGAAAAATCGACATCTGTAGGGGTTTTAGCGGTTCGTTTGGAACTTTTGCCAGCTTATATCTCGAGAACGGTGCGTCCTACGAAAAAATTCCAGTATACTTTTTTGTAGCTTATGACTTGATCTAGACGATGGAATTGGAAAATTCATCAATGCACCGTTATTTGGGCAAATTTTTCAAAAAAACAGGGAAATTTGTTTCTCTGGCCTAAATTATATGAAATTTTACATCGGCTTTACAGGAAGGTCGATCTGAATTGTTGCTCTTAGCGTGAATTTACATTGCGCAAGTTTTCATTACTCTCAATCAACGGAAAGGCGATCATTAAAATTATTTTACCACAAAAAGTACCTTATCCATTGAAAATTATATCCTTGTAACGGTAAATTCGTCCTTTCTCCAGTTCCATCCTCTAGCTCAAGTCATAAGCTACAAAATCGTGCTGCATCACTTTGCTGTAGGATGCACGGCTTAAAAGATATGAGCAAGGTAAGACCAACATTCATGCATTTTTTCAATGTAGAAAAATCGACATCTGTAGGGGTTTTGGCGGTTCGTATGGAACTTTTGCCAGCTTATATCTCGAGAACGGTGCGTCCTACGAAAAAATTCCAGTATACTTTTTTGTAGCTTATGACTTGATCTAGACGATGGAATTGGAAAATTCATCAATGCACCGTTATTTGGGCAAATTTTTCAAAAAAACAGGGAAATTTGTTTCTCTGGCGTAAATTATATGAAATTTTACATCGGCTTTACAGGAAGGTCGATCTGAATTGTTGCTCTTAGCGTGAATTTACATTGCGCAAGTTTTCATTACTCTCAATCAACGGAAAGGCGATCATTAAAATTATTTTACCACAAAAAGTACCTTATCCATTGAAAATTATATCCTTGTAACGGTAAATTCGTCCTTTCTCCAGTTCCATCCTCTAGCTCAAGTCATAAGCTACAAAATCGTGCTGCATCACTTTGCTGTAGGATGCACTGTTTAAAAGATATGAGCAAGGTAAGACCAACATTCATGCATTTTTTCAATGTAGAAAAATCGACATCTGTAGGGGTTTTGGCGGTTCGTATGGAACTTTTGCCAGCTTATATCTCGAGAACGGTGCGTCCTACGAAAAAATTCCAGTATACTTTTTTGTAGCTTAAGACTTGATCTAGACGATGGAATTGGAAAATTCATCAATGCACCTTTATCTGGGCAAATTTTTCAAAAAAACAGGGAAATTTGTTTCTCTGGCGTAAATTATATGAAATTTTACATCGGCTTTACAGGAAGGTCGATCTGAATTGTTGCTCTTAGCCTGAATTTACATTGCGCAAGTTTTCATTACTCTCAATCAACGGAAAGGCGATCATTAAAATTATTTCACCACAAAAAGTACCTTATCCATTGAATATAAGCTGTCAAAAATTCATTTTTCTCAAATTTCCAATTCACTTCAATTATTTATCATTTATCATTTCCACGCTCAGTAACACACACTCGAGGCGACATCTGTGTCCAAAAACTGAGAAAATCGTCTTTTGAAAAAATGTCACATTTTCCACCGAAAAATGCAGTAAATTGGTATCACTTCTGGGTGGCATTTTTTTGCTGAAAATAAACTTGTTTTCGTCGAAGTGGATTTGGTGACTCCAAAGTTTTGTGAGACAAATTTCTCGGTAATTAGGTCGAAGTTTTTAGTGTGGGATACATCGATGGAAAGGGAATTTCATATAGAAGCGTAATAAGGTCGGTTTTTGTAACGGGAATATCGTGGGTGACTGTTGAGGAGCGAAATACAGGACATCCTACTGTGATGCGATGACATCGAGGAACTGGGGCCGATTCAGAGGCTAGTTCATGATGAAATGTCTTGAAATGATGGTACAGATGTCTGTCAATGTTTGGAAAAGACAATTGTGAGGAGAGAGAGACATCAACAATCGTGGAAACATATTTGTTTGCATCATTTATTGCCACCCATTCCTGATTTCGGAGCTTGTCATTTTTTGTGAAACTACTTTCTCGATAAGGATGTTGATGTTTTTGTTGAGGGATATCTTAATTTACTGGTAATAAAGCGTAGAATGGGAGTAAGGTGAGATTTTGTAACAGGAATCCCTTGGTGGGCACGCTTGAGGCGATATTTGAGATGACCTTGTTTGAGAGGGATTGCTATAGGAGATGTATTAATTCGGAATTAGAAATAAGCCATAACAATCACATTGAATGCAAACAGTATACACATTATTCTTATTTGAATGGCGTTACAGTATAGTCCGATAATCGGTCTCAACCAACAAGCCTCTCAGCTGTCTGCGGACTGAGGAAATTCTTGGACTTGTGACACGCAGGCAGCCACTGTTTCCTTGTCCTAGAGACACGGAGTCAGAAACGCTTTGGGCAAGTTGTCTACAAGCTCTTGTCCTGCTGGTGTGTTGAATCCGTAGACGCCTGGTTAGACTCATGCCGCTGTACAGCCCTCACACGTTTTGATTGAATCATCTCCTACTTGCGACAGTTTACGCACCTTGGCCTTCATCATCTTCAGTCTCTTCCGTCTCAATAAAAATTCATACCCAATTGGCTTCGATTAATACCGCCAAAACAATACGAGTATGCCGACAGTTCTACGGACCTCCAGGAGACGTGCCGCTAGTGTTAACATGTGAGCTTTGTACAATAATGATTTTGAAGAACTCACAAGACAGCGCGGCGCCTTAACCAAATGTCTTGCTTACCGTCGATGGAGAAGCTAGACACTCTGTCATCAGCAGCAAATAGGTGGTAGGCCACAGTGTGAACAGCTGGTCTATTATAAAGTTCGAAAACCACTTTTACAAGGACAACAGCGCAAGATCGGGCACCGTTGGTGCTACAGCAGAGAATTCGTAATGCTTGTCGATCCGATATCCGAGAAGATCTCCCTTATTGCCAAGATCCATTGACTTAAACAAAGTTTGCAAGAACCTGCCCAATTGCTGATAAACGCATTCAGGAGTGTACACAAAACAACAGGCGTCAGCCTCCCATTTATCGGAGTCGAAGGGACATCTTTTCGGAGAAAAAACTCCCTTCACAGTCACAGTCAAAAGTTTCCTCTGAAACCCCCAAGGACGTCCAAATAATTACAATCTACAAAACAGCATCTCACCCATCACCCCCGTAATTGCCACCAGTTCCTGCTCAACTTTTCAAAAATTGAAAAAGAGTTTGTCTTCCACACAAACGATGTCCTTTTTTCTGTTAGCACAAGGTGTCAATAATGAGACATCAACTTTTTCTCGTTTAATTTTGTCCATTCACCTGCAAGCACATTGTTCCCTTTGACAAAATTTTAATTACTTCGTTCAGGTGTGCAATTAACTCAATTTTTTAACGGGTTCCCAAAATACGCCCTCACGTCGCTGTTCCTGTTTCTTTCTTTTCAATGATCCTTTTGCTTGTCCCCGTTGGGGAGTTAACCATCATTACATTTTTTTTTTTGTTGCTTTGCTGAGATACTCTCGCGGCGACAGATTTCAAGTTACTTGCAGGGATCAGATCTGACATGAGGGTATGTAGATGCGAATTCAGGGGCACTTTCATATTCCCAGGATGTGCGAAACGAAACTCAAGGACTTTATCCGATGGGAAAGGAGAGATTTTTTGATTTGCCTTCGCCTTTGTGCCGGCACACACATCCGTAGATGTGCGCTCATTTACTTTGCATTAAAAATGTATTTCGGGGGGCATGTGGGAATAATCTGTCCTTGGAGTTTTGTCCCGATGCGGGACGATTCTCAGATATCCACGAGAAGCAAGAGCAACGCGGAGGCGGATGTGAACCGTTCCTTGTTGATTCGAGGGGATCTTTGAATTAAATTTTAAAACATGGAAACATCCGCCTAAGTATACATTGCTCTTCAGAGTCCTATCAGCACAGCCACGCCCAATCGACTCTCTTCCCTTGCTTGCCATGAATCGGCTATTTTCCGATTGACTGACGCTTGTATGAAGCCCTGTCCCTCTGCATTAAGGGATGATTTGAGAATTTGCAAATTAATTAGTCTGCCACGGAATGCCCTGTCCTGGCAATCGTGCATACAGATGCATAGATACATACGCTCGATAATGGGAATATCAATTTTCGACATTCGCTCCATACCGCCAACCGTCGAAGCTTCATCTCCTAATGTAATTATTTGGCCGACGGAAAACCAAGTCCACAAATCAGATTTCCCTTTGCAGTGGCTTTGGCACGCTGCCCAGATTAGAAATTGCGGAAATATCCATTAAATTATCCTCCCTTCGTGCTGCGCGCACCGCCATTGAGCTGATGCAGTGGCCCATTAAAAAAACATTAATCTGAGGACAGATGAGGTGAAGGAGAATGGTGGGCAGGAGCAAAAGCAGCCGATCCATGAATGGCCACTTCTTAAATTCTTTTCTTTTTGACTCCCAGTGCTTGATGTCGGTTAATGCAGATGAGATGCAGACGAGGTCCTCGTTCGATTTCACGTTCAGTTAAGCTGAAAATTCAATAAGACACACAGACATGGAGTACTGCATTCGCCACAAAGTGAGTGGCAGGAGGAAGAGCAAGTCCATTCAATCCTTGTGCTGTGGGCCATAAAGATACCCTGTGTTCACTTCCGTTCTGATGTCTGATCGGTTCGGTAGTCGCCAGCAAGAGTTGCATAATTCCTGTCCCATCATTGCTCTTGTGGTTTCCTCTCTCCCTCTCTCTGAGAAATCAGGACGACATTTGGTTATCCTCAAATGCTTAACCGAGTGTCCATCCTCAGACATGTGCGTCCACAAATGGCCGGGCGAAGCGGAGAGGGACAAAAGGATCTGATGAGATTCATTTGTCATAATTTCGCAGTGGACTTGTTGCAGCGAGCAGAAACAATTCATGGCGCAACGATTTGGAGAAACAGTTCCGTTGGCAATTTGCCCGCTTCACAATGGTTCTGCAATCAATCACAGCCCTACAGGTTTCCAGCGGACGAAAAATAAGAGAAAACAAACAAAAAAATCGAAATTAATCACCCAAGTCACCTGTTTGGGTAATTCATATCTCACGGTGGAAACCCTTTGGCTGTCGACTGGCCCTCGGCGTAAACCGGGCGCAGTTGGTGCTAATTGCCTGCACAGTGGGGCGCATTGGGCGTGTTTTTTTTTGTATCACCCTAATTGAATTGGAGACCGGCTGCAGATTGACGTAGGGCGGTAAAAGCACGACTGGGGGCACCCTCCACGTTAATTTTTCTGTCAATTGACGAGGATGAGGGTGGATATTGGTTTTATTTGTCGGTCGGATCTTGTTGTTGCAGGTTCAAGCGTCCTTGAGGACAATCACAACAGTAATCTGAAGCAAACAGCTTAGGGCGACATGTTATGTCGTATTATCCCGAAGTTAATCTCGTTAATGTGATTTTGAACATGTGAATAAAATTGATTGTGTCCTAGATTTGAGTGCTGCGTGGCCTTCGTGGTGGTTGTGTGTGGATTGTGGATTTGGGGACAATGTAACAAAAGAAATTCGTTACATTTTGTTACATAGCTTGAACCGCGGGCGGAGGGTGGCTGACCTTACTTAGGGTAATGAGACAATGTAAGTCAATAATTGGGGGAGCGAGAAGTACACGTATGGCTGCGGGAGTGGTCGTTAGCAATGCCTAATTATAGACCGACTTCAGGTGGTGGAATTGGAAACTCAATACGGTGTAAGTGTGCTGTGTTTGTAAAGTCGTAAGTTGGCTAATGAATGCGTGGATAATCCAATTAATTTTGGAAATGCTTTGACGACACGGACGGACACTCGTCACACTTGTCTAGAGTTTCTAAATTAGGGAGAGAGCGATAAAGGTCGTCAGTGTATTAGACAAGCGGTTGAAAGTGAAGAAAAGACTCACACCATCGCCAAGCTGTCACAAGGGGCTAGTCAGGAACTTCGTCTACGTGTGCCTCTTGGTGAAGAACACCGAGATCAGATGTAGAAATTCTCTTGCCATCCGCTGTTTCCTTGGGCTGAATAGGAAACTGAGTAACAGAGCCCTCACTCGAAGGATGGAGCTGATTTTACAAATGTCATTCTTCATCTCAGGACTCCTCAGCGGCTTGAGGCAAGGACAATGTCAAAAGTGGATGACGATGTTCTTTTTTTCCTCTTCGGGAGAATGTCCCCCGTACGATCTATGGCCATGTTTGGGTTGAGGAAGTAGGCAGGAGACGATATGGGCTGTAAAGCCACATGAATCGTCTACGGACTCGTCAGCAAAAGGCGACTAGTCGTTCGTGGAAAACTTGCTTGGAGCGTCATTGCCTCCGAGCCTGTGGGAGAACGAAACATTCCTGCATTTAAGGTGGAGCAGATAAGCGCAATCAACTCTCTGTGTGCAGTTGGAAGGACCTATCTGGGGAGGTTTGTTGTTTCTGACCAAGCGTCACGCAAAAAGGAAGAAGATGTTTCCTCACTTCTCGTTCTGCTCATATAGAATATTTCTAACTCAGCATCAAGGCTGTTCCAATCGAAATCCCTCCAAAACAAAGTCGTCACAAATGTCGCTTCAAACGTGCCAACCAGAGAATCACTGTAACAAATATCATCATATTGCACTCCTATGCTTTATTCCCAATAAGTAAAGTTATCTCTCAACCAAAACTTCGTTCAAATTATCGAGAAAATCGTTCCACAAAACATGACATACCCCGAAGCCAGGAATGGGTCTCAGAAAATAAAGATATAATAACTTACGACGTTTGTTGATGTTCCTCTCTCCTCACAATTGTGTTTTCCAAACATTGACAGATATTTCCACCATCATTTCAAGGCATTTCATCACAATCTAGTCTCTGAACAGTCCCCAATCCATTGATCTCATCGCTTCAAAGTAGGATGTCCCGTATTTCGCTCCTCAACAGTCACCACGACATTCCCTTTACAAAAACCCACCTTATTACGCTTCTACATGAAATTCCCTTTCCATGGATGTATCCCACACTCTAAACTTCGTCCTAATTACCGAGAAATTCGTCTCACAAGACTTTGTTATCACCAAATCCACTTCGACGAAAATGCGTTTATTTTCAGCAAGAAAATGCGACTCAGAAGCGACACCAATTTACTGCATTTTTCGGTGGATTATGTGTCATTTTTTCAAAAGTCGATTTTTTCAGTTTTTGGACAAAACAGTCGCCTCGAGTGTGTGGGGCTGAGTGTGGAAATGATAATTGAAGTGAATTCAATCAAAAATTTCATTCGGAATCCTTAGAATTTGGAGAAAATCGATTTTTGCAGTTTTTGATGACGTCAGTGTTGACTTCGGTGAAGTGAGGTGAATTATTGCTGATCTGGCAATGAATGTGTTGAGTGAAATGGTTTTCATAGTTTTTCGAGAGGAAATTGAAGGAAATAGTTGATAAATGAGGGTTTGAGTTGTTTTGACATCGATTTGAGGTCGTTTTCTGCTGGGAATGGAGACGATTTGAATGCCTTTCATTGCTGTCCATCGTGGGGTGCTTCTCTGTCAAAGAATGGTGTTCCCATCTGTGTCACCACAACTGGGATTATATTGTAAATATTGAGTGATGCCAAATTAGTTAAAACAGTTGGGGTTTAGAAACCCATTAGGAATGTGGCGTCTGAACTGCTTTGAGGAATGTCGAGGTGTCTGTATTAAATTAAAAGGACAGTAGCCTTCAGTTTCTTATCTTGAGTGAGATTTCATTCTTCCATTTCACGGAACACGATTCAAAACTGACTCTCAATATCATCATGGAAACCAAGAGCGTGAAGACCGCCAGGAACTGCAAGAGCACCATGATCATCATGATTGTCTACATAGTCAAGATGGGTCAAGATCACCAGGAGCGTCAAGATGGTCAAGATCAACAGAAGAGTCAAGACGATCAAGATCACCAAGAGCGTCATGATGGTCACGATCACCAGGAGCTTCAAGATGGTCAAGATCACCAAGAGCATCAAGATGGTCAAGATCAGCAGGAGCGACATGTTGGTCAAGATCATCAAGAACCGCAAGATCGTTGGGATCGACAGGAGCGTCAAGATGGTCAAGATCAACAGTAGCGTCAAGGTGATCAATATCCCTAAGATCATCAAGATCAAAAGACCCCAAAATTCAAAAAAGCAACGAGTAATTTGCGTCTCCTCACAGAAGACTCTCTCTAAAGAACACTTTGAATTGTTACAAAATATTTCCGAATGCCAATTAATTACGCTTGGCTTGGGTTCAATAAATCCAACGACAACCGCATCCCCCTCCCCCCGTACAGCATCATGATTTATTTGTCCGCAAAACCCCCACACAGTCATCTGTTTAATTAAAAAAAAACCCCCACCCTGAAGAGAAATTTCAACAAAATCGTTAAGAGATAAATCGAACCATCCTCAGCCACAATTTCTTCCTGTCCACACCGCGCGGTACTGCCGGATGAAAATGAAAATGAAACAAAACAACAAAAACGCGACCGCACCTCCCCCGCGGCCGTGAATTTCCATTTCAGTGTAATCAGGCGCCCCGGGTGAATGGTATGAAATTTCTCTCGAATATCGGGTGATTTATTCGAAATCCTCGCAATGATTCCGCGGGGGATATCGGCGGAGCGTGATGGTTTTGAATTTGAATAAAAAAAAGGCATGCATTCAATGCCGAATCTCCGGTGTCTGCAGGCGAGCAGTGGGAAGGAGGCACTGTGTACCAACAAACCGGGTTGTCGGTGTTGTCTAAGATATTGGCTCGTGTTTGTGTCTCACCTCAGCTCCAAGGAACACGTCAGAGTTGGTTTATTATTTCAGATGTGAGACTAGTCGGTCGCTTCAATTTCTTTGTAGACATTTTTCCAATTTCCTTCGCCCACAGCCAACACCAGAAACAGCACCACCACCGATGGACGACTAAACCAACAAGAGCGGTTCGATTTTATTTACTTAACACGTCTGCGTGCGGGGAGGTGTGGATCAGTTCCATGGCCAAGTACATGCTACGTGCATCTGCAACTAATGTGCGGAGGAGGTATCGCTGGCTCGATTTATGTTGCTCCACACTCGTCGGAGCATTCTAGGGATTTCATTGCGTCAAGTGTCAGTTCATGAGAGGATGAAGAAAAGAAAAAAGGAGGGAAATCCAATTAATTGTCGGTGGATGGTGCGATGAAATTGCTTCGAGGACGCGTCAGTAATTCCAAGCATCACTGTTTTGAATTAAGGCAGTACTTAAATGCGCTTAATGAAGATGTCAGATGTGGGATTTTGATATGATTTTCGGTGGGATAATGCGCAATGAAATGATCAAATTATGTGATGTCGTGATTATGTGGTGTTAATAAAGAGATCTACGTGATATTTGACACTCTTGCTGTGTGTCCTCTAGCTGCCAGGACTTGAATGGCAGTGGCAACCATTTATCTACGAACTAACTCACTATGAGCTATGGAGCTAAGAGATTAGAGCTACGTGGAGGCTAAGTTCTAAATTCGATGATGTGGGAAAATCATTCGGAAGGGAGGGTGCTGTGTGGTGGTCTCATAAGTGAAGGGCAAATGTGAGCAAGACGATGGTATAATCCTGAAAAAGTTTGCATCATTTCCTTCATCCTACATCTTTTGATCTTCTTTACTTTTAAGCGGATGAATTAAATGAACTACTAGCTGTACCAAGCTGTGAATGTAGTGCGGAAGGCAAGAATCCGTCCACTATACTTGGTTGACCACGCCGAAGGCATGGACACCAATGCTCCAGCGAAGAAGGTCTTCGAATCCGAGCTTCCAGGTTCGAGAAGGAGAGAAAGACCGAACCGTCTGTTTAAAGACCAAGTTATCGCAGACAAGGTAGCTTGGTCTCAGCAAGGCACCTTGGTCTTGGCAAGGCAGTTTGGTCTCAGCAAGGCAGCTAGATCTTAGCCAGGCAGCTTGCTCTTAGCAAGGCAGCAATGGAAGTCAATCGATGGAACTCAGCTATAGCTCTGGCTCAGACCCTTCAAGGGTCATTGGTCCGATAAGTAAGCGAGAAAATGGTTTAAAGGAAACAAATGCCAATTTGGACACTTTGGACAATAGAACAGTATTGTAAGGTTAACAAACAAAAAAGCCGGTTCACCAATCTCCCAATTGCCAGCAGGTCTGACTGAAAAGTATGACATTTTTAACAGGGTTTCATCTTACATGTGATGGACTTTTACCTCCGTGTTGTTGCCTAGAAGCTTCCTCCTGGTTATTTTTAGAGCGGGACAAGTTTAGAGGTTGTGGATGAAAGTCTCCTCTTCCTACTCGATTTAACATTGGGTAAGATACCATCTAATGGACACGTCACGCTCAAATTTATGATGAAGCTAGAGGCTCACGGATCACATTGGACACAGTGTAAGTAAGCGGACAGCCTCCCGACTTTTGCCTAGTTAGTCGTTGTGACAGGGAGATCTTAGGTCCTAGAAATTCAGGACCTATTTTTGCAGCTTAGGAACCAGTTCGTCTTGTATCTAATACGTCTTACATTTTGTCCTCTTAGGAACCACTGGATGGGGCAGTTGGTAGAGTCCCTGCCTCAGGTTAGCGAGGTCCCCGGCTCGAATCCCAGTTAAGCCAATTTTTGCTTTTGTCTGGTTTTCAAATCTGGTCCAGTCACCATTTGTCGATGGGATCAAATTAACGGCACTATCACGGGAGTGGTCAATCGCTGGTAGTAGTCTGACTATGGGTGGCATGGTCTAAGTGTGCTGGTGAATGCACTAGCAGCCCACCTACCTGACCTAATCTAGTCCTCTTAGACCTATGTAGTCCAATCCGACCTGGTCATGGGGCCAGGTGACTTCCAGAACAGCGGTGTTGCTGACTGTGTCAGTTTCATCCACGTCTCTGGGATAGATAAGCTTAAGGTATTCCTTGATGGCAGCTGTGTCAGTTTGGAGTCTTCCCGAGTGTCCTCCGCTGTTCGATTGGTTCCATGGGTGGTACTCTTTGAGTCTAACTGCCTCAAGGAATGTAAATTCGAAAAAGAGGAAAAATTGTGTCCAGAGGGCTTTCGTATACTCGTATTTTTATACACTTTTTGACATTTTCTTCGATTTTTAGAGCCGGTGATGATGACTTTGTAAATCTGACAATTGGACAGGTCTCCATTTGGGTGAACGAAATTTCTAACATGGACTTAGCTTCTAGCTTCTCAAGCGTGATTTTATTTTATCGGAAGGACCTGTTCTATACCGACTCCGAATTTCGATGTTGCCAAGACAATGTATAATCCTTGAGGACTGTCGTTGACTCGAAAGCTAATGCGATACCCAAGGTTCAAGAATCCAAGACGGACTGGAATTCAGAATAGATGAAGGCTGAAGAACAGAGTGTTCCAGGACCAAAAGGTCAAGAAAATGTAGATTTACAAAAAATTGGAGTTAAGTTCTCCATTTCTTAGTTCAGTCGAACTTATAAGAGCTAGCTTATGCTTTCTTGTGAATACTACATGTTTTGCCTCGGATGGTTTGACATCTAGCATGGGCCGTTTATTTCCATTAGATGGTCTGTCTATTCAAATTTGCCTGTTATGGCAAGAGCTATGTCGTCTGCGAAAGCAGCTGGTGTACATCCGATGCAGCAAGCAGCAGAGGAGAGAAGACACCTTCCACTGTGATGCCTCTGAATCCTTTTTTTGAAACATTTTGGCTTCTTAGGTCTTTTTTGAGTGGATTCTATTGGAGCATCTATTCTCAAGTGTATAAAGTTCTTCATTGCTTCGACGATGACTATATTGAACTTAACCATTTTTCCTCAAGTGATTTTCCCTAAATACTGAAACTCGCTTTTCGTCCATGGGATATCCCTTGCCATATGTGTGCTGGGTTGAGAATAGGTATCTAAAACTAGAACATCACTTAATATGCAACTCTTCATGTTCAGCAGCTCTTCTTCTTCATGTGAAATACGAATGGGCGTTGGCTCTGAGTTGTCTGCTTTCCCACATTTTGTGGTATCAGAAATCCTAAGGTGTCATTCAACTTATGGGAGGATTTCTTAGTTTCAGTTTGATGAGATTGAAATCAGCCAATGTTACAAGTTCTGTTGCTAAGGAGCTTAAATGTGTGTACGTCCCAAACCAACTTATACCTTCGAACAGGTCCTCATAGTGAGACGTTGTGTTTGGAGGAATGTGCATCTGGCAAGATTTCGATGGCCTCCTCACGGAATGTTGGCCAAGGGTCGGAGTGAGAGCTTGCGATAGTTGAATCCAAAGTCGACTGCAGTCCATGGTTTTTTCCTATGCTACAGTCCCTTAACATTGTCTTAAATTACCCATTGACATTTCCTTTGAGGATGCAAGCCTTATTGCGACCATCGATAAACTTCTGAATGTTTTTTTGAATTTGACGTCCTTCTCACAACGAAATCCCCTCTTTGGCAAACATCAAAACTCGGTCGAGTTCCTCCTCTATTTCAAAGCCACAGAAGAGAACGTAGGAGCCTTTAAACAATTAAATTGCCAACCAGAAAATATACACAAGCCGACAGTTCAGCAGACCTCCCTAAACACAAAAATTGTAAGACTTCCTCAGAGAGAAAATGGGGTGTAATTAATTTCAAAAAATAACATCGTTCTTGGATCTCTTCTCGCATCCTTCTGGATGAATTCAACAAGAAACAAGGCCGTGGCAGCTAGCGAGTTGGAGAAGGAAAGAAACAAAATTTAAACAAAAGTTCCTTTTTGTTTTGTCTTAATTAAAAGAGGAGCACCGTGCCTCCCTGCACTGCTATCATTTAAGGACGAGACTAATTCAGCCACATTGTGTACCCGCCCTTCCGCAACCTCAGCAAGCACAAGGCAAATGATACGGAACAGAGGAGAGTGTACAATTCATTGTAGAAGTGTTTGAGGGTGTTCCACATACACGCAAGGATGGTCCTTGAGATAAAAACGTTTACTTAATCCTGCCCCGGTTGGCACGGTTGCCTCTGCAGATAGTTACGTGAGGCCTTGAATCTCGCATTGCATTCGTTCATTGAGTTTCCTTCAAGTAATCATCGAGTGGATGACGACGCGGAGGGAGGCATTCATTTGAAACAATGAACCGTGCGAGAGTGTGCGCGCAATATTATTTCCTCGGTAATATCCTGTCCGACAATATGACAATCATGTCATTAGAAATTTTCCACCCATCAGCTCTCGCGCGGGCTTTAGGTGTTCACTGAAGCGGTGGACGTACACCGATGACACATCACTTGTCACTTCTGCTGAGTCCTCACATCGTGGAGTGACTGTGTGAGTCGAATTGACGGGGAAACCTTGGACATTGATTGGAAGGAGGATTATGATGCACAGTGACTTGAATTTCGCGATGCATACAAAGTTGAATGATTGAATGTTGCTTCTTCAACTGTCAAGAGCAAATTAGTATGCAAAAAACTTTGCCAGCAACTTTTGCATGTATTTCTTTCGAAGTTTGTTTTTCAAGTTTTCTGTGAAACGCCCTCGGGTGGAATTTCATCTCTCCGTGGGGGATGACACACAGCTGTCTCAGAACTGCAATCTTCTGGAGAGAGAGGAAACGATAATGTCAGTCTTTGCATTTCCTTTGCATAATTCTGCCACTTGGAGCAGTTGAAGGGGTTTGTTTAAGGCGGAGATGGCATATGCCTGAAGGGGGAATGTATTTGGATGAATGTTTGTCTGACGGTCTCGATGCGATGCATATTTCAAGCGCAACGTGGATCCATCACATGGGACAGGTCTCTTAGGCAGCCAGTGGCGTTTAGAAACGTATGAGGTCCTGTGATGCAAATTTCATCCATTCATTTCTCCTGAGACACCAGGCCACCAGAAATTTCAACATGGGGTCTGCTCGAAATTTACCATGCTTTGATTGGTTATATCTCGAGAACGGTTCGTCCTGCGACAAAATGTCCAAGCGCAACTTTGTAGATTACGAGTTGAATTAAATGATGGATCAGAAAATATGGACCGATTTACCGTTATTTCGATAATATTATCAAAGAATAGGGGAAATTTGTGCGAAAACTGTTTTTTTGTGACATGAATCATGGCAAATCGATGCAGAATTGTTCCTTCAAGCCTGAACACTCAGCCTCTAAATTTGCATAATTCTCAGTCATCTCTTAGTGGGGAAATACGTGTGTTTTCCCTCAAAAAATCCAATCTTTTTGAAAATAACTGTAGTTTGGTCCTTTTTTGAACCCCATCCTCTAGTTCACGTCATAGGCTACAGGACCGCCCTTGGTCATTTTGTCCTACGATGCACAGTTACCGATGTATAAGTAGTCAAAGGTTACACACATACGCTCAGACCACCTACTAAAATTTCTGGTGGCCTGGTATTTCAGTTCTGGGTGGGACTTTTTCTTGCGCAGAGAATTTCTCGAAAATGACTCGTAGGAAATGAATGAAATTTTGCATGCCACAGATGTTTGACTTCAAAGGGTGTCTGTGGCATGTTCACCTCAACTCACACTTACTGGATGCCTTATTTCGAGTCGTGCGGTGTTAATCAGGGACGATACTCTTATAGGCTCTGGAAATTTCGTCACATGCAAGGATAAGTCGTCAATTTGAAGACAAGAATGTGTCAAGGTCCACAAGTCTGTTGAATGAATCGAGTGCATGTACTCAATTTACTATGTACCCAGCCCCTTACTCAAACTGATGCTGCATTAAACTCTAGACGGCCCAGGGCACGTTACACGTTGCAATCAAGCAGGACCAAGTTGCCTTCTCTAGGTTAGGTAAGGCGGATGACTGACAACTTAGGCCAACATATGCTCATTGACAGACGAATCTGATGGATCCTACTCTCAGGCTCGACGATGTAGCCAAGGCTGTCCAATCACCGAATCGTTGTCCCTTTGGAATAACATCCACATCCCTTCAGTTTGTCTACAAGGCAAAGAAAAGCGTCTTTAATTTCCAGTTGCAAGGAAACATCCCTCCAGTTAGGCCAGAAGAGTCTCAAGCCTGGCAGCAGTTGGCTCCTTCAGTGGGGTCTTGATGGAGTTACACCACAACCGAGTTACATCGTCCTAAGGGGCAGTAAGAGGTTTCAAATCGGGAACCAAAATGGAGGAACTGATTTCTGGATCCTACCGAGGGGAAAGGACGAAATCCAATTATTCACTCGTCACGGGCGGGGAATTATCCCCAACTCACTTCATTCGATTTCGGCCTTGTCATTAACTTCACAGACATCCCCTAATTCCATGGGAACCCGAAACAATTTCCTTCGTCATTGCTCCTAATCGAGTGGTGGGTCTTAAATATCCTGCTCCTCATCAGAAACCTAATGAAAATCATTTGCAGGCACAGACTCTCTTCAGAATGAGTTCCCAACATCGCGGCACAATGGAAAATTAATCCTTAAGCTGTTCACAAAATCAATTCATTTGTCTGGATCCTTCCTACATCCATTCATTTGATGCAGTTCTAAAAAAAAAATAAAAAATTAAAACAATATCCTGACGACTACATTACATGCGCTCCGCTAAGAATGAGCTCAAATCAACTCCTTCATGGGGGTTTGGTGGAGAGTCCTCCCCACACATCACATAATCTATCATTTTCCAGACTGTGATGCCAGGCAATTGTGATGAGAAAAAAATATAAATGCCACGACAATGATCATGGAGTATGAGTGATGAAGAAGGAACGCCAGGGAACCGAACAACAACCATAACGAAAGAAAACAAAAAAAAAGCAACAGAAAACACAAAATTAGACTCAGAAACAAAAAAAATTATGTTTTATGCCAGAGATAAAGAATTGAAAGGAAAGAATGAAAAAATGTTGCACTCACCTTGAATACCTGACGGCAGAGGAAGTTCTCCTTGACAGGAAGCAGTCTACAGATAGAGATTGATTTTTTTTTTGTTCATGCACAGAGGAAGATGATTATTTTTATCCGCCGAATAATGCAAGTTTCAGATGACGTGTAGTTTTTTTTTTGTGTTTTTTTAATGATGAGGGTCAGTCATAGAATAGAGACAAAGAGAGAAACAGAGAAAGAGAGAGAGTGATGAGAATATGATATGAATTTGATTGTTTCTAATTCAATTTTATAAATCTACTTAAAAAAATTAGAAATAAGGGAGAAAGGCATTTGAGCTTGGTTCAGGGGAGAGTTCGTGGCGCGATTGTTGCTGTAAACTGATCGGACGGGGATTAGTTGAATCAAATCGATTGGTTCATTGAAGGATCCATCGGAGTTTACATCGATTCGCCTACCGACAGATTCCTAGTTCCGTCTTGTTGTTGAATTTAAGGTTATCCATTAAGTGGTTTCAAAAGAAAATTGAAATAAAATAATTTTCTCTTCATAATAGCCGTCCTCATCTTGCCATTGTGAGTAGAGTATTACATCACGGGGAGTTCTTGCATGACTCGATTGTGACAAGGTAGACTAAATTTAAGTAGGAATGGCTGAATCAAAATGATATGAAATGGAGGCAATCACACGAAGGCCAATAGAGGACTGACTAGTCCTCAACTTGGAACCAGTTGGTGCTTATGACAAAGCGGCCTAGCCACCAAATGCTGACGCCATTTAGTTCGCTGAGATGTTGAAATAGTAGGGTCCTAGATGTGAGTACCTACGACTTGCCAGAGCCATTCTCTGAGGAGAGGAGGTGGTTTGGGATTTCTACCTCCTCTTCATTGAGGCAGCTTCTGTAGAAATCATTGCATGTGACACCCATCCTGCGGACGTGCCAATTACGAAGTGTTCTATTATGACGCCTGTTTTAGTATGACGCCTGTTCTACTATGCCGCCGATGAGTTACCTGACTGAAGGTCTGCTTAGTCTGAAAAAACAGAGTGATCGTGATTTAATGCTAGCCTTATTTCCCTTGTTTTAAGGCATGTGGTGCCTTCTAGCTACTTGTGGTTGGTTCTTCTTGAGGAGATCAGCGGCTGTATCTAGCGATCTGTATAAAAGGTGGACCTCTTGCTGGTGTTGAGAAGATGACAATGTAATTCTCAATAACTTCTCGGCACATACTGGACACAAGTCGGCCATCATTTGATGACCTTTCGTTTACAAAGCCTCAAAAGATTGCGAATTGTGTTCATAAAAACGATCTTTTGCAAAGTCTCAAAAAAAAAATGGCAGTAATGACAGCACATGGTATTATTGACGGCCCGATCACATTTCCAAAACGTGAAGTAGCATAGGGTAGGTAGAGGTAGCTAACTGCCGCGCAGAAGGACAGCAGACACACTTAAACCAAGCATAAGCCCATTGTGTTGCCACGCGGATCTTAGGCTACCTACTCCGCAAACCAACTTGTGCTTTTGATAAAGCGAAGTAGAGGGCTGATTAACAAAAAAATGGGCGCCCAGAAGTCTGAATCTACGGAATGAGAGAGCACTGCAGCTACATAGCAATTTTTCAATGCTACAAGTAACTTGTCCAGGAAATGTGACTGTTGATATTAATCACATGTCTTCCACATCTCCACCTCCGATTTGAAGCCAAACAAATTTGGTTATCATTTGCCTATGTCGATAAGAATTGATGGTGACGGTGACGGGTGCTCCTTCCTCAAAGAATTATGGACCAGTGCTACCCACGCCCTAATTGCACATCAAACAGTGACTGCTTGTGAATGCCATGACATATCGACAGTTTCCTGTGAATGTCAACTTTCCCATAAGCAATGACATATCCAACGAGTGGAACATGAGTTTCAGCACCACGAAAAATACTTCTTCTTCTTCTTCATCTTTGGCTGGTGCTACAGGTCGGGGTGGACCAAAAGCTGATGTTCACGCACCCAATCGACATATGATACAAGCATTCCGTGGTCAGCTGTCTTCAATTCACGAACGTACTGAACTCTGTGAAACTCCTTTCTGTTGTTATGTCCGTGTCTATAGATCTGCAGCTGTGACCAGTTTGACATGTAACTTGTGTGCCTTTGCTAGCAGTTTCAAATGAGCGTGGCACATGTCATTGTCATTGCTGACCCCAAACTGCGCGAACTGTGTATGTATATGTTACCCTCTCTTTCGTGGTTAGGTTTCTTTCGAGTCTCCAGTTGTGTCCTTTGTCGGATGACAGTTTGGTCAAGCGCATATGTTTCGAAAATAAAAGCCAAGTCCAGACTCAGTCTCTTGCTTGGATATGATCTAATTGGCCATAAGCGCTGACTTAATTTGGGCGTCTAAGAGCTGCAGACTTTCTTCGGACTATACGCTTCCAATTACTCTGCACCTCATCTTCAAACCGGCAATAAATACACCAACGTCTGTCTAAGATGAATCTTAAATTCGCCCGCTTCCCTATTCTGATCATCTTGGGAGGACTTCTTCTAAACAGAGTCTTTAATTTTCGTTGTTGATCCATCTCATTAAGGTTTCTTCCACCGTTCAATGCAATCTCCGATCAGGTCGATGCCATTGCCACCTTATTTCCCTTTCTCAAATATCTCAAATCAAACAACTTCCTTCTAAGCCAAATCAATGCATCACCTTCTCTCAAATGCACGCAATGCCCTTCTCACATTCCTTGCCATTCTCTCCCCTCGCGACATGCAAAAAAGGGAAAATGTACCACAAAATATCCCGAGTGCTCCCATTAGTGTCAAACGCGAGTGAAACAAATTAACTTCTTCCGGCCATCGCAAGTATTTGAAAATCGTTAAAAC
This sequence comes from Eristalis intricaria, assembly GCA_964034865.1. Taxonomy (NCBI): domain Eukaryota; kingdom Metazoa; phylum Arthropoda; class Insecta; order Diptera; family Syrphidae; genus Eristalis; species Eristalis intricaria. The sequence continues at coordinate 3,070,548 of OZ035874.1, read as the reverse complement.
CTGTGAAATAGTCGCTATATCGCCTCAAAAACATGTTCAAAGTGAAGTTCAAGTGTTAAATTCATACGATTGCGTAAAATTCCATGAAAATTCGGTCGATTTTAGTGCTTTTTCGTCGAAATAAAATCTCATACTCCAAGACGGGTTGCTCTCGTGCTCTCACCGCATGGCAAATTTTCAAATCAAGAAAGATCGTGTAAGAAATCGAAATTTCATCCAAGAAATATTCGCAAACTGGTGTTTGAGTGTGTAATTCAACGGATTGCATTGGATTCGATCGAAATTCAACCGATTAATGTGTTATTTTTGTGAAATTAAGTTTGCCCATGCACGCTGTCGGCCATCGGAAAGATTCGCACAAGAGGAAATTCCGTCGAGTGGCATGAGCGAGAGAGAGCATGAGGGGAAATTGTGCGCGAGTGACTTTGTGGAGTTCGTTTGTTTTTTTGCAAAGCTTCGGAAGTGACGTCGTCGTGTGGTTAGAATGGGCGAAGCGAATGGATTCGTTTTCGGTGGCGTGTACGTGTAGCTTGGTATGAAATTCACGTTTGTACATGTTTAGTGCGTTTTTCTTATTCCATACCCCTTTTGCTGCGTTTACGTTCGTCATGAAGGCAATTATTTTTTTAACTTCTTTAGTTTCGGGAATGACGGTTCTGAATCAGGGTTTGTCTGTTCCCACGATTGTTCTTGAATAGCGGCCGCGTACTTTTTCATCGCTTTCTCGACTTGCGCGACCTATTTAAAATGTCTTCTGCGTCTATTTCCTATCTCTGCCAATCGCAAATGCGTCTTTGTCCGAAGAGTCAGCTCTTGAAACCTTCTTCCGTCGTCACGATGGTCTAACTACTAGTCGGTGTGACGGTTCGGTTGCGGATTTATGCTTTTCTATTAATTCTCTGACGAGGGTTTTGACTTGCTAAGGCCTGAAGGTCACTATTAATTCCCTGACGTGGGTTTTCCATTGCTTAGGCCTGAAAGTCTCAATCTGATTAGAATGTCTCTCGCGTCTGTCTTGAAATAATTGTCAATAGGTAGTGCTTCAAAGTACTGGAGTGTCTGTGTGAAGCTCTATTTGAGCTTTTTCCGGAGTACCGGCTCGGGTAGCGGGCTGTGTGGCTGTTTTTTGTCCTGAATGCCCCTAGCGTCCATTGATAAATCTAAAAAGAGAGATGAACCGCATTCGGCTCTAAAGTCTTCCAATGCGTGCTTTCTCGTGAAGGCCGATTCTTTACTGTGGTTCTTATTATCTCGTCTTGAACGTCCACGGCGTCTAATTTTCCAATGTCTGTACCCGTTGAGATTGCATAAATTTGTCGCGAGCTTGTGTGAATGCGAATGCCCACCGCCTAGCCATCGTTTTCTTCAATGCCTCTATTCATCTTCAATGTTCATATAAGTGAGTACCATTTTAATTACCATTTCAAATTGTCTTTGGAAAGTAGTTGACTTTACTCAAGTGTCTGTGTCGCAGGCAAGTAAATGTAAGAGGGTTCAATTGCGTCACATTCGGTAACATCTGTTAAGGACTGTACAAGCTCCTTTTGCAGATTGCAACCTATCTCTTAAACTAGTTTTCTACTTCTTCTTTGTGACTACAGGGTCGGTTGGTGAGCTGGGACAGTTCTGGAGCTTATTTTGTGCATGTGCATGTGCATGGTTGAATTGTGTAAGGCCGTAGGGCAATATTATATTATGGTTTTCCGCCTGTTAAGGTGGTCCACAGAGCAAGTCTTTATGGGATGATTAACTAATCTTGGTAAGGTTGGGTTAGGTATATGGGTAGACGTGGGGTAAGCCACGTCTTATTTAGTCCAGTTGAACTCATTGTAATGCCCATTGCTGAATTCGAACTCGTCACGTTGGTGTTGATGTGTTGCTCAGCCATTCTCATATCCTTATTAGATATTTTAGATGGATTTTCGTAAGAAACTGCAAGAAATGTTTTCTCTGTCTTCTATGTCACAACTGAGGCAAGGACAGAGGCAGTGAGGAGTGTCCTCTTTTTCTTCTAAGTCGCAGCCGCAGCCAATTCATATAAAGTCGTTGACCGGTCCCTTTTTCAATTCATGGTACTTTAGGTGATTATGGCTCCAACTACCATCGCTAGCAAACTTTTTTTTGGTTTTTGTACTGTTCAGGTTGTGTCAGAGCATTCGAGTGGTTTTACAGGTGCTTAGAGAGCTCCACCTTTCCAATATTTTCCTTGACATCTGATATAGGCTTGCCAGGATAGCTCTGTTTCAGTACCTTTCTTCTCAAGTTCATCCGCTGCCTCGTTGTCGTATACCTGTGACCTGGGAACCAGCAGCGAGTAATCGAACGCTGCGTTCTGAGAACCTTGGACTATTCGCGGCAGCCTGTGATCAACTTGTCTTTGATTAATTTTACAAAATTGCTTTAATGACTGCTTCATTCAACAGCTTTATTGACTGCCAGGACCTCCACTCAAGAAACTCTGCCAAAATGAAGGAATCTGATTCGGATGGAGTACTGCACAACCTTGGTAAGGTGTGAGGGATGATCTTATAAGTGCTTCCTTGAACTGACTGAAATGGAAACTGTACGATTCATTAAGATCATTGACGTTTGAAAACGATCAAAAATTCTCTTCGTTTCGACGGTTTTATTCACAAAATAAACAGCTTGTGATGCACTAGACCCTTTATCCACGACAGGCCCGCGTTCCCTTGTTCTATCACTCTGTCATACGCCCGCTGCTACTGTCATCGGATGGTTCAAGTGTCGCTTGTTCAAGACGGAGAATTGTGCAGCAATATCGTACGATACAACTGAGAACAAAGGAAGTTCTGGCTTGTTGCATTGTTGGTGCTTTGGTTCGGCGCCGCTTATGTTGTGTAGACATCTTGACTATTATTTTGTTTTTTCCAAGTTTGCATTTGAAATGTGTGCAAGATGGTAAAAGAATTGCCTTTGCTACATGTCCTTGAACCAAGGGAAAACTGATAATGTGGGATATTAGCTTTAGTCATTCGCTTCTAGGTTTAAGGTTGACAATTAACTTCTCCCTGATTTTACGCCTTACTCTTAGCAGTTGTAACTAAATCTCATTAGAAAAATCATTGGACACACCTCTTGCTCTGAGTTTACATCCTCTGAGCAAGAGGTTGGGCGGCTGGGCATTAGTAGCTTAAGCATCTTGAATTCTTAGCCACTTTCTCTGAACTACATCTTCCCTAACAGTTCCAAACTCCTCGACGTCTTCAGACACAATCCCTTATCTACCTGTCTGACTGACTCTTCGTCTTATTTCTCCTGTTGGCCTGACTCTTCCTCTTATTTCTAAGACTTGAAGTCCAAACCTCTTGATTTCCTTAGCCACTTTGTAGAAACTTCCTTGAATTCAAAGAATATGAAACCCAAAATCTACTCTCCTCTGGTTCTTTAAATACACTCTCCAATACACATCTTTCCCTGAATCTACCCCTCAACCAGCCGAAACCTAATCTCCTTGATGTCTCTGGACACACTCTCTAATCTACCATTTCCCGTGGGTGTACTTAAGCACGAAAATCGTGGAGTTCTTTATGAAACCCAAACTCCCCTCGAACCCATCACTTCCCACTTGAGCACCCAAACCCCCCGAGTTTCATTATACACGCTCTCTACTCAGCTTGCATTATGCAATTATAGCATACCCCGACAGGCACCTTCATTCAACCGAAACCACCCGTCCACTGAACCAAACTCAAAATGCCGGCAAAAATCAAGAAAAACTCATAACTTACTTCGCCATTTCAGAGAGCTGAAGTCGTCCGTCTTTGTTTGCGTCAAACACTTGGAGCTGAAAAGAAAGTAAATTCCCAATTAGTTCGTATGCACTTTAACACAAGTTTTTAATTAAATTCTTTTTTTTTCGAAAAATCTCTCCACACTCTAATCCTGACTGAAGGGTATTTTTAACGAGTGAATGGAATACATTCCGAGCCGAACTTAGTTTTTGCATCCGCTCATGTTTTCCAGACTCGGTGTGTGTGTGTGTGTGATGAAATGGATTTGATTATGTTAAAATTCTCCAACTTCATCGTTGGATATGATGTTTAAATGGAGGAGTTTAAGGTTCCATGGGAGGGGGACGTGTGGACACACCACATGCATTAGTCCCGCACAGAGGATCGGCAGCGGACTTAGTTTGCTGTTAAGGAGTAAATTGAATTAACGACCGGAATTTGCTGGGAAAGGTTAAGTGTGAAGCATGATGTAGAGGAAGGTGAAGCAATTGGAGTTATTTGCCCGTTTAGTCGTTTCCTCCTTTTTTCCTGTACAGGTTGTGGTGTTTAAGGAAACTATTGGCTGGTATAGGGTGACCAGGTAAGAGGGATAGGAAAAGATATTTAAACAGAGCAACAATGGTGGGAGGTGTAAAATTCATTTTAACTTTATTTTGAAGCGACGTTCATGCCATTATGGCTGGAATTTTGCTTGACCGCTGAGTTATTCAAATTTTTGTCTTAAGTGCGTGAAGACGGTAAAGAAGTCGAGTCACCGACAAAACATCTCACACCAAGTTAATATATTTAAACTGATAGGACTAGGTATTCCGCCTCAATTCGGCAAATGGATCAAGTCCTTTTTGGAAAGCAGAGAATACGATTATCTGTTTCCAACCAAAGCCACATCGGCCAGCTCAGTCCATTAATTTTCGTAATTAATACCAACGATGGATACCATGTTGACCATTTTAGTATGGAATCTCGTCTCTCAGTCTTTGTCGATGCTTCCGACTCTCTCTCAGGCGACTCTGTCTTGAAAAGAGTCAACCAGTCAACCGTTTTTCTTCAACTTCGTCTGTAAATGCCAATCCATTACATACTCCATCAAAGTTGCACCGCATATGGCATATTTATTATTTTGTCATCCCTTCAGCCCCATCTTTACTCGACTTGTGCTTAATCTGTGACCGTGAGCTCAACTTTCGTTCCCATACAGACAATGTCATAAACAGAACAAATTCCTTGATTGGCTCTGTCAAACGCTGGTCGGTGGCCTTCGACGGACTTACTCTCAAGCATGCCTGCCAAGAAGGGTCACCTCTCTTCGTGTCCACATCCTTCGCATTGAAATTGTCTAGAGTAGGTTTCTACGTTTCGCACCTCACCTTTCCTCCTTAATCTTAGCGGCTTAAACTTATTCACCTTGAGTCCCTCGAAAACTCCTTTAGAGACCCTAATACAAATTGCCACGCGCTTGCTTTAACGCCAATCTAAGATCGTCAGCCCTCCTACTTATATCACAGTTCTAACTCACAGCTGTCAAGGAGTTTATGCTTGGCTAAGACCATGGAATACCCTTTCGACCTCTTTATCAGCGAAACCTTTCTTCGCAACCACCTTCACTTCTGGTCTTTCCTCTCCTTGTCCTGCCTATCTCTCTCTCTCCAGCTCTCCCTAGTTTGGTGGGTAATTGGGTATCCTGCCGGCCTTGTGGACATGACACACTTAGACCACGTGTTGGGTCCTTTGTGTCCATGCCACGGGTTTCAGTCCTAAGACCAGCCAAATTCATGTGTGAATCTTAGGAAGTTAATCAATTCAACACCACTCAAGTCCTCCAACTCTGTGAGGAAGTTCTTTTTTAGGAAATGCTTCTTTTTCCTTGCTACAGCTGGGTATTCGCAGAGCCGATGTTTGATAGATTCTCATCTCTGCAAAGTTGTTGTTCGATATCTTTAGTCCCGTTGAATGTATTCCTGAGGCATAGTGCCCGTCTTTGTGACTAAAGACGATTAATGCTGCTGGTCTCTTCTTGCTCAGCGTCAGCTATAGAGCCATTGTTGTAGGTCCATTATACAGGCCAAGACAGAGAGTGCATTTTGTAAGCTTTTCTTTCTCTAGCTCTTTCCAGCATTTAGGTTGATCATCCGTTTTTAATTTTCTTTGCTTAAGTTCGTTGCTTGTATTAACGTTAATAAGTCCCCATCATTAAGGGGGTTGCCTCGCCTAAGCTGATGGTGCTTGAAGGCATCGGTTCAGTTAATTAATGGCTCGATCCAATATGTGCGGCGATACACCGGCGGTAGCGGATTGAATGTTGACCAAAGTGGTTGGCTTGCTTTGGACTTGACTGGATTGCCCAATCGCATGATCTTAAGGGTCAATTGAAGAACTCTTGATGGGATGGCCTATGCTCTCCTTTACAATTTCCAGCATTGCCTCGTCCTTTCTATGGCATGTAGCGCCGACTTCCCAAACGATGCTTGATAAAATAGAAAACATTTCTGAATATTTGGACAGCTGGATGTCATTTTTGGCTCTCTGGTCACTCTTTGGTTTACCGATTAAGTTGCTTCTCTAAGTCTGAGTGGACATGTGGCTTCGTTCAGATGCCTGCTGTTGGACGCTATGGACACTGGCGCCTTCCACCAACTCCCCCCTCCCTTAGATATTCTATGTCCCACTCAATCCACACAACATCCATCCTCGCAGTCAAACAATTAGTTCCCCACAAACACTAAAAACCACACATCACCAGGATTACAATGCTACAATCACGTCCGTCGTTTCAAATTCACATTAACCTGTCCGGCTTATGTGAGGTTAAGTCCATACAAGCACTGAAACACTGTAGTCAACTCCATAATCCGCTCGTGAATGCAGCGCTTAACGCAATGCGACAGTTTAATAGAATGGCAAGGACGTGCGCCGCAATAATTAAATTTCATTTATTTTTGAACTCAATTTCCACTCGGTCCGTGTTTCGGTGGTTTTAGGGTTATGTACGACTGCTGAATATTTAATTCGATGAAAATACCAAATCTCTCATGTGGTTGTCGGGAAATGGAACTTTAAACACACTTTTCGGCGGCCACTGTCCTTGTCCTACTTCTAAACCCACAATCTCCGGAGCGATCGGGCGTGTGTGTTTCACAAGCAATAACTTATGCCAAAGCTCACGTTCAAACATAAGGCGAGAGTTGATTAAATTGCCCTAACCTCATTGAGGTCTCCAAGGATGGTCGTCCTTTTGAAGCAGCCTTACACACAATTTCATTTCATTAAGTATGGACACTTACGCAGAAAAATTATGAAGTGCCACGCCATGTTTGTGCACACAGTCCCACATCGAACCCATCAACCTTCGGTTCGCCAGCTTGTGCTTCATGTGTAATCCCAAACGGCAACGTATCCTATTTTCTCCAGACCGACACCGAACTCCGAAGATGCTATAAATTATCTTCAAATATTCTTCTACAGCCCCAAAGAAACCGTATCCCCCCGCTGCTGCCTGCCCCCATCCACCCACATTTCACACAACAATTACTCTCACGAAAGGAAGGAAATCAGGCGAAACCTTTGGCACGGAGTGAACATGTGTGTCAGCACGGCAGCGCGGCAAAAACGTCACATTTCCTCATATTTCCACACAAACAGACAGGCACACACAGCCGACCGACGCGGTGGTTGCCAGTAGTCTGGTTGTGATGAAAACTCCGTGACAGAAATTCCAATCGACATTTTATTACCCGAACCATCGGGATCCTCGCGGCTAATCCGCCATACCCCCGAGCGCCCTCGATATTGCCGTGCGCCCATCTTTGTCGTTCCTTGCAAGGAGTCGCTCGCTTTCGCTTTGGGCCTTCTCTGTGTAGGTCTTGCGACACATTCGGTTGTTTCTTTTTTCTTGGGGTTCGTGATGTAGGCGGGCCTGACGACGTGATGGGAGTAAAAGTCTGAAACAGCTGACGCTGCGACACATGGAAACGGATTACGGGTGAAATTGAAATATGGCGTACCGGAGTACGGAATGACGTCGTTCTCGCTAACTAATGTTTCCCAATATTTTCTGGCACAAGGAGGTGCCACGAGAACCCCCAGGAAGGGAGGGGGGCGAAACTATTTTAAATGATTTTTCAATGTCACACCGGCACTCTGAACAAGAACGAGAATTTACGGGATTTGCAAGCGAAGTGAAGTGACTTCTCGCGGATGGGGGGGCTCAAGGGGCTTTGATGGGTCTTCAGGTGAAAAATGTTATCACTTGAGGAGGGTAGTTCGAATTTGAATAGGATTAGGGAGTAATTGGGGGGATTCATTGCAGTTGAATTGAGGGGGACTCACATAGTGTTTGTTATCCGGGATTAGTGAAGAGCGGTGAGGTAAATTGAGGGGTGCGCAGGAGTCACAACAAGTGAATGACTTTGCAGAGACAGAGGTGCAGGAAGCAGATTAGTTTGAGTGACAGTTTTAGTTGTGAGATGAATGGTGGATTAGTGGACAAACTTCCTGGGGGACTGTCGAGAGCTTCCACAGAGACGAGCAATGATGTGTGTGTCACTCTATCGGGTGATGATTAGACGGCCAAATCAGAGTTGGAGCGTCGTCTCACCCCTCCCCTCTCAAAGACTTCAATATATTTGAGACACATCTCGTGTTGCTAGGGGAATGTAATTAGGTAGCTCACTTAAGAATGGCGATGAGGCAGGGACAAAGAAGACAATACGTAGATTTTTTTTCGCCAGACCAGATATATGCGTTATACCCTAGTCTAGGGTGGATATAAGTCTAGGTGCTGTATTTGATTTGCTCTCAAAGTCCCCAGGAAAGCAACTCCTTCTTGGTTCGAAAGAGGCTAGAGAAGGACTTCCTCCGTGGATGGCCACAGATTCTCTTCCTTTTGTAGAGGGGGTTTACTTCTAAACGTTGCCTGCTACACTCGTCAATAAGGAGACATCGAGGTTCACCGTTTTCGACATAAAGGCGATTTTTCAAACTGAAGTCCTTCAGGTCACATTTTTTACTTCTGTCAGGGTAGCGGAACAATTTTGCGTGCCATGAAAAGATGCGTCCTTGGTTTTGTATACCCATCGTCTTCATCGGTTCCAAGCAATGCGCTTCACTTCACTGCAAAGGTTCTTTCCAACTAGAGAAGTTTGATAGGACCAATTGACGAACGTCGTGAGAAGACCCAGTTGGATAATATCTCCTTCGAGCCTTCTTTCTTCTTCAAGCCTTCTTTCTTCTTCAAGCCTTCTTTCTCCTTCAAGCCTTCTTTCTCCTTCAAGCCTTCTGTCTCCTTCAAGCCTTCCTTCTCCTTCAAACCTTCTTTCTCCTTCAAGCCCTCCATGAATTCACCCGTCTCTCCAGGAATGCTCAGTAGGTCCCCCTTAAGACTGCGTTCAGACGCACAGTTATGTTTCAGTCATACCACAGGAACAAGAAAGGTCTTCTTAAAAGCATTTAAACCCAATTTGCATTGGTTCTCCTTCTCCCTTTATCCATCTATACCTTCGGCTGGTGTTGTGCCTGTTCTGCTGACGCTTAAAGACATTCGAAATCGCTCTTTCGAGAACAGCTATGGAAGGTGAAGGCACTTGACTTGTCTGGAATCACCGCCTGCGTAGAGCACTGGAGGTAGACTCTCTGTTCACACTGTGTTCATTCAATTTGATGGTGATGTTGTTCAACTTGTTTAAATTGTGGCTAAGTATGGTTTGTGTGAACTCACACCTCGTGTCCTCTAGTGGTTTTTCCCGTCGTCTCTGCAACATTGTCTAAGAGATCGTGTTGCCAACAGTGCTGTGGCTATTATAACGCGGATGAATATACTGTGCTGGCGTGTTCTTTCTTTGGTTCAAGCATGCTGGATCTGCTTTCTATTGACGTGTTGCCTGCACGAATTGTTTTGAGAATTGCTTTGAGCTTTAGAAGATGTTCAGCAGCATGAGCAACAATTCGTCCTGCAGATAAGCCTAAGGCTTTGCGGGAATCCCACTTGATGAAAAGTAAATCAGAGATAAATTAATCTAAAAAATCTTAGGAAAAAAATGATCTGATGTCTCGAGTGATTTCCTTGAATGTCACGAATTCTCAAACACACACAATTTGTACAATGGCCCTTTTGGTTTTCACAGCCGACGTCTTTTATTCCACGTATTCTCTGATCGAAAGAAACTCCAGTCGATTAAGAAGCTAAAGGGATATGCTTACAGCAGTGGAGCAGACGTGAAAAAACGCAGATCTCCTCAGAAATTCTGCCTCTTCTCCTTTGTTATTCTTGCTCCCGTCCTTCTTACATAGTACCCAGCAGACAGACATTGGTCATAAGTCCTACGACATTTCTGATGTCCTTTCTGTTTAATTTCAGGAGCGAACTTATTCTTTCTGGAATTATTGAAGGTCATATGTGCCTCCAAGCCCTGCAAGTGTCTAATTCCGGTCCATGATATTGATGGTATCTGTGAGAAACACGGTATCTATTACTTGAAGTGACGGATAGGGGTCGTCCCATTATTCCCCCAGTGGCAAGTCCACCCCTTAAAGGGGCGATACTGACAGAATTCACACTGAAAGTAGAATCCACACGGGAACATCCGCTTGTTCGGCATTGAGTCGTCGGTCTATCGAGGTGTAGCTTTATTCGTTTCAGAATTTGTTGTCTACTACTCTTGTCAGAGCTGATAAAACACGTATCCATCACCTAGAATATTCTCTATCCCCTTTTCCGCTCGTTATAAAATTCATAAGACCAGACTACCTCTATAGTATTTCATCCGAAACTGCTCTCGTAAGAGCTCTAATGGGACAACGTCATGTCCTTCGGTCTTCTTTGCCTTCAGTGCTTCACAAGGAATGGTGGTATGTTTTAAGGCAATTCGTACTTCAGAATGTTCAGGATGACACATGCATCGTCATCTGAACTAAGTGATGGACTACAAGAAGTGCTGCTGTTGCTCCTACACACAGCTTCCTCTGGTGCTGTTCCCTTTCGTCTTTTTCGCATGCTTCCCAATTCTCCATAACCTTACTACAAGAAGTGCTGCTGTCGCTCCTACAAACAGCTTCCTCAGGTGCTGTTCCCTTTCGTCTTTTTCGCACGCTTCCCAATTCTCCATCACCTTCATGCTCTTGAAGGACTCCAGGTCACTCCCCTTTGCAGGTGCGGTCACTATAATGGGGACTTAAAACTGTTTTCGCTCGGAGGAATCCTACTTGCCGACATTGAACGCTCCCTTGTCTACAAGGCTAACTCAAAACAAGCCTATCCACAAGAGGGCCCTTTAATGTTATCTCAAATGACTTCACATGTTTTCGTCGATGATTTGAATTCCTATTTCCCATAGTCTCTATTCTTGTATCTGAATCAAGTCGTTGCAGCGTTGAATTCCCTAATTCCTGATAATTTTTCTCGGCATCCCGGTTTTGAAAAGATTCTGACTGTGAAGCAGAATGGGATCTCCCAGTCCCCCTGGCCTTAGAACATCTCATGGTAGAAAGTGTCACCAAGTAAGGCCCACCCCCCTCATGTGACCACCACAAAAAATATCCAAAAGCAACCAACAAACAATCCTCTGACGCAACAGGAAATCAAAGCCATTTGCCCGGCCTGTCTATCACAATAGCAAACCAAATCGCTGAGCAACCATTTAACTATCTGTCCCATTAACTCTTCCCCGCACGATTCCCATCGCCATTCATTTTGATATTCGCTCTCAGAAGCTGTTAGCACCATCATCTGCCGTCAAACTCGTGCACTCTCTCGTCACCAGCTATTAACCGTCAAGGCATACACAAGCCAGCAAAGTTAATGTACCATGAACTACCACTCATTTAGCGTGAAAAGACTTTTATGAGGTTCAAACGACTTTCATCCACGGAGTAGCCAATTAATTGCCAAAACTTAAGTCCTCAATTGTCCATTAACCAAATCCGGCTCCGCCCGTACGAATGGAACTCCCGCTCTAAGCCTAATCCATCACTCGCCCGATTGTTTTTCTCTCTACCGTCCTTGTGCCACTTTTTCCCTCCTAATCCCACGTCCCCTGTCCCCCAGCCATACAGTGTGCAGCACTAATGGCAAAATGAAACTGAAAACTTTTCCTGACGAAGCCTGGAAATGTCGGCTCATCTCTCCCAGAGGAGCATTTAATTTTAATTTCTCTCCTGGTTCACCAGAAGTATGTATCCAGATCCACTTGGCTTCCACCTGTCACATGGCGTTTCATCAGGAGGATCCTGACACACCTCCGAAAAAAAAAAAACAAAGAAACAATTTACCAACTTCGTTGTGTGTACTAGTCTCGACGTGTGTAGTGTTACGCTGGCGTAGTCACTTTATGACAACAACGACAAGCAATTTACAAGTCAAGTGGCTGTAAAATCCGTCTTCAGAGCCAAGTGCACTAATGAAACATGTCAGCAGAGTGTGTGTGGGCATGGCTTGTACCGAAAATGAACACATTCCGCACGGAGAGCACCACCTTCACCACATCAACTAGGTGCAGGTGATGATGAATCCTCTCGGGCTACGTGAAGTGGATACTTTCCAAACAAATTCACAGCGCCAGGAGGGCATCATTGAAGATGTGCCCTGGTACCTACATTTAGTTTGTGAGGTGATTAGTTTGACTTTTATTTGCACTCTCTTGGAATTTTCGGTACCCACCCACGGCGCCACGGGCAGAGAGTGGAACGCGAGTTCTTCCTGGCAATTGTCACGTTGTACGCGACTAATTCACTTTGTTTGCCTGCCTACGTGGTTTTGAATTTATTTGCAGATACTCCTTCGGGAAGTTTGCGTTGGCTATGGAATGTAGGACATTTAATATGTCTCCTTGTAGGTTGCCGAGGAGGGTTTACTTGAACTTTGCTATCATAAATTAAGACGGGTGGTTCATGCTCTAACCAAGAATGGCAGAAGGTTGTACAAACCGGTTGCTCAAGGGAAGACAGAAGGTGATAACCAAGCCGAACTAGCTTTAGGCACGTGCAGAGTTGCTGTGTAAACAGAAATGTTCAAGTTATCATTCCCAACCAATCAGAATCATCAAGGTGCTAAATGGGCTCAGAAACATTCATGCAATCAGTACCTGTCAAAATTCACCAGCCACCAGCAACATCTCTGAAACACGAACTTTCTCTGTCTGTCCAAACCCACCAGCCAATCAGCGTGCGAGCTCTCAGCACCTTTGCCCAGCGCGGCTTACATGCATGAACATGTCACCGAGCTGGGGCCATGCAATTTGTTGCAGTGGCTGCTGACTGGTGGGATCAAGGCTGAGATCGAGAGCTGCAGAAACATGCTGCTCACTCTTGACAGGTGGCTTATGTTGCGTGAGAGCGTGCATATGCATATAGCCATATGCATCAGTTGTGTCACAGATCTTGAAGGGAGATCACGGAAAGCAAATGGCGCCAAAAGTGAAAATTCGCGAATATTCATTTTTTCCTGTGTGTTGGCGCCGGAGTGGGTTCAAATATTTTATAAAATGTGCGGAAATTGATGAATTTATAAAATCGAGATTTATTTTTTCAGTTTCATGGTTTTTAGCGCGGTGTTTTGCTAGCGAAGGTTTTGGCTTGTGCTTTCGAATCGGTTCTTGTCTTGTCTTGTTTTGCAAAAATTCGATTTCAATTATTTTTTCCCGAAAGTGTGTGCTTTTTCGCTTGTTTTTCCCCAATGTCCCTGAGTGCGGTTTGAAATTGGGATGATCGCGATAGTTGTGATACAGTGTGGTGCATGTCTGATTCGACCAACAGCGCGGCGTTTTGCTCGGTTTTCGCGGATTTTTCAATTTGTCGAGTGTTTTTCTAACGCGTTTGTGTTTCGATCGAAAGTTTAGCATCCCCAGTGCGGCCTCAAACGGGGTTCCAGTGTTTTTCTCGGTTTTCGCGGATTTTTCGAGTTGTTCGAAACGCGTTTGCATTCCGATCGAAAGTTTAGCATGCCCAGTGCGGCTGCAAATGGGGTTTCAGTGTTTTGCTCGGTTTCTCGCGCTTCGTTTACCACGAACTTCGTTCGTAATCTTAGCATCCCCTGTCCCTGAGTGCGGTTGCAAATGGGGTTTTCGCGTTTATTTGTGCCAGGCCACCTCAATTTCCTTTCAGATCTCATCCAAGTGGAAACTGTCTTATTTTGTGTCGTGGGCCCGGGAGTGTCGAAAGTGTCGCGAGTGAGTGCCAAAGTGTGTGTTTGTGTTGTGCATATCAGGACACCCACCGATGGACAGACGAAGCAGGTAGGTCTTCAGTCTGATCGACATCAAGCCAGCCCGCGTTGGAGCACCTCTATTCCGCATCAGTGTTCATCAAAGTGAGTACATTTTTCGATTATCGTTCGTCTCTTTGTCTTCGGGAAGCAAGTAGGTGTGCCTCGTTCCATCATTGGTCTTCAGTGTCATCGGGCGGCTTGTTGTTAAGGGGGTCCGCTTAGTTAGCCTTCGGGGAGGGTGACATGACGCCTTTATCTCATGTAGATAGCCACTAAATAAAACTCTCTCTTACAGGTCGCAGTCGTAAATCCTCTTGAACTGGTCTTGTACCTCTCCGTTGTGAGTTCGGGGGTTGGCTGGCGAATTAGGGCGCTTCGGGGGTCCTCATCGAACGTAGGCTTCTCCCGTGGGGTTGTTGAAGGGCGTAGGGCTAGTTTATTTATAACTTTCTCCTGGTTTTCAGGGTCATCGGCTCAACTGATCGGAGGGCGATCGGTTTTCTCGTATGTTTCACTTGATTTGAGGATCGACTATTGTTTCTCTGTTTCTTAGGCACTCTCACACATTTATCATTCTTTCTATACCAAGCTTGAAAAGGCTTTCTTTCCTCTCTTCAGCTTGAAAAGGCTTCCTTTCATGATTTCTTGGAAGGTTGGAGACTAGCCTTGGGCTGGTCTGTGTGGCTGGCACCTTGCTGGTCTTTCGGCCTCTTGGCTAAGAGGTTGCCGGTTTGGTAGCTTTTCAGTTTTTGCTTGTCACACTTTCCTAATCAATCTCTCAGAGAACTGCTTTTATATGCTTGGTCTTGAAACACTGGCATATGAAAGCAGGTTTCTCTTTTTGCTCTTCTGCTTTCAGATGTGGCCCACTGGACTGGACTGAATGTGCGAGCATGTCTTCGACTGCAGCTTCATTTCTGCTTTGTTTTTTCTTTTCTTTATTTACAGATTCAGCTTTGATGAAAACGGAGGCTTTCTAAGACCAATAACGAGAACTGACGCGATCTTCTTCGTTTATCAAATAATTTCTATTAACTTATTTTTCGTTTCAGTTCTCAGACGATGCAGACAATGATGCTGTTCCTTTAGTCTGAGCCCTTTACTTCCTTCCATAAAGCCCTTTAGTTTATTTCTCTCTAGGTCTATTGGCGAGGCTTCAAATGGATATTCAAAGACTTCTTAACATTGGTCCAAGTTTGGTTGCAGTTGTTCTTGTGTTGATAATTATTTCCTTAGTTTGCAGTAGTAACAGTAGACAGTAGAATCGTACAGTTTGCAGAAGTAGTTCCGGAACTTAGAAGTCTGGGGTCTAGAGTCCGGGTCTGGGGTCTGGGGTTTGGGGTCTGGGGTCTGGGGTCTGAGGTCTGGGGTCTGGGGTCTGGGGTCTGGGGTCTGCGGTCTGCGGTCTGCGGTCTGGGGTCTGGGGTCTGGGGTCTGGGGTCTGGAGTCTGGGGCTTGCGGTCTGGGCTTTCGGGTCTGGGATCTGGGGTCTGGGGTCTGGGGTCTGGGGTCTGGGGTCTGGGATCTGGGGTCTGGGGTCTGGGGTCTGGAGTCTGGGGTTTGCGGTCTGGGGTTTGGGGTCTGGGGCCTGGGGTCTGGGGTCCGGGGTCTGGGGTCCGGGGTCCGGGGTCCGGGGTCCGGGGTCCGGGGTCCGGGGTCCGGGGTCCGGGGTCCGGGGTCCGGGGTCCGGGGTCTGGGGTCTGGGGTCTGGGGTCTGGGGTCTGGGGTCTGGGGTCTGGGGTCTGGGGTCTGGGGTCTGGGGTCTGGGGTCTGGGGTCTGGGGTCTGGGGTCTGGGGTCTGGGGTCTGGGGTCTGGGGTCTGGGGTCTGGGGTCTGGGGTCTGGGGTCTGGGGTCTGGGGTCTGGGGTCTGGGGTCTGGGGTCTGGGGTCTGGGGTCTGGGGTCTGAGGTCTGGGGTCTGGGGTCTGGGGTCTGGGGTCTGGGGTCTGGGGTCTGGGGTCTGGGGTCTGGGGTCTGGGGTCTGGGGTTTGGGGTCTGGGGTCTGGGATCTGAGGTCTGGGGTCTGGGGTCTGGGGTCTGGATCTGGGGTCTGAGGTCTGGGGTCTGGTATATGCCTGTGAAAAATCTACAACCAGCACTCGTGTTTGTAATAAAATTGCTTAGAAATGTGTAATTCCATCGTCCCTATTTGTAGTCGTTATTGTTATAGTAATTGTAGTCTATCCTTGCTTTAGTTGTAGGAACTTTGTAGCAGTCGTTACAAGGCAGATACCGATTATGACTCACACGGCAGTGTCTAAAGCCTCCTTGTGAGCCGACATGCACGCTCTGAGGGAACCTGTTTCACACAACATCTCAATAGATCGGTGTGAGGAGACCTGCCTAATTGCATGAATGTTTGTGATTGTCTTTGTAAACTTTTGGTTATTCTTCATCTTCCTGTCGCTGTCCTGGATGGACCTGGGTCTCAACGAACAAGCCTCTCCAGCAGACGAGCTTTAGCCAGCTGCCTCTAACTACTCACGCAAAGTCGGCTGTCTCCTCCATCGGGAGCATCCATTTCATGGGCGTCATCTCTTGCGTTGTTCCACTACTGCCAGTTTTTCCAATAAATTGATCATCTGCCCTGTGGTTGGTTCTCGGATTGCACCAAGCTGGGCAATCAGCCTTTGAAATCCTGACCATTTTTTCTGCCAATATACATATGGTCACCCAGCTTATAAGCTCCTCCAATCTCTCATCAGTTTCTCTTTCGAAACATATTCCTATTTAATGAGTACCACATTTACTTTAGTTCTTAGTCCAAAATCTGCATCCGAACGCGTCGTCAAGAGACCGTCAGAAGCACACCACAGGCATCACATAATCCCGTGACAACCCTTTTGTGGAATCCATCCTCATTGTCCAACATTTCATGTTCCTTTTTTTCAAACCTACATTGTCTCTCCCTCACAACTTATAGGCGAAATCCTTCTCTGAAATCCATCCGTAATCTGCAAACAAATCGTTTCCCTTCCACCACTTGTCACTCCATTCGGTCGGTGGTTCCCTATTCATGGACTCACATTAAATCAAATTAATTAACATCCAACTAGTGGGTGATCCCTTAAGCTGTCAGATATATCTCCCGGCTTTCATCCTGTCACTGCTGTTCTCTTCTTCGCAAATTCCTTCCATCCTCCTCCATCGCCTCCCTCTTCCATCTTCAAGCACACTGCACTGCATGTGCACATTCATAATTAGTTTGCACAAGTGTTCAGAGTATTTTGAAATTCTAAATTCTGTGAAATTGAAATACAATCTATCACGAGCAGGACAGCCCGTCAGACACTGTCATCGATCAATACTCGCCCACCCACCCACCATCCCTCCCTCCCGAGTGTGTACTTACCATTGTGTCGGTGTATTCAATAAGTTTATCTTCTGAGACATCGTTGATTTTTTTAGCCTCCTTCAGCAGATCCCTGAGGAAATTCTTCAGCTCATCGGCTTCAATGTATCCGCTGTTATCGGTGTCGTACTCGCGCCAGATCTAAACGCGGACAAAGAGATAACAAAACCAAAAAAAATCCAATTAAAGCACTGGTTCCTCGATTTGACATTGTTAGAGTCGACGTGATGTGGAAGGTTAAATGCTTTGCAGGGCAAACCATTGTGCTCACTAATGCCTTTGGAAATTATGATCGAAATGTAATTTCATTTGCGGCCAAGCGGAAGAAGCACTCACCTTCATGAATTCCACGCTCGATTCCAGGGGATTATCGAATCGGAAGAGCAAAAGGAAGTTCTCCTCCATCGGAAGCAATTGAGCAAGCTGTAATGAGATATGAAACAAGGGAACAATTTTAAGGACATCGTTTATTTAATTGGGTTTTGTTAAAGAAGGGAGAAGGCTCTTATTTTTTCACACTCTCCGATTTGACAGAGCTTTCGTTAGAAATTTGACGAGAATTTAACAAAGGAAGACCAAGTGCATCGACCTGAGAGGACGAGGGTGTGTTCATTGCTTGTGGTTCGACCAGGCCTCGAATTAATTGCGGTGGCGTAAGTTGAAGCGGCATACTGTGGACTGCGGCAAAGAATAGCCTCCAATTGTGCAAAAGAATACTTGATTTGACAGCGCTCTCGACGCTGAATAGAAGCAGACAGCGTGCATCGAACTATGGGGAGTGGGCATGTTCATGAACTTTGTCTGGTAAATGTCTCAAAGTAATTATGGCATCATCAGACAAGACGTGATTTTGTGGAGTGTGTCGTTAACGAATTGTCAGAAAATGGCGTCCTATTGTGTAGAATAATATTCGACTTGTGAGCTTTCACCATATCCTGTGACTTGAGAGCTTCTCGACGGGACCTGTTCACATTATTTGGTTCGCCAATGACTCGACGTAATTGCGGTGCGCTGGCCTCAGTTTAAGCGTCATACGACCCTGAGCCCATATGTCCTTGTAATTTAGTCACCAACACAGTCCACAGTGTTGTTGACTATATGACAGTGCTCGACGCAAAAAAGCAACAAAAATTAATAGAAGCAGGCCAGTGCATCGAACTGAGGGGACTAGTGTAAGTGCAATTAACTGACAATGAGGGGCGGCCCAGGCTACCACGGTCCATCCAAGTCCCCCGAAACCTTCTAGAGATGATAAGGTGTCTGTAATGACTTTGAATCGTGCGCGCAAGCAAGAAGCCTCGTTGAGATAGTCGGAGAGTATGCTGGTCAACTGGAAAGAAGAAGCGCCAGTTCTTGATGTTCTTCAATTCTTCCATGTGGTAGACCAGGCAAGGCCTAGACTGTAGACATGGTAATTATGATGCTGGCGAGAGAATATACATCCTGTGCTGCCCCTATTCTTATGGGCCATTCGTTATTTTTATTTGAGAGAAACAGTGAACTGGAATGTTGTTATTCTTCCTAGTTTAGCTCTTATTTCTTGCTGTCCAGGGACTCACTATAAACACACTGTGTTCTCACGGAAAAGTTCCTGCTAGGGAGTGTACAAACTTTGAAACTTTGATTTCACGAGCCTTCATTTTCTCAATCGTCAACAATGCTTTTAACGAGATGCTTGCAAATGGCAGTCTGTAGTCTTTGCTCATCGACATCTTCAGTTCATACCGCTTTTGCAAGATTGTGCGATTCAGAGGTTATATGTCCAAGTATGAGTATTCTCCAGAAACTTGAGACACGCGTATATTCTTACAATAAATCGTCAATCATAGCCCTTTTAAAATTTGAACGACTTGCTGCTCCTCAGCTTAGCTGCCTGCAGTGATATTTATATGCGAGCTAGCATTTGAACCTATGATGTCTTCAGCTGCACATTGCTGCAATGCATTCAGCTTGAAGAGAACTGCCTCAATGTGTGCGTCTAGCCTCTACAACAACCACTCCTTTTCTCAGAAAGCGTTTTCTTAGCCGTAAAAGGGCATTCAATTGAATGACCATTTTCTTAACACTTAACCTTACGAAGCATTGTCCATGACGAGTGACGCCGTGAACTAAAGTAGTTAGCCTCCAGTTTTAGTCTACAGTCTGAGGCAACTCTATGGGTCACCCAAAGATATGCTAGCTGTATCGAGTTCTTATTCTTCTTCTTCTTATTTTGATGGCGCTACAGTGCAGGGTGGGTAACAAGCCTCTCCAGCTAACACGATCCTTATCGTGTTCCGTGCTGTGGGCGTCCTCAATTGCATCGGTTCGGAGTCAAAGACTCTTTGGTATGGAGCAATGATGTACATGTGCTCTACATGGCCTAGCCATCTTAGGCGTTGAAGTCTGTCTAGATTTACTTACACCAAATTGGTTGAAATCATCCTCCGATGAGAGCTCCACCCTAAACTCTTTCGTTATCCATTTCATTATCCCACTGATTTAATGTTGAAGACTCATCGGCATTGAGACAAGTTCGGAATGTCCTTAGACTAATTTTTGCGTCAATATTTTGCTCACAATATTAAGACATCCTCTTCAACTTTATATGCCGCTGGAGTTCGTGGTGGACCTGGGGCTATTTAGCTAGCTACCTCCAGTTGCGCGCGGAGGGGTGGTTGGCATATTAGCGTACACTACGGTGGTGCAGGTCCTTTTCCGACACTTTAGATCCCGGCGCTGCGATGTCTTTTGCGTTATCCCACATGCTCAGAATTAGAAGAGTCATTGTCCAGGAGCTAAGCTGTTATCCCGTGCTCAGACGCCTTAGGTATTGACCCTCCAGAAGGCCTTGACTATATCTCTGAACAACTTTAAAAATTTGAAAGCCTGGCAAGCTTGTCTGTCGGACACCACTCCTTGTCCACAATTTAAACATGGTTTGGGACGGAATGTAGAATTTGCTGTAGGAACCAGGTAGTTTGGTGGCCCTCTCAAGTTTCCCCAAAGAACGTCGAAATTGAATTCTTCACATGAGTTCCCTTTAATGAGACCCAACTGCGAGTGGATGAATCCTCCTCGAGTTCGTGGGGGAGGAATATTTTCCCATTTTTTTTCTTCTTGCTGAACCCACGGAGTGCAAATAATCAGAAAGCCCGTCTGCAGTGTCTGCATGACAGGGCTAACTTCATGCATGGTTGTTTGGGAGTTCGTGTGTGTGCATGTGTGTGTGTGTGGTTCGTCCTTTTTGGTACACGAAAGTGGTTTGCATCTGCGGCAGTTGGTTTTCGGGGAATCGTTGCAGAAAAATTGCGGAAAATGCTTGCAAATGCATTTATCTTAGGTGCAAGAGCAAAGTCATACCATGGAGGGAGGTAAAGAATACAGCAGACAACTTATGTGCATTGTGGTTATCTGTTTGCATTTTCCATGTTATGAAAGTTTCATGAATGTCGAAGTGATTATGGGTTGTCTTTAGCTGTTGCTGGTGAGTTTTACGTTACCTCGGCGGCCAGCAACGACACGGATCTGGGTTGGGGGTTACGTGATGGGTTTTTGTTGGAGTTGTGAGTTTTGTGGATTCTCTTTTATTTTATTTTGAGACGTGGTTTTCGTTT
Organism: Eristalis intricaria; assembly: GCA_964034865.1. Classification (NCBI taxonomy): domain Eukaryota; kingdom Metazoa; phylum Arthropoda; class Insecta; order Diptera; family Syrphidae; genus Eristalis; species Eristalis intricaria. Next base: position 3,049,654 of record OZ035874.1, on the reverse strand, counting down.
AATGAGATGAATTGTATTTTAAGGAGTTCTTGTCGGTTGGGGAGTGGTTTTGTAATTTGCAAGAAGTGACTCTTAATGAGAAGGGAATTTGAAGGGTTTCGTGTAGGGGGTGAGTATGAGCTTTAGAATTGTTTAACTGAATGAGTGAAGTCTGAGTCTGCGGCATAAGAAGTCTTGAGAAGTCGCAAACTCCTTCCAAACTGAATCACTGCCCAGATCGGCGACTGATGGGAGGATGCAAATGAGTTGAGCCTGAGAACTACCCTCTATTGATGTCACTAGTTTCGGTTGGTCTGTTCTCCAAATGTAAACGATCTTATTCAGTTCAGAACGGACGTGGACCTCAAGCAACACTGCCCGTACTCATTACGACGAACCTATCTTGCATCACTTGGTCTTTCTAGCGGAATTCCTCTCCTTTTCGAACGAGGAGGCTTCGGATTCGAAGATTGCCTTAGCTGGAACCTCGTTGTTCCTTTGCTCGATGAGACCGAGGCAATAAAGAGGACATTTCTTTGCCATTCGGCCTTCATTCTCCGCTTTGTACAGCTCATGGGTTTCTGTGTTTTCGCATAAATAGCAGAGCGCACGAAATATTCGACGCAGAATTCGGAAAATTGGATAAAGTTCATAGCCGTGTGTTCTGATGCTGGGATGAATGTAAACAAATCCGATATAATGGTTATTTTCAGAAAGCCTGGTCAATGCACTCTACATGTGTGTGGAAGCAGTTAGAGAAGTCTAAGTATATCGGGGACTTCTTACGAGTGCTGGGAGGAGTAATGCTGATCTTCTCTGTAGGCTAGACCACGCTGTGTAATTTTGGGCCGAGAATAGATTGCCGTGATATGGTGGGAAAGGTGACAGTGCGCGAGGAACTCAATGTTGATCTGCTGCTTCTTCGAACGAAAAAAGGCTGTCCTTCGATGGTTTGATCACTTGCCACCGCTTGGCAGGCCTAGAATGAAGTAATTGGACCAAGTTGACAAGCTCGCCTAGGTCCAATTGGACATAACTCCCGATGAGTTAATGTCAATGGCGGAGGATCGAGTGGCCTGGAGATCTCTCGTGTTGCTTTCCCACCGCGAACCCTTTAGTGGATAATGTGGGTCAGAGGGTGATGATGAGACTGAATTCAGAAAATCTTCGAAAAACTCAGAGAATCTTTCGAAGGCACCAAGCCTGAGCTCTGGTATTGTGCGTATCATCCAGCCAGATTTGGTCCAGATTTTGGTCCTTCGAGCCAGATGTGAAGAAGCAACGGTTACTAAGGGCAATTCCGATTCGGGTCTACAGAACGCTGTTGAGTTCACGGTCGCAACAAGGCAGGTTACTGTCGACGACGACGTTGAATTCTAGGTGGTGAGCGACCAATTGCGCTTAGCAAGACTCACACGCCAGACACGAATTTCCATAAGTCTGTGGAACTGTGAACATTCCCTGATTAAAATTACATGATTGACAGAACTCAGCGAGCCGTCCATGTGGCGTTTGCTGGCATATTAGATGGAAGCGGTTAAAATGGGTCTGGCCGTGAATTAGGGTAGAACAGAGTATACATGCTGTCCTCAAGAAGGGACATATAACATCAGCGTCTTGGAAAGACAGCTATAACTTCGAGGTAGTTATGGACTAGGTGTAATTCGGCTCCGCGCTAGTCCTTGGTCTCCTCGAGAGATAAGTTCTGCGTTCGGTCTTCGGTATTGTTTTGCGTTGACGGGATGTGGAGGAGAAGATTCTGGCTGTATAGCGACGTGGGACGACCAGGCGTCTACGGATCTGGGCCATGTAGTGTCACCTTAGCTCCGACCCAGAGAGACTTCGACTCCGAATCTGTGAGACAACTCACGTCCAAGGTGTCGCACCCAGTTTTAGAAGGACTTCAACCAACTTGGTGTGCGAATCCGAATACAGCTATCGCCAGTTGGTTGAGGTCCACGCCCACCCCGGAGTGTGGATCGACTGATAGACTTTTTGGGTTTGTCATCATTTACCTTAAGACCACCTCGTTCCGTTGTTCTTCAATCGCCTTGCTAGCTCCTCGATGTCTTCTACTGTCGGAATGATCTACAAAAGTGTCCTCTAAGGCCGCAGACTCCCTTCAAAATTTGCACAGACTTAGGCAGGCGCGCTCTAAAGTCACAGACTTCTTACCATTTCTGTGAAGGCGTGAGAAGCCTCATACTCTATCGGACACCATCACTGTCTTAAATAGATCGGCTCTAAGGTCTCGAAGACTTCTCCCCTTCCCCAATAATCTGATACGTTTTCCAGTCAAAATTTAATCATACAGTACTCCACATCAAAGCCACTCTAATTGGCCTCCCCAATGAAACGTGCTCTTTGAGGGAGGGCCTCTGCAATCCGAAACCATACTCCACCCAATTTGAAACGTGTTCATTGATCCTTTATCCTTAATTAGATTACACTCCCCACACGAACTTGATAAGCCCAATTCACATTCACATTTGCAAACACGAGCTGTGGTACACGTCGGGGTAAACGTCGGAGTACACATCGGGATACATGTCTATCTAATCAAAATTGATTGTCGCAAAATAAATATCGAAAGTTTTGCCAGCAGACAGTTCCATTAAAAACCAGATACGACGCAGTTAGGGAGTAACATTCATACATCATCTTCTCGGATATCTGGCTCAACGACGGCAACGAGTATCTCGACCGAAACGAGGGAAACATGCCCATTTATGGGTACGTACGTGTCTGAATGAGAGTTGACATAAATCCTCTGTCAAAGTCTGAATCTCAATTTCCACGTGTGATAAATTTTCACAAATTAATCTCCTGATGACCCTGTGTCTGTGCCTGTTGTAGATACGAACGTATCAAGCGAGAGGGTGGAGTGCATCGCAGAAAATCATAAACGTTTCGCTGATGTTGCAGATATATTTACGACTGCATCATATATCAAATCATTGTGTATCTGTGTTGTTTCTGCGCCGCGGAGTGGAGGTGAAACTGAGATCTGTGCTGATGGAGAGCTGACAAGGAAGTATTGCCTACCCTCCTCACTCACATATCGCCTGAACATGTGAACAACAAGAGGCGTGGATATTCGTCGGATTTTTTGGCGCTTTTGTGAGAAGTTTGTTGGAAAACTAGTTCCGGACTTACTTCTTGACGTGCCACTGTCAAACACAACAAACTTTCAACTTTCAACTTTCAACTTTCAACCTTCAACCTTCGCTTAATGAAGCTCATTCCATTTACGGTCCTTGAACCAATACAAAGCACACCACCGCGTCTGTTAATCGCACAAACTTTGACGCTTGTTACCATGAAACTTATATCACTGTCAATCCACAGAGGCAGAGAAGGAGCGACGGCGAGCCATCCACTTCATTCACACAAAGTCCACGATGACTACCACACGCCAACCCATGTGCGGCACACTCCCCAAAAATTAATTGCCCCCATCCATCCGTGCCACCTTTGTCGCACGGCAGACACTTCTCACTCAGCCCTTGTTTGGTTGGCTTAAGCAAAGTTTTGCCACCAAAGAGTAAATCGATGAACTTTCTTGGTTTCGGCACCGAAATTTCGTTTAAGTTGAGAATGTCCTTGCCGATGGCCTGGCCTGCGAGTTTGCGAGTTTATGCAGTGAACTGTAATGCCTCGGTTGGGTATTGATTATCGTGGTTTTTTCAGAATGCAGTAAGCACACAACAAAATCAGACTTACCTCTCTGATGTCGATTTTTCCATCCTGATTGTCATCGTAGGCCTCCATGAAACAGGATTTCAATTCTGCCAGCATTGTGTCAGTGACAGCCTGCAAAGGGGAATGGAAAATGTAATGTATAAGGATTAGATTAAAAACGAGATCAATAGGAAAGTAATACGGCAGTACAAAAGGCCTAGACGTTGAAGGGAGACGCTCAAGGGATGGGTGTTGATGCGGTGGAATTTAATTAGGATCCATCTTCGTCGACCTGAATGAAGTCAATTGATAAGGATGAAGGATGGGATAGGCAATTATTACGCAAACATAATGTTATGCAACGAGGTGACGAAGTCGAGCGCAAATTGATTTATTCTTTCGCGGAGACGTCGTAGATTGGCAACGAATCTGTTTGTGGGGTGAAGGAGTCTAAGGGGCGAGAATGTGTGCTTCAGAAATCATTTCACTCTTGAGGTGTGAACAGGGCGGGTTGTTTATTCACTTTCGTCTGAATGACTTCGCATGACACACAGTCGACTAGGGTATTTTATCCTGGAGCCATTTTGGTATCTGAATGGATTTTGTGTATTTGTCGAATCTGTCAGACATCTCTCTTAGAAAACACACTCCGAAAAATCGTTTTCTTAAGAAAGAGAGTGCTGGGCAGTTGCAAAGACGGTAAGATGGTTGTTCCTTCCTTTAAATCCACAAAATGATCCCCTGCCTCTTAAGCCTGTCCACAGAGTCTGAATTTGTCTGTAGGTCTTAGCGTATATTGCCTTTGTAATTTAGTCGATACTCGGGGATCTAATTAAATAAAACACGAAACCTTTTATATCGGGCAAATTCATAAAAAGAAAAGAAAGCTTCACCAGAGGCTAAAGTCAGTTTTCTTGGGTGATCAGAGGCCTGGATTGTTTTCAGCCAGATTCGTTGTGGTTGGCCCCTAGTGGTGGCTGTGGTTTAAAATCCAGAAGTCGAGTGGAAAAAGGAGAGATTATAGCATATAGATCGTTTGCGGTTGGGCCCCTCGTGGTGGCTGTGCTTTAAAATCCAAAAGTCGAGCGGAAAAGGAGAGATTATAGCACCATATTATTAATTTATTTAGTTACCACGTTTCCTTAGTCACCAAGTAGATCATTCTAGAAATTAAATTTGGGTGACATTCTAATCATAACCACTTGGTCGTTGTTGAGTATTTAAGGACTTGTCGTAATTGATGTCGTTCTGCGAGCTCTTCTAGGTTTTTTGATGCTCTCCTATTTACTAGTAAAGAACTGGGCAGGTGCCTCCTGATTTCTGCAGCACATTTGTGGTGGCCGTGGCGTTGTGAATATGTACGTCCACTCCAATGCAACTTAGCCTCGCTGCCTGAATTCAATTCCCGGCCGATACGACCAAAAATCATTTTCACGGTCCCACCTCTTTCGAGTCACTGACAATGCTCAAAGAGTAATAACTGTCTAGAAAAAGCTTCTCAAACTTGGCCGTTCGGAGTCAACATAAAATTGTAGGTTCCTTCCACTCGTGACAGAACAATAGCACGCACAACACGAGTGTTTGCTGAAAAGCTAGGCATTGACCCTCTACGGGCTCTGGCGCCACCCATATTATTATATAGAAGCCATTGTAGTCGAGGGTACTCTTAGTCATATTGCCCATATACGGCAGTGGTTTAGTAGCCACTCCTCTGGGGATGGCTGCACCCGTGGCTTCACCTGATTTGGAAGAGATTTTCAAGCCAGTGTTATCTCCGTTCCAGTCGTCCCTTGTGGGCATCATAGTTTTCTGACATGTCGAAGATGAATTCGATTTGATTTTTGGATCTTTGACTTTTAGAGTTATTCCATACTTCTGTTAGCATCCTCTCTCTCTGACAGCATCCAATTCATCACTTCATACCTTATTTCCCATTTACCACCCAACCCCTTTTAACAGTCATAAACTGTGGTTGACACTTTCTTTGCCCGTTCCATTAAGTTTCATCTTAATGAAGCCAGTTCCCATGCGTCGTTTACATTAGCCTCTGCAGCATTTTTAATTCCTTTGCAGTCCCGGTCTCTTTTGTCGTTGTTTACTCTTCGAAAGGCCGTATTTTTTCGCGTCCTATTAACCTCCACATCATCATTTGCAGTCCAAATGATGCAAATAAAAGAATGGAAAGTGTCAAAAATGTTGACCCAAAAAAAAAAACGGAGTCCTTTCGCTGCATCGACTTTTCTCATGTTTTACGAGCCTCTAACTCGGCACAGCAAACAGCTGAGCACTGAACAATCCAATCCTTCTTTATCTCACAGTTAAACTTTCAATGGGGGTACCATCGTCTTGCGCGGGGGTCTTTTGTGCAAGTGGATGCCCCAACAAATTGCTACTGTTTATCGAGCGACCCTCTAAAAGACAATTCGTCACTCACCGTGGCACCGAGCAGACACTGAGCACAGGAGCACCACCGCTAAACATTTATGGATTTCCCTTTTTATTGCTCACAAAAACCACAGATAATACATCCTTATGGCGGAAGGATCGTTTTACAAAATGATTTTCCAGCACCTGGGCGCGTTTTACATTTAATTCGACAACAGGCACTTGCCGGCCGTGCCGCTGCAGAATCGGCTCTAACTCTGTTGGCTGTTGTAAAACAAATGAATGCACAATGAAAACGTAGTAGGTCTGTAGGTCTTAGCGTATATTGCCTTTGTAATTTAGTCGATACTCGGGGATCTAATTAAATAAAACACGAAACCTTTTATATCGGGCAAATTCATAAAAAGAAAAGAAAGCTTCACCAGAGGCTAAAGTCAGTTTTCTTGGGTGATCAGAGGCCTGGATTGTTTTCAGCCAGATTCGTTGTGGTTGGCCCCTAGTGGTGGCTGTGGTTTAAAATCCAGAAGTCGAGTGGAAAAAGGAGAGATTATAGCATATAGATCGTTTGCGGTTGGGCCCCTCGTGGTGGCTGTGCTTTAAAATCCAAAAGTCGAGCGGAAAAGGAGAGATTATAGCACCATATTATTAATTTATTTAGTTACCACGTTTCCTTAGTCACCAAGTAGATCATTCTAGAAATTAAATTTGGGTGACATTCTAATCATAACCACTTGGTCGTTGTTGAGTATTTAAGGACTTGTCGTAATTGATGTCGTTCTGCGAGCTCTTCTAGGTTTTTTGATGCTCTCCTATTTACTAGTAAAGAACTGGGCAGGTGCCTCCTGATTTCTGCAGCACATTTGTGGTGGCCGTGGCGTTGTGAATATGTACGTCCACTCCAATGCAACTTAGCCTCGCTGCCTGAATTCAATTCCCGGCCGATACGACCAAAAATCATTTTCACGGTCCCACCTCTTTCGAGTCACTGACAATGCTCAAAGAGTAATAACTGTCTAGAAAAAGCTTCTCAAACTTGGCCGTTCGGAGTCAACATAAAATTGTAGGTTCCTTCCACTCGTGACAGAACAATAGCACGCACAACACGAGTGTTTGCTGAAAAGCTAGGCATTGACCCTCTACGGGCTCTGGCGCCACCCATATTATTATATAGAAGCCATTGTAGTCGAGGGTACTCTTAGTCATATTGCCCATATACGGCAGTGGTTTAGTAGCCACTCCTCTGGGGATGGCTGCACCCGTGGCTTCACCTGATTTGGAAGAGATTTTCAAGCCAGTGTTATCTCCGTTCCAGTCGTCCCTTGTGGGCATCATAGTTTTCTGACATGTCGAAGATGAATTCGATTTGATTTTTGGATCTTTGACTTTTAGAGTTATTCCATACTTCTGTTAGCATCCTCTCTCTCTGACAGCATCCAATTCATCACTTCATACCTTATTTCCCATTTACCACCCAACCCCTTTTAACAGTCATAAACTGTGGTTGACACTTTCTTTGCCCGTTCCATTAAGTTTCATCTTAATGAAGCCAGTTCCCATGCGTCGTTTACATTAGCCTCTGCAGCATTTTTAATTCCTTTGCAGTCCCGGTCTCTTTTGTCGTTGTTTACTCTTCGAAAGGCCGTATTTTTTCGCGTCCTATTAACCTCCACATCATCATTTGCAGTCCAAATGATGCAAATAAAAGAATGGAAAGTGTCAAAAATGTTGACCCAAAAAAAAAAACGGAGTCCTTTCGCTGCATCGACTTTTCTCATGTTTTACGAGCCTCTAACTCGGCACAGCAAACAGCTGAGCACTGAACAATCCAATCCTTCTTTATCTCACAGTTAAACTTTCAATGGGGGTACCATCGTCTTGCGCGGGGGTCTTTTGTGCAAGTGGATGCCCCAACAAATTGCTACTGTTTATCGAGCGACCCTCTAAAAGACAATTCGTCACTCACCGTGGCACCGAGCAGACACTGAGCACAGGAGCACCACCGCTAAACATTTATGGATTTCCCTTTTTATTGCTCACAAAAACCACAGATAATACATCCTTATGGCGGAAGGATCGTTTTACAAAATGATTTTCCAGCACCTGGGCGCGTTTTACATTTAATTCGACAACAGGCACTTGCCGGCCGTGCCGCTGCAGAATCGGCTCTAACTCTGTTGGCTGTTGTAAAACAAATGAATGCACAATGAAAACGTATAAGACATCTTTATTCGCTCGCCAACTGCGCGAATGGCGCAATAAAATCTCCCGAAGGAGGCGAATAATCGCTTTTTACGATATCATTTCGAGGGGGATAAACAGCTTGGTAGCTACACGCTTTTATGTCCACACCCTCATCCTACTCCCCGTCCCATGGGCGAATGCACAAAACAAACAAATCTATCGGACGGAATTTTGAGTCGAAGTCTCGCGGAGACTCGGGTTGGGGGCGTCGTTAAAAGCGTCTACCCGGGGACACCTGTTCGAGACACACTTTGACGTTCCTGCGAACAGTGTGCGCCTCATCGTAACTCCTGGCACAAGCACAGGTGTATGAAATGAGAAAATGAAAGAGTGAAGAGTTTTCCCACAGTCACGCCCTAATTTGTGGTCGGCACTTTGGAACACGCAAACCTGGCAGGCAACCACATCATGTGTTCCCGTCTGTTGTCCGAAGGTAAACTACTAGACGAAAAGTATAAATTGACATCAAGGACAAACAAAGGATGGCCTAGTTCAGTTGGGAGCAATTGCCAAAAGAAATTGGACCAGCCCCAGAGTGTGTACCCTCATTCTTGTGGCTGAATTGACGTGACCCCGTACCCGGAGTGTTTTATTTCAGTCTGAGCGCTTTCACGTGGAGTCACATTTATGACCCAGGCACTTGTGCAAACTTCGAGAGGCTTTTTCAATTTAATTGAATTATATTTTGAATTTATAATCGCTTCTGATTGTGCTCGAGATGGTCCACCGGCGCAGGAGGGGTGACTTCAGGTGACTTTCAGGTGAACTTAATGGAATTCTTAAAGGGCAACTGATTTGGATTGTCACAGAGTTGGGATGACATCAGTATTGTTCAATGGGATTCTGGATTTCCGTTGAAATCCTGAAGGTTGTCTGAACAGATGTCAGTCTTTAGCTTAATGAGTTTTGAGGGAGTGTGGGTGAAGGTTTTGGAGTCTCATCAAAGTTTGTCCTTATTTGTCTAAGGCAGTCATCCTTCATTAAAGTCTGTGACCATTCAAGTCTACACTCCTTCGTCAAAGTCAGTTCCGATTGCTCCAAGTTGGACTTCGTTCAAGTTTCTCTTCAGACCATCTCTACACTTCTAGGAGTGTCTCCGTTTATCTAAGTGGGTTTCCACTCGTCTAAGTCCCTCCCCACTCGCCTGAATCCGTCTCCATTAACTTAAGTCCGTCTCCATTAGTCTAAGTCCGTCTCCACTCTTCTCAGTCCTTCTTCAATCGCCTAAGTCCCTCTCCACTCGTCTAAGTCCGTCTCCACTTGCCTAAGTCCGTCTCCACTCGTCTAAGGTCCTCAACACTCGTCTAAGTCCGTCTCCACTCGTCTAAGCTAATCTCCGCTCGCCTTAGTCCGTCTTCACTCGTCTAGCTCCCTCTTCACTCGTCTAAGTCCGTCTCCACTCGGCTAAGTGCGTTTCCACTTGTCTAATCCCTCCCCACGCGCCTGAGTCCCTCTCCATTAGCTTAAGCCCGTCTCTATTAGTCTAAGTCCGTCTCCACTCTTCTTAGTCCTTCTTCAATCGCCTAAGTCCCTCTCCACTCGTCTAAGTCCGTCTCCACTTGCCTAAGTCCGTCTCCACTCGTCTAAGGTCCTCAACACTCGTCTAAGTCCGTCTCCACTCGTCTAAGTCCCTCTTCACTCGTCTAAGTCCGTCTCCACTCGTCTAATACCGTCTCCACTCGTCTAAGCCCATCTCCACTCGCCTTAGTCCGTCTCCACTCGTCTAAGGCCCTCTACACTCGTCTAAGTCCGCCTCCACTCTTCTTAGTCCTTCTTCAATCGCCTAAGTCCCTCTCCACTCGTCTAAGTCCGTCTCCACTTGCCTAAGTCCGTCTCCACTCGTCTATGTCCCTCTCCACTCGTCTAAGCCCGTCTCCACTCTTCTCAGTCCCTCCCCTCTCGTCCAAGTCCCTCTCCTCTCGTCTAAGTCCGTTGCCTCTGGCCCAAGTCTGGACGTTAAATAAAACGTATTAAATTGGGAGGATTGCTTAAAAGCCCTTAAAAACCAACTTAAGCAACACCCGACAATGGAATCCCCTCAGAGACTTCGATCGGATATCCCCCTCATCAGGGCCTATTGTCGCTGCAAAACCTTTTGTCCGTCGCAATCTCAATCACTTCAGCTGTCTAATTCATAAAGGGAGGGGCCCGTTGAAGACCCCTGCCCCACACTGGTCCTCGGCCATTGTTGAGCCTTGTATCCATTTCATTCACTCTTAATTGGGTTTCACATCGGATACCCTTGTGAGGCGCCTTTCTTGGATCCACCTCAGTTCGTGTGCCCGCTGAACAATGGCATAAATTGCAAGTGGTTTGTTCGCTCGCTTTTTCGAATTTCGTTTGAAAATCAAAAGGATGCCATGTTTCTTATCACCAGACTCCCAGACGTACACTTGCTCCGGCATATCTGAATCAGAGATCTTATTGTGAAGTCTTTTAGGAGCGCTTGATGGAATGGTTGATCCGCTGTCTTTTTATCAAAGCACGTATGCCATTCCGATTCCTATTCCGATTCCAATTGTTACCGAGCACACCCTCACCGGGTGCAGGAGTAGAGTGTTCCTTCCCCCCTTGAACTCGATGACGAAAGAGAAAAACTCTTGGCAGCACGTCAGAGGAATATACAACTCGTGATGTGCACACAGAAACTAAGGAGTAGTTAGGACATTCAGACACTGGAATTGCTACGCGGTATCTATCACAGTGAATGGCAAAAAATGTACATTTCCCAAAAGGATTGCCCATCCGGAGAGGAGCGCATCGTTCTCCTGTAGTGCCCTTCGGTTTTGAAGACGGGTTAAGACGATGAATTCGCGGTAAATCTGTCAGTTATGCGAAGTGGCTCCGTCCTTTCATACATTCACCGAATGGAAATTCAAGAAAATTAAATTGGAACACTATTCTCTTCAAACTGAATGAAGCTCTGGCAGAGTAAGGACTGAAGAGACCGTCGACGGAGATGATAATGTCGAAAAGAATTCGCATCAAAATGTTGTGAAATGACTTCGGGGCGAGATTGGCCCCCGGCAGTTGGGGCGAAATGTAAATGAAATTTTGCCAACGAAGGTTATTTATTTTGAATGGATCTGTGGCAATGTGGCAACGTGGCAATGACACGGACAGAAAGGATAAAGAAGCTTTCTGCTGGAAACTGAATTATTGCCGCCGATGAATGAAATCATTCATTTGAATCGTTTTGTGGAACCCAACGTAGGCGAAGGAGCATGTTCGCTCGATCGGGGCTAATCCAATAATTTGAGTATTTTACATGAAAATTCTGGCAGGAGGAGAGCGTTTTACAATGTACATCTGCGAACGAGGAATATTCAATTTTATGAGTAACCATGAAAATCTGGTTGGTTTATTGTCTTTGCCACGATGTTCGGCTGGATTGAATGCAGGAAGTGGGGGGAGTCGGCGATATCTTTGGATTTCGTTGTGCTTCTTGCTGGAAAGAGTCATTGTTGGCGTATTACTTCGGAAGGCTGAACATGTTCTCTGCCAAGGTATAAGCAATTAATAATGCTTTTATTTCTGATGAAAAAAAAAAATAGAACAGACATCAAATTCAGACAAAATGACTTCACAGGCAGTGCAAACTACTCAATAAGGGAGCCTCTCTTTCCCCGAAGTCAAAATTTGGTATTAAGGTATTGTTGTTCACTTTACCAAACGATTTCTAGAAATCCCACGGAGACAGAAGGGACACGTGATTCTTGTCAAAAGGTAGTCTTCCTTTTCTTTCTTCTTTGGGCAGGTTCAATATGGCTGAAGGGCAGTTTTGATTTGGTTTTTTGTGGAACCAGATTGTTGGACATTATAAAATAATGCAGACAGTAAAGACCCTGGGCTTAGCTTGTACAGCAACCACTCGTGTCTGGCGTGTTATTGGTCTCGCACGAGTGGAAGGAAGCTATAGTTTGCCGATTGGAAAGAGGTGGGCAGTGAAAATTATTTTGGTCGTCCTGGTAGTCCTACCCTCCTGATTTGTTGCTCATAACTAGGCCCTTGACAACCGTTTCCACTTCGGGTTGTCCATCGATTCCATTAGACAGGCGACCACTTAGTGGAACAAGAATGAACTGCTTGGATCAACTTTAAAAGTCGCCTGATTTCGCTTGGGCCTTGATATCTCTGGTGTGTGGTTAGGCCCCGCGGCCCCTTTAATGTAACAAATGAAGATGAGATGCGAGGAGACATTTTGGTGTTGTGGAGTCCTCAGTGCACTGATATGAATTGACGGGGGTACCTTTCGCGACAAGTCAGTACACAATACCTACCCACCAGGCTTACTGCAGCCGGCATCACAGCGGCAAATCGAAGTTGAATCAGAAGGAAATCTGCTAAAGGACATCGTGTTATGACCCTCTCTCAATCCAAATAATATGAGGGCTAATATATAATAGTGCAGAGTGAAAATGGTAACTACACGAAGCGAATGTGGCATCTATAGATACGGGTCATATCTACAAGGCAAACGAGGTCTCAGGAGTACTATTCGGGTTGCAGTGATAGTCAAACGGACCTACTTAAGTTTATGCCCAAGATAGAGTGGTAAACAACTACAGTCATCGCCATCAAATAATCAGCTGAACAGAGGCACCTCGAATAAACTGCCTTTCTGTAAAAACAATTGGTGTTAAAGGCTCCGCCAAGTGCCAAGCCATATTTGAAAAAATTTAAACGATTATAAGCATCCTCCATTCCCTCCAGGAACTCAGTTCAGTTTCTTATACGGGATCTTTGGTGACCTTGGAATACAGAGGAATCAACCAAATGACAAGAATACAAAGTTTGGAGGTCTTCTAGCAATGGAGTCCCCATTCCACTAACTATGAAGCAATATTTTGTATGTCATGCCTTAGTTGCTTCTTCTGGACTACATTGTCATCTAGGTATTTTTTTCTAAGGCTTTCGAGGTTTCGTGAAGTCCATGTTCGATTTTAAATGATTGCTTTGTAGGTCCGAAACGTCACTGCATATCTGTTCTCTTCGCCAAACCATTGGATGTCTTTTGGGGGTCTCGTAAAACCCAGCTTCTTCAGATGATTTCTTTGGCGAGTTTTCAAGAATGCCAGCGTCAAACTTCCAGAGGGTTTCTGGGATCCTAACATTCCTTTGCGAACGAATAAGTTGCCTTACCAAGGGCCCACACGCCAAGGGCCCAGGTCGCTCTATGTTAGGCTGTGGCCACCACTCTAACCATTAACGCATAAAAATCTGTGTGATTTGTTACAGAAAGCTGAAAGCAGCATGATTTGAATGAATGTTGCTTGGTTTCTTTCAAAGAAATATTTTGAGTTGGATTTACGTTATTTCTGCATGCGAGCAAGACGAATGGAAGACCTCTCTTGTTGTGCAGTCATGAATTAGCTCGGTGAGAATGCCATGAACATCAACGTTTCGGATAAGATGGCCTTTCGTACTCGATGGTCTTGAAATTCTGGTGACTTGCTTCGAGAATGAGGGAAAGGCTGAATGGACGCTACAAGAATCAAGTGAAAACCAGCGGACCCCGGTACCAAGAAGACTTTTTTCTCACAGGACACCTAGCTGTCTGGACACATATCTAACCAAACTCGCCAGCAGATTATCAGCTACTGCAAAATACGTACTGCGGGTCCTCTAGGAGCTTACGTTCATCTTCTGTGTATTCTGAGAATTGTCGAATTGGCAACGGTCTCCTGTGAAACACTCCGAATTTAGACACATCCCTTTGCAGTGGCGTTATCTGCCTCGGATTGGATGGTTCTTTACAGCGAAATTCGATGTATATATGGTTCAGTTTCGGTATTAATTCGTCAAGAATGGTTCCCCCCAGGTAGTTAGAAATTTACCCCAAAAGGTCATCTCACTAGAGTAAGGACCACTGCGGACTTTATGTCAAACAAAGCACCCCCACTCTGTTTCCCATTCCCACTCAAAAGACAAAAGTCAAAAACAAATCACATACACACCCTCTGGCAAGAAAACCATTCCGTTTCCCCTCGAACTTCACTTTCCACAGCGGCACAGCAGCTGCCCGACAATTGAAATCTTTCTTCGCCTGACATCCGGTCAAAGTCAATTATCCAGATCAGCAAGTACGAAGAAAATTCATTTAATTTATGTCAATATCCACGGGGGATAACAGTTAAACTCAAACTTCCTCCGCGGCCACGGCCACACGGCCAAGTCAGGTGAGACGATGGATGTGCAATCACACACACAAGCCATAATCCCATGCCTGTCATAATCCTTAAAACTTATTCCGACGCAAAACTTCACCGGCAATAAACAGCGCACAACAGCACGGGATACAATTCGCCTTAACTGTCATTATGCTGCATCATGTGCCCTGTGCCGTCCTGCGCCAAGACGTTCAACTTTGACTGCGAACAATCGTAATTACATTTCACGAGGAGTAGTTTTGCTCGGCCTATCGGCGAGTGGAGGAGCTGATGATAATTGTAAACAATGATCATAGTCGCGTGTTGATGACCTTTTGTTTGAGTTTCACTTCTCGCCAAGTTTTAATTGGCAAAAGTTTTCCACGATGACCACTTGTCACAGAGATGCCGACAGCATGTCGTCCTCGTCCTTGTTTTTCATTTTTCATTTCAGGTCCTTTCTGCGATTTAGTTGCGTTATGAGTACGCAATAATGATGCCAAGTACCTCATGAATAATCGCTGAGATAACTTAAAGTTTCCATTCTGTTCATCTCTCGCGTCTCTCGCTTCCTTCCCTTCTGCCATTCAGTCTGTCTTCAAGTGGATTTCGGTGTGGAGTCCCCTGAGGGAGAGTGGATATCGGGACGAGTCCGGAAACAATTGCATAATTGAAGATTATTCCCGAGGATATCCAACACAAATTGAAGTGGATGGAGACGGGGGAGGAGCTCAGCAACAGACAAAGATTACAAATCCAATAAAAGGATATTATACACCAAAGCACACAACAATGCTACTCACTTCCGGGCTAATATCCGTTGCATTTGCACTTGACACAAACTCTCGCAAGAATCCATCCAGTTCGGTACCCTCGATGTAGCCATTACCTAAGGGAGAGAAGAGAGAGAGAGACACATGCATTAGTTCAGTTGAATTGCATGAAATTGCTATCGGAATGGAATTGCAAACAGCACACACTTACCGTCCTTGTCGTAGTGACTCCACACATCCATGAATTGGTTGGCTGAAAGTTTCTTCAATTCCCGTGATTCTGGGTCTCGATACTGACGCATGAAGTTCTGTGCCCGTTCGATTTGTACACGTTTTGCTGCAGCTGCTGCGTCCATTGTGTTTGTGCCTGTGTTTTTGTGGGTGTTTCTGTAAGTGGCAGCTTTAGTAGCCCTCTTTTGGGTGAAATGGGCGCACGGGGCAAAGGAGTTCCGGTTCCGGGTGAGCACTTGATACTGCAAAAGACAGAGAAAGGAAAGGAATTTGTGTTAGAAGAAAAATAAATTGCCCTCCTCGTTTATCGCTCATCTCCTAGTCTGATCTGATATTATGGTCATTGTATGTGAGATTGTGAAAAGAAATTGCATGCACTTGTAATAAATGCAACGACCGAGAGAGAGATGCAGATGCAAGGACGACTAAGGGTCTGGGTAGCAGTGGCACGAGCGAGGAGAGGAAAGGACGCCGCGTCGTCTGGCAAAGATGAGATTGTTTGGATTTATGCATTTAAGGGATGATTACGAAAATGGGTTTTTGTACTCAACCAAGCAGGTTAAGCTAGACGAAGAAATGCAGATGCGATGAAGGAGCCATTTGAGAAGAAGAAAAAAAAAAGATGGAGAATGAAACTGCACACTTTGCAGCATTTTCCAGCAAATTCCACAAATTGGTGGTAATTGCTACTCGTTCATCATCCTCTCCGAGCTAAATTCAATCCTTGCTTGGGTACCTAATTAGACGGAGTAGATT
Source organism: Eristalis intricaria (assembly GCA_964034865.1). NCBI lineage: Eukaryota > Metazoa > Arthropoda > Insecta > Diptera > Syrphidae > Eristalis > Eristalis intricaria. The sequence continues at coordinate 3,033,459 of OZ035874.1, read as the reverse complement.
TTGAAAATCTCTCCGCCCAAGTTCGCCACCGCTCCGGAAAACTTATTCACTTAGCACTTGAACTCCCTAATTTGTTTGTTCGTTCATAAACCCTTTCGTTTGCTCTGACTCAACTTGATTCGACTCGAGAGGAAACTTTTGTTATATCCTCACATTTCACAACTACCCCCCACCGTCTCTGAGGAAAGGCAACATTAATTTCAATCCAAACACTGCCCGGAGCTTTGAAATCTTGAAATAACTTGATCTCTCTCAACTCAACGTGCACACACACGCATGGCAACCAACCAACCAACCAACCAAGCAACCCCCCTCCGCCACGCACCATCCTGTCAAAACATTGAAATTACTTTATTGGGCGTATAAACGAAATCCTGGGAGCAAGCATGTGTCGGCTTTCCCATCATCAATAGATTTTGCCGAAACACACACCAATCAACTGGGTAAATATTTGCCATTTACAAGCCGCATCTGCCTTCGGGGCGGCTGGCCCACATTGTCCCCCCCTCTTTCATCGCTCCCAACTGAGACTCCACACTCTGCTCTTGTAAATAATCGTTAATCGTTGTCATAGTACAAAAACTGCAATAAACCCAATTGGACGTGGACCTTCGTTGTTTTCCTGTGTTTTTGCCGACACTGCATCACCGACAAATCATTTCAGTTTCTCCGTCAATTTGAAACGGCAGCAATCAGCAATCAAAACAAACATCAATTTTCAGCAAAACAAAGGATTGTTGTGACAGTTCAACTTGCGAACAATAACAGTGCACTTCAGTTGGAACATTTCACACTTTCGATACGGGTGCGAGACCCAAAAAAAAAGAGGAAGTGAGTTGAATGCGAACTAATTCATGAGGCAGGTGGAATTCTATCACACACTCTTCCCGAAACGGTGAACTTTTCTCGGCGATAGTTTCGCATCACTGAGTGCACTGAGTGCACAGAGTGGCTCATATTTCCGCTCTTATTCGGTTCGAGATGATCGCGGGAAAACACGTTGTCGCCGTGTTAAATGTGCGAAAGCGCCGCGAAAGTTTCCGCAAAAAAGTTGCTCCGCCGATTTGGATTGAATAACAGCTGAGGAATGAATGTGGGAAGTGTGACAGGTTGGCGAGGAGAATGGCATTACTTGAGATCTCAGTTCGCTTCTCTGATGCAGTCATTGGAAAAAGTTCGTCCTGTCGCATCTGTGACGGCGAGAGTGCCCCACCACCTCTGTGGAAGAGGTGACTAATAAGGATGAATTAACCCGCTCGGGATGGAAGACGGAAGGTGCATGCGAAAAGCACTTTAATTCGATGAACTCGGTTCAATGGTGACATTAAGGATTCTGCAGGCAAGAGGGTACTTAATATTCAGTCGATTGGCACGTACTCCTGTGCAAGGTGTTACATCATCTGGAAGTCCTGTGTTAGTTAGGGGGTGGTGTAGGATCCCAAATTTTTCTGGTTTCGAAGGTGACCAGGTAAGAATGATAAGGAAAGAAATTTAAATAAAAAAATAATGGTGTGAGGCAAAGCATTGATTTCGTCTTTATTTTGAAGACACGTTCATGCCATGATCCTGCTGAGATCGTGCTTGGTGCCTTCGAAAGAAAAATTTGACTTCGGATATCTGGAAGGTGAATGGAGAATAAGAGTAAACCGCGAAAACTACGAACTGTACCTGTGGCTGTAGTCCGGAAGGAAAAAAATCAGTGGACTGAACTGTCTTGGCCATATCGAGCGCAAGGACACCGATGCTCCAGCGAAATGCATCCGAACCTTCTGGTTCGAGGAGGTGATTATGAGACAGAGTTTTTCACGAACAAGAGAGCTGGATGAAGGCAACTACAGCTCACTTTCAGACTTCTGACACTCCACGGGTGACTGGCTTGATAAACAAGTAAGTCCATGCCATGATGCAGTGGAAAACCTTGTGTAAATGTTCCCTTATGTAGACGTGGAAAACAATATCATATAATAATGTAATATGGGTGACGCGACAGTCCGAGTTTGACCTGGGCCTAGCTTCTCAGCAACCACTCGTGCTGTGCGTGATATTGTTCCTCAACGAGTGGCTGGGACCTACAGTTTAATGGCGACTCCGAACGGCGAAGTTGAGAAGCTTTTCTAGACAAGAAGACTCTTTGAGCATTGTTAGTGACTCGAAAGAGGTGCAGCCGTGTAAATTGGGGATTCGAACATGACACCCTCTGCGTAGGAGTCGACGCCATAACATGACGAACATTCGTTTTGGAGAAGAGCCATGAAGCTCGACTCCCTGATATGCCAGTTCGTCGGCTTTCTTTGTACCGATGTATGCTCTGGCACCCAGATAACAGTCGGCTACTGCAGCAAGCTTCTTGCAGAATTCCTGGTCCAATTTTGAGGTTACTGTGGATGATGCAACAGTCTTGATGGCAGATTCATTATTAACCAAAATTGCTATTTTTCATTGTCTTTGTGTGTGTGGCATCTGAAGCTCGAATACTACTTTAGGAAGTCTAAATAAGCAGAAATGTCCAGAGTATCAGAGTAGATACCCAGTCAAACAACGCAATGCATCCTAGAAGCGTCTGCATACACGCTCTTTCTTAAAGCAGCTATACCAATCTGATTTTATCGGAAGAAGCACATGAGTGTGTTTCTTAAAATCTAGTTTAGATATAATTTAGTCTGTTACAGTCCGAATGTAGGGTCTAAAGGTGGCCATACGCCCCTGAACTCCATAATGGAACGGAACCTCTCCAATTGCGGCAAATCAGATGATTTTGGTGGCGAAATGTAATAAATCGTTCAGGAAACTCCGTCCAGTATTTAAATGTTCTACGTTTAAACATTTCATTGTCAGACGTCTTCAATTCTTCTGTGAGTTGAACTTGGTATGGGTTCAGATCCAATGGGTTCCGATGTTTGTCTCCTTTCCCATGAGATAGTGTTAATTTGCTACTTTTTTCTTATTGCTGTGGAAAGTGATGCCTACAGAGAGGAGGTCAAGATAAATACCACCCAGAGAACTTCCTACACTCGCACCGAACTGAATAGACCAGGGACTCGGGAAAGTATACAGCTTTCAAAATTAGAGAAACACGCGGTGACACCCAACAAGCAAAATCGGGAAGACTAAAGCGAGAGCATACTTGCGAAACCGCTTCAACGTGAGATCGGTGCTGCTTTATGGGAGCAATACCTGGAAGGTACACTAAGGCTGCAATCAATCGTGAACAAATGTCTAAGAAATATCCTCAGCATTTTTTAACTATGCATATGTCCAACGACACAAGGATGCACTGTAAAATTCGCACACAAGCCTGCACTATGGGCACTTCTGCAGTTGGAAGTGAAAATTGGTCACAATATAAGTCAACTTGTTTGGTGGTCGGGCCTATTCAAGCCTAAGTGTGACTGCCACATTAACCCAACAATAACCTATATCCCACCAGTAGCTTTATGCGAACTGGTGAAAAATGTTATTGTAACAAGAGAGTGGATAAGTCAATAAGGCGACCCTAAAGCTTTAAGGCAATTCCATTGCCGGCCCGTGCTGTGTCTTGACCCCGGTATTAGCAATTCCTTGAACACGCGCAAATTATAAAAAAAAAATTGCGAAGATTGGACCCCCTGCAGTGGAGTCCGGCTAAACAGGCACGGCGAATAGTGGACAAACGTTGCGCAGAAAAGTCGAGGAGGACTCCAGATTGAGTTTGAGGGAGCTTATACGCGTTCACCGAAAAGGATGGCTTGAACGCTATATGCCCTCGTTCAACGAAGTGAGTATAAATAAAATGCAAATCTAAAATGCCACACGACAAGGCGATGGACTTATATCATCTTCAAGCCATTCACTAGCAACAGCCATATTTTCTGTAGAGAGTCCAATAGAATGAATGCCATGAACGACCTTTAGACGTCTGTAGCAGAGCCTGTCTCTTAAATTTGTGAACATTTATTTATTTACTTATTTTCAAGTAGATGGAATTATTACAAATGATATATTAAGACTTATGTTAGAGATTTGTGAACATGTTGTCAATAATCTGTTTGTAATATGCGAAACGTACACACCTACACACGGTTACTAGCTTTGAAGCAAGCTTCAACAATTTCTCCACGTTCACCGATTGTTAAACGATTCATTTTGGGAAATGGCAAACTTTGAACTAAACTCGTTCAGTCTCGAAAGCCAGTTGAGTCCGACGTATCTGATTTAAAGAGAGACCGAATTGGTTGATCCAAAGAAGGCAAACAACTTAATTTACAATGTGTCCCCAACTTAAAACACTGACCACCTAATGACTGTTTACATTCCAATTAAGATTACAAAACCAAACCTTCGCTGTCCACAAATCGTTTCCGGGAGCAAATACAGAAGACACATTCCAGACCAGAGTCCCCATTCAATTTCAATTACTTCATTTACGCAGTACATCGCCTGGAGAATATGATGAACCAAATGCCTGCGGGCACGTCCTTTATGCGCACACACACACGAATTATTCACCACAATCCACAGGAAAACATGTCCGGACACCCCAACCGAACGACCCATGGGCAAGTAAATTCAAAACAAATAAGGCCCCCGACCATGGCTAATACGTGGTCGTGTGTAACCTAATTCGTGTATCCTTATTGGTGTGGCTCAACATTTATCCTTTTTATTTGCCTCTTCACCGCACCGCTCCACAAGCACACAGTGTCGCACAGTTTCTCCTGATAGTTGACAACAGTATTTTGTCATTAGATGCCGCGTCTAGCGCCAGTCCTTTGATAGCTGCAGGATATCCATCAGGGAGGTGACAAACAACTCGGAAATACGATGAGAGCTGGCAGTTCGAAGTAACCGCACCCAAGAGCGAAGCCAGCAACAACGACACGACGCATTCTGTGTGTAAATCCCTTTTGGATGAAGAAAAACTATGTTGGAGTCCTAGTATCCTTGGGGGCACTGTGATGACGGTGACACTATCATTCCTGTTTTTTTCTTTTGCTCTTCTCCTTCAAGTTGGAGGTGAGATGCAGAGCAAAAGTGTTGCGACTTTGAGTCCCTGCAGTCGTCCCGTGCTGCTGCCGCAAATGATAAATGATCCTTAATAAGGACACACTTTTACTGTTTCCTTTTTGTTTTTCTGATGTTGATGTTGATGTTGATGGCGTTGGCGGTGGTGGTGGTTTTGCCTTTATCTTATCATTTCCTGTTACGAGTTGACACTACGAGTAAAATTACAGTCTGGCGAGAAAGTAATTTGTATTCATTTGAATGACAGCAGGCGAAGACAATGAGGAGAAGGAAGTTCATGTAACTATTTGTGTTTAAATGAGATGTTTTGAATGAAGTGGGAGACGCATTGTAGTCGTCTCGATGCTTAGCTAACCCCTCTCCTGGCATTCCAGTGCATTACAAATTGTGTAATAAAGGGGCCTTTGTTTAGACTGGCTGTGGACTTTGAAGGCTAGACCACTGGGTTGACAGAATGGTGAATCACATTGGCTGTCAATTTAAGGCTATAATTTACGAACTGCCTTGCCGGAGTATGTCTTCGTGTAACCCTTTGACTGAAAAGGAACAGACATCCGAGAGATAAAAAGTTGGGCCTACTGGTTGTTGTTTCCCTCCAAATGGCTGGCAGAGCTAAACAACTATGTACTTGTAAAAACGCGTGCTGTTCCACTCTTTTATCAAATCGTGGGGGAGGCTTTGACTACGACTAGCATCAGAAGTTGATGGCTAGAGCCAGGGTCCAATTTGTCCGATAAGAAGACTTATCAGAACTGCTTCCTTCGTCTATAAATCCTAAAGTATTTTCTAAGGCTTTATTCGTCCCGTTCATCATCTGAACGTTTTACCCTAGTGCTCTTAAGAACTAAAAAAAGTAGGGTCCCTTGATGTTGAGTTCGCTTGAAGTGCCATTCGCCATTCGTGAGTAACATTTTGGTCATTGTCCCACTCTGAAATTGGTTTCTGAGCACTGAGCGTCTTAGCTAGGACTGCTTGAAGCCCTTGATGACCAAGCCCTTCATCGTTTTTGCTACCGGAACATTTTTAAATTATATGTCCACTTCAACCAGTTTCGTTAAGTTTCGTTGTCCTAGGCTTGCTTTGCCTGGCGTGAAATTAATCACTCTATATGTACGTACATAAATGACAATTGGTGTTGAAATGTTGGGCAAGTTTCCAAATGACTGAATAATTGAATTATGGCCGATTCTGCTTCTTGTCAATTTTCGTCAAATTTTGAAATAAGTTTAGTTTACGTACATCCATTATGAAGACTTATGTTAACTTAAACCGTTAAGTGAATATACAGAAACAATGCACTGTTATAAATAAATAGCCTCTTCATCCAGTTTCGTTCATTTTTCGGTGTTTAAGTGGAAGAGGTATATGTATGCATATGATCGTAAATGTGAGTTCGTGTTGAAGTTTGGGGCCCTTTGAGTTTCGTTAAGTTTCGTTCTCTTTTCGGTGCTTAAGTGGAAAGGAGTGGAAAAGGTATCACTCTATGCATATGAACGTAAATGACAGTTCGTCTTGAAATTTGGAGCCCTTTGAGTTTCATTCACTTGTCTGCTTAAGTGGGCGAGACATTAATCCTACGTACATAAATGCCTGTTAATTTATATGATTTTTCGCAGGTTTCTATGAGCAACTAGGGAACTTTGAAGATGTTACAGGCATTTTCAAGCCACTCTCTGCCATGCTTCATCGTAAGAGGATGAGTTACTTACCCAAATTTGTTGTTCTTCACATCAAATGGGCAACCTCCTCTTTAAAAGTCAATAACTTCAACAAACATTTCTCAGTATTTTCCAAGCCCTGCAAATTTTGTTTATTGACTTCAGCAGTGGGAATACCAAAGTCCACGGCACAATTTAACTCGCACCAACTGTCGCCGGTCAACTAGCATTCGTTCATGCACACACGTTGTGCATCGCGCAGCAGTTATGAAACTCCAACAATGCTCCGAGTAATTTTCTAAATCCCTAGTGCGCTATAAATTCTCGCTCAACGCTCGCTCCTTGCCAGCTGCAGCATGATTCATGACGCCACACATGCGGCCAACTTTCAAAGTGCTATGCTCAACTCCATTGCTTATGCAATTATCCCTCCGATCAGATCCTTATTCACTGCTGCACGAGTAGCTCGCAAGGCCACAGAGTCTTTATGAAGACTTAGTCGGAAATTTAAATACAGAATCTGAGGAACACCAATGCCAGTCGCACAGCAATTAAAAATGAAAATACGACCGTGCCTGCGGTGGGATGGGTTGAAGTGCTTTCATCGCGTCAGCACTACTATTGACAACATTTTCATTTCACAGTCGGCAGGTAACACAATAAAATGTTGACTAAACGAGTCCTTTACCGATGTGCGCCGTCATAGCCAGTAACAGAGGACGGCGGCGCGACGAGGGTAGAAGCCTTTGTCGATAGAACCACGGAACAAGGGAACAATGTGTAATGCCTTTTGAAAAGTGAGCATAATTAGAAATTCCAAAGAGTCCTTGTGCGCATAACTAACGGTAGAACAATGCCCCGAGTGTGTGAGGAGAGGGTGGACACACCTAAATATACATTAGACGTGATGCTGCTTCCAAGCTGGTTCCACTTCTGTTGTTCTTCGCTCGTTGAAATGATGGCATGGCATAGAAGTACTTAACCCAAGAATTAACCAGCGCCACATGAGGCGTACTATTTTTTTTCCACTAAAACGCCATGGAATTCTTTAAAATTTATTGTTGCGACATTATTTATGCAAGTTCTGCCGTTCGAACAAAGGCCATGTGCGAGGATGAGGCGAATTTTTTTCCAAGCGAATTGTCCCATTTATCCTGTTTTTATAGCGCAAATAGTATCCACCTACTGTGCAGGGATGTGCGCTTGTGTGTGTAATCGTTGAAGGACATGCGAAGCCATGACATTTGAATAAGTTTGGTTGTGGCATAAGTATAGTAGTCGGAGGGGGTGGGAAGAATGGTTTTGCTTGCAAGGAATCGCACATGATGTAGGCGGCGTTGTGTCAAGAAATGTCCTTCTCATTTGTGAGGACGAAGTTTGAGAGATTTATTTGCCTCCGCTTGACATCGATAGATCCTCTCCCCCTCACCGCCGCTCCACATGAGAGCAAGAGGAAATGTTGATGCATTCGAAACACGTTAACCCGTGGAGTTGCGAACGCACGTCATAACAAATCGATTTCGATTTAAATGAACGAACTCGCATTTGTTAAACCTACACGAGAGGTTGATTGCGCGTGTTTGTGATTTGCTGTGGATTTGGAGTACATTCATGTTCATCCCCGGACCAGCGTGCGTCGGCGGCGGTCTCAAATTTATGGGAAAAAAGTGTTAAATTCCCACACTCCGCCGAGAGGAGGGCAAATTATATATTTTTGAAAATTTCGTCTGTTATTGTCCCATTCTGAGATTTATTTATGAGAACTTATGTAACTCAGTACACAATTTTAACGGGCTTTGTGGCGACAGAATGTCGGAAAAGTAGTTATCCCGGTGGGAAACGGAGAGGAAGTCAACACTGTTGGGCAATAATGGCAGGTATTTGTGGTGACTTTTAGTTGTTTACATTTACGAGGACACTAATGGATCCTTTGTGATGTCTTGTTGGACTGGTAGGTTGAACTTTTGTTTTTAGTTCTGATAGCTTGTCTTCTCGCAGTGACGAATCAATAGTAATCTAATGAATAAACAGAAATGATACCACTTCTCTCGGTCTCGTTAATTTTCGTTAACTTTTCCTTGGTTAAGTGGTGACTAAATGTATCGCTCTCTAAGTATGTAAATTGAGATTGGTGTTTGATGAAGACATTTTAGATTAATTTTTAATTTAGTTTATCGATGGAGTTGGCCACTTTTCGTTGAGTTCTGACAAAGGCTTACATTTGGGTACGTCTATTGCGGTTGGTCCATAAATTAAATTAAAAAAAATTTTAAATTTTGCTTCGTCAAGTGGAAGCGAATTTAATCATTTTCTTCGCACGTACATATGTCGCAGTTGGCGTTGGACATTTGTGTAAGTTTCAAGAAGTCAATAAAGTGCACTTTGAGACTTGACGATGCTGTTGTCTACTTTACGTTCGCAGCTTAAGCCAAAGCTTAAGTTTGCCTATGTGCATTGTTGGAACTTAACTCAACCTCAGTAATCGATCCATAACGTTGAAATTATGCACTGTGATCTAATAAACCCTTCTTCCAGTTTCGTTCACTTTTGTTGCTTATAAGGTAAAGTAAGAAATCACTCTTGTGTAAGCATCCAAAAGCTTATTGTGGGTTCTCAGAAATTTGGCAGTTATACTCTTCCTACTATTTTGACCGTAGCTTACGATCGCGTACGTCTATTATGGTTCGACCGTAAAGGGACAAGACTTAAGTGAGCTTAAATAACTAACCGAATACGCAATGTGGTGCAGTGTGATCAGAGTAAGCCCGTTTCCACTTTCGTTAAGTTTCGTTAAGTGTCGTTAAGTTTCGCTTACTTAAGTGGGAGCAATGATAGTTCGTATTGGGTTACGTATCCAGACACATTGAAATTTAACCATGCACCCGATCGATATTCACCCTGCTTTTCTGTCAGTAAGTCAATCATGGTTGGGCCTGTACTCTTCCACAAACAAAATTAAAACTACACCGAGCACATGTTCAGTGTTAAGTACCAAACGGTAGGAACAAATTCAGCACACAACTTTAAAAATGTACCACTTCCAGGGGAAAATGTCTGCAAACAGGATTATTTCCAGAGACATTTTCTCAGAAAGAATTTACCTCGTGTCCACCTTAATAAGCCGATAAAATGCTACTTCAAATCTACCACAAACTGCACTCTTGTCGAATCCTCAACTACACAAGAAATGCGATTCTTCCCTCAAGTGGCCCTCGCTTGGAGGACTTCTTGAGCTACCGAGTCCTCGTCTGCCCATCATCGTCACTCAACACCTAGTCTAAGATATTGATTAAGCAAACGTTCAGTTCATATTTTCCCTTTACCAAAACCAACGAGGTCAGCAACACTGCCATGGCAATGACACTGAAAGCGAAAGGATTCAGTGTGCCCCCACCTTCTTTAAATACAACCGCTAAGCGGTTGTTATTTCCCCTATTTCTTTTCCCTTCAACTACACAGCGCAGCTATTTGTGTCAATACAAAATCAATAACCAAAAGGACATAGACACCATTCAGCAGCGTACACACAGCACTCACCCACAACCAGTCGCTTCCGCCTCAAGTTTGCTGTTGGAAAATTTCATAACCTAGGCAATGTCGACGACGTCGACAGCGCCGAGTTCCTTTGAGCATCAAGAATTCCATGAACTTAATATCGATATCTGCTGGAACGTGCCGGCTGTTTACATGACATAGACAATAAACCGAGAGAGCGGCCGTGAAGGGTGAACACGGGGTATGAGGGGAGCGAAATCGTTGTAGCTTTAGCTCAATGTCATCCCTTACCCGGCCATTGGTGGGGTGGAGTGTTTTTGTATATTTTATGGCAGAAACGTGAATTAAATTACTCATTTCGTTCCCTCTCGTTGTCCTCGTTCGACAAATTTTCAAACGAGGACAATTAGGAAAAAAAATCCCTGGAATTTCCTCCTCGAAATTGAGCGATTGCGAGTGCATGATAAGGGAGCGACGATGCCAGTAATTAGTTTCCCCACAGAGACTGCAATCATTTGAAAGTGTCTGTTCTCTGGCAAGCATGCATCACTTCAATTGTCCTTGCAATTAATTCGCTTAAAAGCCAAGTAAGAACGAATGTGGACCACTCATTCTCTGATTAAATCTCTGTGTACTTTGACTTAGATTCGAACATGTAATCTGTACTGCCCTCGAGGCCCCCCGATGGAGCCAATGAAGGGGATTTGTGTGCCTTTGTTTGTCTGTGGAGGCAATGGGTGACGAAGTATAGTGGTCTCAATCAGGGAATCGATTTGTACATGGTTTTAGGGATGAACTTACAGGGTGACTGTAGGTTTGGTGGAAGGACTTCTCTCATTTCCGGAACTGGATTTGGCAAGACTATCATTTCAATCTAGTGAATTTCTTTACTGCGACTTGAAATGTATAGTTGATCAGTCGTCGTTATTGGTCACTGTCAGTGATGGGAAGGCAAGGTACACGAGAGGCAGTGGTGACGCATTTGCACGTTCTAGAGTACTCGCCTGTACAAAATTGCTTGCGGTAACGTCCAGTAAAAAGCGGTCTTCTGCAACAGATGCAATTCATTCCTGGCTTTCAGTAATCAGGCGCCACTAAGTCCACAAGAGTCTGTTAAAATCCGACAAAGCACGGATTCCTAAAATCACAATATGTAAAAAAAAAAATGTATAAAAGTGCAGACAAGTATGGTCTCTATGATTGAACCACAAAATGTCCTAGATTTCCCAAAAAGCAAAAGTGCAAACAACTATGGTCTCACAGTTACTCGTGCCCGGACTGGTGCGATGACTGAATAGATTCAACAACTACAAGAGCAGTGAGGAGGAAGAAGCCAATCGAAGGGAAGAAGTGATACGAAAATCGGCTCATAATCTGGATGGAACGGAGGTCTTATTGAAGAAGGCGATAGGAAGAAATTGAATCTGTTCAGCATCTGCTGTGATATTGTTTTCCTCTTAAAGGGCAGGAGCAAGGTAGAACACTCACCAACGAGTTTGACCGGTCCTCTCATGAATCTGGTTTTAGGAAGGGGATGATGATGAGAGAGAGAGAGAGAATGGACTGTGTTGGCAAATGAGAGACTGTGGTGCTATCAAATCACAACAGTGTCTCGCAAGCTGAGATCATGGCGATGAATGAAGGCTTGAATATGTATGAACTGAAATCAGCACGAGATATTTGTACATTTCATGGAAAGTCAGGCCGCCATAAAGGCTCTGTTGTCTGGGATGTGAAAACTCCAAGTTAACTGTGGCGCAGTTCTTGTAACTTGAGGATGGATTACCATTCAGTTCAAAACTGGGCTGTGTTAGGAACGTGGACACGAAAACCTGTGACTCTGTCCCTACCTTCTGAAGAAGATCCTCTCACTACGTGCAACCTCATGCTACAAGAAACAATAATCCATTTAACTATCAAAAGATGGTTTGATTATTTTTAGCCCCAAACACACACAATGACTTAGCTCTTCAAAAAGCCACGTTTCTCTAAACAGATCCAATATTCGTACCATTGAATCGAATTCAATTAAAGAAAATAAAGAGTGAGTACAACGATCCCATTGAACTGAGACCTATTGTGGCCTTTTCTTCATTCTATGACTTAAGAGCTATCTTGAGAAGTTTGATAATCTCCCTAGATGGAGTGTCCTGATAGTCTATTCCTGTAAGATTAGTTCTACTTAATGTCTGTTTTAGATACTCGAAGAGTAGGTGTTCCATAAAGTCCATTTCTAAAGTTGTCTTTGTTCCTGCGCCCATTTTGTGGAGCTGATAGTTTCATGATGGTCTCTTTTGTTTTAAGGCAACCTTGGTTCCTTACACCACCGTAGTGTGGTGTGTCTTCTTCCTCTGCTGGATGAGCATGCTAGAAGACTGGAAACTCTAAGCACTGAGTTCTGTGGAAGTTGCATGAATGTGGATGAAGGTGAGAGTATTTCACTTCTCTTGCACTGTCCGAATCTGGTAAGACACAGAGCCTGCATTTTTAACGATCGAACAAGAAATGATTTCCCACAAGAAGCTTCATGGCTCACTTAATAACACTGCGTGGTAGTACAATCGACTGTGAAGTTAAGATTGTGTCTACCTTCTCAGTAAAGTTAGGTCTCACGGTTGACAATTTGTTTCCCCATCAAGTCCTCTCACACACTCCCCAAGTTAGACTCAAATCTTCGTTTTAAGCGAATTACGGTCGTTTGATCACCCTTCCTACGGAAAATCCGAAACAAATATCGAAACAGTCACCCCATCCACAACTATTGGGCATTTTATGGGGCTGCTGGGGTGGAGAATCCTTTGGTCTGACTCTAGTGTGAGTGAATTGCATTCCCTAACGATGTTGACTTTTTTGACTTTTGATGACTTTTTCTTTAAAACGATCTGTGGACGTGGACGACGTTGTGAAGGTGACTTGGAATAGAGGTTTTGATGAGTAAAAGTTTTGCCAATTTTTTTTTAGATTTTCTTTCAAGTTGCTTATCAAGTATAGAAGGTCATACTGCGGCTGTCATTGTACCAGAGCCAAACACGTACCTTTTTTGGGAGAAAAAGTAGTGGAATACTGTTTATGATACATTCCAAAGCCAGTAATCATTCAAAGGCTTCTCATTGGCATCCTTTTCATTCATGACCGAATCGAGGTTGAATAACTAACAGACTTCGTTTCTCCATTCAAAGGTGGATGCATGAAATGCTACGTCTACGGTCGTAGGGGCTGCCGGTTTGTTTTTTAATTTAATGTATGAACTTATATATTTTGCTAGAGAGGTCCAAGAAGAGGTAACGTCAAAAATACGCAGGCCCTGCTGTCAGTTTGATTTGTTGCGACAGGGAATTAAATCGAGACCTTGAATTGGATGTATTGGTTTGATGTGAAAGAAGATATAGTTTGAATGCGTACTTGAACAGGAGAAGCCTATATTTCGGCTAGCTCTCTTCCAAGATCGATAGGTGGTAGATAAGAATAGACCATTCTTGTCGCCCGGTGAGATACCACCACATCAAGCTATAGGTTCCATGAAGTTGTTTGTTTTGGCACTTCGGAGCTTGGCTGATGGGCCGGTTGATTAGCCTTGTGGACTCCTCATTTGGTTGGGTAACGTTCGAGTGGGTTACTGAAGAGAGCTGTCACAATTGGGCCAACATCTGACCATTGAGATACCACCGCGACTCCTGGAGCCAAAAGCGAGCTCTGGAAGTAGAAGGCCGATAGGAAAGACACTAAGAAGGACACAACTTGGCGTCCAGTTGGTGCTTGACAAGTGGAGAAGCTCGCCTAATTGAAGCCAGCTGGAGTGCCTTGTCTATCGTGGTTCATCCCGGACTTCCACCCACCAGAAGTTGTCGTTGAACGCTGAAGGGCACAAAATCCATCGGAAATATACTAGCGGATACATACAGACTGGCAAGTGAATCGATAATGAGCGAAACACATTTTCCTCCTCCAAAGGATTTCCTCACATTACAAGATGTGACATGAAACAATGTCACAATTGGAATCTGAGAGGGCGGCACATCTTATCGTGCGTACATTAACGACTTTCGCAAGTCTTTCAGGCACCGAGTGGGGGTGGGGGATTTAAGTCAAACGGTGACGGCATTTCGATGTGTTATGTAAGCCTTGGGCGGCAGCACAGCAGCAACCAACTGTGTTTACATAATCCTCTGCGCCAATACTAGACAGAACATGGCAAGGGCCTCTTCTAAGTAATGTGTGCGCCTTTGTTACAAGGACCGCCCGAGGGACTTACAGAAGTATGCATTCCGGAATGATGCTCTTCTCGTTTTGAATAAAGCGACGCGTAATGGTTGCAAGGGATTACTCTGGCTGGTGTGATATTTCAATTTTACTGTTAATTTCCTGTGCCAAGAGGTGACAACGCGAGGAAGTCTCACTGAAGCTCGCTCTGAATTATGAAACTCCCTAGAGGCGGGGGTGGACTTCATTACTTCAGTCAGTCAGTTTATTGTGTTCTCTATTGTTTGTCTCACAAGGGGTGCCTTGCAAAACCACCAGCTCACGTGCAACAACCATTTGGTATAGTTTCCAGGACACCTCCCATTTTGCGCACACAATGTATCGTACGAGTGGACGGCTTCGGCCAGCCCAACTAAGTCCAATCAAGGAACTGTCGACGCCTTGCCTTAGATCGCTTTTACAAGCCCATTAAGGAGCCATTACGGCACATTTTCTCACTTAATTGCAATTATTTGTCATGATTTGGCCGGAGACACGTGAATGCAATTAGAGCGGGCAAGTGCCTGCAGGGGAATTCGACTTCGGGTTGGCAATGTGTTCGTTCACGGGATTGAAGGTCCTTTGTGATGAGACATGTAACATCACGAATGGCTTTTGCAATAAATTGGAACTGATCTTGCTCGTATTGTGTCCGTAATGGACAATGAGTGCATTTTAATTGAATTCAGATATTGATTGCATTAATTGCGATGCAGGCTGGTGGCTGGGGATGGCCGGATGTCGGCGTGGGATATTTCAATTTGGATTTCATTCCGAGGGGATACACGGTACACGATACACGGGGTTGATTGAAATTCATCGCGTGATGGGATATGAAAGAGGACTTATTGGCGTGGAGGCTGGGAAAGGCTCTAGAACAGATGATGGACACTCAATGGAATATTCATCATTCTCCGTTCACTCTATCGATTTCTACTAACTTCAATATGAGCGCCTGATTGACCTATGGCCATGCTTAGTGGGTGATGAGGATGCTTTGGCTTGATTCCAGACCCAACAACTTTCATATTCACGCTTCTCTCAAGTCACTGAGACTGCTCAAGGGAGGTCGTTAGTTCAGGTCGTTCATTAAGCTCTTGTTTCGAATCCGGAGACACCAACATTCAAATCCACGACACTGTTTCTCCAGAGTCAATGGGAATGCTCAGAGATCATAACTGCCTCCAGAGAAGGTCTGTTAGTTCTGTCGTCCACAACATCGTTAAAGGTCTTGGTTCGAATCCGGAGACACCAACTTTCATATTCATTGCATCACTTTGGTCAGATTTCCCTAGAGAGACGCTTATCAAACTTCGGTGTCGTCAATCGATTGGAAGGACCCACCCGTGAAAGCAAGCACCACGCAAGGGGTTGCCGAATCGCATTTGATTTCATTTCCATTCCTAATCAAATAACCCTCAGCCGACAGCGATCATCCAAACGTAATCCGTTGCAAATACACTCGTACTCAATTTTAATTCGATTGCTACAATGTATGTCTCACAGGATCCAAATCCCAGACGACAGCCATCACTAATCATCCATTGGACGGGCAACAAGTTGCCGACTCAGCCAATTCGTTATATCACAAGCGCCACTGCACACTGCACACGACAGCAGTGCGTCGACACTGAGCCGCTAAGAGGGTTAAGCCGATGGCCCATGCTTCACCGACCCCACAGGGAAAATTGATTTTCATTAGATTGCGGGTATTTTTAGAAAAGCCAAGGTGCCTCACACGTACGCAATCGATACCCTTCTCTGCCCATCACCGCTGCCGGCCGTTAACAGTCATTGTCAGTGTCAGTGTCACTGTCAGTGGGCGTAATAGCCACCGGTGATTGTTTGGCGTGGTTAAACTCTCTCGACGAACATTGATGCAATAATCCGATGAGCTGGTGTCAGCGCAATTCGGTGGCAACTCCTGTTTGTCATTTGCAAGGAATTCGGTTGGGTTACACAACGTTTTCGCGATAATCGAAGGCCTACCGGTGTGGATAATTGGCTTTATAGCTGCCGTTCGCTGTGTCCACCCGGCCGCTTAATTATTCACCAATTAAAAGAACTGAAGCTGTATTTAAATTTGTACGAATCGATTAACGTGCCCTGGACGCACCAAAGGGCTTAGTCTGTTTGTATTTATTTTCAGTTTGTTGTGTGCTGCTGCTGCGACGACGGATTTTAGTTCATTTTCCGCGCCATGAACTAACAACTATGGCAAGTGCCAGTGTCATGCACATCAAACCACCACCCAGCGGTGGCTGGAGGACGGGCGAAAAGCCTGCATGTCAACTGAGAACAATGTAGAGTCGTCGTGTATCCACGCCTCGGTGGTTTGAAACATCTGCGGCAACTAGACGCGGAATGCTTTCACGGAGTCCTTGCTGTTAGTGATAATGAAGGGGTTTCTTTTTTATCACGAAACAGCTGCCAGAAGTCGGGCACGAGAGATAAAGGCGTTCTGCGTTGCATTGTTTAATGTTGCAGATGTGATTCGCTAAATGGAAATGTGATGGGATTTTGATGTTTTGTACACAGCCCATGCCCGAAGCAATGTAATGCAACGCGCGTGACAATGGCGACAAGGATAGTGCTGCCGCATTGTTGCCTGGCCATGGAATGTGCAAGGTCGACGGAGGAAGAATGTAAGTTATTCAGTTTGAATGGTCCCTAGCCCAGCCCCAGTCCGTGTTTACCTTGTTAATGAACCAGAAGCTCGCTTTGATTTGACGGACATGAAAGCGATCCACGCACACATGGTGCTCTTAAGAGATTTCCATTTGAATCTCAAACGAACCTCAGCTGACCACGGCAGCCACGAATCCCATGAGACGAGCACAAAGGAGCCGCACTTACTGTGGAGGTTGAACTGTGTGCAGCTGGGGATGTTAAGCAAACACCAACGCTTCAGCATTTTGCATACATTTTCCTTCACACATTATTTCTCTGTGTTGCATGGCAGCTGATTCACAGGAAACCTGGACCATCGTCCATGCAATAGGACGCTGTTATTGCCTTTCATTGGGCTGTGCTTGTGCAGAGGTGTTGAGAGGAATTTGATGCCTGGTTTGTTTAGGAGAGGAGATGGCTACTCGTGTGGAAGCTTGGTCTGTTCATCCGCTTGAGGCTGGCTCTTCTTCATCGACTAAACTGGGCCATTGAATTGAATGGGGGTAGGAGATCACAGTGCTGTCAGAGGTGCCTTTAAGAAAGCTGTGAATTTGAAAATTAGTCAGTGCGGAATCGAACCCCGATCTTAATCGTTGACTCTTTATCTAACAGCCTTCTCTTGGCGGATATATTCTCTGAGTGTTTCCAGAGATTCGAGAGAAGTAGTGCCATGAATATTAAAAGTGGTGTGCCAGGGATCGAACCAAGACCTTCATCACAGAAGGTAACGCGCTAACCAACAACGGTCGTCTTGGCAGTCTGCCCATTGCCAGTGACTTGAGAGAAGTTATGCCATGAGTCTGAAATTGTCTTGTAGGAATGGAATCGAGACCTTTAACGAAGTCGTCGAAGGCTTAACTAACAGCTGATATCTGAGCATTCCCAGTGACTCGGAAGAAGTTGTGTCGCAAATTTGCAAGTTGGTGTCTCCGGAGTCGAACCGAGACCTTCATCGCAGTGACTAACGAATTAACCAAAAACAGTCGTGTTGGCAGTTACACCCTCTTCTCATTTCCTGTGACTCGAGAGAAGACATGATGTGAAAGTGAATGTTGGTGCCTCGGGATTCGAACCAAGACTATAGTACAACAGAGATAAACCAAGAGTGAATGTGGATACCTCGGGCCTCGAACCGAGTTTTATATAGTTCAACAGAAGAAAGCCAATGCAAACGTCGTTGTATCTGGAATCCAACCCAGACCTTCGACTTAGGAATCGACGCACGTACCCATATCGCCACGATCGAGAATCCTTTAATAAAGCAATAACTCAACGCAAGGAGGACGAGACGCATTAAGCGATGAAAGAGAAAGTTACGACTAACATCAATCATCATAAAAGTTCAAACGGACACCCACTTGCCACCCGCCCCCACCATCTCTTTTTGTACCATGTCCATTGCCAGATGTAATTTATTAATTCCCTCCATAACGAGCTATCTTGCTGCCATCTTCCTGCCACCCCTTTTGTAATTATCATAAAAATCAAGTGAGAACCCCTTTTGTTTTGCCACAAACCAAAGTCCCCACCATCACCTGGCACACTCGAAGAATGACCCTCATAAATCCACTTGACGCCATAAACTGGAAATGGCCATGCAATTGGCATCGGAACACGCATATGTTTCGTACAGCCCCTTATGCTAATGCCACATCTAACAAATGGTTCCCAATCTCCTGCCATTAAGGTGCTCCCTTTCAAAAAGAAACCCCAAAACCTGTTCAAAGCGAAAAAGCAGCAACCCAAGAACCCTTCCCATTATACCGAATGAAAAGGGACGACATTCATACATTAGCACAGAAACGCCCGGAAGGCTGCCGATTGCCCACTGTACACTGCTGCCGCTTTGTTTCACTGCAAAGAGAAAAAAGGGGTTGGTTTCACAATCTCAATGCTCCCTGTGTCACATTGTTCGCTGCGGCTCTGTGAATGTAAATGTCATCCACCCCCGGTGGCTATTTACCTGTTACGCAGCCTTGACCGTATGAAACAAGCTGGAAAAACCACACACCCACGCAAGCAACAACCACAACCCGGGAATGCACTGAAAGATGTCATCCTGGCGACACGGAGTGGCTGAAACTGATGTCATCATTGAGTGCCTTAAACAAAGTGCACCTCTGTAACATGTTCAGTCTTGTGACCATTTAAGCAAATTCAAAAGTCCTTAATTGACGTAACCCAACCCTCACTCTGAGTCCCGGTGACCTTGGTTTTCTTGTTTAGACGGTGACAGTTCTATTTTTAGGCATTTTCCTATTATTTACCTCGAAAATTAGGCTCACACCCTGTCACGTGAAATGATTTGTGCGGCCGACTCGACGGTGGTACGAAGAGTATGTCGTGCGCACAAGAGTCTCAAGAGGACGGGAGGACGTGACAGTTTAGGGTGGAGTGGAATGTGCTCAGGCTCTTAGACACGATTTCATAATTAACCAAACATGCACACACTGAGAGTGTTGTGCTTCCGCCTTTTGAAGATGAAATCGTGTGAAATTCGAATTTAAATTAGGCATTTGCATGGTTTTTGTTGACTGTTTGATTAGATTTGATGCAGTCATTGAGGGGGCAGATTAGTGACACGAGGACGGCTTTAGAGTTAGAGGGCTTTGAAAACTAGTCTGAGATTGCCTTGGAAAATGACGTCGAAAACGGTTCCGAAATGTCTTGGAAAACGGCTCCAAGAATGGTTGAAATTTATTCGACAGAAAATTCGAGAATGGCTACAACAACGGCGCTGTAAAACGATATAAATGTTAATAAACGACTCCTCAGACGACTCTAAAAATCGTTCGAAGATGGATTTCAAACCCACTGTAAGAATGCCCTCGAAAATGACGTCGGAAACGACCGGGATATTCTTTGAAAAATTGCTGCTGATATGGCTCAGGAAATAGTCTAAAAATGGCTCGGAAGAGGGTTTGGGGTCCTTGAAGAGTTCGAGAACTCGCTTTGATAACGACAGCGACTCCAAAACGGAATGCCACAACTCTCCAAATGGATTTGAAAAGATGTTTAAAACGTCCCTTATGAGGGCATTGAAAAAGAATGTCAAGCCCTGATGACTTCGACATCGATTTGGAAAATTATTGCATTCGCATCTCAGAAAGCGAATCGTCTCTGAATCCGACAACGCTTCTGAAAACGACTTCGAAACAAGTTACAAATCGGCTTCTAAAACAGCTTAAAAAACGGTTCGGAAAGGGTTTTAAAATCGACTTAGAAAGCGATTCGAGGATGACTCCGAATGGGAATCCGACAGCGGCTACGGAAATGGCTCCGGCAAAAGCTAAACGACTCTCAAATGGTTCTGAAATGAGTTCAGACTACGAAAATTCTAGTGGAAATGTAGTCACGAGCGACTCGAAAATTAATTTGAAAGCGTGTTCTACTGCGATTTTCAAAATCTTTTGAAAAACAGTTTTGAAAATTTCTCTGAAATGGCTTGAAAACGAGTCTTAAACGAAGTTGGTGTCAAAAACGGTCTCGAAAATGTCTTAAAAAACGACTCCAAGAATGTATTCAACAACAAGTCTAAAATACATCGGTAAAGGGTTTTGAAAACGTCTCTGAAAACGACACTGAGAATGGTTTCGAATATGAAGTCGAAAACGGCTCCGGGAAGAGCTCCAACAACGACTCTTAAATGACCATTCGAAAATGTTCCTGAATGGTATCTGAAAACGAGTCAGAGAATACTTTGGATCGATCGAAAGAGCGTCGGAAAACAGTCGAAAGGGGCTCCGAAAATGGCTCCGACAGCGGTTTTGAAAATACGTGCAAGAAGTGGTTCGCAAATTCCCTCTGAAGACGGGGTTGAAAACGACTTGGAAAATGACGAAAATGACGTCGAAAGCGGCTACGAAAAATACTCTCAAAGTGACGATGAATAGGGTCTTAAAACTGCTCAGAAAACGTTTTCAAACACAACTCCAAAAATGATTTGAAAAGAAAGCCCCTTCCGGTGGAAGTCCAACTTTTCTCAAAATGCTTTTTCTCCTCTCTCAACCCACCCCACCCGCAACCAACCCACATCTCAAGCAAACCGTGACGCGATAGCAACCGTCATCAAGCTCAGCCAAAATCTCACGAGCAACCCCTCCAAATAGCCCACAAATCAAAGTCAATTAGAGCCCGATCCTCGGTCGGAACAGCACTTCAACATTTGCAATCCCCAAAATCCATGCTCCCAGTGTGTCGCTATAAGGGATTAATCCGATTAATTTTCCAAATCAATGTTAAATCAATATTTATTGCTCTCGAACAACGCACGCCCGAGAGAGATTCAAAGACCTTCCCGACCCACTTGCTATGTAACACACAAACACCGAGCAACCCTGAGTTTCAATTAACCGAGCACATGTGTGTACGTACGAGCGACTCCATTGTAACGAGTGTGTATCTCGAATCTCTCACAGCAACCGCACAGCGCGGGCACTGCCGTATCTGGGAACGTGCATCAAATGTTAATTTCTCCATTCGCGTCGCTTGTGCGGTTTGTAGCTGCAGCTGGCATCTGGGGGCGTCATCGTTGCTTGATTTGCTTGCACCTCTGTGGACGCAGGTGGAAAGCGAGAGAGATAGAGAGAGACGTTGTCCTAAATCAGAGAATCAGTGGCATCGCCGGTGCTTAGTTAGCAATTATCTCTGCCCTGGTGGATTTCGAACACATTCTTGTGTTCAACCAGACCAATGCTGTAAAAATGCTTACGCCAGCAGTCCACCCCCCAGTCCAGTCCCAGGACAGGTTTATTGCAAATTGTACGCGACGGGTTGGCAGCTCCGTTCGAGATAATGCTTGGTATTTGAAATTTACGGTTGCAATATCCTTGAATGCAAGATGCAATAAATTATCTCACCACATCCGCCTCTCGGGGACACCGACAACGTAGCACTTGATCCGAGCAAACCGCCCGCTCCAAGCGCCCGGGTGGCTCATAATTAATGCCCCTATCTGCGAAGCATTTAAGAGAAGATCTTGATCCAGAGGAGAAGTTACACCATCAGCTGTAATATACTGCCGTGGATTTAAGGCACAGGGTGGCTGCCAAATTTACAACGCCCGCTGACGTTGAGAGAGAAAGGAGAAAAAAAAAAGCAACCATCGGGTGCTCTTAAAGTGCGGGCGTGTGAAGCACTCAAGTGCTCATGCGAAAGGGATTTTCGTTTAAATTCGATTGCGAATCGAAACAAAACGCTTTTTATGGTATCCATGTGGCGACAGCCGTTACAAAGTGACAAACTCTTTGAGCGGATAGTTGGTTCGCTAGCCCGCCCGCCATCGCCTGCAGATGGTCTAACTGCTGATGCGATGTGTTTTTAGTGTCGATTCCAGATGTCGTTTGACATCGAATACAACTACACGCAAGTATCACGTACCCACCAGGGCTACCCCCTCCTCCCACTCCTCCCTCCCAACCCAACAGATCACTTCACAAAGAGCAAGAGCAGGAGTAAGAGCGAGAGAGAAAGAAAGGGATTTTATTGAATTTGGATGCGCGACATCGGAATGAATTGAGGTGGATATTGCTTTCTAAAAATCCACCCTTCAGCGGCTGGGGATGGTTCGGGGGAACATTGGATAAAACCAATAAAATGATGAGGATGAGGACGAGCACGAGAACATTACGCTGGTTATGACCAGTAAATCGATTCTTTATTTTTGCTGTCATTTAATTCGAATTTAAGGGCTCGGACATTGATTTGAACGATGTTAGGTACTTTGTCGGTTCGTTTTTTAGTATTTTTCGGAGAATGGCGGTTGTAAAGCTCTTTTATGGTGTCGCTGGCTATTGAAATCTACCGTGGATCTGATGGAGGAGGATGCTTTTAATTAATTTGCAGAGAACGATTTGATGGTCCAAAATGGTGTGACTTGGCGAATTAAAAGCGTCAGTGAAGAGACGGAAGGAATATCAATTAGATACGAGGATTAGAAGTGTGTACAAATGACTGAGCTGACTTACTTGTCAGGCCTGCACCTTAGCCGGGATTCAACATTTTACGAGGGTTTTCTTATTTACTTATGTATTGTATCCTCTTTTGGGTCCAAGGGCCTTTACAATGTCTATGCGCAGCCTCAACTCTCCCCAAATTTTGTTCCCGGTTGTCGTGCTTCCTTCTCAAACATTCGGCGCCACGTACTCCTTGGAGCGCCGTGCATCTTGCCATCCTGAGTAAGCCGGTTCCATTGCATCGCGGACCTGTCATCCTTTCAGAGAGTGCGACGAATCCACTGCCATTTTGGCCGTCATGTGGTTGTTTCTATTGGCTCATGGTCCATACGGGTAAAAGGAGCATCCCCTAATCACTGTGTTTCTTCGATCATTTCCTTCTGCTGGACTGTATGCTTCATATCTCACAACGCTCACAGCATGGAGCACACACAACTCGCAACACAGCACGTTAATCGATATCCAAGACGAAACCGACTCCATTCAATGCCAGTATTATAGCGTTGGAGTCATGTGGTTCATATAAGTGAAGTGACGAATCCCGTGACGAAATCGTGGCGAAGAGGAGGACAGTGGATCAGTGGATTAGGATAGAAATTTGTTTAAACAGCAAGTGCTCGTGTTTCAAAGTCATCATCACCAGTCATCTCCAATTCCAAAGTTCGTTTACAATGCCATCCATCTCTTCAGACACAGCTTAGTTGTACTGGCCACGTGGTGATGTGGCTGTGTTGTGTTGAAAGAAATTATTGAAAATTCCTTGTTCTTCCTTCTCTTGGCGCTACAGTCCGGGGTGGACCTGGGCCTCAACCAACAAGCCTCTAGCACGGTCTCTGGGTAGCTGCCTACAGGGGTCCTCATCCACCAAGGTGGTACTTATCCACCAAGATGCGCCACCTCAAATGGGGGCGTTCTCTGTTGTCCCACGGGTTCGGAGTTGAAGACTCTTCGGGCCGGCGCTAAGTTGTCCATACGCTCTAAATGGCCTAGCTATCTCAGACGTTGGACCCGCAGACGACTAACTAGGCTCATGTCACTGTACAGCCCGCATACTTCGTGGCTTTATCTTCTCCTCTTAAAACCGTCAATCCAAACAGGACCAAAGATCGCACACAGAACTTTTCTTTCGAAGAGACCAAGGGTTTCTTCACTTGAAGGTCTCTTGATACGACAACTCGGTTCTTGGAGAGATGGGTCCAATACTCAATTGCCTCTGGGCAAGAGTTTCAACTATTTACTGGTGTTGTTCGTAGTATTTACTGCAGAGACGAAGTCCTGGGCTACTTTCGTAGCTATAGCTGCCCATTGCGACGCTCTGTCTAAGACGCCGATGGTGTATGTCCTTTCTACACGACAGCATATCCTTCGTTTTGCCATTTTTGCTCAAATACCAGCAAACGCCTCATTGACTTCTCGCTGTGTTCAGCCAATCACGTCAATATCATCCGCGTATCTGTTTCTGGACCTGTTTTTCGAGCAATTAAAGCAAGTTTCATAAACGTTGCCATGGGATGACTTGTCTCCAACTGCACTTGAAAGCGTTGATTCTAACACGGGACAGATCCACTTTCGGACTCGTACTCGTTTGAGTGAATGCAGAACAGAGGTTATGGTAAGTTCCAGAACGCCTGTTCAATGCCCTCTACATGTTAGTGGAGTCCCATTGAAGCAGGTGGAGAAGTTGAAGTATCTCGGGGTCTTATTCACGAGTGATGGGAGGAGTAATACGGAACTTTCCTGCAGGATTGGTCAAGCTGGGTCAGTTTTGACATAGCTTGGGAGATCTGTAGTCAGGACGGAAGAGCTTGGTGTGAAAGCCAAGTTAGCAGTTTTCAACTCAGTCAACTCTCACCTATTGTCATGAAATTTGGGTAATGACCGAAAGAATAAGATCGCGAAAATAAGCTGCATGAGATGAGATGTTGTCGGAATTAATCGCCGGGTTAGGGTGAGAAACACGATAGTGCGCTAGGAACTCAACATTGAGCAGCAGCTTCTCCGAATGGAAAGAGCTTTGCGTCGCTGATTTGGTCACGTAGCACGAATGTCCCCACCATCACAACTTCCGAGGCGCGGCTTTGAATGCGATTCCATCAGGTAGGCGACCACTTGGCAGACACAGGATGAGATGGTTGGACCAAGTCTATAAGCTCGTCTGGTTGCGCTTGGGCATAACCTCTGATGAGTTAGAGTCGATGGCGGAGGATCGAGATGCTTGGAGATCATCGTGCGTGGTTTACCCCCGCGACATCTTTAGTGAATCATGCGGATTAGAAGATGATGATGACATGTTTGAAAGAGTACCTACACCTTTTGCCATACACAAATTCGCGGTACTCAATGCCGTAGTGTAAATATTTCAATTAGTAGTAATCTTCATTATTTCCATTCATTGGAATGCTTCATATTCATGCGTTACAATGGAAGTCCTTCTTTTTTGCGTGTCACTACTGTCTGAAGTGAAGCCACAAACCTCGCGAGCTGCCTCCAATTACACACGCCAAGCTGGCTGGGGACATTCATGATTTCCTGGCTAGACTCATGTCGCTGTACAGCCCATATGCCATAAACGCAAACATGAGCAGAAATCTTCTCTCGAAAAGATCAATAGCTTCTGCACCTGCTCTTGATATTGGCTATGCTGAGAGAGCAGAGAGAGAGAGAGAGAGAGACAGAGATAATCAAAGTGTTATACAAAGTCTGTACGGAGGGCTCACAGAAACAGCGTTTGGCAATAGGTATTCTGCATGCAATCTCATTACTAATAGTGTTCGTGCTGTTTGCCTGAGAGCCGAGGTAGACGAAGTCCTCGACTTATTCAGAAGCATATTTTCCTACGGTGACCTTTGGGCCAAGACGTGGAGTCGATGGTTTGCTGGGTCCTCTTTGAAGACAGCCCATACTTGGTGGCTATGAATTTCACAGTTGACCTGACTACACACGAGTGAATAAATTATCCTGCGAGCGCAATCAATTCCACTCACAGTCCTTGTTTCCTCACAGAATCTAAGTGACTCTTAAGCCGCGACTTCTCGCATCCAACTGAGTGTGCACCTCCCACGGAGCAATGAATACACAATGGAGCACCACTTGGAATAGAATAAAATAACAATCACGGCAAGTAATTCAAACTTGTTGATCTGTCTGCTCAAGTGTAATCGCGATGTCTGCCATCACTTATTACATGTCGAGGCTTTTCCTCTCATCCGCTGCCAAGAACCACTTTCGTAGCCTGCTCCTCTCCCGAAAAAACCGAAGAAAAAAGATCTCATAAGTGGTCTTGGTCGTCGATTTGCATATTTCCTGCGCGTATGCCTGTGACAAATCGTCAAAAACGCCGCACTGAGGCTCGAATTCAGTCAACTGTAAGTCGATACATTAGCATAACTCAACGTGGCTTCCTCCGTACCGTAACCAAGCTGCCGTAGTTCACCAGAGCGAGGTTCATGTGAAATTCAGGGGAAAGCCGAAAGTTCGTTGCGGGATTTATGAGCATTACCCTTGGCTTAGGCCCACTGGATGGTACGTAATTAAAACCCAAATATTAATCTCTCGATGTGAAAAGTTTGTGAACCCACCCGCGGGCCATTAACTCCCGTCCGATAACAGGAGGTGGGTGGTGGGGATTAGACAGAGGATGAAAGTTGCTAAATTTGACACGAATTGAGGTTGACCTCACATTAGTTTTGCTCGATTTTCCTCGACTCGAAAGAAGATTATGGCCCGAGGGGGAGAGGGTCATCCAAAAGATACACAAAACGATATTGAATCCCACGAGGAGCACGAGTGTGACGCGAATTCAGAGCACGTTCGTTCGTCTATTGTGTCGCTTCTTGGGCGCTTATCAGAGTGTACGACGGTTGCGGATTGGAAATAAAATTTAAGGACATTTTGAAGATCAGGAAGGATGTGTGAAGATCCAATAATCAGGCGATAAAATTTCGAATTTCCAAACGATTATTGCGAACCGTCTCATTTGAGATGATGGTTATGGGCTGTGTTGTGTTGTGTGTACGTGCAGGCTGCTGTTTGGAGTGGCTTTTTCGAATACTAATTGGTGTGACGTTTCACTGGGGATTGGATGGGACCGTGGGGGATGGGTTATTTGGTTTTAAAATGAACCAGAGCTTCCCTTGGATAGGCCATGTAGAGAACTCGGCTCTGGCTCGAAGAGTCTTCGACTTGGCACCCGTGACACAACGTTACAGAAGATGGCCGCGTTTAAGGTGGCGCACCCAGGTGAAGAAGGACCTCAACACAACTTGGCGTGCGACTCTGGATACCGTGCTAGTTGGAGGAGTTTGTTGGTTGAGGACCAGGTCCACCCCGGACTGTAGTGCCAAATAAAGAAGAAGAGGAGCCTCCCTGTGCATTCTGGGGTCCTTTACTGCGGAGGGTTGCATTATAGGGTGCGCAGAGATGCAGGGATTCATCCGAGGCCAAGGTATACACATAGCCCACAGATCTAGAGCTCTGCAGAGACACACACCCTCATCCGTGCGAAAGAGAAAAAAAGGTGACTCCTCCACTTGCAGTGCCACCCTCAACCAACCTAATTCATAATTAAGGAGTGCCTGAGTACGCCATGACCATTTCACGTGTTCATAATCAAATCGCAGTTTGCCTGAAATTACCCCATTCCCCAACCCAGACCTCCGCCCACCTCCCCCACGCACACAGAACGAATACAAAGGATCCACAGAGGATCCCCAGAGTTTACACGGTATCCACCCCCATTCATGTCCGCTGGCACGCAACCTCTGCAGAGTTGAGCAAATACAATAGGTTTCGTAATGACCAATAAATTCCTCTAAGAGCTCGAACAATCACCCGAATGTGGGAATGTGGCCAGTCAATTAGTGTGTAATTTCCCTAAAACGTCAGGATCATTACAGGCGCTTTATTGCCGAATAAAGTGCATTCTTGTCAGCGCCATGTATGTGCCTCCACCCCGTGACGACGGTTTAATTGAATCGAACCGGCGAATTGCTGGAGCTTCGCACACACAACTGAGATGAATGCGTAATGCAGGGATGACAACCAAGTGCCGTTTCATTTCTTATTCATTCGTGTTGAAGCAATGTGTAGGCATCATCTGCCTGGGGCACATTTTTGACAGTCCTCTTAATCAAGTCTGTGCCTTTGTGGGTGTGTGTCGTCTGCAGCAGGGGAACTATGTTCCCCACTCCTTCTCCCACAAAAGACAGCACACACAACGATCCATCTCTAATGAAATAGATTAAATCCTTGTTTATAGATCGACTCTTCTCGCTGAGGATGGAAGTGGGTAGCTTCGGTGACTGTCACCACCCCACCACCACGTCTCTCGGATTTTTCTTTCCCCCTTTTCAAAAGAATGATATTAGATTTCAGCTCCGCTTGCATTTTTGTTGTTGTCTAGCGTGCCTGGCCAAGGAGAGGAAAAATGGAAAAATTAGACGACTGTCATGAATGGCTCTCTAAGCCTTTACAGGACGGAGAATTGAAGAGCCCCACAGTCATGAATGCAATTGAATTTCTAAGAAATTCACAGAATTCATCTCGACCAGGGAACACTCCTGATTCTGGGCCGATTGCACGTCTCTGCGAGTGTCATCGGTTTCGATGGGAAATTGGTTGAGTTGTGTATTCAGCTCTCGAAAGTTAACTTGTCAGTTAATGGACGACTGAGAGAGAGAGAGAGAGGACGCGTATGATTGTGGGATATTGTCACGCATTTCAAGTGAATTTGGATGGCGCAGATGGCGAGACACCTACACACATGATGATTGTGCGATGGGAACGTGACCACGGTTTAGACACGGAAAAGGAAGAAACCTGAACACATCCACTGGGTGTAGGACACTGCTGGGGAACATAAAAGGGGAGGATGCCAGCGGATATGTTGTGACAATGTGCATTTGTTAGAATGGGGAGACGACAAAGTAACAGGAGCGCCCATTTTGTTGGCGATTTAAGGAAAAAAAAACTGATGGTGAGCCATTTGTTGAATCATTAAGGGAATCTCGTGGAGATTTCGTGGAGGGGATCTGAAAGGTGATGGTAATGGAGCGGCTGAATTTAAAGATTTTATGTGTCAAACTCAAAATTCCCTGAGAGATGACTCGAAAGAGAAATGCGATCAGGACGTGTGTTGGTGTCAATGCAACAGAAAGATTTTCCATCTTTACCTGGAATGACCGTACATCCGAGGTCGCCAAAAATGCAGTGAAATATCCAGGTTCCCTTGATCAATGCATGAACATGGCCTATAGCCCTAGCCATCTCAGAACACGTAGAAGTCGCACCTTTACACGCCTCCAACTCCTTTTGTTCGCAAGGTACGGTCTCTCAAGCATTTTCTGATCTTGCCTTGGCCGGCTTGTAGATGGGCTTGATGGTGGCTAGGATCTTGACAAGGTTGGCTTAGGCATTGTCATCGAAACCGTCGTCCTAACGACAGAATTCCAATAGCTGGTCAAATTTTGCACAAAAATAAGGAAAATTTGTTTCTATGGTTCTTCTTTTTTAAGCTTTTGACAGCTCATATCCTGAGAACGGTGCGTCCTACGACAAAATTACAGTACAATTTTTTGTAGCTTATAACTTGATCTAGAGGATGCAATTGAAAAATGCACAAATTTACCATTATTTGGGCAAATTTTGCACAAAAACCAGCGAAATTTGTTTTTCTGCTGGTCCTTTTAGAACTTTACACAGCTCATATCTCGTGAACGGTGCGTCCTACGACAAAATTACGGTACAATTTTTTGTAGCTTATGACTTGATCTAGAGGATGCAATTGAAAAATGCACAAATTTACCATTATTTGGGCAAATTTTGCACAAAAACCAGCGAAATTTGTTTTTCTGCTGGTCCTTTTAGAACTTTACACAGCTCATATCTCGAGAACGGTGCGTCCTACGACAAAATTATGGTACAATTTTTTGCAGCTTATGACTTGATCTAGAGGATGCAATTGGAAAATGCACAAATTTACCATTATTTGGGCAAATTTTGCACAAACACCAGCGAAATTTGTTTTTCTGCTGGTTCTTCTAGAACTTTACACAACTCATATCTCGAGAACGGTGCGTCCTACGACAAAATTATGGTACAATTTTTTGCAGCTTATGACTTGATCTAGAGGATGCAATTGGAAAATGCACAAATTTACCATTATTTGGGCAAATTTTGCACAAAAACCAGCGAAATTTGTTTTTCTGCTGGATCTTCTAGAACTTTACACAGCTCATATCTCGAGAACGGTGCGTCCTACTACTTTTTTGATCCTCCAGTGAACAGCCTCCACTCAATGAATTCACGGCCAACAGTCGCCTAGCCAGGAATTCTCTCTACTTCATCCTCTAGCCTGCTTTTGGACGCACACATAGGCTCAGAGCCACGTATCACAAGAATATAGAATACTCCTCTGTACCTCCCACTCAATACAATCTCCAAGCGCCTCTCCCTCCAATCCTACGGCCAGTGCCGTGTCTTGACTCCTGACACGTTCGTAATACGCTCACAGTTTATAAAAAAGAATGTGCTTGTTTCTCTGACCAGCGAACCGTGGTGGGTCTGAGTTAGAGCCGCCCTCCATCATTAACAGCCGAAAAATGTGAAATCCTTATTTTAAGACACATTGTCCTGACAAAGCCCAGATGACCCTTCCCCTTTCGAAAACATCACCGAATGCCTGCGAAAACAAAACCACTTTAATTTAAGCAAAACCGCAGAGCAAACAGCGGCATCATCGTCGAGCCCGCAGGCTCTTGACCCAAATAGCATACAGTCGTCCTCGAAGCCACAAATTATTCTCCGCATTATGACATTATTCCGCCCGCAGCACAGCGCGCCGCGCCGCCACCGTCAAAAAAGTTTTCAATTCAAATCGCAACCAAGGGAAAACCAGTCAACAAAGGCAAAAGGCAACACAAAAAAAGCTGTGATCTCCCCGTTGTTTGTCCTTTTATCTCTCGCCATGCAACCAAGCTCACACTCCGCCCTCCGCTCGATTGAAAAACCTCATGTTGTTCGATGTCGCACTAGGTCATGGAGAAAATTGAGTCCAAACGATTTGACTAACACAATCATGTATCACGGCCGACAAGGATGCTCTGTGTGTGTTCGCTTCTGAGAAGGCCCGAGAGGCGGAGGATGTCTACTTCCTTGGAACTTTATCAATGACACGTGATGTCATAAAGCCAATTTCGCCATAAATTCATCTCATCATTGGACGGGGGTTTTGCTGCTGCAAAGTCGTTTCCAGGTTACAAAGTTGAAAAAGGATGACAGGAAGGAAGGACTCTGCACAGATGACTTGGCATCTTTTTTTGCAAGAACCCACCCCAAAGGGCAGGCAAATCACTGGATGATTATTGTTGTTCCCTTGCAAGCACACCAGCAGCCGTCAGCCGGACTGCTGCTGGTTAATGATTTGGATGATTTGACTATTTCCCTCAGTGGGCGGACGTCGTGACGCAGTGCGTGTGCTCAGCAATGCGTGCCCCAGATTGGCGCATAAAAAGTCGAATTTATGGGCGAGGTGTGGGGGCGGTCAAGTGACTGCTGTTCCTGTCAGGAGAACTCAACTAAATTGAAAGTTACTTTCCACGTAATTAGCCTTATTGAGAGGGTCCTTTGGCACAGGCTCACCCAATTACTGTGTGAATGATGACGGCTGGTGATAGGTGACTCGAAGGGCGCTTTGATGGATTATTTCCTGACATCCAACGAACACCCAGACACCTTCCACATAATTAAGTCCAACCGAGTGGGCTCCGAATGAAGACGTTCCTTTAAGGGATTTGCAATCGGTTGGCTGTGCTTCGAAATTCATCGTGCTCGTAATTAAGAGCAACAAAGAGGAACAACCGAGTTTTTAGGCAACCCACCCTCCGACATCTAATTGGACACTTTTTCGCCCGATGTCACAAGACACCAGAGCACAGTGCATTCGAGGATTTCCACCCCAGCAGGGCCTGCGGCTAGAAATCCCGAACAATTGCGGTTGGATTTGCACTCGGCACCCGCACAGCTCTGTTTATGCGGATTCTCGTTAAATGCCTTTCCGCAAACGACCAGCTGGAATAGGCCAGATTAAGTGGTTCTGAAAATTTGTTTAATTAAAGGCAAATAATTGGGGGGCGAATTTCGAATTTCGTCCGTGCCCAGGGGCTTCTCAATTTCGCTGCCTGGAGGGAGTCTGAGCGGAGTAATTTGAGTTGCTTTTTACTGCCGCGCTGAGATGGCGAATGTAATACTTTCGATACTTTGGGGTCGACGCATAAGATGTTGGCTTTTAATATTGTTTGCTTGTTTGAAGTCCTGAATTAATTTACAACAGAGCCAGAGCCAGAGCCGGAGCCGGACGGAGTTTAGATTAAATTTCATCTTGAGCCGTTCGCTTTGATTAACGTCATACGGCTTTGGTGGCTATTCCATGCGATGGTGGTGGATTGTTTGGGAATTGACGGACGGACAATGTTGTTTAGAGGATGGGGCAAAGAGGGCGGCAATCATTTGACGAGAAGGCCAACCGAAAAGAGAAATGAGAAGTAATTTTGAAAGTGATAAGCCATGAAAAGTTTCAAACGCTCGCCAGTTTGTGAATGTGTTTAATCTCAGTAAGGATGATGCTGCTTTCTTTAACCGACAATCGCGCCGGATTTCAAACACACAGGATAGGACTTTTCGATGGCTTTGGGGGTCTCGTTTGGTGGGTTCCTTTGATGGCATCCATTCATCGTGTGGAATGTAAAGTTTCGTCATGTCGTTTGGTCATCTCGGAAAAACAACAATGGCACTGCCTTCACATTCAACAAAGAGCACTGATCAATCAATTTCCTTTGTATCAAATCAGATTTAATGACGATCTTGAGAAGCAAGAGAGGCACAAGTGGATCTCACATAAGATTCATAAAATTCCCAAATCCACTCCAAAACATGCATATCCCACAAAATACACCCCCAGCATCAAAATCTCTGAAGTCTCTGAAACACGAACTTTCTCAGTCTGTCCAAACCCACCAGCCAATCAGCGTGCGAGCTCTCAGCACCTTTGCCCAGCGAGGCTTACATGCACGAACATGTCATCGAGCTGTGGCCATGCAACAAATTGCAGTGGTTGCTGCTGGTGGGATCTAGGCTGAGATCGAGAGCAGCAGAAACATGTTGCCCACTCTTGACAGGTGGCATATGTTGCGTGAGAGCATGTGCATATGCATATAGACATATGCATCAGTTGTGTCACAGATCTTGAAGGCAGAGCACGGAAAGCAAATGGCGCCAAAAGTGAAAATTCGCGAATATTTATTTTTTCGTGTGTGTTGGCGCCGGAGTGGGTTCAAATATTTTATAAAATGTGCGGAAATTGATAAGCTCATAAAATCGATTTTTTTTTTTTTCAGTTTCATGGTTTTTCGCGCAGTTTTTTGTTAGCGAAGGTTTTGGCTTGTGTTTTCGAGTCGGTTCTTGTCTTGTCTTGTTTTGCTAACATTCCATTTCAATTATTTTTTTCGAAAGTGTGCGCTTTTTCGCTTGTTTTTCCTCAATGTCCCTGAGTGCGGTTTGAAATTGGGATGATCGCGATTTGTGAGTTTTGATATAGTGTAGTGCATGTCTGATTCGACCAATAGCGCGGCGTTTTGCTCGGTTTTCGCGGATTTTTCAATTTGTTGAGTGTTTTTCTAACGCGTTTGTGTTCCGATCGAAAGTTTAGCATCCCCAGTGCGGCTTCAAATGGGGTTTCAGTGTTTTGCTCGGTTTCTCGCGCTTCTTTTAAACCGATCTTCGTTCGTAATCTTAGCATCCCCTGTCCCTGAGTGCGGTTGCAAATGGGGTTTTCGCGTTTATTTGTGCCTGGCCACCTCAATTTCCTTTCAGATCTCATCCAAGTGGAGCGTGTCTAATTTGGTGTCGTGGGCCCGGGAGTGTCGAAAGTGCCGTGAGTGAGTGCCAAAGTGTGTGTTTGTGTTGTGCATCTCAGGATACCCGCCGAGGGACAGACGAAGCAGGTAGGTCTTCAGTCTGATCGACATCAAGCCAGCCCGCGTTGGAGCACCTCTATTCCGCATCAGTGTTCATCAAAGTGAGTACATTTTTCGATTATCGTTCGTCTCTTTGTCGTCGGGAAGCCAGTAGGCGTGTCTCGCTCCATCATTGGTCATCGGTGTCATCGGGAAGCTTGTAGTTAAGGGGGTCCGCTTAGTTAGCCTTCGGGGAGGGTGACATGACGCCTTTATCTCATGTAGATAGCCACTAAATAAAACTCTCTCTTACAGGTCGCAGTCGTAAATCCTCTTGAACTGGTCTTGTACCTCTACGTTGTGAGTTCGGGGGTTGGCTGGCGAATTAGGGCGCTTCGGGGGTCCTCATCGAACGTAGGCTTCTCCCGTGGGGTTTTTGAAGGGCGTAGGGCTAGTTTATTTATAACTTTCTCCTGGTTTTCAGGGTCATCGGCTCAACTGATCGGAGGGCGATCGGTTTTCTCGTATGTTTCACTTGATTTCAGGATCGACTATTGTTTCTCTGTTTCTTAGGCACTCTCACACATTTATCATTCTTTCTAAACAAAGCTTCAAAAGGCTTCCTTTCCTCTCTTCAGCTTGAAAAGGCTTCTCTTCCTCTCTTCAGCTTGAAAAGGCTTCCTTTCACGATATCTTGGGAGGTTGGAGACTGGCCTTGGGCTGGCTGGCCCCTTGCTGGTCTTTCGGCCTCTTGGCTGAGAGGTTGCCGCATTGGTAGCCTTTCAGTTTTTGCTTGTCACACTTTACTAATCAATCTCTCAGATAACTGCTTTTATATGCTTGGTCTTGAAACACTGGCATATGGAAGCAGGTTTCTCTGTTTGCTCTTCTACTTTCAGTTTTGGCGCCGGACTGGACTAGAGCAGAGGCGGGGTGCAGCTTGTTTTTTATTTCTTTTCCTTTTTTTATTCTCTTTCTTTGCAGATTGTCGATGAAGGCTCCGTGGTTTTCGAAAGGTGACTAGATCTGCTAATTTTCTTTAGTTTCTTTACAGAGTTCTCAAGAAGTTCCTAAGATCCTGTCTGCCTAAGCCTTTGTTGGAGACGAACACGCAGACCATCGTGTGATTGTCTTTATTTTCTTTCTTTTTTTCTTTCTCCTCTAGGTGGGGCCTTGATGCGGAGCCTGCTGCTTAGTGTCAAGACAACAGCGAAACAATGGCTCATCGATTGTGTTTGGTAATTTCAGATTGTATTGTTTTCGTAGTATGTAGTAACAGTAGAAGTAGAGAAGTATTGTTCGTAGACTAAGTTGTTTGAATCGTGTCTTATACAAGTTTAGTTGCTTGCTATGAACAGCATAGAATGCTACTTTTTCTCAGACTGAAGAGTTATCTTCTAAAGCAGACTTCAGAGTGGTAAACTGGTCTGAGGCCTGGTCAGACTGGTCATGGGGGCCAGACTGTTGAGGGCTGAGGATTAGTTGGCTCTTGTGTTGCGTTTTCTGGGTGTTTATGGTACATTATGAGGTATTTTGATGTTGACTGTGACTGACAATTGGGAAATGGGAATTTGGGATTCCGGACTGTGGTTCGGGGCCCGGGTCCGGGGTTTGGTGTACAGTTTGAGGTCTCAGGGCCGGGGTCTGAGGTCTGGATCTGGGGTCTGGGATCTGGGGTCTGGAGTCTGAAGTCCGGGATCTGGGGTCTAAAGTCTGT
Source organism: Eristalis intricaria (assembly GCA_964034865.1). NCBI lineage: Eukaryota > Metazoa > Arthropoda > Insecta > Diptera > Syrphidae > Eristalis > Eristalis intricaria. The sequence goes on along the minus strand of OZ035874.1, from coordinate 2,997,776 downwards.
AGTCTGGGGGCTGATGTCTGGAGTCTGGGGTCTGGGGTCTAGGGCCTGCGGTATTTGATCTGGGGTCTTTAGTCTGGGCTCTGCGGTCTGGATCTGGGGTCTAGAGTCTGAAGTCCGGGATCTGGTGTCTGGGGTCTGGGGTCTGGCGTCTGGGGTCTGGGGTCTAGGGCCAGGGGTCTGGGATCTGGGATCTGGGGTCTGGAGTCTGGTGTCTGGAGTCTGGGGTCTGGTACTGGTTTGGTAAGGAAAACACTGTTTAAAAATGAGTATGTTCATAGCCTGTGGTTGTATTTTATATTAACTAGTTTACAAGGTAGTCGTTATTGTTGTAATTTTAAAGTATTACTTTGTAGGAATAGTATGTAATTGTCGCCTGGTATTGCTGTAGTTGTAGAAACGTTAGTTCATGTCGTAGTAGTAGTAGTAGTAACAAGGCAGAAACCGATGATGATGCATCCCGCAGTGTCTACAGCCTCCTTGTGAGGTGACCTTCAAGCTCTGAGGGATCCTGTCTCATCTAACCTCTTAATAGGTTCGCGTGAGGGGGCCTTGCTTAAATACATGAATGTGTGTGAATGCCTGTACAGATTTTGTATTGTCCCTTTTGGTTGTCTATCTCTTGGCTACGCTACAGTCTGGGGTGGATATGCGTTCTAACCAACAAACTTCCCAAGCTGGCACGATTGTTCAATTACGCAAGCTAATTTGGGTGAGGGCCTTCTCCACTCGTGTACGCCATCGGTACCGTAGGCGTCTTCTTTTGCGTATTCCTGAGGGCTTATCAACTGAAATACAGTGGACCCTCCCTAAATCGAATTTCTTCTCTCTAACTCGCCATATTTTACATACATTTCAAACTCCCTCTAACTCGAACAAATTATGGTATCCCGTGACAATTCGACTTATGCGCAGTCCACAGTATGTATAATCGATTGTTCGAGAGACACTTGCATCGTACATCTGAGTCTTAGTAGAAAAAAGCAAACCTAAATAAGCTCTTACTAAGTTGTTTTGAACGAATATTGCACGGGATATGACTCCTTATAATTGGCAAACGAGCTGCAGTGGATAGGTGCATCGACTTCCACGCTAAATACCTAGGTTCCATCATGACTCCACGTTTCTGGGGTTATTTTTTCTCTTGTATAACCCATGCCGTGAAGACAATGACACAGGCTCCGCGCTGTGGTACTTAAAAAGATCTATTGAATGAAGGGTTGGTGTTAATCCAAAAGACGTACTTGTCCTTTGTTTCTGGAGTGACTGACAATGCTCAGAGAGTGAAATTGTTTCGGGGAAGGTTCTGACTCTTCGCTGTTCGAAGTCGGCATTCAAACTGTAGGTCCTCTTGACTCGTGAGAGTGTTTGAGGTGGAAAATAGGGTTAGGTCCACCAGGTCCACGTCTATTATCGGTCTGATCTATTGGAGTTATCCCGAAATAAGCGTGGTAGATGTGCTTTGACTTACACTTAACGTACGTCATAACTGAAATGGTACACCTCCTCATTCTACATTTTACAAATGGAATCTTTGCATTTTTTTTTTGTTTTGTCTAAGGGGTTTTCACTACACTGGAGCAAAAACTGATTCATTGTATTGCAAACCTACGTTTGCTGTAATTTCTTGGTCTTCCGGGGGCAGAACAGCAGGAGCCTAGATCATCGGCCACATGAGCACCGAGTACCTCCCACCGATCCAAGCCGAGCAAAGGCAGGACAGTGACAGAAAAATTGCTCTGCAGTGTCGTAGCAGTGTTTTCTCCACAGGCCTCGCAGAGGATTTCGTTGCTTAGGCTGCCCTGGTCCATTATTAAGTCGGTAAGTCGTTTAGCGTCTGTTCCGTCAAGAGGATCAGTGCACGTAAAATAATCCCCAGCGGCTCTAAGAATGAATGCCACGAATTTGTTATAGACATTTGGGAGAATTGTCTTCTTGGTCTGACTGCATCCTGGAGAGTCATGCTACCTCCGATTGTGCTCTGGAGAGGTCCAACCTTTGATGTAGGCTCTAACCAAGTGTGCAGATAGTCCCAGCGTGTGTTCTGGTTCCTTGGTAATTTTGCACGATGTGCAGCAGATGTGGTATATTGGAAAATTTGGCAACAAAGAGGAGAAGTGGATCTATCAGAATTGTGGCTACCCTGGTTTCAACTCCAACCCGATGTACCCTGGCAGAGTCTTCATCGGCATTGTTCCTCCTCTATCATTCCTCTATTTCAGTTCAAAGCAAGTTATTTTAAAGATTTTCTTGCAATGCTTAAATGAAAGGCTTAATCTAGGACCGGCATGAAAGTCCTTCTATCCTCCACTTCTAATGAGGATGCGAGTCCCCTACTGTTTGTTGTTCATTTGTGGGTAAGAGCTTACGGGTTGTCCAAAGCCCTGCTGATGTCTTTTAGCGTCCTTGTTCCTTTAAGTCTCCTTAAGTAGCAAATCCTAGCAGCCAAAGTCTTCGTATCCCCACAAAGCCCTCAACTCAAATCCTAATCCCCAGATTTTCGCTGTCAACTTCATCTCTAAAAACATTGAAACGACAGACTAGATCCCCTTTGATAGCTCCTCAATGTGTTTGGATAAATGCAGAAACATATCCCCAGCGGCTTCTAATTATCACTCAAATGAACATTCCCGCCTGGAGACCAAGTGCATATATCATTCATATGGCACCGTGCCATTTTCAAGTCAATATCATGCAAAATGAAGTCGATTTCCTTTCGCACAACTCACAGAAGGAGTGCTTCCAATGAAATCCTTGCCTTCTCACACAAAGCCGGCACGGGACAAGTGCCAAAAAGGAACTCTCTTCGTCGCCAAAAAAATATGTGCCACATCTCATGGCAAATGAAAAGGACTAGCCGGCTTTCGATTGTTCGAGGACAGAGGGGGGTTTTTTGGGTAATGGTTTGAGGCCTTCAGTTGTTAAGTCGTGTCTGCTTGAATTTGAGCACGAAGAATAAATTTTGTGGATCACTGACACCGTGTGGAATGTGAGTGGAGAATGTATTCCACTTGCTCTGCTGCCACTGTCCAAAGATCAGAGGGAAACCGAATTTGAAAATCAAATTCATCTTCATGCCATGTCACAGATAATCCATCTAACACCTTAATCCCAACCGCACACAGCCACAATCTGCAGTCACAAGTGGAGTCATCACTCACCTCTTCGAATCTGGCTCAGATCTGAATTATTCCGCCCACAACTACCAACCGCAGGCTTAGGTCGTCTGTGCTTTACACAGAAGTTATCAGGCACACAACTTATGTCGTCGAGCACAAGCTCGATAATTCGTGGTTGTTCTCATTTTAAATTCAAACAGTTCAGATGCCACCCCACGCACTGAAGTTTTCTCATTAAATTACGCTTGCCTGCTGTCTGCGGGAACAGAGGACACTCCTCTCCTGCAGGCCGCTCCTTATCCCAGCCGATGCCTCTGCATGAAACAAAGAAACCATCCGAAAAGCGAAATCCGATCAAGGACCCCGATAAAAGAAGGAAAGAATAAGACCTCAGAGCCATTACCATATGGAAGCCTCCTATCAATCGAGCAAAGAAGAGGGAGAAAAAGGCCTCTCAACCTGTTGCAAGAATGGCGGCACAAACAAAAAAAAAAGGAAAAGCTTTTATGCAGGATTAAGGAACGTGTAGGCGGGTGTTGTTGAATAAAAGGACCTCTCCCAGATGGGTGGTCGTGATCCCACGGGTGCCACTGTATTCCAGGGACATATTTTATTCATCCGAATGAAAAGCCAAATGTATCCGTGTAAGGATTTATAGTGTTTGTAGGTTTATGATAGACTTATCCTCCTTCACACACACACACTCTCACTCATACCAGAAAGGAAATCTTGAGTTTACGATTAAATCAAAGGATCGCCGAATGATTTTTATGACCCGAACCGAAACTATTTCGAGAGCCAAGCCATCGGCAGTCAAATCCAACCGCAATCATCAGCATAAAGACGCAGGAATTTTGTATGAACGAAGATTCTTTTTCCTTGATTAGACGATGAAATGGGAGAAAAGATGAAATTACTTACCGGAAAACTCGTCAGCGCGTATACGACGGTGATGATGGTGATCTGAAAGGAAATAATGAAGACGTTAAAATCGATTGGAATTTTTTTTTGCTGCTGGAGGGAGGTTGGACGTTAGGTTAGGGTTAAGTGCAACAACAATCAAAGGGGCATTTTTATTGCATTTTCCAGCACTTTTTCGGGCGGGATTTGAGATCGTCAGCTGTCTAAGGCTTGCTGGCAGACATACAACTCCACAAAAAGAAGCTGGAGGGTTAACATTTTGAGATCTGGAGACTGGCCACCGTAGTCAATGTCGCCAGGGAGTCTTCGTCTTGTTGAAACCACAAGGTCTTTTTGACACATTTGTGGGCAGGCATGGGTAGGTTAGGTTAGGTGTGAGTGCCTGAGTGGCAGTCACCCTTAGGGCAAAGCTGTCACATTGTGATAACGCGCGGACTGACTTTTTCCGAAGCTTGGACCCAGTGGGAGCTTATGACATAGCCGCTTAGCATGGTAATGTTACCTCTGTTAAGCTTGTTGGGACTTTCGAATTAGTGGACCCGAGATGGGCAGACATAAATGAGTCGACATCACTCCTAATGATTCATTTACACTGTTTCTCCTTAAGTCCGTCCCAAACAGTCGCAGCTTTGGTCATGCTTTCGTGTTTCGTGAATCTCGTGTGGATTCTTGCTAGAACTCTTTTGCTTAGTAACGACGCCAGACGGTGTGAAATTGGCCTCGTTGGTCATAAACATTTCCTTAATCTGTCAAATCAGGTTCAGTGTCAACCAAATCATTCTTCCAGGTGCTTCCACTGACGTCAAAATGTCCTCAGTGTGGACAAGACTGACTCAACTTATGTGGGTCTCATCAGTCTCGGCCACACTGTCTCTTACCGCTTTCATTTTTCCTCGTCATTTATTCACAGACAGTCTTGGGCGTTGATGACCTGCGTATCGACGATCTCCCACTGCCCCGTGCTCAACAAAATGCGACGAATTGTACTGTCAGACACTGCTTGTTGACCACGACGGCATGCACATTGAGTAAACACAAGAGGGCGACTATTTGCAGAGTACAACGTCACTATTTGGGCGCTTTGTTTCGGTGAGAAGCTATTCATGGTCAAGTTGTACGCAATTGACATTTCAAATGCATGTCTACTCAAGTCAATAACACGTTCACTCTCAACAATTTGTCGCTACAATTTCTTTGAAAACCCTGGTTGATGGGCCAAATCGTTAATTTGAACGCTCGTTACAACAAAACGACAGCCTTGTCTTGCGGTAGACAAAGCATTTTCACTTTTCAGCTCTTTTCCTTCCGCTAATCGGCTGATAAATGTTGTAGTTATTAAAAATTTATAAACCGTCATCAAGGACATACTTTAATTCTTTACGTGGGCGACTGGGAAGTGGGGGTCAGCCCTTCAACAGCGACAAACGAATTGGGTTCACTGTGCTACCGTGGGACGTTCCATTTTCCAGAAACCAGACCGGATCCAACGCAACAGAGACCCGCCTCTAAAGTGACAGAATGGAGAGGAGACGGATCTCATCGATCTTGGTGCACATTACTTGAGGCATCTACTCAGAGATGACGCTAGCTGAAGAGGCCTGTTGGTTGAAGCTAATGTCCGCCCAGACTGTAGCGTCACATAAAAGGGAAGAAGTTGTTTTTTCCTGCCCCTTCTGTCGGGATTTTGTATGAATGTTAGCGAATATTTCTAAATCCACATGACAGGCAGGCAATTGTTGCCTCCAGGCGCTGATGCTCCTGGGAACGATGCTTCCTCTCATCGAGTCTTGCGTCCACAAGAAGTTTGTTTCTATCATTCTCTCAAATTCTAAGACACTCTTAGGTGGAGCATAGGTGTCCATGCACCCAATGTGGCCGAGTCAATGCAGTCGACGAATTTTTCACTTCCACAGTACGTCCAGGTATCTTTTCCTTAAATTCCTTCCTCACTGATGGGAGCATATATTCGAAGTAGAATTTTTCTTTCGAAGTCACCAAGCATAAGCTCTGCGGTTTTGCTTATCATCCAACTTTCAGCTCCAAAGCAGGATTCATCCTTCATTTTGGTTCATTGAGTCAGGACTTTTCAGTCTAGTCGTTTCGATAGTCAGAAGCAAGTGCGAGTCCCGGTCGGATCTAGGATGTTGTTTATAGAGGTAGACAAACTCCTTTCCTTCCATATTTTTGGCGTCCTGGCCTATTCTTGCTCGACAGCGAATACCTTACACTAACTTCATTGACCTTAAAACCCGCTCGTTTCTTCTGTTCTTCAAACTTCCACTAAGGCACATTGGGGACTCACGACGATGACATCAGCATAACCCAGCAGTTGAACTAACCTTGTAGAAGATAGTGCCTTCTGTCTTTACACCAGCCCGCCACACTTTCTCCTCTAGAACCACAGACAGAAATGACACCAAAGAGCATCTCCACGCAGGTTTCGAACGGCTCGAAAGTCCTAGACCCGAACTGCACGGTGCATCACGTGTTTGTCGACATGGTGGGGCACAGCCAGAATCTCGGCCATCACATCGAATAGTTCCTTGCGATGAATGCTGTCGTATGGTAGTCTTCTCTAGAATCCTTGATGATGCCTTTTTTGAACATTTCGTCTAAAGTTCATTTCCTGGGCCGCTAAGCTGCTCTAACCGCTTGGTGCGGTGCAAGAAGGCTTTAGAATGTGCGCTGAGCAGGGGCTTCTGCAAGAGGTAGAATCGCCTTTGTTGCGGATGATGAATATAGAATAAGATTCCGGAATGTAGCCCGTTGGGCTGCTAGTAGACTGCATGGTCTTGGGAACTGGGTTCTCCAGTCGCCCTTGGTGGAGCTTCTTCCGTTCAGGGCGCTTGCTATTTAGTGGCCCACGCTTTTTCGTCTCTGAGAACTTCTCCAGAGCATGGAGCTCTCCAGAGCGTGGAGCTTCTTCCGTTCTTGGCGCTTGCAACATGGTGGCCTAAGCTAAGGCCCGCTTTTTCGTCCCTAAGAGCTTGTCCAGAGGAATGCCCCTTGATCGCTCTAGGTTGCGAGAGCCGCTGTCTACATTTCTTTAAAGACGGCCATATGCCGTTCTCGAGTTCAGCTCAGTCTCCGGTTAGATTGCTGATCCATGAGGGAACTTCTCGGCCGCGCTATGGGCAGAGTCGTTCCCTTTGCTCGCTTACGGCCCTTCATGAGCTGATTTATAGCCCTTGGGGGTATTAGGCTTTAGTTTCCCAGTTGTTGGGGGTGCACCCTTATTTTTGGATGGTTTATGAAGAGTCCTTCATAAAGAAGAAGAAGAAGAGGAACGAAGTACCTTCATTGATACAGACCGATAATCTATAGCACTTCACAATCCACTCCCCTTGATGCTTAAAAATCGCACTCTTCTCACGGAAATCCCAAATTACCCTCAATTAAGGCGAAACCATGAACGGACAGGTTTGAGTTTCCAAAGCCACCACCTCTGGGTGGATATCCGCTTAATTGGATGTATGTGCATATGCACACGTCAATTCGCCGAGAGAAGAGTGCACCTCATCACCACCCAGCAGATATGATTACGTGTTGAGAAATCATCATCAGAGGCCAGGCCAGGCATTGGAAGACGACGACATGTTGCAACGCTGCTCATTACCCACTCTCCCAAATGCACTTGGCCCGATGCCAGGACATGGCTGGCTCTTATTAAATAGGTCCGTCCCATTGGGCGGCAATTACTTGATCAGAGTCCACAGTCCACTAAATCACGTCGTCGATAAATCAAACGACATTCATGCGGTGAACAGCAATGTAGACTTCTCGTTGACATCTCGATGGCACGGTCGTGAGGGATATGTTTTTGTCCGCGCCACAAGACAGTGGCACACCACTTTCCCCTCATTAAAGTGCAATTGTGTGCACGTCGAGGGAGGATGGGACTGTGTGTGAGACTGTCGCCTTTGTCTGCGCCGATTAGTGTTGCATTTAATTGCGAATCATCACGCGGAAGAGTGTGCATGTTCGTCTTGTTGCAATAATTCTCTTCACTTGTCTGTTGAATGATTTATGGCCGCTGTGGTGGAGGGGGGAGGGAGGACTTCTTTGTTTTTTCCTCCGCATGCTGCAATTGATTGAAATGTTGGGATGAACTGGTGCATCGGCGGGATGCAGTGGTGGGCGTACAGTTTACATTTGTTTGCTGCGGTGTTGGCCACCCGCTGCACTCCACTCAAATCGCCTGTTTTAATTGGATCTGCTTCGGAACGGGTGATACAATGTAACGAATGCACGGGCGTGCCATTCCAAAGTGTTTGGCAGTGATGACGAGTGGTTATCAGAGGGTTCGGAATGAAATTGATTGGAATGAGGTTTGGTTTTTGGCAACACTTGAAGAGAACCTCGTTATATGGTGAGTTCTGTGGGAGGCAGAGGAAAGAGATGGATTGGAAGCGGAACAGACTCACAAACAAGAGCTGAACTCTGGGTTCCACAATTAAATTCCCACATTTGGCACATCGTTGAGAGACAGTAGGGAGTCCGTAGGGAACCAGGGCCTAGCTTCGACAACAACCACTCGCGTTGTTGTTCTCTCAGTCGAGTGGAAGATCAACCCCGATACAAGAGTTCAGAAAAACAAATGAACTCTCGCTTTATGCCTTTTCAGTGCGTTCCATTGTCGGGAGTAGCTTGAAGCGGATCCCCTGAACAATTCCCTTTTTCAAACAGATGCCGTGGGTTGTTGTTTTTGTGAAGATATCCGAGTTCAAATCATCAGACGGCAGTCATAAAAATGATTCCAACGGCAGCGGGGTGCCGTAAACGTTGAAAGCGACGTCTCCCTGATCGTCAGCGAAGGAAGCAAGCTCTAGTTCAGATTCAGATCATCTATGATTCGCAGGCAGGCTTATAGTAAGCAATTAATGAAGTCCAAGTTGGTGGCGAAAAACTCTAGGTTGTGGACCTCCAGCACTTGATGAACTTATGCTGGGCTCTCCGTCACTGCAATGCATCACAACGCAATGACTTGAGAGCTAACTTGAGGGCCGACAGAGGGATCAAGTCGCAAGATGGTGTTCTTGGACCACCCGAACGCTTTGGACCTAGTCCAGCAGTGCTAAAATCAACAAAGTCTTTCAGGGCAGCAGATCCAAAAAGTTGCCAGCAATGGCACTCTCTGACGTATCAAGGAGATGATGCGAAGAAGAGGAACAAGATGATGGGGTGACCTCATGTTTATTGTGAAAAACTATGCTTGATGGTCCATTGTAAGTGTCACTTTCGCCAATTTTGCCCTGACTCCTTTTGCCCTGCAGTTCCATTGCTGTATCGAGTCTTGTCATTTTTCGGTTGTACATGTTGACCATCTTATTATACCTATATTGATAGTTTTGAGGTATCCTAAGATCCTTCATATTAAAGTTTGTCATATCCGCAAGGTTTTTGAAAGAAGAGCCACGTATTAATCGTCTTCTTTCTGCAAGATCGGGGCAAGTACCTAGGCAGTGCGGTATTGCTTCCACTTCCTCCTTGTCCCTACAGCTCTTACAAAAACCATTGAAGGGATGTCTGAGTCTTATGCCATGAGGCATTGGCCACTTCTAATCGAATCTAGTCTTTACTAATACGCTTCCCTAAGAGAATTTGAATTGAATTGAAGAGCTCGGGTTTGTCACAAACGACACTAGACATCTATTGTAACATCTTCTTTTGGTCAAGGATTTCATTTTTTTGATAACTTCTCTAGATCGTTTTTTTTTAAGTCTGTCTCTGTTGCTGATGCTGTGCTTTTAATTTGGAGTTTGATCGGGCAAAGGTGCTGGCCGTGGAGTTTTGGGTAAGTGCCTCGACCCCTACGCAACTTAACCTCCAGGCCTGGGTTCGATTCCCGGCCGGTATGACGAAAAAAAAAATAATTTTCACGATCCCACCTCTTTCGAGTCACTGACTGTAGCTGCGGTGGCTGACGACCCATGCAGGGTCCGAGCCTGAGCGATAACCGCTTTCCATTCTTGATGATCCTGGGCACGCATCCGCGATTACTTGGTCTTTCTATCGGACACTGACAATGTTAGAGTAATAATTGTCTAGAAAAAGATTCTCAAACTTGGCCGTTCAGAGTCGGCATAAAATTGAAGGTCCCGTCCCCTCGTCTGAGAACAATAGCACGCACAACACGAGCGGGTGCTGAGAAGCTAGGCTCTGGCCCTCTACTGGCTGTAGTGCCACCCATAAAAAAGGGCAAGGGTTGGGCCTACACATTTCTGTACTGAAGAATCTGATTTTATAGTGGTGATATTCGCATGGACGGTGTCCTTCACATAGCACTCTTAGATCAGCTTTCTGAAGTCTTAGAGCTTTTCGAATGTTTTGGATTGTAGTTTTGTTCCAAGAATTTGAAGCGTTCATTGTCTTCCTGGTTTGTTTAATGATCCACTTGTGTACATGAAGACGTATTGTTGAATCCATTTTCGCGGAAGGGACCAATGAAGGGTATCTGAACACCTGGCTTGGCTTGTACATCAGACTTTTCATTTCCTTCATGGTTATATCACGAGGATATCCACAGAGATCTTGGAATATGACCACTCCATGATGAACTTTGCTTATAAACATAAGCGCCGCCTAGAAGAGCGCACAAACTCTGCAGTTTACCCGATCCTTGAGGAAACTAATGTCTTGCGCCGACTTCAAAGGACTAGACCCCTTGATCTCGTGCGATAGTCTACACCCGCGCATGGTTGCGGTGTTTGCAGGAACTTTCATTGGAGAGTGACCTGCCGATCAGTACCTAAATCATGAAATGCAAACTACTACTTAAGTGCTTCACTTAGTTGAAGTCTTAAAAAAAATTCAGGGATGTGGTTTTAGTCAGTAAACACCTCACACTTCTATGTGCGAACGTTCGCCATAGAGTCTTATGGAAGACTTCCACCTACCTACGGAAAAAAAACAGTCCTTCATGGTTTTCATGTCTTGACTGGCTTTAATCTCTTGTGTTCTTAGCGATAATCTCAGACAGCCTTTGAGTTAGATGTGAAGCTCTCTAGTGCATTACCGAACCGATTGGCTGTTTAAGAATGTATATGCATTGAAACTTCTCTATGGCGGGCAGCATGATTGTCCCATATGTAGGGGCGTCCGTTCTGAAGGGGTTGACGCATTGTTGATTCCTTGTAGAGGAATGAGTAGGCCTTCAGGCTTTCAGATTTCGACTCAACTGTGTACCCTTCCTGGGTGCCATCCTTCATCCAAGTACGGTTGTTGTCCATTTCTCTTTTACTCCAAGAGAGCTTTAGTTCTGTTTAGATTTAGAGCAGGCCACATCGTCTTCGATGACCTACAGATCTCTACGATTGGCATGGTTTATGGCGTTTGTCAGTAGCAGTGATTTTATTGCCTTCAGTGGAGGATGGGGGTGCCTCCTGTTTCCGTTCCTATCTTCTTGGTAATTTATCGCCTATTCCACTGCTCTTTCACTGCCCCGGTCTCCCTTAGAGATAGGTGGTAGAATGTTACCATCATGGAATGGTGTTGTCACAGCCTTTATCTGTCGTCTATCGGACTCATTCAGAGTCGTAGGATTGCCTTTTGAACAATTGTCGCTTTTACTTGGAATACACTGCACATTGGTTCGGTAGATCGGAGGGCCATAGCGAACTAGCGTGCACACCTGAACCTGTCCTTCATCCGCTGTCCATTGCAGTCGAGTTACAGACTTAATCTTCGTCCCAATCCTCTCTCGTGTGGAATATTGTCTTGTGCATTATCGAAGTCCTCAAAAGGCGTCCGATAGCCTCTGCTTGCCTTGGGATTTTCGAGTTTCGGAGTACCTCCATCGGATCAGAGCAGACCAAGAGTGTACTCCTCACTTCTCTTCTGGCACTGGAAAACTAGGAGAGTCCCTCTTCTTCCAAGGCGCATCAGATAAGCTGGGAGAATCCCTCGTCTTCTAAAATATATTAGACAAGCCTGTAGTCTGTCTACCTGGGCGCACACTTCAAAATCAATCAAAACCCTAGGGAAACCCATCAAATTCCCATCTCCCATCCGGTCACCACATGTTCATCTCCCTTCGCCCTTGGAGCTGATGAAGTTAATAAATCCCCATTGACAGGAAGCCCCACGCCAATATAATTTAAACAAATTCCCTTCGTTTCTTGTTTCCAATATTTACTCCCGCTTTCAATTCCCACAAAACAGCAGAGTCCATCCGCCGTCCATCAACACCATCCGCTAATTCCAAGAATTTACAAACATGCCAAGCAGCCCTTGATTCGGTGATAATCACACGAATGATGAGTCCGCTCATAAATACACACGACTGACAATCAAAGAGGAACACCGATCTCCGACCGAGTTGGTTCGCATTCGCATTCACTATTTGTTCAGATGAACAACGCTCTGAAACGCGGTCGATTCCGAGACCGCTAAGAAAATATTTTCTTCCTCGCTAATTTTCCACGCATTCTACAAGAAGAATAGATACATTCAATCGCATCACAAGACACTGCTTTCATGTTGTTTAATTTTTGTTAAAAAAAAAGAGATGTAAACAACATCTGAAGCGAAGGAAAAATAACTCTTTCTCCGGATGTTCGGGAAAACGCGCTCGTGTTCATAGTTTTGGGAATTGTGGAAGGTCGGGTGGGTGTGTGGAGTGTGGAGTGTGGAGCACCGAGTCCGCATCCGGTGGTAGTTCCTTTGGCGATGGGATTTGAATCGAACACCGAGTGGACGTTATTTATTTGTGAAGCGAACTGATACGGGCCGTAAAGTAAGCCAGCTGCAATTGAACACAAATTTATTGGGATGTTCGGGAGCAGATTTATTGTTTTGTGTGAATTAGCGAAATTATCGTGGTGTGGTTGTATCACTCATCATCCAGGGGGCGAGTAGAGGGATTTTTTTTATTGTTGGAAGCTGGTGTTGAGCGCTAGCTCTGGGAGATGGAGGTGAGATGGTATTTGGTCTAGTAAATCATTAGTGACGAGACCGATGATAAAATGTGATTAAATTTCAATTTGTTTAGAAGTTATTCTGAGAGATTTATGGGAGACGGAGAACAGTGGCATGTGTCACTTTCAAGTCGAGTGCTGCGACCGAACACGAATCATCAACAAGCACTCACTCTGTCTGCACAGACCAAGCAGACCTGCGTTCAAGACCCTAATCGGTGTTATAACAGGGCACTGCACCATTGGTGCAGTGACTTCTGTAGAAGCTGCATGGATGAAGATGTGGTAAAGAGCGTCAGATCACTGCGTCTTCTGCCTCTGCAGTGGTCTGGCTAGGCGTGAGTCTTCAATAACTTGAAGGAACTGAATGATATCTGCATACGACACCTAAGCCACTTTGACACAATCACCAATTGGTTCCAGGTATACAGGTACATCTAGGTTAGGATAGGTTGAAGTGGCTGACTGATGTACGGAAGGACAGCAGCCATATCGACACGCGGATGAATAAGTACCTACTCCGCAAACCAGTTAACGCTTTTAATAATGGGAAGAAAATGGCTGCCTTTGAAGCTGCTTAGTTCAGCCAGCATTGAACACTTGCTATGTAGCTGCAGTGCTCTCTAATCCCGTGGATTCAGACTTCCGGGGGCCCATTTATTTGTTAATCCGGCTGATCTGAGCAGCATCAGAGTCAGCCTTCTTCTTCGCTTTATCAAAAGCAGTAATTGGTTTACAGAATAGGTACCTGATCCGCGCGGCAGTCAGCCACTTCAACCTAATCTAACCTTACCTAGTTCAGCGAGGCTATGAAAGTAGTGTAAAATAAATCTACAGAATGAGAGAGCAAGGCAGTTGCATAGCAAGTGTCCATGGTTTCATCTTCATCCTCGCCTCTGCAGTGTCCCATGGTTTCATCATCATCCTCGTCTCTGCAGCTTCTGTAGAAGTCGTTGTATAGGAGACCAAGTCTGGAGGCGTGAGTTCATATGGCGCAATGCCCTGTTATAATGCCGATGAGAGCTCTGAGATTCGTCAGCCTCAAACTAATCAGACTAAACGATAGGGCATCCTGTGCCAGTTGACAATCTACGATTCATTTGTCCAAGCATGTCTAGCTTTCGTAGATGTTTTATGGAAGCCTTTTCTAGTTTTATCAGATGTTTTAGGGAAGCGATAAGCATGCAGTGTGCATTGCCACCCGGAAAGAGCACAGAGTATGTGCCCTTTCTAGCGAGTTCGTCGGATTCGAAATTCTCTGGAAAGCCACAGAGTCCCGGCACCCACATAAGATGGACGCTAGAATACTTGGCCATCTCGTTGAGAGATAGGCGGTACTTAAGGGAGGTCTTGGAGTGAAAAGTGACTGAACTCACACGGAACAGACGATGATATCCGTGCGAGATATTCCATTGTTTTTTTTTTAGCCAGGACAAGGCTTCCTTAATCGCTATAGTGTCAGCCTGAAAGTCGCCACAATGATTAGGTAGTCGGAAAGAGCTGGATGCTTACATCCTTGGAATAGACGCCAGCACCCACGCCTGCATCCATTTTCGATCCATCTGTGAAGAGTTGCAGAGTCTGGTCTTCAGACTCCCATAAGATCTGGAGGAGTACGTCTAAGTATGACTACTATCTGCAGCTGACTACCAAACCTAACCCATGGCAGGACAGTTGCTTTGTTTAGACGTTCCCAATGCAAAACCCTGATTTTCTCCAAACAAGCCGTCACCCATTAAGATGTCATACAATTTCTTAAACTTCTTAAAGTGCACAAATTGCAGAGCAATAAGACGACGAGGCCACCACCAAGTGCACACCCCTAGAATGACGGGAAGAAAACAAACACCCAACTTCGAAAGAAACTCGATAACATTCAGCGAAGCATGCACGAATTTGGACCGCTACCAACAGAGAAATCTCAATTCAAAAATCCTCTTTAGATTTTGGAAATCCTCTTTTCAGAGGTTTCACTCCGCAGAGCAGTGCACGGCGCCCATCAATGCCCGGCCGGCAAGCCTAACAGGACGTATACGTAACATAAATTACAAAACAAGCAGCAAACACTTTAATTGCTTCCTGTTCTAGAGTCCTTTTATAATAATTCCGTCTGCTTTCCTTGTCTCCCACCCCCTGGATCGCTGGGCAGCCTAAGTCGTCCGCTTACCCCACACCACCGTGCGGAGCGGTGGTGCTGAATCAAAAGGGTTTCCTCTAGAAGTTTTTCCTTTCTTTTGGGAATAAAAGTTTCTCCCACTAAACACTCACAAAGAGCGAGCTCAGAATTCATGCAGAGGTTGGCGGGACGAGAGACAGACGAAGAGGAGGACGTGATAGGATACTTGACAAAATGAGGACTGTAGTCCTTCAAACTGGATCCGTCTTTTGCCAAAATCTCTTTCGGAATCACTGATTCATGCTTTTGAGAGCTTGCATGTCAATAGCTGTAGAATTTCCATCGCCGCCACCTGTATAATGACGCAGGAAATGCAGCAAAAAGGGCTGGTTTCAGTCTCTCTCTCCCCCAGTACCAGAGTTGTGCACAACCTTCGCCGAGAGTTCGTAATTGTTCATGATTAAGGACATTTAAGGGGATTCCTCATTCCACATGTTATCAATTATATCTGCACGTGGGTGACATCTTTTTTCCCCCAACTCATAAAAATAAATGTGAAAACGTGGCGTTCTTGGAACCGGCCCAAGCGCCAAGGGTGAGATTATGTACGTCTATCTAAGTAGGTTTACAGCCCAGTTCCACTGCGGCTCGGCGATATCAAAAGAACGCGGCACATCCCATCTGCCAAAGAGGCGAGTGGCTTAAAAAAAGGGGACATTGTTCGGGTGTCATTGCCCGCAAGGGATGAGTGCTGCTGGGTACACCCTCCAGAGCGTAATGATAAGTTCCAGTTGTCGCTTTTGGGAATTGTCTGGTATTCGTGGTTGGCTGTAGGGCACTGTAGGGCGTTGGCGGTGCCGTTGAATTGCCACAAAGTGGTGCTTTTTAATTGCCTCTACTTTACTGTGTGTGCGTTGACACGCTGGATATCGTTTGATCCCTGTGGGGACGACGAAGTTGGGACGGAAAGGGACAACAGTTTGATCCCCTTCCTGTGTCCCTACAGAAAGGGACCACAGTCATTACTGAAAAGTTGGAATTCCACTGTGGGTGGCAAATTAGTTCAGTTGCTTTTTAAAGTCTTCCTTTTTGGAAAATAGTAATTTTCTAGCTTTTCTTACCGAACTTAAGGAACAAGTCCTTGGTCATGCGATGGCTGCCGTGATTTCTCATAATCGACCATTAGCGCAACCGTGCCCTTCAGAGGAGTGGCAATAATCTATACAATCGGCTTCGAACTGCTTAACATCCAGCTCCCTTCGGGTATCCTCTGTTTGCCAATCTGAAGGACCTGGTCCAACCTCTTCGTCCAGAGTCTACCAAGGGGTCCTATCCATCTGCGGGAATTGGATTCAAGGCACACATCGTGTCGCGTGACCAACCCAACTTTTCGTTCTAAGATGCGACCCTGAGCTCCTCGTGTACTTCGTGTCTTTTTTTTTTTCAAAAAGCGTGTCCACTTTCCTGAAGTCTAAACCTTCTATACTTGTCCACTCTCTGGTCAGCGACGCGTGGAGTTCCTGAGATTGGGATAAATCTGGCTGCTAACCTTGACAGATTGACAAGTAGCTCTTTCTCTCCTCTCTTCAAAACAATAGGCTTGCAATTGAAAATGCCCTTTTAAAAAGCCCTCATTGTCCAAGCCCTCGATGTGAGTCCATTTAGCAACACTGGCAAGGAATTCGATGACCCTTCAAAGTCCTCCTACACGTGGTTATCTTCTCCCTTTCACCACATTTGGACTGCATCCAGCCATCCACATAGTTTTATAACCACTTTCACCGCTTCAAATCCGAAATTGAATTCGACGCAAATCGAATGAAAACAACACACGAAACGAAAAACGCATCCAAAACCACGAAATAGATAGAATTGCCACAACTCCGGCACCGACATGATTTATATTTCACGAGATGGTAGCGCTAGCCGTGTGGTATCGTCGCTGAGGCGAGCATCGCATTGAAATGTTCGTTTCGCTTATCGAACTGAAAATATTTAATCTCTTCAATTTCCTGTGTAGAAAGCCCGAAACGATGTGATCCCTGCATAGGGCTGCCGCCCACTAGAAAGGAAAGCAAAAACGTATCGCACACACATCCACAGTCGTAGCACAAGTCAAGGGCAAAACGGGGATAAACGAAAGTTGTTAATATTTTATCTAAATTATCCAGCGATGCGTGTACACTGAACAGAATTCAGTTTATTTTCAGTTTCCAATCTTTTAGGCCTGCGAACGGGTGGTGTCAGTTGGAACAACTGGTCTGCATGTTTATTTTATGTTTTGTTTTTTTTTTTCTGCTTAAAGGATTCTGTTTATTTTATTTTTTTTGTTGCAAAAACTCCAAATGGCATCCGGACGTCCATAGTAACGACTAACAGTTGGTGTTACGCGTCAGTTGATAGCTGTTCTTCGGTGGGTGGAGGGTGTGAATTAATTTTGGGATTACAATGTTCTAGAGATGGCACGAGGGAGGGCATGGCCTTAAGAGTGTCCCAAAGAAAGGTATTCTCTTGGTGCTCTCATTGGTGACGGGCGAGGATATGAATTCAAAGTTGCACTCTGCATATTCATTCGCTTTGAGTTGTCTTGCATTCTCTGCAACAGGGGCACTCATTTGACTTCCTTCTGAAGGATGATTTACATCGAGTCCTCGTTCCTTCCGCTTTCAATTTAAATTCGCATTTATTTTACATGAACTTGGTAGTTGTAATTTATTTTTCTCAGAAAAAAACTCGATAGCATCAGTCCATGGATTACAAATTGATAATTCTTGTTGCTGACGAGGTTTCCAAGAAATTCATGTGATTCTTGGCATTTTCTTAATTGATTTGATGAGGTGAAGGATTGAGTTCCGCCAACCTTTCGAATGAAGGTCGTGATTGAAAAGGTAGAAGCGGAAATGAATGATTTTGCAAAGCCTGTAGATTAAATGAGCACAAGTCCCTGGAATTGGCGATGGAGGTAAGCCACAATGGCACTCGTGCACCTACTTTGGCTACATCGAGGGAGGCGATGTAAATCAAACAGGAGTTCGCCCGCCCCGTAAAGCAAAGTCGTTCGATTGGCAGCTATGAGGTACCCCGTGGCAAACTCCACAATGTCATTCCAATGGAATATCAACACATAATCGCTCTTGGCAACCGTTTCTATCTCAGTTTGTCAAAACAACTTAGGTCTATCCCAGAAATGAAGTATAACAGAGATGCCCTAGTTCTACTACTCTTACCCCTTAAAATTGTTGACAACTGTTATTTATAACGTTCTCTTAAACCAAATTAACCAATCGTGAATATTCGTAAATAACCGTCAAAAATGCATGAATATCTGTCAAAAAAAGCACTCAAATTCGTCGATGGACTAGGGGGCAATCAGTGAAGTCGTCTATCTCCGTAATACTTCATTTCTGATTTTGAGGTTGTTTATCTACCTCGTGGCAGACAGAATCGATCTAGACAACCGTTGCTACCTCGGTTTGTCAAAACAACTTAGTTGTCAGTCAAAGAATTCTTTACAAAACCCTGCCAATGTTTGTTAGATGAAGTCGAAAGGTGGACTAAGCCCAGAACGGCAGTGCTAAGTCTTGGGGTATTCTAATGAATACTTGGTCCTATCTCTAAACAAGGTGAAGAGAAAAAATGGGCCACAATCATTCTCTCTGTGAACTGTACAAAGATGAGGACGTGGTCCAGTCCACCTCGCTCATCTCGTCCACATCGAGGAGTTCTTCGTCTTCCGACAACATGTCCCCTTGAAGACCATATCATCAAGGCGACTTGGTTCGAGGATGGAAGACAGCTACCGCCCCATAAACTCTCTCCATGATTTGACTGATTTCAAATGTTGACTCCGATCAATGGTGTATCATGTTGGTCCATTGTGATACCCACAGTCTATCACTGATTGACCACTCCAGGACTGGACCAGATTTGAAAACTAGATAAATTCGTATTAACTTTGTTTTCACTGGGATTCGAACTGGGGACCCCAGTAACCAACCCCAACTGCGCCATCTAGTCGTATTAGTCCTTGTTGATCTCTAGAGAACCATTCTCACTATGATCCACTTCAGATGTGCTTTGCAAACTGTCATAGGTCCTTCCACTTCAACAAATGAAATCAAAAAGATTTACAACACCTAATTAAGTGACGTTTTTAATAACATCCCTCCGTGAATTCTCCAATCAAACACGCACGTCACTCAAATCATCATGATTCCTGTCAATTTTTATGCTGATGTCCTCAAAGGAAATGAGAGCTGGCATCAACATTCGACTGTGAGATAAGTTTTCAGCAACCTAGGTTATGTGCTCATTCGTTGTGTAATCATAAACATACATGCAGCATAGATTCGAGAGGTGGTTAGTGTTTACGATCACAGTGCTTAGAGCAACTGACGTCTTATTTACGAGAGTGTTATTGACTCGGATCTATTTGCATGCATGCGTACTTCGGCAAACATTGGGTGTTCGCTCGCGGATATCTTGGCTCTTCAGGACAATTTAACATGCAAATAGAATTTGAGTCTCGAGCATCGGCAGTTTGATTGCGGTTGGGTCCTTCTGTTGGGAATGTATTCATGTCGAAAGGAGTGATTCAAACTGTGAACAATTCTAAAAATATTGTGCTTCTATTTTACCGATAAGCAGATAACCCAGAACAAGAAGATACAGCGGAGTGTTAGAGCGAGTGAGTGTAGCAGTTGATTAAGTGATTGCGAAGTTAATACGCTTCTTTGGTCTGGTTTTCAAATCTGGTCCAGTCACCATTTCCCGTTGGGATCATTGGAGTAATCAATCAGTGGTAGTAGTGTGACTGTCGGTATCACAATGGACCAACATGGTCTAAGCGTGATACTTCATTGATCGGAGCCAACATTCCAAATCAGTCAAATCACGGAGAGAGTTAATGGGGCGGTAGCTGTTTTTCGTCCTCGAATCAAGTCGCCTTGATGATATGGTCTTCAAGGGGACATGTTGTTGAAAGATCAAGAACTCCCCGATGTGATGGTCTAAGTGATCTGGTGAATTAACTAGCAGCCCCGCCTACCTACCTACTTACCTAAGGCCGGACTGGCATGTATTGCTTGCCAGTTCCGTCGGGAGAGTGGCAGAAGAGTGCAGGCTGTGTGGGCGTATCTCCGGAATCGATTATTTGGTTTAATGAATCGATAGCCGGGTCTATTAGTATATTGGGAAGATCCACACATCCTTGGGCGCAAAAAAAAACGCCTTCGAAAGCCACTTATATAATTTCTTAAATGTGCGAACTCAACTCTGTTCAAAAATATGATGCTTGATATTCCGAAAGCGTTCATTGTGAATGACTCAATTGAACCAAGATTGCTCCTCTCAACTGCAACGAGCGTAGACTTCTCGTCCTACAGATTTGTGGGACGCATTGTATTGAAACAAGTTTTTTAAATGAAGTATTGTGGATTTTGTTAGATGGAGAAAGTCTTACACTGAAACGGAACAAGGATTGCACTTCGAAACTGACGGAAGGCACAAGAAATCAGATCTTTGAATCTGAGTGTCTCTCTAATCTTTGTTTCTATTAGGGATGATGTAATGGGGGATGTTTTTCCTTCTTGGTTCTTCAGTTTTCTAGTTTTGGCAGTTTACTCGTGACTCGTGGCATGTGTCGAAGTCAAACTTTCTCAGTTAACAGTGCCATTTCATCACTCGTTCGAATTTATACTCGAACAACGCTTACAACGCTACCTATATTGCAACGGCGCGTTCAAGCATTCGGGATTTGGCATTTTCAGTAGTATACATGTAAATTACATGCTAAGGTCAAAATGGGGTGGTCGCGCGTTGAATCTTCACAGACGGTGATATCGTAGGCGCTACCATAAATTTCTAGGTAGCGCTTCTATCGAGTCACTCGGGCTTTTTGACATTTGTGAACCAATTTTTTTAAATTTATTTCTCAATTTGAATTTTTGGCAAACTCAGACGATTATTTCCACTGAGATCAATTATTCCAATTTTTTCTAGGAACTTTATTAACAGTTATTTCATACTTTTCTTGAAAATTTTATTTCAAATAATTTGATTAGGGTAAACGCTAGCGTTCATTTCGATATGGAAAAACTGAGGCTGCCTTGCTTTCTGACACAACATTCTTGTAAGCTCGATAAAACGCGTGGAAAAGCCTATCAAAGACCTACCGCGCGAACTCGCCTTTGCTATTCAGCGTTATAACTTAAAATCAAAAATTGTTTACGACGACGTATTCGATCCGATGAACAACGCCAGGAAATACAAAGCGTCTATAGACTCGGAAAAAAATTCACTCTTCGGTGCGATTCACCATCCGTCGGAATTATTGATGCGTATTTTCTCAGAGACACGTATTTTTTCAGAAGAATCTAATGCCCTGCCCTGCCTCTTAAAATGTTTGGACATCGTTTGCATCGTTTTCTAAAACCCAACGGACCAATTAGGGAATGCCCTTTATTTAATTTTTTGAATGAGCTTACAAAATTAGCGAAGAACAGTCAAAAAGTCTGTCAAATTCGTCGATCGAAACAGGCAGTCTCTCTGTACTTGACTTCTGGTAAGAAGGTGGCTCCTGCTGGCCCCTACTAATGCTTTATAATTTCGAACTTATTTTTGCGAAATATGCACAAGCTGGTTGGCATTGGGGGCAAGCACTTAGCACCACATCACGCCAATTGATGGCCATTGAGAATGAGAGATTGAAAAATGAGTTCGGAGAGCAATATACCCTTAGAAGAGACGGCGAGATACCAGGCAAATTTGCACGAAAAGTGACTCTGTCTTCCAGTCAGAAATTAGAAGACAGAAAGACAGAAACTTAAGACGGTAAAACCAAACCACATGTGCATTTTTCTGACTTGTCCTAAGGCCTGAATTACTTCGATTGAAAGCAGTTGTACGTTAATGTAATGTGTAATGTGACGTTGATCAATTTTTGAGAGAGAAAATTGAGTTTAAACCAATCAAAAACCCAAATCTAAAAAAAGCCAAAATCAATTTCTTGATTCTCCGCGTGGATTACATAAAACGTAGGCGTGGTCATCATTTACATGAAATGCAAATGGCAAGCATTCATAAAACGATTGCTTCAAAATTCACCATTTACAAGAGAAAAATTGAGTGGACTACACCCTAGTTGCTTTAAGCGCACTTTATGGACTTTCTTTGTCTTTATCAAACCACTTAGGTGGTTGCCTGCTCGCATGCAGCAGTGTTACTCTGTTACTCTGAGGACAGCCTAGGCCATACAGTACTAAGAGGACGAATTTAAGACTTCTGCCTTATTTTACGGCACCTGAAGTCACTTGAACTTGAGCAAATTTCGAGCTTCAGACTTTGGATCTCTTTAAGAGACCAAAGTCCTTAAAGAGTGACGTAATTAAACAGAGCTTGACACACAAAAATTTATCACGATTTAGGATTTAGGGCATAAAAATATAAAGCGTGTAGAATACTTACTTTTTTAATTGACGACGCTGCAGGCTGTTTAGTTAACTTTAAAACTGTATCTAGAGAGCTTCAACTCTGCGACGGAAAATTCAAACTTTTCGCAACCCTCGTCTGAACTGGTTAGTGACAAAGAAGACAAATTGCATATGTTACTCGACAGTTTAGTAAATGAGGAAACGACTTAGTAACAATCGTCAAAGCATAAAAATTCCCTGAGATATTCTTTCGAACAAAAGTTTGTCAAACGAAAAGTTGTCAAATCAAAAGTTGCCAACAATCGAACTGAACTGAATCATTGATAGCCTTTAAAGAAGGCCACACAAAGGCCTTCATTGGGAACCAAATTCGATGTCCTCTTCAGAAACTCATTCGAGATCATTAGAAGCAAATACTTGGAAAGGAAACTTGTGCTTAAGACAAACACAATCCGCAAACTTCCTCAGTCATGAGGACACATCGACGAATCCTTCCCCCAGGATGAAGAGAAATCATAAATATCTTTCTCGTGAATGAAGCCAGAAAGGACACACGAATTTCATTCAATGCCATCAGCGTGGCGTCTGTGTATGTGCCTTTGAAGAACCCACACAAGGGAATAAATAGAAAACATGAGAAAGTCTCTCAAGTCAAGTACTGCTTCATTATTTGAAGGCTGACACTCTTCTTTGTGGCGACCAACCAACCAGACGAGTAATTGAACGAAAACAAAAATTCAACAAAAATATACACTAGCACTTTAGATTTTGAAACCACTTCACCTTTGAGAATCTGAGAACTTGTGAATTGTTGGTCACCTCTCCGGCACACAGGAAATTTCAAAGCACACGAGCACGGACTGATTGCTGCTGAGATAGGAACGACTCCAATGAGAATCCTGAACAGACTGTTCGGTTCGATTGTTGATATCAGGGTTTTAACTTGAAATTCGTTGCGATGGTGTGCCTGGGGGACAGTGCCGTGTAATTGTGTATGTGTGGTAAATGGGGGGGGGGGATTTTCCCCAAGGCAGCTGTAATAGAATTTCACCACGGAGGGGTTGTACTCGAAGAATCATGTTGCAAGCGGTTGAAGTGTGTGGGGAAAAGTTGACTGGGTCACTGGGAGGTATGCGGAATCTTTTTGAGCGAATTCAAGCAAATTTGATTGAATGGACCAAGTGAGGTGGTTTAGGGCACGTATGACGGGCGAGGTGTATATTAGAATGCATTGTCTAGTTTTGGTATCCCTGCAAAGCTCATCCGTCCTTGTAGACTCTGGAAAATGCCTGTTCCTCCGCTAAGACTTTGCTAAGATCTTCAACATCACCATCATCTTCTTCTGTCTGCATAATCTGACATAAGGGGTCGGGGGACCTCTGATGTCAAAAGGGGATTAAGAGACGGCGACGCAATATCATGCCATGATTTCAACCATCATTCTCGAGAAG
This sequence comes from Eristalis intricaria, assembly GCA_964034865.1. Lineage (NCBI taxonomy): Eukaryota > Metazoa > Arthropoda > Insecta > Diptera > Syrphidae > Eristalis > Eristalis intricaria. The sequence goes on along the minus strand of OZ035874.1, from coordinate 2,973,827 downwards.
ATCGTTTGGAACTCAGAAGCTCGAGCATATGCCATTGACACAGCGGGCTGTCAGAGGGTCTTGTGCTAGAATCGAGAAGGAAGCGGCTACAGTGGGCCATGCGGTGAATGCTTGTTCTGCTCGATAGGTGGTAGATAAGAATTGAACTTTCTTGTCGCCCGGTGAGATACCACCACATCAAGCTATAGGTTCCAAGAAGTCGTCATTTTGACACTTCGGTGCTTGGCTGATGTGCCGGTTGAGTAGTCTTCAGAACTCCTCATTAAGTTTGGTTAGGTTCTATCTGGACCAGCATAGGGGGCCATTGGGATAACACTTCGAATACGACAAGACGCTGGAGGAAAAAGGTCCCCTTAGCGCATGTATGTTCCCATGGAAGGTACTGAACGTGCAGAGGAGAAGACACCTTCACGTTTATTGGGTGTGATGTGCGTGTGAGAAAGTGACGCCTAATTGAAGGCAGCTGAAGTATCTTGGATAGAATGAGGTGGGGATTTGTGTTTATAGGACACAAAGTTTAAAATGGCACGATGAATTCTTAGACTCCTGGCTTGACACGGTATCTTCTTCTCCAAATGCCTTCAACGGGGGCAGATCTATTCTCTTGAAGATTCCAAGTATCTCTCCATACGTTTTTGAAACTGTCCTGACATCTCGCCGAGATATTCGAGGAAGGTTTTGCCTAGATTCCATTTCCTTGTTCTGGCAAGCGCTGGACAAGGGCACTGGAAGTGATTCCCTACTTATCGCTGTAATTTAATCATCATCAATGAGAGACCTCTTTAGAAAATCGTTAGTCCGTGATGTGTTGTAATCTGGTTTTCCTAGATGTTACACAGTTGGTTAACCGAGACCATTCAAGAAATTCATTATAATTCGGGCTCTTACTAACCGAGACAATGTGTACCTTCAAGCCAAGTTATGTGTACCTTTGGCAAACTGGCTATGGAAGGCAACTCCTTGTTTGTTCAGTTCGTCGGCCTTCTAGTTACTAGAAACGCTCCTAAGCCTTAGGTTTATGGTTATTTTGAACTATTCCGCGACTCATTCTCGTGGTGGCCGTGTCGTTGTGGGTATGCGCGTCGACCCCTACGCCACTTCAACTCACTGCCTAGATTTGATCCCCGGCCGGTGTGACCAAAAATAACTTTCACAGTCCTACCTCTTTGCAGTCACTGACAATGCTCAAAGAATAATACCTGTCTAGGAAAAGCTCCGCAAACTTGCCCCCTCCACACAACAACGAGTGGTTGCTGAGTAGCTGGCATTGGCCCTCTAGGGGCATCCTCATTTCAGCATTCCTAGACTAATTTTGAGTTTAGAATATGGAATGGAACGGACAGTGTCATTTGTCAGAGTATTCAGAATTGAGAAATCAAACAGAAGAATAAGGCGATATAGAGACTTAGGTCAAATCCTCTTTTTAAAAGATTCATAGCACTCTTAAACTCAACCCAATGCATGTGTCAATAATTTGAAGGCCACCGATGATGGTGATGACCTAATGATCAGAAATGTCATTCGGGCATCTCTGTAATACTTCCTTTCTGTTAATGATCAAGCAGACTTCACGGAAAACACTGCTTCCATCCAAAGGTGATGTCAGTCCAAACCGCAGGACCTTGGAATGTGTTCAACCGCTTTGCACAAATACATGACTTTTCATTTCCGCATTTGTTCTCAAACACTTCGCGTCCCGATCTTAACGTCAGTTCAGGTTTCTTTGAAAACAAAGACAACTCGCCTTAATTAGTTGACAATCTCACAAGCGAAAGATCATGAAATACTTCCCAAATTAATTCAGTGATGCGACAATCGGGGGAAGAATTGTTATTTTTGATTGGCAAGCAACCGACTGTTTTCGCAAAATTCAACATTTGCTCAGCTGTGTTTGACGACGATATTTGGCAATCACCCGACTGCAGGCATTTCTGCAAATAACACGATTTCGTATAAAAGCCCATAAGGCACACTAATTGCAGCAGAAAATCATTTGGTTTTGAGAAACTAACTTCAAGACAGATATGAATACCTCAGTATTTATTTGCGCGTTTTTAAGCCTTTTGGCTTGCCTCGGTTCTGTGGCCTCTACGAAGGTCTTTGTGATACGCAGAAGGACCGTGTCACCAGTCGCTAGAGTCTATTATGTGAAGCCCGTGACCAGGGTTTATTCAAATGGAGTTACTAAAACTATTTTTGGATGAAGTAAAGTCGAATGAAATAAATACATTTTAAAAAACACTGCCTAATCTAATTCTTCTGAGTTTAAGCTTGAAGTCGAAGTTATAAAGAACTCAGGGATCAAGTGCTTCTCCACATTTTGGCTTCCAACAGGCTTCGTCTCGTGAATATCTCCGATGCTGCGTGATCAAACACAGTTGAGCAAACACTTTCCTCATGTGTTTCTTCATTGAATCATCGCTTGAGTTCAAGTTAATCGCGCGGTTTCTCAATTTAGCAATCATCTGTCACTGTCAAGAGGATTGACCTCAAAAACCACATCTTTAACACCCCATGCTCATCACAGCTAGACAATAAAGCTCGTAGGACACCTCATAAGCTGTCCTCCAACCAGAATAAATCCCACCCGCAAGAGAAACACTCATTTAAGGTCTTCCCTAATGAATAACGTCTCTTCATCTGGCCCAGTCTTAAGCCTCATCATGAGAATCGCCATTAAATGCTTTTGACGCCACCATTGCCGCCGTCTATTTCATCCTCCCTCCTCCCGCCCAACATCCTACCATCCCTCACTCACCCATGCCATTGATTTATTTGCCCATAAAAATGCAAAATACCGGACCGACCTTGGAGCATCTGAATACATTCCGGAACTACCACTTCCAATTCATTAGAGCAGCACCCTTCGGTCTGTGTTAGAGCACGAGTATACGAGCACAAACCGAATCCAGGGCACACACTTTGGCCCCAAGAAACAAAGGTCTGCGAAAGTATGAATACGCAATGGAACGAACTCTTTGCAGCATCCGCTTCCAATTCAGTGGAACACATTTTTCTTTTCAAGGCACCAGCAGCGCGAGCGTTTGGGATATTTTCACCTTGGTTTCGGATATTTTCCCCAGGTCAGCGCATAGTAGGAGGTTTGTGCTACCTTCGTTTTGTTCTTGTCGGCCGGGCGTCGGAGAAGGAGGGCATTTCATTGAGAAGTCGAGACGAACTAACGCCCAGCTGGGCAATGGAATTGCATCAGCTGGGCTATGCCAGGCAATTGAGCGAGGGACGCGTGAAAGAGATGGACGAGCTCTGGTGGTGGTGGCTATTTCCAAAAACGTCCAACAGATTGTTTTACCAGATATAAGCGCGGTTGGGTGGGGGGCACTTCAGCTTGTACATGTGTGACCGATAGGGGTTGTGCGCAAGTTCAGATTCGGGATGCAGATGTCTTTGTGAAGGGGAGATGTGTTGCTGGTGGGAAGAAAAAGTTGTGGTTGTTGTGTGAGCTCCACGCGGCAAGTTTATACGATTGTCCGTTGGACCTTGCAACAAGCAATAAAGGGTGACCAGTTAAGAATGAGAGGAAAAGAAATTCAAACAAAACAAAAGCGGTATAAAATATGGCACTGATTCGGGCTTTATTTTGAAGCTACATTCATGTCGATACGTTGGAACTAGCACACTTTCTGTGTAGGATCTCTGCAAGTCTGCTGTCTAACTTGAATGTGAATCTCCCTTAGAATATAAATAATATAGATCCAAGGCCAACTTTTTTTTTTGATTTTTATATATCACATGAGACATGAAATCAACAACAGAAGTGAATTCGCAGTCATTTATTTATTATCTTATCTAAAATTACAAATTAATTCCCAGTGACATTTTCAAATTCCAACCACCACATTCCCCAAAAGTATCTAACATCACCCAGAGTTCATCGTTAAGGAAACCATGCACACTAATCAAAACAATGGCCAAAAATGACATAACATGACATTTCTCCCATCACAGCTGACGGTTCGAAACCCCAAGAGCATTTTGCTCAGAAGTCAAAGAATTTTTTTTAAATATGTTATTAAAACACATACCATTTGGTGTTGCAACAAAAATAAAATTATTCACTCGTTCCTATTCGACAAACCCCGCGCTAAGCGATACATTGCAGATTGGCAGTAATGTCTTCAAAACAGACGAATGGACGAACGTTACGCCGAAGATTCTCTCATATCTTGAGGCCAATAAGCATCTGCAAATGAACCATCCACTATCGATAATCCGCCAGAGAATCATTAAATATTTCTACAAAACGTTTACCAATCCCAGAGGAAATCCCCTGTTTAGTGTTTACGATCAATTAAATGCAATTGTGTCAGTTCAGCAGAATTTCGACAATCTTTTGATTCCTGACGGTCATGCGAGTCGTGCCAAATCGGATTGTTATTACATCAATAAATACTACATGTTGAGAGCTCATACGACGGCACATCAGGTGGACATGATAAGGTCAGGTTTGGATAATTTTCTAGTCGTTGGCGATGTGTACAGACGGGATGAGATCGATTCTACGCACTACCCGGTGTTTCATCAGCTTGACGCTGTTCGATTGTTGAACAAAGATAAACTGTTTGATAAGCATCCAGGGCTGGATATTTTCGAAGCTAATCCGAGCAGTAAATCGGCGATATTGTCGAGTGCCAAATGCATTGACCAGTCGAAGCAACCATGCCACACACTCGAGGCTGTGAAACTAACAGAACACGAACTGAAACATGTTCTGTCTGGGTTAGCGAAAGATCTGTTTGGAGAGCAAATCGAATACCGATGGGTGGAGCAGTATTTTCCCTTCACCCAGCCATCGTGGGAGCTGGAAATCTTCTACAAAGACAAGTGGCTAGAAGTCCTCGGCTGTGGCATCATGCGGAATGAGATTCTCCAGAATGCGGGTGTGCTGAACTCCATTGGGTATGCGTTTGGTCTCGGGTTGGAACGCCTGGCGATGGTTCTCTTTGACATACCAGACATTCGCTTGTTCTGGAGCAATGATTCGGGTTTCTTGAATCAGTTCAAGGAATCCGACTTGTATGCACTCAACAAGTATAAACCGGTTTCGAGCTATCCGCAGTGCAAGAACGATTTGTCATTTTGGCTGCCCGACGGCGTGGAATTGGATCACTTTGCGGTGAATGATTTCTACGATCTTGTGCGGACTGTCGCGGGCGATGTCGTTGAACAGGTCAGTTGAATGATGAGTTATGTGAGGTTTTCAACACCGAAATGTATTGTGATTGCTTGCAGATAAGCCTTGTGGATAAATTCAAGCATCCGAAGACCGGAAAGTGCAGTCTCTGCTTTAGGATCATCTATCGGCACATGGAGCGAACACTGACGCAGGCAGAGGTCAATGAGATCCACAAGAGGATCGCTGATGTGTCTGTGGAAATGTTCAAAGTTAAAATAAGATAGTTTCGTAATAAATTGATGCGGCCTGTTAAGGATGTGCGTTTGGCTTTATGACTTCGGAGAGAGTTTTGAGAGAAGTCTGTTTTGTCTCTCCAGACTGGATTTCGGTGGGTGTCAACAACCGAACGTCGTGTGGACTTACGTATCTATTCAAATGCAACCCCAAAATTAACCTGTTGGACCTGATAGATTAAAACGCTCATCTCATAGACAGAAACAATTTATTTACTGTTTATTTTTTTGTTTGTGTATTCAATTTGCAGACAAAATGAAACACAAATATTCTCATTGACAAGAAAAAATGAAAAAAAAAAGGAAAAACAAAAGAAATTATAATAAAATTCCACTAAATCAATTTGTACCGTTGTTGGAATAAACAAAAAAGCAAATTCAACTAAAAAAATTACAAATAAACAACAAGCAGGTGGCCCTTCCTTCATTCACACACACATAAATACATATATAAATGGAATTACATAAATCACGGGAGCAGTCTTATCTCAGGAACGCAAGGAGAAACCAAACGGAAAACCTTTTGAAGAGTCTGCACGGAAAAATTACGTCCACGGTAAGAAGTTACTAAAGAGCATTGTTCCAATGAGATAGTAGCCACCGAACCATAGAAGCACCACCGAATTGGCGGATTTCCATTCGATGCGATCGAATGTCTTTGGCAGATGATTGACAGCAAACCAATAGAGCACTGGCGAGGAGGAACATATGAGACGCGTTGTGATTTGAACGTGCGTGAAGAAGGTGCAGAAAAGCGTCAAAAACAACGAGTGCAGGATGAATGGCAGCGATTTCCACTCGCTGACGACTTGATGAAGAGTCGAGACGCGAATGTAGTTTAGCAATGAGCGAGTGTAGAGGAACGTCTGGTAGAGGATGAAGCCGATGATGGGAGAAGCTATTAAGAAATTCGGTATCTGCTTCCACTCGTAGTAGCGCAGGAAGCCCACGTTCCAGTAGTGCGTCTGAATGTACGAGTAAGGAAAGGGAAATGACTGATCACACCATGGGGAATTGGGAGCGATGCGTTCACCGGCCAGAATGAAATCCCTCTCCACAGCGTACTGAATCATTTCGGCGGGATGTTGGATCTCAGCGTTGCTAGTGCAAAACTGATGGAAAGCGTAGAAGCAAAAGAAAGTGAGCGGAATCACAGAAACGACAATGATCGCTGCAAGTTTTAGTAGAAGCCACTTGGTTTGCTTGAGGAATATCTTGCGGAAGATGAAATACACCGGGAAGCCGAGATTAATAAGCCCATTCGAACGGCAAACGATACCAAGAGCCAGAGCGAGCGATGTTGTAAAGATCGATACGCTACCTACACACTCTAACATCAGACTAAAAGAAAGCCAGCAAAACAAACCTTCCGAATAGGGTGCTGTAAAGAACACCGAAGCCGGGTTAAAGCAGAATATAACAGCCGCGTTCCATGACTTGTTGAGATCTCCGAATATTTTTTGTGTCAGCTCATACAGGCAGTTCGCGGCTCGGCAGAAGAAGTACACGTTCAAGAGCACGCCAATGACCAGCGTTAGGGTGCGCACCGATATACCAACACCAACTAAATGAATACACTGCGCCAGTAGGCCCACTAAAGTCGGATAGAGTGGGTAGAAGGCCAGGGTGTTCTCGTAGCTGTATCCGTGTTCAGCGATGTGAAGAAAATACTCTGCGTCCCAACGTCGAAGTCCGGAGAAGCAAAAATTCAAAGCCTTGTCGATAAATGTGCTCTCAACCCCCACCGGCTTTGGGGATTTAAAAACGTCTGCATTGTGGTCGGGTATAAGGGCGTCAGAAATCAATTGCACACTCAGCACGATGAGCCGGCTGGCCAAAGCCAGCTTTGTAACCTTTTCACTCATTCTACTCGATCGTGTTGTGTTGACTGTCTGTTGAAGGGAAAATGCTTGAAAATGTCTATTGATTTTGAGTATGTGCTGTAATACCTGACTAATTGTTGAGTGGAGACGCGTTTGAGTATTTTGTTGTTGTTCTTCTTCAGCAATTAATTCGCCTTTTTTCTCTTCATTGAATTTTTCAGCCAAAATGTATCGTCAACCGGCTGCGTTGCGTGTGCATTTTTTTTTTCATATGCATTCAAATGTCAAAGTCAGGTGTTTGGTTGCGAGTAGTTTTCTTACGAGTGAGTTTGTGGGGCTGTTAGGCTTGTTTCCCAGAAATGTAGTAGATTGGTTTCTCTGATGAATGTTTTTGGTGAAGATTTGTATTCGAGACTTGTACGTCCTAAGTAGTCAGATTAGTCAAAGTAACTATGCATATACTGTTTTATAAGACCCAGATCTAATGAGGAAGCTATCAAGTGGGTGATCACACGGACGTTTCTAGTGACAGAGCACGTCGGAGTATCGAAGCACGAGCGTTGATGTATAATGGACTTTCGGTGGATTCTCGTCGTGTTCAACCGATTTTACTTGAACTTATTGGAAATGACGCGCCCTTCCTCCGGCACTCCGATGTGGCCACGTCTTATGAGTCGTCCACCAAAAAATGGGGCTGAGTTTTGTGCATATCTAGAGTTCGGCTTCTGTTCCAACTCTTGTGGTTTCAACTTCACCCATTTATCCCCAAACAAAAGACATTCATATTTGTTAGAAAAGTACTTTTATTGTTTTACAAACAGTCTTCCTGAAGACAAACATATATATAACATACAACATAACCCAGAGATACTGTTTTTCTTCTCACACCAATGGGTAACTTGCGCTGGTAGCAATACCACATTGGTTGTCCTTGTTACGTGTCATCTTAATGTAGCCCTTGTCACCCCAGGTTGTGCCCCATGAGTTCTTCACCAGCCAGTAGTCTGCGCCGTTTTCATCGGTACCATAGCCGACAGCAAGGACACCATGATCAAGTTGTTCAGGATCACAGTTGGGCTCGTCATAAACACCCTCATTGTAGAACTGGAATGATTCGTGTGAGGCATCGATGGCAACTGAAACTGGTCCAATTGTTGCAACAGCTTCCATCATCTTTGCTTCATCTCCCTGTGGGATATCAACGAAGCCCCTGTCTGTGGCTCCGACGCTGTTCTTATCGAAACGGCATGAATCATCGACTCCCTGATATGGATAGGACTTTTCTGTATCAAGTCCTCCATTGTCCTTGATGTAGCTGAATGCTTGATCCATAAGACCACCATTGCAACCATTGTTTCCATATGCAGTTGAACAATCGACCAAATTTTGCTCAGACAGTGAAACCAAAACGCCACTGCGACGGAAGTGTTGACCTTCTAATGCGCCAGTGGTGGAAAATGCCCAGCATGATCCACAGTGACCTGGAAATTGCCAACAAATGAGACATCTTTTCATGTGCTGAGATTTGAGTGATAGGTTTACCTTGATCCTTGACCGGTGTGACGGCTCCCTTGTTCCTCCAGTCGACCAATTTGGGCAACTTAACATTGGCGGGGCTTATGAAAGAGACACCTGATTCCTTGCGAACTTCATTCAAACCAGTATAACTAGAGAAGGTGGAGGGTGTTCATTGAGTTGATGCTTTCAAAGAAGTATGCTGGTCAACTTACGCTTCCGAATGACTGCGATTGTAACCATTCATCAGACTGGTGAATTCGTGATGCAAGAGATCGGCATATTTGTTCACTCCTAGCTTGTATGAGACCAAACCTTGGGCGTACTTTTGATTGTGCTTGGCGATTTTGTGTTTGTTTTCCATGAAGATCTTCATGCGGAATTTCTCCTCCGTATCACTCTTGTACTGTTTACTATGTGTGAGCTGTGCAAGAGAGAGAAAGAGGATTCATTTATTATTAACAAGAGGGTGAGGGAGAGAATGCTTGATATTCATATCTTATCGCTACCAAAACACTTCAAGTGATGATTCACTGAAGTTTCGGGGAAAAAAACCGCGACAAATATAGGGTACAGGTTAACTGCCCCCAAGTGAAATGTCCCATGACAAATCTCAATTATCTTCTTTTAGCATCATTTACTCAGCCAACAAATCACGTGAATGTGGCTCCAATCCATCAGCCATTAGAAAGAATCAAACATGTTTTCGATTCAAGTGACTAACTCAGTGACAGTGCTGCTGTCAATACAATTGCGATTACTCCTCGTCGGCATTTCCGTCGCAAGCGATGACCCCATGTCTTTCCAATTCAATGCTCTACATTTTGTTGTAAAAACAAATAGATACGAGACTGTTATCTATGCGCTCTAGCAGTCTAATCTTCGGTCAAAGTCAGAAGTGTCTGTTTTGAAAGAGTCGCGAGTATACACTTGTAGTGTGTCGGTGTGGTGAACAGCCAAGATGAGTTCAAACTCAATTGATAAGCAAATCAGCTCCGTTCATTGGACTGGCGCGTTCTGAATAGTCATATTAAAGAAACTACGTTGCGAATAATCCCTTATCAAGAGCGCTTCAGAAAGAACAGCATCAGGATATCATATTGCAATTGAAACTCAAATCACGACTGAAGACGCTGCGACGTGTGTTTGTGCTTTATGGGGCGGTCAAGCGATAACCATTCGATATACTCCTCAACGTGATTCATTGTCTTTCTGGATTGCGAGCATTGCATCGCGTATACGGAAATGTGATAACTTACCTTGAATGTATGCCATTCTTCTTTGACGATGTCAATAAATGAGACCGCACTGGCTGCTGCAATAACACCTAACAATACGACGAAAATCCGCATGATTACTCTGAGATCTGTAAGGAAAGAGAAAGAAAACGATTATTATATTTTTGCAAATTTGGCAAAATGTGTGTTCTGAATTTGACATCCTCGTTATCAAAATAATTCTCTGGAAACCCCAAACTGAGATGTTGGCACAAAAAAAAACACCAAAGGGACCCGTCATCACAACACTCAGTCACAGAAAAATAAACAAAATTCCCAGGGATTGCATGAAAAGCAAAAAGAAAAAACTAAATAAACTGGCGAGTTCTCTGAATCCGTTCGTGTTTCAACGTGACCGTTCGTTATCTTGTGCTTACATCTTTGTCGGTGCCGGCTTTTTTAATTTTAATCGACGCTTCGCATCCGTTTCATGCCGATAACGGTGCATTTGCGCTTTCCGATCTGTAATTTTTAGCAATGACCTTGCTATGCTTACTCATTACGTGATTCATTAGAACATTTTAGACACAAAGGCCTAGTTTTAATGCAACTTGAAGCCTGACACTGAACACATTAGTCAACCAGTGATAGCGAAGCCCTCGAGGTATGTCTCAAGTAAGCGTTTGACCGCTGTGTCATTCAACTGTCGATCTTCACAGACTGATGGAATTTGTTCTTTGTAATGAAACGGAAAATCGAAAAAGACTGCATAGAAATGTGATAATGGAGATCAGAAAGGGTCTTGATGGAAAAATCAAACATGATCCCCAATTTGTAAGGCAACTGGATAACAAAAATACTCCGTTAACTTCTTTCTTTCATTAAACTCTAAAAGTGAAAGACGTTCGGCTATAGCTAATGTATTTTGTGCAAGAGAAAGTTACAAAGAGTAACAGAGATTCATGAATAATCTTGCCCAAAACCTGACCCACATGTGACCCAAGCTACTATTAATACGTAAACTTTGATTCGGCTCCCAAATGTACTCCTACTACTGCTTAATAAAAGCAGAATTAAAATCCAATTGCAACAAGTGGTAAGAAAACTTTTGCACCTGACTTTATAAACCAAACAGTGTTAAACAGTTGCGGTTGAAGCGCTTGCACATGATATTCAGTTACAATATTCGCCAATAGCACCACTGAAGGTCATGAGTGTTGCCCATTTATTTGTCCCTTAACTAATGCTAAACTAAATCGTTTGAAATCAATCTATGCCAAGGAAATGATTTTGAAATGGCATGAAATGAATAAGAAATCCCTAATCTGCTGATACAATATGTAACTGCATTTGAGATCTCTTACTGTACCTCATCTAACCGCACAGATCATCCGACGTTACAGTAATCAACTCGTTCTACATACACCCCCTTTTTTCAAAACAAAGAAAGCTAACATATGCATGTATGCATTCGTGCATACATATTACTGTTCTATTTTTTTTTTTATTGAAAATCTCTCATGTGATAGATTGATGACAAAATTATTCTTTTTTGTTTTAAGACGCACTCAAAAACAAATGTATGACGCAATATTGTTTTTAAACAAAAGACGAACAACCAGACAGAGACATACTAAAAAAAAAATTGCTCAGTAAACAGCAATTTAACTTAGGTATGTGTGTATGCACAAAAGAAAGAGATTATGCTTATCGACTTACCAAAACTCTGGGCACACTATACAAAATTGATTAACAAACAACAAAAGGTAGACAAAATATGTGTAAAAAAGCACAAAATTAATGTGAAACAAACTCTTTGACCAAATACCACCGAACCTCGGTGAATCTCGATTGCAAATAAATTTTAACTCGGACAATGATAATAGAGAAACCTTCCTTTTCGGTTAATCTTCTTTGTTTTTCTCGTTCTGCTTCGGTGGTGATTCTGTTGTGAATGAAAAGTGATGCCAAGTCTGGGTTCAATGGCTTGACAATGCAGAATTAAAAGATGTGGAACGTGTGCAGTGAGTGATCGGAACAAATCAAAATTTAGTGGTTGTAAAACTCAATTAATTGATGATGAAACAGTTAGAAATTGTATGTAAAATAACCTCATGTGCACTGCGTTTCGACTTGAAAGGAAAGCAAATTGTATTTTCTTATTGCATACCTGTAGGTGTTAAGTTAGAATGGGTACAAGTGGAAGATTGCAAAAAAAGCAGCAGTCACTCTTAGTCCAGTCTTAGTTGACCTGTCCGGAAGCTCCTACTCCGAAAACCAATTCCTGCTTCTGTTAAAGGAGTTAAGATTGCTTAGCTGATCTAGGGTGTCGAAGGGATTGACTCTCAAGGAAACCTAGGGCACACGGGAAATAATGTCAGCGCCGTTCTCTGATTAATCAATTTGGCAACGAAAGAAGATATAAAAACGGTTGCCCAAAATTTTAAAGGGCAAGAGAGGTAGAAGTTGGCTGTCTCTATAGTACTTCATTTCTTCACGGGACTCTGTCTAACTGTCTGCCTCTAGGACGTCTCAAATCCCGGGCCCATACATATCACTCGAATAATTTGCCGCTTGAGAAGTTAATTTTTCTTTAATTGGAGAGGTTGCTGGCGATGTATGATGATTCCTTCTTCCTCCTCATGTCTCTGCGACTTCTGCAATAGTTGTTATAGGGAAGACACATCTTGAAGACGTGCCAAGTCAAGGACACAGTTCGCCTAGGGACAACAAAACTTCTGTCTTTTGGCTAGCTCATTCTGATTCGGATATGTCATCATTTAGAGCATATTTATTTCTTAATGAGACGCGTGGTACCCTCAGACCTCTTAAAGAGCATTGAAAGGTGCTTGGCAGTTTGGCGTGCAGCATCAACGGTTCGTCACAAGTTGGACGTGGCTAGCGAGTTCATGGGGTTCGTAATTTTTCTCGGAGGGGAGTGAATACCATGTTTCTTGGTCATTTCGTCCAAGACGGCAATTCAATGAAGTGATTGAATCCAAGAGGATTATCTTAGAGTGAAGATGTGAGGACATCTCCTTGTTCTTGAGTCAAGATTTGAAGCTACTCTTGCGATAGTTTCGTTGACAGGATATGTGCAGGTAGACCCACTCCTTCATCTGCCTTTGACCCATCTCTGGAAAAGCGCAGGGAACCATCCAGTGTCTGTTGTACATTTAGGGTTTACTCGAATAGAACAAATTAAGGCAGCTACTTACGTAGGTCAGCCTCACGAGGAAGAAAGCCAAATATATCTAGGGTGGTAGTGTGTCTGGAGTGGAATTTCGTCAACATCTGCAGTGCTTCAAGTCTGAACGATGTACAGTCTGCCATCTGTCTTCGCCGAATTGATCTGGAAGATTAAGAAGTGTGTTATATTTCCTCTAGAACTGAAGACTTCGTGGGGAGTCTTTTCAGAACTTCTTCTTCAAGGCCTCAAGCAACTGGCCACTTGGCTCCACTTGGCTGCAATGAGATGGATAGTCTTGATCCACTTGTGTGCGATCTCTCTTGCACATTTCACAGGATTGTAGTCGAACCCGGACACGGTTTTTTGGGTATTGCAGGGTTCTTTAAGTGACAAGGAACGTTAATCCAAATCGCAAAGATTTGAGCCCCCTTCGGGTACGGGGACTAGAATATACCCGAGGTAGGCATGCCTGTCGTAAGAGGCGACTAAAATCCACTTGTCGCGTCCTTTTACTAACGGTGCACCATTCCGAATAGCTTTATCGAAAGATTTCGGACGAAGATAATGTGGGACTAGAGCGGAAAAGTACAGCAGTGCACGAAAGTGTGTCTTGCCGGGAAATACCAGGCCACCTGTGTGCCTCAACTAAAGTTCTATTGAAAAACTTCCTCTGCAAGTTATGATCTTTGCTTTGTTAGCCTTGATTTGCGCGTTTGTTTGAATGTAAGTCATTTCTATGCAACAAGTCGTAGTGACAAGGAAAATGTGTCACTTCCTTTGTCTACACTCGCTACGTCTTCTCACTTCTCTCCACTGTTCCACCGTCCAGAGACGGCCTAAGAAAGATGTCTGTCTCCGGAGCTAAGAGTCATCATAGATAACACAGATGTCAGGACTGCAAAGTGGAGCCAAGTCCCCTCAGAATGAGGATGGCTTCCTTCAAAAAAGTGTATAAATTCAATTCAAAGACTCTCAAAATTCCCTCTTACTTTATTCAGCAAACTCAGAAAAAAGACGAAAAAACGAAAAAACAAACCAAATTCAGTGTAAATGAACTTATGGCTGACTCGGGAAAATAGCAGAAAGCGCGATTGGCTTGGCGGCATTTCTTTCGATCTTTATGAAGCCACCCTCGCCCCAAGTTAAGCCGAATGAATTCTGCACCATCCAGTAATTTTTCGACGTAGCAGCGTCAGTGCCGTAACCCACAACCGTCATGTAGTGCGAGGCGCTCTGCGTTGGAGCTGGCTGCGTGAAGACACCCGCCTTGTAGTGCATGAATTCAAACGATCCCGGATTGAACTTAATCACCACTGGAGCCACCCCGTTGACAACCTTCATTAAGGTTGCATCGTCACCAGTCGGTATGTTCGCATATGCCGTCAAAGTCTTGCCTGCTGCCGCCGGGTCCGTGGGCGGTGCACACACGCCTTCTGCCTCAAGTGGAGTGTTGGCATATGTTGTGATTGGATACACTTTCTGCTTGTACACGGTTAGATAGTCAAATGCCATCTGTGAAACTTGATTGCTGCACCCCTTGGAACCGCCCGCGCAGTCGATGAAATTCTGCGCCGAGAGCGCTGGTGACGTCAAGACCGCGTTGTTCGTATCGTCGAAGATCTTCAGGGCTGCTGCTGCGGCATACGCCCAACCACTGTTGCAGACTCTTCCCTGATCCAGAACCGGGCTGGTGTAGCCTTGGTCGGCGTAAAGGAATGACGGCGCTGCGGCAGCTGCAGGCACGGTGAAGGGCACTGCATTCGTTGGAATTTCCGTCGTCAATGGAAACAAGGCTGCGAATTCTAAGAACCTCAAGTCACTGTACTGATTCTCTCCGAGGGTGTACGACTCCAGATTCTGTGCTGCGCGTTTGTTGTGGGCGTCGATCTTTTGCTTGTTCACAGCATAATAGTATCGGGCCAAGTTGTCTGCTGACAGTGACGGATATTTCTTGTTGTATACGTCCTGCAAGTGTATCCTTTTAGCCGGAGAATCCCGAGAGAAGGGGGTGTTCGCAAATACTGACCTTATACGTGTTCCACATGAGATCCGTGACACTGTTCGCTGAACAAACCGCCACAGTTGCCGCAACTATCAATGCCAAAGTGAACGTCTTCATTTTACGCCGTAGATTCCAGGTCTGCTCTTGTGTCAAAGAGTCTCGGATAAGAACTATTCCGCCTGCAACCCGGTCACGGGGCTTTTATATTCCGCACGCAGACAGACGAGAGAATCCGTCTAATCGCACAACGGTAATCTACGATAAGGCACAATGCTATGCAAATATGTGAAATCATTCTATTAGGAAACTGCGAGATAGCACCTCGTTCATTCACACATCCACGCCGTGGATGTCGCAGAAGAACTCAGTACATTTTACTTCGAAAGTACAAACATATTTGATTTGACACCTTATCTTGGACAAGCAGAACTCTCTTGTCGATGCGATGGGAGACCGGGGTGTGTTCGCAAAACGGCGGCAGCACCGCGTAAGGTCAGCAAATCTGATTAGATGATCTATGCGGAGCGAGGCGGACAGAGAGAAACCGTTGTTGACACATCGATTCCGATGTCATCGGCCGATTCTCAAACAAACTGTCAACTTGGAGAGATTTGGGCCAAGCTGAAAAGTAACACATTGCTGCCAAATGTCATTCATTCATTTGCACTGAATACGATCAACGCCACAGACAAGGGAAAGCACATCAATGGAAAATGACTTTTATTACCTAAGCTACGAGCATGATTCTATAAATACTTAAACAAGTGTATGTGGTTTGGGACAATCACAAGATCGGATAGCTGCACTCGGAGGCAACGCCGCAGAAACTGTTCCTATTCCGGGGCAGCTTCATGAATCCGTTCTCACCCCAGTTGGACGAGAATGAGTTCTTGATTATCCAGTACTCCTCGCCGTTCTCGATGCCGTAGCCGATGACCACGATCGAATGGTTGACCTCCTCCTTGTTGCACTCCTCGTCCGCATAGATGCCGCCCTTGTACTGATGGAACGAGTCGGGGCTGGCGTTGATCGAGCATGCAATGGGGCCCAGCGTCGCTACGACCTCCTTCATTCGTTCCTCATCGCCGGGCTTGATGTTGGCGTAGTCTCGTATTTGCACTCCGATGCCGGTCTCGTTGTGATGACACATTGGATCCTCCATTTGGGTGTAGGGATACTTGGCCTCCAGGGCTACTCCGTGGTCTCGGATGTATAGGAAGCCGTAGTCTTGGAAGCCACCATCGCAGCCGTTATTCCCGTACTCGAAGGCACAGTCGACTAGATCCTGCTCGGACAGGGGCACCAGGAAGCCGGTTTTTCTAAATAAGTGACCTTCCAGGGAGCCGGTGACTGCGAAGGACCAACAGCTCTGACAGACTCCTTGGAATTTCGCCGCGGTCACGCCGCCATATTCGCGCCAATCGAAGTACTCCGGGAGGGATATGTTAGCCTTTTTATTCAAGTAGTTCCGATGCTTGCCTACGATTTGTCTGAAAAGTGGAAAGAAGGTGGAAGGATTAATCTTTTGAAGGTCTTGTGTGGTCAGGTAGTGGGAGATGACTCACTGAGGGAGAGGAGCACACAAAAGTGATAGCGAGCGACTGGCGCTTGCTAGATAACGAGTCAACTAGAGCCACTTCCGGTTCGCCTCTAGGGGCACGGACTACAGCATCGCAAAAAGAAGAGGACGACAGTAAATTTATTTAAGTATTATTAAGTAAATTTCTGTTCATGACTCAGAACTAAGCTCCAGACTGAAGAGTCTTCCAGTCTGAGCTGGAGGAGCAAGGAAAGAGAGGAAACGTTAAAACCGGCGTGCATTCGTCAGTAGACTCAACAACCAACCTAGTCTGCGAAATAAGAAGCAACTAGCCAGAGAGATCTTTTTGGTTCAGAGTCAACTCCAAGTCCGGACTGCGCCATCAGAAAAGAGGTAGAACCTAGGGAACTCATTATCTCTTTAAGGCTTCTTTGTTGAAATCTAGGGGCGCCTCAGACTCGAATGCTTGACAAAGAAGAAGAGGTTGATTCAATGATCTATTTCAAGCTCCGCATGCAAATCAGTGCGAAGTCTGAACGTGTCTACGAGTCAAAGAGTCTTCCACTGTGAATCAGAAGGACAACGCAACAGAGAACAGAGTGGATCTCTCAAGTGCACGGTAGAAGCCTTGCTTGTTCCTGGATGTTGAGTCAAAAAAAGCTAAGGACTTCGTGAATAGCATACGCAATTTCCAAGGTGTGAAATCTTTCAGGAACTTCTTCTTCTTCTTTTTGTGTTGCTACTATTCAGTGTGAGCCAGGGCTTCAAGCATCAGGTCTCAGATCGATCTTTGTCAATATGCCTCTAGTTGCTTAGGGTCCGTCTCCACTTCCCTGCATTCTCTGTTGCGTGGTATTCGAATTCGATGACGGTTTTTTGGGCACTGCACATCAATGTTCTTCAAAGTGCAGACCCCCTTCGGGTATGGGGGCTAGAATATACTCGAGGTAGGCATGCCTGTCGTAAGAGGCGACTAAAATGCAATCGTCGTACAAATGGTATACCATTCCGAATTAATGCTGTGCTGACTTTGCCGAAAATAAATTCCAATTCGGACCGAGGCAACGTGGGGATGTTTGTGAAAGTATGTGACGCCGAGAAATACAAGTTCACTAAACGACCCAGACTGTAGAGACACAAGAAAAAGAAGCCTCTCCGATCAGGCTAACCTGGTGGTTAGGTTTAGGTTTGGGTGCTTTCCACCACTGCAGCAGTTGTGGCCCAATTAGATCCGGCTCCTTTTAAAAAAGGAATGTAAGGAAAGTTTGAAGAAGATGATCCTGTGCTTTGTGGTTACCTAGGTAGGCATCGTAGTCGTCGTTGGGTATGTTCGTCGACTCCTCCGTTAACTGACGAGGCCAACTTCGGCTCCGATAGTCATTGACAATGCTCTGTGAGTATATATGTGAGTGTTTAAAAAACGCCTTTCAAACTTCGTCGGCATAAAACTGTAGACCTCCTCCACTCGCGAGAAAACGAACAACACGAGTATGTGTTCTAGATGATAGACTCATGGTCGATTGCTGAAGAATACTCTAGTACTGAAAACTTTCAGGCTACCAGATGTACGAAGTATCTATCAAGCTGAAGGCATTGTCATCAGAAAAGTTGTTAAAAGCCTCGGAGGTCCTAATGACAGCTCGTCGGTGACCAGCGCTCTTCATATATGGCTTGAATCAAATCCAAGTTGTTACACGCCCGTGGACACCAAGGCATTCCAGGAAATGAAATAACTGATGCGCTGAGAAGCAAGGATTGTCCTGACGCAAGCTGTGCGACTATAGACAATGATGAGTGGGCTCTGGAAACGTCCGTCGGAAATCCAAGAGAGTGCTTGAGGCCAACAGTGGGGGCGATTGCAAAAATTGCAACAATTCGACGGAGTCAGCAAAAATTCATCAGACATCAAGGACAGGAAAGAATTGGTAATAACTTCTTTGACACACTCAAGGAACCATCCATTTTTGCGCGAACGTTTCAAAGTCACGTTTCAAAGCGCATTGGAATGTACTAGCATTTGAAAAGTAATAAATCTCTATTTTTTTCTCAGTTTTCAGACAGCTCCTGGTGACACTGTAGGCCTCCAGTGGTTCAGCAGCACACCTAATCGAGTCTGTCGTCCAAGCAGTATATTCTAATCCCACCTGTCATAACCCCTCCCTACTCAGTCTTCTCACGTGACCCTCAATCAATTATCAACCTTTTCTCCCCGCCCATCAAGTGGTTTGACCACAACATGCCCGAGGGGCTAAGCCATCACTCATACAAACATCTTGATACTCACTCTCCCTTTGGCGATATTTTCGATCCCAGCAGCCGTCCGTATTCTTTTTTCGTCCGATCGGCCAGCGCATTGATGCTGAGGTGGAATGATGATTTTCCCGATTGGAAAGCGTCATTGCTGAGATCCACAATCTTTTTCCTAGACTTGAAGATTGTCTCGCGTGCGTCTCTCTCCTCCTCGCTGGCATACCTGCGACCAGTTTGAATCTAGAATGAGAACGGATTTGAGATGATGTTCATCTTCTTTGGATCTCCGCCGAATCTCGAACTTGCCATGAAATCTTCGAAGGTATTGACGTTCTCTAGTTTTGGAAAACCCCTGTCAGGGTCATAACCGCTGCAGCCATATGATTGGAATGGACCATGCGCTGCGGCACTGGCCAGTAAGCTGTTTCCGATTAGTGTGGTCACACATCTATCTGCAAAGACATAGAAGAGTTTAAGTGATAAGGTAATTTTGTGAAGGCGAGATTTGCTGCTGGTGCTCTGATGTCGTGGAAATGGGATCACAATGAAGGGACATACCAAAGGTTTAAGTGGCTACAACTGGCACCACACCAACCTTGCCTAACCTTACTCACATCAGGGTTGTAGAGTATTTACCGAATGTTCATATGGGGTTGCGCGGCAGTCCGAGGTGGACCTGGGCCTAGTTTCTCAGAAACCACTCGTGCTGTGTGAGCTATATTGGTCTTTCACGAGTGGAACGGACCTACAGTTTTATACCGATTCATGCCCTCGTCGAATCAATAGACACTACACCGTCAAGTCGTTAAAAGAAGAAAGTTCTCCTACATGACCTAAGTTGTCGATAAAAGAAAATAACCACGGCTTCTGGCCATGCCCTGGTCCAAGGTTTGCTAAGTAAGGTAAAGACGCGAAGTTGCGTTGGAAAGAAAAGAATTGAAGCTGTTGTTGTTTTGGCGACGGAATGGTTACGCCATTAGCACAGTTGTCATCCAGGCTTATTTGAAAATCAATTCCCGCACACACTTGTTGTCAAGCGGGAATAACACATATGATCCTTTTAAGGAAATGTTTGGATCCAAATGAATGTGAAAATACTGTCCATGTCCACTCAATAGAATCTTCCGTCTAAGACAGGCAAAATCATCATTGTCCGTTTTAAGGGAACCGTCCACTTAGGTTGGTTAGGCGGGCTGCCAGTGCATTCACCAGCACGCTTAGACCATATTGGTCCATCGTGCTACCCATAGTCAGTCTACTACCACTGATTGACTAGTCCAGTGACGGTAAATGGTGACTGGACCAGATTTGAAAACCAGATAAAAGCGTATTAACTTTGCTTTTCACTGGGATTCGAACCGGGGACCTCGCTTACCAGAGGCAGACATTCTAACAACTGCGCCATCCAGTCGTTTCCGTCCACTTAAGAGGGGTATGTCTGTTAACAAGGAGTTCACTGTATTGGAGATCGGTGCCTTCGTATGGAGTTCACTGTATTCGAATAATCATTTAAGTTATAAGCGATAATCTCAAGAGCGTCTTAATTCATCGCTCGAAATCATTCGAGCTAACAACTCGATAAATGCCTCAATTCAGGGAAAGATAAGGCGGCGTTTACACACTCTAAATTCGTCGCAGATGTTAAACTTTGTAGGCTAGGGAGGCAAGACGTGCTGGGGTGGACCGTGTTGTCTGTGCTCGAGTCGAGGTTTACTTGGGATTGTTCGTAGTTTCTTTTATCGCTCTTCGTTTTTTGTTTTTCTCGTTAGTTTATTCTTGTCTTCTCAGTGTTCGGTATTGGAATCAGACAATACGCATCAGAAAGAGATGTGTGAGGAAGGAAGGAGGGCAGAAAAGATTGGACAGGAATCGGATGGGTCTGGGTTGATTTCAGCGGTGCGAAAGTGGCTTGGGATTACAAAAGGGAAAAAGTCGTGAGCATAAAATCGCATAAGTAAAAGCCGATAAAGTCAAAAAATGTTCTCGGGAAAAACTACTAACCGGAGTAACATAAGAAGAACAAAAGAAAAAAGTAAAAGGACTCGAATATTATTCAAGTTTTAGGTTCATTAGTTAATTTTCAGTTCGTCTTGGTTACACTGATTCATTTGCCTTCTTCTGAATAATTCTTGTGGACGCGAATGTTTTTGTTTATACTAGTGTGGGTGGCGTTTCTGTTATTTGGGGTTATAATTTAAAACATCCCGAGGTTGCCCTCTTAAAATCATTCAATTATGCCCACCACTACCATCCTCTTCTCTCCACTATCTCCACTTCTATTTGCACACCAATTTTCTCTGAGTCCAGTGTGGGTACAGCTTGACAACATGAGTTCGACCCTCAGACAACAACAAACCATGACAGTCCACGACCATGACTGTTCATATTTTGTTGAGATGATGCTAAACGTTCGATTTCGTTCCGTATGAGTTTTATTCGGACTTCGACCATGCCACATATTGACGAGACGAGTCTTCGTTTGGTTTTCCCTTGATTAATTCCTTTTAGCAATCGCCAATGGAATCCACACGCGCCTCCCACTCTCCAGCCCGTCTTCGTGATTCTTCATCTTAAGTTTAATGAAAAATTCACACCTAGTCCCAACATAAAATAGTTCCTATACTACTGGCTAATTTCATGCGATCCGAGTGAAATTACACCTATTCGTCATTTCGACTGTGAACCTCTTCGCCAGGTGATTGCGTCAATTAAGCACCTTGTGACGATGCTATGGATATTTTTTCCACTTGATTTTGGGTGATTTTTATGGGCCTTCTCTTAAAAATAAACCCAATTAACATATGTGCGCATTCCATCTGTAAATGGCCAAATAAAAATGTGAATTCTATCGTTTTGTAGTCATTAAAAAATAATTTCTCGAGAAAATGAAACCGGTGAAGAACAGGGAGACTCATTCAGGCGACCAAGACTTAGCTGGAGATCATAAAATGGGAGGCACTTAAAACTTAATGTATTGTTTAAACAAATTCTAATATTCGATTTGACTAAAGATCTCA
This sequence comes from Eristalis intricaria, assembly GCA_964034865.1. Taxonomy (NCBI): domain Eukaryota; kingdom Metazoa; phylum Arthropoda; class Insecta; order Diptera; family Syrphidae; genus Eristalis; species Eristalis intricaria. The sequence goes on along the minus strand of OZ035874.1, from coordinate 2,951,846 downwards.
TATGTAGAACAAGAAGATGGCGACGGAAATACTTGTGCAAAGGCTAGAGTGTATTTGGTAGAAGTCTGTCTGCACAAGTGGGGCAGGAGAACTAATTACATACAGTACCTTAGGGGAAATGGAAGTCGTTGCTGTCATGGGCGAAGGAAATACACACAACATCGTCGTCTTGAACGAAGTGGGCAGAGGGAATACCTCAAGGTTCCATTTGTCCATTGTGAGACAGACACAGTCCCTGACTTCGTCTACTTCGCTTTTGAATGAAACATGATCAAATGAAGAAAAACTCTAGCCAGCCGCTTTTTTGTATGGTTCAAGACTTCGTCGACTGCTCTGACTCAACTCGGTCGACTGCACTGGCTTGGCCACATCGGGTGGATGGACACCAATGCCCCAGCAAAGAGAATCTTCTTATCCCAGCCGCCTGAGTCAAGAAGGAGGAGAAGACCGAACCCAGTCATCGCGGAGGCAACACAACTTGGTCTTGATCACTGAAAGCAGCGTGCCCAGGACCGTCAGCAATGGAAGGAAGGTTTAGATAACCCATGGGTCTTTCAACGGCTCAGTAAGGAGTGACTTCATGAGTAGCACAGTCCTCATCCAATCATTAACCTAGCTTTATACAAGACATTGAGCACCCTAGTCCTCCTCCTTACCCTAGTCCGACCCTAGTCTTCCTCTTCGCATAGGACAATTTCAAAACCGGATGAATATTCTCTTGTTTTCTTTGAGAGAATGTTTAGGTTGGAGACGATTCCACCACAAATTGTGTGGGCTGAGACTATCTAGACGCCTAAACATTCAGCACGCCAGCAAAAGGTGATTAGGGAGTCTAGAGCCCGTAATTCTGCGTCGTGCGATACAGCGAAACAGAGGACATTCGGATCAAAGACGGAAGAGAGAGCTGGAATTGATCCGCACCCAAGGGCACTTAATCCTGAGAACATTCTGTTAACTCCCATTTCATAGCAACACATTTCAAACAAGCATCATGGCGGTTAATGAGCTACTCATCCTCCAACCATCCGAGCTTAGGAAGGCCACTGGGCCCAAAGCAGACATCATTCAGTGTTCGGAGAGTTAGGCTGAGAATGTGGAACCCAACAAGATGGGAGCTAGATGAGAATGTGGTGTATAACCAGTGTCTTCCTTGGCTCACGTTCAATCTTCGAATCGACTCTCAAGAAGGGTGAAACTCTGTTCAAGTGTCGTTTTAGACACAAAGCAGACAGACTACGAGGGAACACCGAATATTCTCTGGTCACAGGTTCTGTTCGATCGTTCACTGTGAAACGATGCATTTGTCTATCGTATGACACTGTAAACCAGAGCAACACAGTCGATGACGCCCTGGAGTATCTTTTTGCATTTAATCGATTCAAGGTCAAGATAGGTAATGTTCTGAAAGAACGGACAAGGCAGCCATTGAAATTTAAACCTCCTCGCAATTATCAAGTTAATGAAATGCAAAAATGCCGGACAACGCACAGTAGAAGCATGCTATTGTGCACACGAGTTGAGCTAGAAGGCGTGCACGAACAACTGCTACTCAACGGACAACGTCGTTCGTCTGACTCGTTCTGGCTTGATTTTTTCCTGAGATAAGTCATAGGGAAGAAAATGCTTGATATGCAGTTTGCGTGAAATGGTGTATGATTCTGCCACCATCTGTTTTCAATCGCACACCCTGGCCATTTGTGTAAACATCCACTCGATGTTTGGATTTCACGACGTTAGCTTGAATCTGCGTGATTGACTCTTTGTGAATGTAAACAATGTTCGTGTTTGAGATCGGTGTTCCTTGACTTTACTGCTCAGTGGTCTGCTGAGTGGTCACAAATGACTAGACTAGACTGTACTTGTGTGTTGACAAGTTGGTTGGAATGATTTCGGGCGGGCATTATAGAGTCAGCAGTGGTCAGAAAGCAGCAGAAATATGAGAGTCATTAAAGAACTTTCATCGTCTTTAACACATAAGCTAATTATCAGGAAGGGTTTTCCGTAATTCCATGGGGAAAAAAGCAGACAGGCTTAAGGTTTCGAGCTATGATCCCGAGATGATGTCGATAAGAAACTCTATCGGGATAGTTCTTTATAAAATCAAATGTAGAAACAATCTGTCGTCGACTCTGAAGGAACAGCACAACAAGTGACGAATGTCCTTGGTGAACTTGTGAACAATGGCAGCTAGTCAATGCCCAAGATGGCTAAAACATGTAGAGCGCACTGCTACAGCCCAAAGATTCTTCGAATCCACGCTACGAAGCCGTTGGCGCACACAATCAGAGACGGACATGAGCCAACTTGGGACGAGAAAGAAAAAAGTGTGTTCTAGAAAGTCTTGTTGGCTGAGGCTCAGGTTACCCCCGGACTGTGGCTCCAGTAGAAGAAGACAAAACTGAAGTTATTCCTCAAAGGCCCACGTGGGTCGAGGAAGCACACTATCCAATCTTCTTCTTCTTCTTTATTTGGCACTACAGTCCGGAGTGGACCTGGGCCTCAACCAACAAGCCTCTCCAGATAGCACGGTCTTTGGCTAGCTGTCTCCAGTGTCGCACGCCAAGTTGGTTGAGGTCCTTCTCCACCTGGGTGCACCATCTTAAAAGCGGGCGTCCTCTGTTACGTTGACCGACGGGTTCGGAGTCGAAGCTGAGTTGTCCATACGCTCTAGGCCTAGCCATCTTAGGCTTTGGATCCGAAGACGCCTGACTAGACTCATGTCGCTGTACAGCCCGTACAGTTCGTGATTGAATCTTCTCCTCCAAAAACCGTCAACGCAAACAGGAGCAAAGATCGCACGCAGAGCTTTTCTCTCGAAGAGACCAAGGACTTCCTCATTCGCTTTTGAGATTGACCATGTCACTTTACCATGTAAGGACTTCGGAGCTCTTTGAAACCTGCCGTTCGTCTCGCCAGTTTACTCAGACACAGGCTCTTAAGCTCAGAGAACCTGGTTCCTTAGCCGAGCAGCATGAAGGTGGCATGCTACCTTCCGCAGCAGGACAGGGATGATCAAGTCATGTATAAAGTCAGCTTGGTCCTTCGAGAGAATTGCACAACATTATCCAATCCATTCTCGAAAAAAAAAGAAGTCACCAACCGAAGGTATTCTTTCAACTTGTCCCTTCTTTTCCCTTTTAATGAATTCCACGGAATCTTTAGTTCTGTTAGTTCGACACACTCACACACAGCATCATGAAAATTAACACATTAATTAAATCATTATCGTCACTCGGAGACGGACATGGAAGTGTGTATCCAAATGAATTATGTATTCAAAATGCAAAATGCGACGATAAATGTTTCTCAATTCATAAAACAAATTAATTCATAATGAATTTCATATAAATGCTCATATAACAACCAATTTAAATGCACTCAAACTTCACTAATTTCACACAAACTGTCAGCAGAAGATTATCCAAGACCGTTCACTCGTCAAGTCACGAGTTGCTTCTTGAGGTCAATGACACTTAGCACGCCTTTTTACACAAATTTTCCTTCAACTAGTGGAAAGTTCAAAGTTAATTCCTTCTACCTTCCATTTCATCAGACACACTTTCACTTTCTCATGGTTCAAACAAAAAAATTAAAAAAAAAACAACCAAAAACCCATAGCTATCAACAAATATAAACGAACAAGCTTTGATCCAAGATCTTACAATTTGCCATTTCAAACTATCCCACCGCCGAGCGTCCACCGTTGAAGTAGACTGACTTTCAAACCGAAAGATGTTTTAAGTTGTTGTTTTTTTTTTTTTGGAGTTGACCGTCCGAAGGTTTACGCTTATGATCACGAAATGACGTGCCACTGATATTGGGAAACGACTTTATAAGATCGTCCAACAGAGCTGGCCCTCCACACACGTTTTTTTTTTTTTTTTGGGATTCATGCATCCATTCATCCATTCCGGTACCGGTTTTCGATCGTCATTGTCATTACAAATCTAGAGAGCATTGTCTTTTGGCAAACATTCGTATCTTTACATGAGCTATTGATTTATCGGCATTTTGAATGGCACCCGGGGTGTTTTCCGGTTTGGTGTTTTTTAACACGGTTTCATTTAGTGGCGAAGTGGCGAAATGACACGGAAACGCGTTCCTGGCGAATGAGACATCCCGATTCGCATTAATCACGGATCTAAGGTTTGGGTCCGGATTCGATTGAATGAAGGCACGTCACGTTGTCACGTCAGAGCTCTCACGTTGCTAATGACTGGTGGTTAGATTAATCTCCCGTTCTGAATTGATTTTAATCGATTGGCTAGATCGTTGATCATGATGATCGTGGCGGCGGTGATAACCAGTTTCATTCAATAATCCGCTCAGCCGCGGAGTCGATGTTCTTCTTACACCGTTCACGACCCTGACACAGTTGAGGCGTGTAACGTTAACAGAGCCTTGAGACCTGACGGATACAACCGGAATTTCAGTTCCATTCGGCGCCTTAATTGTTCATGATCTTCATTCATTATTGGCCTCTCATAAAAAATTGCTACGTATAACTGCCAAATGGTCAGCAAATCAGCCACAGAGGCTGCCACAGCTGCTGCTTAAATTAACTTTCCAAGCCGAGCTAACCGCACGTGATATATCGATCGGGAGTGGTTACAGCATCCACGAAAGTGTAAGGAAGACCGATCTCACCGGGCGGTGATTTATTTTCGGTTTAAAATATGATAATCGCCGCAAGCGTAATCTTCGGTCTCAAAAATCCCCCTTTTTTTCGTTCCGTTCAACTGACAAATCACACTCATCGTCTGTCTTCTGGGGAGGCGATTCATGGGCTTTGTTTGTAAATCACCATTCCTAATGTACAATTGTCCATTAACAATTGTTCTTGGTATAATACGCGATCTCAAGGTTCCGTCGCAAAGTGTATACAGGTTTTGGGAGTTGCTCGTAGTTAAGCAGCTTGTTTTTTCTTCTGACGCACGACGTCCATTTAAGTGTCGTGGTCTTTTGTTGCTTGCAGATTTTCGCACAAGTTCACATGCGGAACTTGGACGGAGTTTAGGAGAATGAGTAACGTATTTTCTTTTCCGTGTGCTAAGTGCATTTTTGGGAATTTCTCGATCGGGGCGGATTTGCGTGAAATTTGCCACGAACTTTTGTCATTAATTATGCTTTGTTAGGAGGTGTTTGGGGTATGTTCAATTTGGAACTCTGGATTAATGTCTCGGACTAATTAAGAAGGTCAATGATGAGCCAGGGTGGACGGTAGAAAGTGATAACACAATGGGATCCAATCTGGTCGCAGTGGAACATGGTTAAATTAGCTAACCTACGGATTAGACAACAAGACTTAAGAATTAATGATTCAGGGGCAGGTTTCGCGAACGTTTGCGTGCCGCCTGCAGCATTCTTGACGGACTTCTTGGTGTACGATATGACACGACTAAGAAAAGTGATGCATGACAATATCCCCAGACGAGTTCACATATGAGAGCTGTCCGATAGTCCATTGTGAATTTGAATTGCCGCAATCGTCGATATATCAACTACTAACTACTAACTACTAGTGGAGTCTCCCTAAGTCGAACTCTCCCCAAGTCGAGACCCTCTCTAACTCGAACTTTTTCGACATATTTCACATACATTTCTCTTAATTTTCCATACAAAAACCTCTCTCTAACTCGAACAAATTATGGTATTCCGTGACAAATCGATTTACGGGGAGTCCACTGTATATCACTTCAGAGAACTGAGCGTTGTGCTGATAAAAAGAACATACAATAGCCGTGTTTTTTTCACAAGTCTATATATACAACGTACTGCCTATAATATCGGCAGTGAAAAGTGGCTGCCGATAAAAATTCGACTTCGATTTTTTTTTTCATACATTTTGACATCAATTTCGAACAAATAAATTTCTTTTCCATATATTGTGACGGATAATATAGATGATAGATGCGAATCCTTTTTTGAATCTTACTTCACTTCACTATCGATAGCGATAAAAAAAACACGGCTATTCAAGTTGTCAAACCGTCAGTCGATATTCGAAGACAGAACGGGACAACAATGGGAAAGTGTATAATTTGTTCGTCTTGAATAGTTGGACATGTAGCTGCAGCATTTTTCATGTCGCTGGAACTTCGCAGCAATAACTTAATTTCATGGTTAGGTACTATTTTACTATGAGTTAAGTCTGCATACAAGATTAGAATAGCTTACAAGATGTTTAACGCCAAAAACGCCGCAAAAGTTCACGTTAGACCAAATTTTACCACGGCAGGAGATCCTGTAAAGGTCATAACGGAGTGAAGATTAACTTACCTAAGGAGCAGCTACGGGATGAACCTTATCCTCAAAGAATAAGCGTATCCAGCAAGTCGATCTTTAGGGAGTTACCTCCTGTTTCACGGGCGTAGGACACTTGCCTCGCGGTCTAATGCACCGTCTCGGAGGTGGATTCTAGGACGTAGGATTGGTTTCCATTGTCTCGCTCTAAATAACATAGCCATCTCAATCTTTTGGCCTTCAGTCTTCTGACTAAGTCGATGTCGCTGAAAAGTTTTCAGATCATCTCACCCGTCTATTGTAGACAGGACCGAATACAACCGGCTGCTTTAAAGGAAAATTCGTTTGGTTGATTCCGCTTTTGACAAAGGCCATACATCTGCGCCATATAGTAGGGCTGGGACGATTTAGGTCTTATTGAGGGTTACTTTGGTTTGATTTTGAGGCATTGGCAAGAGCTTTTCTTCTTTGATTTTGGCAAAGTCTTTGGCTAGCAAAGCTTTCAACTATCTACTACGACCACCGAGACGTTGGTGGTCGGTCAAGTTGACAATGTCAACCGACATTCACCACATATTCTTTGATTTTGGACGGCATATTATGTGCTATACATCAGAACTGTAGCATTGACATGGCTGCTAAACTCGTCAGTTTGTACACAAGGTGCGTAAGGAACTAACCGAGGGCCTCAATGTCAAACCGACTTAGACAAGGTGTTGCGCCCAGACTAGAAGCATGATCAACTTTCAACTTGGATGACGCTGACTTTAGTGTTAGAACACGGCAAGCTGTCAGTGAGGCCTTAACTGGCAATGAGACAGATTTTGCTGAAATGGGTCTGGCTGTCTTGTGATTGGACTTAGAACATCGACAGCTTATAGCGGATAGCCAGGGATACAAAGGCAGACTAACCCTCTTGCCAGAAGCTATTTTTTTGAATCAATAGAAGTCGATCAGCCAACTTGCTATCACCATCAGTGCCTACAGCCTGCCTACAAAGGCAGACTAACCCTCTTGCCAGAAGCTATTTTTTTGAATCAATAGAAGTCGATCAGCCAACTTGGAGTGCTAGGAAAAGGAAGATCAACTGTACGCAGTGAGGCGTCAATGAAGAGTTTGCTAAAGGCAGTTTGTATCTCACGATTGTGCAGTTTGCATAAGGTTTATTCTCCGACTATTCAAAAGATAAGAGAAGAAAAGATTTTAAATCGTCTTCAGTTCATAGGACTTTTTCCTTCATTTGAAGAGCTTAGGCGGGTCCAGATCGTGAAGAACTACTCTCGGTGATGTTGCGACTTGTGATGTTCCTACTACCATTCACCAAACTGAAAACAAAAATTAAAGGCAATGCGTTAATATGTGTCAGTTCATGTTAACTTGTGTGTACCTTCATGCAAGACAGAGATCGGGGGCAAGCCTCTGGCACATAGTTACCAGCTCCAGATCTTCCAATTGTCTGCTTCTTTGCCTGATATTTCAAAACAAAAACGTGCTAAAGTACGTAAAGGCTGTGAAATGGAGACTCTTACTCCTCTTAAAAAAAGGAGCATCTATGTTCCCAATCGGGTGGAGTGTGGCCTGAAATTTATGGTGCTACGCAGTCCACACTTGGCTTGCAGAACTTATAAATAGCCAGGTTCGATAAAGCTCTCAAATGCTACATGAAACAGAACGATTTGAGAGTTCCTGAATGAACTGCAGACAATTGTGAGGACATTCATTTTGAGTGATGTGCAGGAAGACCCCATCACTCATCAGCTGCATTCACATGCAAAAACTCCGTCAATTTCACATCGTTACACAGGTTGCATGTTCTCTATTAAAACAGTCTTGGAAATGAGTGTAATGACGTTGAACCCATTACGATATTGCTCCCCAATGACTATCTGTTATCTATGTTAAAAGTTCAGGGCCACCTGACCACCCTTCGCACTTCTCCGTCATTCATTCCTCTTCTTGAGCTTTTGGCTTTTCATTTCTCTCTCGCTCTCTCTGTCTCTCAGTTATTCTCCCGCACACTGCGCAGTTAAAGCTCGACTTCATCCAAAACGATGCGCCAACTTTCAACTCATCCAACCCCTGCGAGGCCAAGTGTCACAACTCACCAAACTCGTGAGAACCACATTAATTGTCGTCGTCTCGTGTCAGTTCAATTTTCGACTCGACATCGCGTTTACAAGCCATCGCTCGCGTAACTCCCGTAAACCACCAAACGCGACACTGAACTTGAAATCAAAGAATCTGAAAAAAAAAATATACATACACACACAGTCGGTCAGTAAAAACAAGAAAAACTCATTTAATTGACACCTTCTGAGGTGGCACGTCCACGTACAGTAGCTGCAGTTTATCGTGTATCTGTGATTGAAGTAAATTTAAAGTCAAAAGATAAGTCTGCTCGATCGACGAGGACGCGGTGATTGAGAGGAGCAACCTTGAAAGGGAAATTTTCCAAATCGAAAGGGAATTTGAAAAATCGAATACCTAACAATGATGAACAATGGTGGGGCCTACGGCGGTGGCAAAGCTGGAGGGACATTCGATCCAATCTCCTTCGCAAGAAGGCCACAGGTCATCCTGCGAGCCTTGTGCTGGGTACGTTCATTTATGATTATTTGTATATTTCTTGTTTGCTTTGTACCTTGAAAATGTATGTCTATCGATTTTCCACCCTGATTCTGTTGTACACAATAATTGCTCACCACCATCTCCGACACCATCCACCCACCCCACCACCACCATCACCACCACGACCACCATCTCATTTTTGGAAGTAAGCTAAGGAATGCTGGAATTTGCTGATGGTGGTGTTGGTGGTGTTAGAGGCCAGTCGATACGTACAAGTTTATTCGAAAAGAAATGGAAACATTTTCACATTTCCCACTGTGCACAGCCCAAAGCGAGACTCTCATTCGCCCACCCAGCACCAGCAGCGCATGAATGGATCTTCGGGTGTGATGCCTGGAGACTGGAGAGTCCCCCTCATTCCTCCAATGTCAAAAGAGGCACCACGGGCAGAGATGAAAAGCGACTTCTTACTTTGTGTTGACAGAGCACTCCCCTGTGACCAAAATATTTCGCAACATTCCTGTCACCTCGACTGAAAGGAAATCCCTGTGTCCTATTCCATTCCTCCCTGGAGTCGTGTATAATTCCGCTTTCGTAGGAGACACGAAGAATCCTCTTGGTGCAAGAAGTAGGTCAGCATTTTTGAAATGCCTCCGAAAAAACAGCTTTAGTCTTCTATTTCATCCATCCATCCGCCCACTAGTGGAAGAAGAAAAGATTTAACCTCGAACATCGGTGAACGAGAACGAGAACGCGGACGAGAGTGAGATGGAGACGGCGACACAGAGTGTGTTCGGTGAGAGTGGGGACTAGTATTCATGGGAAAATGCATTCGCACAGAATTATTCATTTGGAGGTCACGCTGGAGCAGACTATGTGCATTATTGCAAATACATGAGATCATTCTTGTGTAAGATGTGTAGGGTATACTCACGACTGTTTTACTCCCGTCACCGCACATCCTTTTCTCTCGTCTCGTTTTACACTCATTTTTTAATGAATCCATAATGGGCACCGTGAATGGACTAAATATAGACCAAAATTCGTGATCGACTGGAATGAGGTGACAACGCGACGTTGAGGGCAGTGGGGGGGCCGACAGTGATTTGGTAATTACACGATAAACACGGGGAGTGTCCAGAGTACTCTTTGCGTTTGTGGACGCTTCAGTTACTACAGTCAATCTGAAGTGCCGCCTGCCTGTCCCCCACACAGTTTGAATAATCGATTTTTCATCTTGCCAGAGAAAGTGATTTAATTTTGGACGCCTAGGCTAGATAGGAATTACATACGCGTAGCTTGTGTGTATCGTGTGTTTTGTTTTGCTGTCAGTTCATTGTCGAGTCATTGAAAAATGTGTGGTTGATGTGGGCCATGCAATGCGTTGCATAACCCTCGCAATGGTCAATTGTTCAGGAGCAATTTCGCTTGATGAAATGTCGAAGACGCAGATAGCAGGCGATCTAATCTTCATTGTTGTCCAAATTCGAAGGTTATGTGGGTGGAGTTGTTGTGACTTCTGCGTGATTGAGGCTTAGTCGTTACTCAAGACTTTCTTGTCTTCGTAAGAGGAGCAGCTCTCGCTTTGTGTTCTTGGGAGAAGAGAAGGCCATACCCTCAATTTGAATTCATAACCTTTTGCAATCGAACAAGTCTCTTTAACTGCTTTGGAAAGTTGTTATGTATTCTTGCGAGCAAACAGGAAACATTAAAAATGAGTTAAAAAATGTCCTGCCTGCATCGCAACTGTCTAACTGAGAGAGAGAGATCCATTTTCATGGCTCCGAAAGGAAAGTTAAATAAAACATTTATGTTGCAGATTTCGATTAGATTCCCCTTTAAACGCATTTCTTGGGAGCTTGCCATGAATGTATGGATGTAGAGCAGAAATGAACTGTTACAGAGACGCCCGCCTTCTACCTCTCTTACGCCATAAAACTGTTCTTTATGTCGTTTTCTCAAACGGAATTGACCAACCATAGAACGGCATTCACTTTATTTTGCAAAAAAACTGTCAAAAATGCATGAATAACTCTTAAAAAAGCACTCATATTCGTGGATGGACTAGAGGGTAATCAGCTGTGAAGTCGGCTATCTCTGTAATACTTAATTTCGGAAGTAGAGCGAGCGAATGTCGTTCACGGAAGTTCATCGAGGGTTCGATTCTGGCATGGCCTTGTCGTTCGATGATTTTCCAACACTTATTTTCATCATATCTCTGGCTAGCGGTCTCCAGTGTCGCACGCCAAGTTGGTTGAGGTCCTTCTCCACCTGGGTGCGCCACCTTAAACGTGGGCGTCCACTGTAACGTTGTCCCAAGGGTTCGGTGTCGAAGACTCTTCAAGAAGACTCAGCCGGAGCTGAGTTTTACATATGCTCTGCATGGCTTAGCCAGTAGAGCCAGTCTTTTCACACCCGTATCCCAAGTTTGAGGCCAAACAATTCACTAGCCATTCTCTTCATATTCGCAAGACACAAGTGCACATCAGACCAGTGGCTCCTTGTGGATGTATTGCATGCACAGGTTATCAGCGCAAAAGTGGCGTAATCCACAAAACCCGAAAATTCTTCTACAACAATTTTTGAGAGCCTCAGAGCTATCTATTGACGATCAGCACAGTTTCCATTTTTGTTGGTTATGCCACTTTTGCGCTGATAGCCTCAAATTTGTACTTCCTCTATATTTGACAGTCGTGCCATCTGACGTATGCACTGAGTGGAAAATGAGTTTCATCTCTGAAAATTCATATTTTCAAGCGCTGATGTTAACTCACATTCCATTCCATTCCATTCCATGCTCAGTGCCTTCAATTCTAGAAGGAGTCGAGTATGTTTCATTATTCTACTATCAGTCTCTCATCATCATCATCTTAAGAAACCGAGCGATCCACTAAAGGGGTGGAGGGGCAAAGCACGCACGAGAAGTGGCCACCAGTCAATCCTCCGCCATCGACTCAAACTCATAAAGATCTATGTGCAAGAGGAACCAGTCGTGTAATCGCTGTACTCGTAGTGAACTCAAGGGACTTGAGAACTTCTTCAACTTCTTCGGCACCAACGGCTGACACATTTTCTGTTGAGCGATGATGGAAAGGTCAGTCGCTTCTATTCTTTCAGTTTTGGCACTCAAACGAAGGACTGTGTCTACCATAATCTGTGCGAAGCGTACAAAACAATCCCCTTTTTTAGTAAGTTCCCCAAAAATGTAACCCCTTCCGAGATTGATAGTCGATCCTAACCTTAAACGAAACAGGTACCCACTCGTTCACCAAAGTTCAGATTGACATGTATGTTTGCCATAGGGACGTTGATGACCATGTCCATCCTTGACCCATTTAAAAAAACCCAGCAGCTGCACTCCTGGGACTCCATTCAGTCGATAGAATGACGGCATAGCCATCGAAACAGAAAAGGAATGCACTTCATTTTCGAGTAAAAATCCCACGCGACACTAAGGATTTTTAGATGAAAAAAGAGAAAAATGCCAGTCATGTCAGGGACGTTGTTAGAGGAATGTCAATGCAATTTAATGGATGCCTCGTGCACGATAAAAGCGATGAGCAGTGCATACTTCATTTTGGTTGGCCTCATCTTCTGGATTACAGGACAAGGCCATGCAGAGAGATCCTTAGCTGTGTTTATCTACGCTCGCCCTCGCGCACAAGCAACTTCCCAAAGGAGTGTGTGCCGATGGCAAAAAGAAAAGAAAGCCATTTTACGAGCAATTTTCTGTTGACTGCGTCTCCCCACTCGTATAAAATCAATATCCCATTACAATTTCGTCCTTGTCTGTTCACTTGGTGTGTCTCCTCTTCCAACCACCACCACCATCATGCAACAAGCATGTAATTATCTCATAGGAAAGTGATCTCATCTACTCACTTAACTTGGCAGTCTGTTTTAGTTTCTGTTTTAATTTTGAAACAAATTTATTCATTAATCCTGTATTTGCAGTTTTTCTCCATAGTTGTCTTCAGTTGTATATCCTCGAAGGGGTGGCGCGAGGAGAACGGAAAGGATGTCTGCTTGTACAGTAACGATGCCATGGCATGTAAATACGGCACGACCATTGGAGTGTTCGGCTTCCTCGCTTCGATGGCGTTCATCGCTGGCGAGTACCTCTTTGAGCAAATGTCATCGGTGAAGAGCAGAAAGCATTACGTCCTCGGCGATTTGGGCTTCTCTGGTAAGGCAATGCGAAGCAATGTGCGACAAGTTCTTGTGATGATTTGATGTCTTTTAGGTTTCTGGGCATTCTTGTACTTCATTGCGTTCATCTACCTTTGGTCCCAATGGAGTTCCGCCCCAGACCCACCAAATGGCGAGGGTGTAAGTAGCGTTGAAGCTGCCATCGTCTTTTCGTTCTTCTCAATGTTCACATGGGTATGTTCCGCAGGACGTGTTTACAATCGTCTTCAGTTTCAACATTCTCTTTCTTTTAGGGTGCGTGTGCATTTTTGGCCTACAAGCGATTCCAGATCGGAGCCGATGCCGCATTTGCATCCACATTCGAGTCGGATCCAGCGGCCACACAGTACACAAGCTATCCAATGGAGAACGAAACAGACCAATACAGTCAGTCTCCGTTTAGTGGACAACAGCAGCCGCCACAGGGTAAGTTCGTGCCTCCTCTCGCACATCTCTGCTGAATTCGCCGAAGTTCTTGAAACAATTTCACTTTCCCTCCACCTAGTTGAACTAACACTTTCTCATCGCTGAGCAAATATTTTCGTTTTATCTTCGTTGAGATCCAAATGCATACAAGTGCCTAATTATTAGAGGCGGAGGCGGTTATGCAATCGAAACTTGCTATCAACACATCAGTGCTCAAGTGTGTGGTTTATAACACGTTCGTTCTCAGCCGTAGGGCAATGTTTTGTTCCAAGAACCCAGCCGGTGGTGGGTGAAGTGGGTCACTTAACCAAGGTCATCTTATCATTCATCATAATTGTGATTATGTTCTGTTGATGTACATGTATTATGAAGCGGCTTTTGAAGAAACGACGTGCGCTTATGGAGGGAATGTGAATGGAATTAGGTTCCGGTAAAGTTGCAGATTTTCCTTAGAAGTTGCAGACTTTCTCTAGAAGTTGCAGACTTTCTCTTGATGACGTGGACATGGGGAAGAGAAGGCAGAAACGCCTCAACATGGTTCTCGGGGTGGAGATGGAACAAAAATAGGAGGAACATCAATCTGCGTTGGAGGTACCTTTTTCTGCGTTACGAAGGCAGTCCTTCAGATGTACTTGACATTCCAAATTTATCAGCGGTTTCGCCTTGAACGTGTGACGACATTGCTCTAATCGCTTTCATTTTTAAACAAAAACACAGACAGAAGCCCAATTTCTGTGCCATTGTATTGCTTGTGTTGAAAGATGAAGGTCACTGAAAGGTAGCACCAACGCAGAATTTAGTTTCAGGCGTAACTTCTTCATTGTTCTCAGCGTAAGTTGTGCTAAGCTTCTCCAGCAATCACTCGTGTTTTGCGCGTTATTTTTGTTGTTTGCTCACGCGCCTACAGGTCAATGCCAACTCAAGGCGAAGCTTGAGAAGCATTTTTGAAACAGTTTTGCACCCTCGACAGTTGTCAATGACTCGAGAGAAGTCGAGCCTTAAATAAATGTCCGTCCGTCGTATCGGGAGTGACACCAAGGTACTCAACGAAGGAGTTGACGAACACACCCACTACACGCCACAACGCTGTTTGAGTTTTATAGCCCATTTTCCATCCCCTTGATACAAATGAATCAGCCCTGTATTCCGCAGTTTTGTATACACACCGAATCGGATTAATAACTTGAAACCTTGAGACCGGTGATAAAAATTCCCTCAAAGGGCTATTTATGGCTTACATTTGAGAAGAGTGGTACGCCTTGCCATCGTCCAGACTCTCTTGAGGGTAATGAACTCCTGTTGCGCGAAGGTGGAAGAGATTTATTCTAGAGTATTCTCTGTAAGCCAGTTTCCTTTAGGAATCTGAGAATAAGCGATGGTTCAAGGACTTTCTCTGGTTTTACTTACTTGCCCAGATAGAGTGCCTCACCACATCCCAGTACATTTTCTGGAATCTCGTTAGATTCTCCACAGAATCTGCAGAGACCTTCCTCTGATAGTGTGAGTTTCCTTAGGTGCTCCCTGTGTCTGCAGCGCCTTGTTAGGAAGCCTGTTAGGATACGGAGGTTATTTTTGCTTGAGAAAGAGAATTTGCTTGACCCAAAGGTTTCTTGGTCTGCTTATTGCCATGAGCGTTTTTCCAGGTTTCTGCTCAGTTCCTTCTTTCTAGTTCTCTGAATTCTCCTCTGGCGACGTGGTCTTCTACAGCGCAGAATGGTTCGGGGCCTATGAATGGCTCTGAAGCTCCTTTCTAGCGAGGAAGTCGGCCATTTTATTGCCTTCAATCACATATATCTCATTGTGAATGTGTCATAGGGACATATGGACTTAGTCATGGCACCGCTCAGCTCAGCTAGGTTGTCCATGAAGTAGATTTCTAAGTCAATTCAGAAGCTGAGGGTATGTGTATGCAAAAGAACTTGTGTTGAAGTTGTTGTATCGTTGTAGGGAGAATCATTCTGAAGGCATGCCTTCCAATTGTGAAGAGACTTAAATATATAATTTTTTAAATGGAATCGCCACATTGTACCTTCTTCTGGGTGGAGCTGGCCTCAACCAACGAGCTAGCCATCTCCAGTTTAGCGATGCAAGTTGCTTGAGGACCTTCTCTCCCTGGGTACGTCACTTTAGTCTCGGCCATCCTCTGTTCGACAGGTTCGGAAGCCTCTTCGGGGCTGGAAGCTCCGTTGGCTCCGTACCTGGCAAAGCTTAATGTCTCTTTACAGCCCTTACAGTTCGTGGTTGAATCTTTTCCTCCAAATGGCGTCAATGCAAACAGGATCAAAGATCGTATGCAGAACTTTTCTCTCGGAGAGGCCAAGGACTTTGGTTTCAAGGTCGAAGCCCCCGTGCCATACAACAGGACTAGGACGATCGGTGTCTTATATTAAGTCCACGCTAGAGATACGACTCTATTATTCAATGTCCCTTGAGCCCATAGAAGCAGCAGTTGGCAAGAGTTCCTCTGATTTTGATCTTGGTACTGATGTTGTGCGAACTGGCAACTGCGAAGCCGAGGTAAACGAAGTCCCTAATTCCCTCGAAGTGATTCTCTCCCAATTGACTGTCCAAGACGTCGATGGTGTATATACTTTGTAAAAGACAGCCAGACTCATTTTGCCAACAAACGTCTGAGTGACTGTTCGGTGTGTTCTGCCAATCATGACAATGTCATCCGCGTATGCTAACATTTTCACGAACTTCAAGAAGTTCGTGCCTGAAAGATTGGCCCTGTGTGTCTTGCACGGTCTTGCGTTGGGTACCCCGTCTTCATTCGAAGGCACTCGGTTCCCCGATTTCACCACGCGGAGGTGAGATAGACCTGGCGACGGAATCTTAGTGCAGACGCCTGTGCCAGATCCATCCATCCTCCTCATCAAAATATTAACCAAAATAACGACGACCCTTATGAAATATCTTCTCTCACTTTCTTTTTCCAGGACCCGGTGACTATCAGCAACCAACATACTAAGCCCAACATCTGAGCCTCGAAGGCGAATAAAATAAAATTAAAAAAAAAACTCCTTGTATTTAACGATTGCATGCACCCAGAGGCATATTCAAGGCACTGCAATCCAAAAAAAAAATTTGTAAACAGATAAACCAAAGAAACAAAAAGAAAAAGAAAAAAATTGTTTTGTACTAGAATAAGGACATAAGCACCTCTATTCTCGTGAAATTCTTTTTTTGATTTGATGCTTTAGCTTCCACTACAAACGGGAGATGAACAAACAAAAAAACATGCGAACACCCCCTTTAAAGAGCGCCCCCATCACTAAGTCAAGTGCTATACTGTATATATGAACAAACAAAAATATGTGTTAAATTTAAATAGAAGAAAAGAATTAAGAAATAATTGCGCATCGAGTTTGTATATTATATCGCATTAAATGATAGCATTTCTCCTTGATATAGAATGACTTTAAGTTAGAATTACACACATAGATTTTGTTATGAAATATGTTGTAGCCAAAGACATACCGTAAAATATTATATGTAATCGATCAATCAGGTCAGTGTCGTTTTAGGCAATTGGTCAGTCAGTGTGTGAAAGAGCTTCCTCTTCGATGATAGAAGCAAATCCCATTTTGTAGAGAGGAAGCAGTTGTTTCTGATGAATCTGATGAATTTTACACAAATCACAAGCTTAGCTTAGAGGCGGCTTCCTGAGAGGGTTGTACATAAAGAAACTGTGTATGCTGCTCTAATTGTCAGTGATGCATACAAGAGTGTACACGATTGAAATTATCATTTTTACTTTTTCAAGCATCCAAACATTGTCCTTAGCAAAATTTAGTTATTCAGTGAGTGGAAAAGGAGGATGTTGTTCAAGCAAAAAAAGAAAACATAAATAAATAATTAACGAACAGTAAAAGTTCAGATTTAAATTAATAGATATTGTAGAGGTAATCACGTAAAGAATATATAAGCAAAAAACAAATTATGAACAAATTAAGAAACCAAAACACCAGCCAAAGTTAGAATTACCCGCATTTTATGTGAAACATTGAAAAACAAATATAAATAATTATACATACATACATGCATATATATTTTCGCTACACAAAAACAAAGTGATGAAGAATGAAGACAGTAACAAACAAAATATATATATATAAAGTACAAAAGAGCCACCCTGTTCTTGTGAAGTAAACATAAAAAAAAAACCTACATCACCCATTTACACGGTATAGACAGAAAAAGAAAAGAACAAAAATATTTTCATAAATAAATACGCAACAGAGAGACAAACAGATTTGATACAATTGAACACTCAGTTATTTTTTTGTAATCGAATTGGCTATATCCTTCTGAAAGAAATGATAACCCAGTAAATGATAGAAAGTTCCTTAACCAGTAGAATACAAGATTTAACCAAATCCAAGACACATTGCGATTTGAAAAATAAAACAAAACAAAAAAAGAGGGAAATGTGAAGATAAGAATACATTAAATGTTAAGCATTAAAGTGACAAATAAAATATAAATCATATTTAATTATAAAGCAAAGTAAATTAAATATACTTATGTATCATATTTGCATTGATGAGATTATATATATATATACACACACAAACATACAACCATTAATATACAAAAAAGAAAGAGTTTGTTATAGAGCTGTAAAATGATTAGTATTTAATTTATCTGAATCTTTTGTTAAGCTGGTTCATTTTTCTTCTGTCAATGTGATCGCAATAGATAAACGCATTGCTTCAGTGCAATCTTGAGAATGCATTTTTCAAGTTCTATGTAAGATGCTAATGCATACAATTGTTTCTTTTTTTGTTTAAGTTAAATCGAAATAAACGACCTTATTGAATCAGTGTTTTATTGCGAGAGTACGGAATAGAGATCTCAAGGTTGTTTCCCCTTCATCTGGACCTCACTGAGAAGCATCTCTAGCTGGAGCAGAGCAGATTCTGGGTGGCTGCTTTCAATTGCATAGACCATGTTGGTTGAAGACATTCGACAACATTGACGCAGGCGTTCTTTGCTCATTTGTAGGATTTCGAGAAGTTAGACGATAGATCCATAGACGCCTGCCTAGACCCATGGTTGAATCATCTCGTCCTGATGCCCTCAACGCAAACAGGACCAACGATTCAGCGCAGAACTTCCCTGTCGAAAATACTATAAGCTTCTTTATCTGCTCTTAAAATTGTCCATGTTTCCGCGCAGTACAGCAGGATTGCGATGATCAGTGCGTAATAAAAAGTCCTTCGAAAGACGACTCTATTGCCAAAGATCCAATGCAGAAACATGCAGTTATGGAATTGTCCATGGCCCCTACAAGGCAAGAATTGAATTGAATCCGAAGTTCATGTAACACCCATCACAGAATAGCTCAGGTAAGTTATTTCTCTTCAAGGCAAATTGTACTTTCGATATATTTATTCCTCATTCCAAATATCGTTTCCTTAAAATAGCGTTTAATCACCTTTAGAAATAATCTGAAAAGTCAGCGAACATACCCTATATCCAGATATTCTGCTTCACAATAGCCACATAACTGACACATGACAATGAATCGCTATTGTAACTTATCCATTCTCTCTGACATCTGAATCCATTTTGTGTCAGTTTCTTGGAGTCGGTTTGACGAGGTAAATATTTTGTATTTCATTGATTAGCGATTATTTCAGTCTTTTTAAATAAATTTCTCTATCTTTTTAGGCAAACAAGTAAGCAAAAGAGCATTCTTCCATCGTAAGACATTCGCTGGAATAATTTTCATCCATCTCTCTCGCGTGCCCGGCTTTCGAATTCCCGCTTGTATTGCTTTTGTTTGATTCTGCAATAAATGCACAAAAACTCAATAAAAATGGATGGTCTAGCAAAAGCACACATGAACGACACATACAGCGTGAAGTATGAAGAGAAAGAAGTGGAGAAACGAGACACGTCCTGGGACACGAACTTATGCAAAAGAAAGTACGCCGAGTTGGGCTCGATATTCGAACAGGTGCTCAAGCTGAAAAA
Organism: Eristalis intricaria; assembly: GCA_964034865.1. Classification (NCBI taxonomy): domain Eukaryota; kingdom Metazoa; phylum Arthropoda; class Insecta; order Diptera; family Syrphidae; genus Eristalis; species Eristalis intricaria. The sequence goes on along the minus strand of OZ035874.1, from coordinate 2,932,439 downwards.
GGACAAGTCCAGCAAATCTGCCGCAGAACTGAAAGCAAAACGTAACGAAGCATCGCTCATGATCGTGTTGCTGAAGAAAGTGAATCGCTTGGAGAAGTACCGCATTCGCACTGGTCGCGAAGTGCTGCAGAAGGAAAAACTTCGCGTCGACAATAACAGGCTGCATCTTCAAAACCTACTCTATGAAATCAGTTACTTGAAGAAGGAAATTCAACGTTGCTATCAGTTTACCAGTTGTGATGAGTACATTAATCTAGTTCCCGAAGAGGAGTTCTACGAGAAAGCGCCACTTTCGATTTCAAGACCAGAGGCGACCAAAGTGTCGGAGCACATCAAACGATTGGCAATGTTGGAGTGGGAGTTACAACAGCGAAAGGAGTTGTCGCTTCTCTGTGAAGATCTGGTGTATCGCAAGGAGACAGAGATAAAGAAGATTGCGAGCACAAATGAGAGGTTAGAATCATTTGGTCCATCACTGACTACGCTTCTCAAAGCAACGAAAAGATTGCAATCAATTTTGGGACTCGATATTGAAAAGGAGTGGGAGGTGAATGGTATTGCTAAACTTCTGCCGCAATCACTTTACATGCTGTACATGAAACTGTCATCATTTGCTCAAACATTTTGTCCATCTTTGAACGTCTCGGTGGAAGGCACCGAAGATGATGTGCGTCAATATGAAACGGCCAAGGGAGAGGACGTCTTTCCGGAATACGATGCGAATTCCGACACAGAAGAAGTTGATGCCAAACGAAGTAAATATGTCAACAAGTCAGATCTCGTGGAGAAAAATAAGAAGATGGACTTTGAGCCATTCCCTCTGTTCATAAAGTTCTCCATTGGCAGATGCGAAGAGCCAAAAGGTTACATTTCAATTGAGATGCGGTACTTTCCATCACTGGGCTTTGTTACCGCAGCCTCCAACTTGCACATGGAGAACTTGCCGATGACTGATGTCATATCGTCCGAGAACATACTCAACTACTTGTACGAAGCAGATTCGGGTGACACAAACCCATCGCTCAAGTGTAAATACCAACTGCATGAGCTCAAAACTGACGAGCAAGAGTGCCTGTTGCGCTTCGAAGAGAATAGGTATGGGAAGCCCTACAAGTGGGCTCAGAAACTATGCGGCTTGGATTTCGTGGAGCTTCCGCGATCAACTGACGTTACGAAACAGTTGGCAGACTCACAACGGGACATCTCCGTGGGCGAAATTGTGAAGAAAATCAAACTGCAATGGAGCTCTCGCTTGAATCTATACAAACAGCTCTTCCAGCTGGAGAACAAAAGCGTCAACATCTACATGAAGAAGTTTAATTTCATCAACGTGTCACTCTGCAGCAGCATCACCCAATGGGCACCAATCACGTGGGAGGAGTACTTGCAGAAGAATTCCAATCACGTCCTGAATCAGAAGAAGTTTGTCCTCCCAGGTAACCTCCTCTATCGAGCGATTATTACTAGGGGTTCTACGAAACTGGAGTGTTTTGTAAGCATTTCGCCCAATTTCCCAACAAAATCGCCGCTCTGGGCATTTGCTGTGTCGTCTGAAAGTAAGACGAGTACTTCTAGAGATGCCGCAATCAAAGACATGGAGTTTTGGACAAACTCCTTGACTCAGTCACAACTGAAAAGCAAGTCAACTTTGTTGCTGTCTCAAATGGTGCGCACCTTGTGCAGTTTTGACATATTCGTCGAGACCGAGATGAACCAACAGAGGCTGCCCGAATTCACACAGGATAAGATAATGCTGAAGTCTCATTCCAAACGCAACCGAGGATTACCTTTCAAGTATATAAAGAATTCTATATTCAAACACTTGTAAAATGGAAGGAATAAAGAGTAAAACTATTGAACTGTATTTGGGAGTTTCTTTCACTTTATTTCATTTATTCAACATTCACATTAAAAGCAGGCACATCTCTCTGGGTCAGTGGTTAAAATCTGCTGACCCAGTGGACGCTAGATGCCTTCGACAAAAAAAGTAAACCCAATTGTAAAACAAAAACGGTTCTTCTCAGGGCCACGCTTTTCTTTCAGGCTCAGTAAAGGTAAGATGCAAGAAAATCGAATTTTTCAATACAAATCTGGCTGGGATACCAGGCCACCAGAAATGGTAGTAGGGGATCTGTCGGTTTTTGGGTAATCCTTGAATGCTTATTTCTTGGAAACGTTGTGTCGTACGGTAAAATGACCAAGGGCGGTCTTATAGCTTATGACTTGATCTAAAGGATGGACTTGGAAAAATGACCAATTTACCGTTATTTCAGTAGGATTTTTGAAGCATAAGGGAATTTTTGTGTCAAACATGCTTCTGTGACGTGAATCGTGGGAAATTTCAGATCGCAGACCGACATAGCTTTTAACTTCATCCATGTTTAAGCGAGAAATAACAGCAATTGAATACAGAATGTCGCTCATTTTGTCAAAATCATATCCAAATAACGGTAAATTTATGTCATCTATGTCATGTCACGAGCTTCAAATTCGCCCTTGATCATTTTGTTGCAGCACGCACCGTTCTTGAGATATAGGCGCCCGAAATTTGCATACATATGAACAGAACCCCTACTAAAATTTCTGGTGGACTGGTGTCCCAGTCAGATTTGTATGGAAAAATGACTTTTGGACATAGTACCGCTCTCGTCCCGCTCCACATACCGCCTGCATATCGCTTCCTATATCGCTCCACGGGCCGCCGGACCCGGTGGACCACATATCGCCACCATACCGCTCCGCATACCGCCGGCGTACCGCTTTCCGTATCGCTTCATATACCGCCTTCTGGACCGCCTCCCGTACCGCTCAGGTACCGCCTTGCATACCGCCGAAAGCGCCGTCCTCTGTACAGCCCAAAATACCGCCGACCATACCGGTCCGCCCAACCAGAGCGGTACAAAAGGCAAATGTTCATACAAAATCTCAGAAAAACACCAGGCCACCAGAAATGCAGAAAAAGTAGCAGGTACACCCAAAAATGCAACCTAAAGTATGCAACGATTTTTGCATGCCCAATGATAGTGGCACCCACTAAAGAAATCGTTGCATACTTCAAGTTGCATTTTTGGGTATACCTACTGCTTTTGCTGGGATTCTGGTGGCCTGGTGTCCCAGCCAGATTTGTATGGAAAACTGACTTTTGGACATCGTACCGCTCTCGTCCCGCTCCACATACCGCCTGCATATTGCTTCCACGGGCCGCGGGACCCGGTGGACCACATACCGCCGGCATACCGCTTCCCATACCGCCAAAGTACCGCTTTCCGTATCGCTTTATATACCGCCTTCTGTACCGCCTCCCGTACCGCTCAGCGTACCGCCTCCCGTACCGCTCAGCGTACCGCCTCGCATACCGCCGAAAGCGCCGTCCTCTGTACCGCCCAAAATACCGCCGACCATACCGGTCCGCCCAACCAGAGCGGTACAAAAGGCAGATTTTCATATAAAATCTCAGAAAAACACCAGGCCACCAGAAATGCAGAAGAAGTAGCAGGTACACCCAAAAATGCAACCTAAGGTATGCAACGATTTTTACATGCCCAGTGATCGTGGCACCCACGAACAAATTCGTTGCATACTTCAAGTTGCAATTTTGGGTATACCTACTGCTTTTGCTGGGATTCTGGTGGCCTGGTGTCCCAGCCTGATTTGTATGGAAAACTGACTTTTGGACATCGTACCGCTCTCGTCCCGCTCCACATACCGCCTGCATATTGCTTCCTATATCGCTCCACGGGCCGCCGGACCCGATGGCCCACATACCGCCGGCATACCGCTTCCCATACCGCCAACGTACCGCTTTCCTTATCGCTTTATATACCGCCTTCTGTACCGCCTCACGTACCGCTCAGCGTACCGCCTCGCATACCGCCGAAAGCGCCGTCCTCTGTACCGCCCAAAATACCGCCGACCATACCGGTCCGCCCAACCAGAGCGGTACAAAAGGCAGATTTTCATATAAAATCTCAGAAAAACACCAGGCCACCAGAAATGCAGAAAAAGTAGCAGGTATACCCAAAAATGCAACCTAAAGTATGCAACGCTTTTTCATGCCCAATGATCATGGCGCCGACGAAAAAAAAATCATTGCATACTTTAAGTTGCATTTTTGGGTATACCTACTGCTTTTGCTGAGATTCTGGTGGCCTGGTGTTTTGCGGAGATTTTGTATGAAAATTCGATTTTTTTCGGAATCAGTGACGTGTGAATTTGAATTGCTTTGAAAATTAGTAGGTTGACTAGATTTATAGATCTGAAGGAGGAGCGTGCTGAGGACTCGTTTTCGTTAGCCTCTTCGTCCTTTTTGATCATTTTGATATCAAAACCAAAGCTGAGTTTTTTGATTGGTTTACCAAATTGTAGGTCGAATGGCGGAGTGTGCTAAAGAATCATTTTCGTTAGCCTCTCCTTACTTCTTTACCATTTTGATATCAAAGCCAAAGCTGACTTTTTCAGATGGGCTTACCAAATTGTACGTCGAAAGGCAGAGTGTGCTAAGGACTCGTTTTCGTTAGCCTCTCCGTCCTTCTTGACCATTTTGATATCAAAGCCAAAGCTGACTTTTTCGGATTGGTTTACCAAATTGTAGGTCGAAAGGCAGAGTGTGCTAAGGGTTCATTTTCGTTAGCCTCTCCGTCCTTTCTTGACCATTTTGATATCAAAGCCAAAGCTGACTTTTTCAGATTGGTTTACCAAATTGTAGGTCGAATGGCGGAGTGTTCTGAAGACAGTTTCTTCAGTCACTCCAGTCTTTGTAACCACGTTTCTATTTTGATTGAGCATCATGTGAGAACAATGCATGTTCAAACACGATTAATACTTACGACTAGAGGAGGGTGTTTCTTTTCGCAGGATGTGTATGAGCTGCTTCACTCTGAAACACGTTGTGTACATCATAACCTGCAACCCATCTTTCGACAGAATAATGTCTTAAAAATGCAGTTTTCGTAAAAATTATTTATTTTAACAACATATAAAGTTCTTCTGTAATGTATATAAATGCAATCTGGCGTGTAAGTCCATGTCCATCGGCAAGATTTAATTGTTGGTGAACTTAGCTGGACGCTTCTCAACAAATGCGGTCATACCTTCCTTGCGATCGGCCTGAAATGGAAACAACAAGAAATGTGATTCAGTCAAAAGCGCATCTCTAGAGACATGCATTAATTGTACTTACAGTCGAGAAAGTAGCGTGGAAAGTTCTCCTCTCGAACTTCAAACCCTCTTGCAAAGTGGTCTCGTAAGCGGTGTTCACGGCTTCCTTGGCCAATTGAACAATCAAACCAGATTGTGTTCCGATTTTCTCGCCCAATTTAATAGCCTCTTCCAGAAGCTTATCCCCAGGGACAACCTTGCTTGCCAAGCCAGTCTTTTCAGCTTCCTCAGCGCTGATCATGTTGCCTGTAAGGCAAATTTCCATTGCCTTTGACTTTCCAATCACACGGGTCAGACGCTGGGTGCCACCGGCTCCGGGAATGGTGCCCAAGTTGATTTCAGGCTGGCCGAACTTGGCCTTATCTCCAGCATAGATGATATCGCACATCATGGCCAATTCGCAGCCACCACCCAAAGCGAAACCGTTCACAGCGGCAATGATGGGCTTCTGGCAGCGTGCGACACGAGTCCAGTCGTTTAAGAAATTGCCCATGATGCAGTCGGAGTATGTGTTTGGTTGCATCTCCTTGATGTCAGCACCAGCTGCGAAAGCCTTTCCACTGCCTGTGATGATAATAGCGGCAATGCTGCTGTCCTTCTCGTAGCTATCAATAGCAGCGCTCATTTCCTTCATGAGGCCATTGCATAAGGCGTTCAAAGCCTTTGGACGGTTCAGGGTGATGATGGCAACATTCTTCTTGGCACCAGCTATTTCGGTTGTGATGTATTCCAAAGGTTTAGCAGCTGAAAATGATAATCACAAAATAAGTTGTATGAGAGAGACTGAGACTGAGACTGGTTTGCGTCATAGGGTGCTTATCTCAATATGTGAACCTTCACTGTCATGACCTGGGCATGGCATTTGACTATTTATAGCAAAGTGCGAACTATTTGACCAGAATTCACAATTTGAGGAGTGGGTACAAAGATATATGATTGATTGAAAGAAAAGGAATATTACTTGGAAGACTTCTTGTGGCCGCCGTGGCGTTGTTCCCAGAACTTACAACTTCCATTTTTCACGACTATCTAGTAGCTGACGATGCTCTGGGATTGGAACTTAGTAGAAAAGGTTTCTTCAAAGTTCTCATATGTAACATTGCAAGTCCCCACCACTTGTGAGAAAACCTCGTCAGATTGGTGCGTTTTATCGCAGACGTAACTCAAGTGCACTTAAATGCCCCATTTACACTTTTTTTTTCTGCAGAACGATCATATGAAACCGATTACCCAGCAGATACAAAGTTCTAACCCGCTGATCTTAGCCCGCTAAGGTCATGATCATATCGAGACGGCAAAATGGAGTATTACATAACCTGTCACAGCGTGCGCCGTAAACAATCAAAGGGGGTTGTGCTTGTTGAATTGAAACACAAGTCGTTTGATACTTGCACACACTCGTAGAAACGCGAACGTATGCGTGCCTAGAATAACATTTGATAACCGGCAGAAGAATACATACGTACATACATACCTTTGCTCGATATTCTGTGGTACAGATTTGACTATTGTTATCTAACCTGAACATTTTGGACTGCGGAAAAGAATTCTACAATTTCAATGTCATTAGAACTTCTGTGGTTCAGCATTTGCAGACACGAATAAAGATAAGGAATATGGCTTAGTTCTGAAAATAGTACATCATGCTGAGGCACATTCGTATGCAAATAAGGAATCCATCCAAATGTTACGTAAGTCGAAGCAAAACAACTACAGCAGGTGGGTGTCTCAGCGAGAAAGTCAAATCACTTAAATATTTAGAACTCAAATTGAAGACTCCAGCAGAACGAATGTTCACAAATTAATCAATGTGCGGAGAGTCCAAAGTACAAATCAATCATAGCTCCACTTAATCTCTTGCTAAATGATCTTAACTACAAGTTACAACTTACCTGAACAGTACAAACGTGGGGCCTGAGTCTTGGCAGCAGTTTGGATAATATTTTGGGCACGGCCAGCGATAATCTTTGCAATGTTGGCCATAGTTGAGCAGTTGGGGGGATTTGGTTGAACTTGCTGGTTAGTCTTCACACGAATGCTAAGAACTTTGAAATCATACTGAAATGCCGCTGAGTGGAATAGCCGCACACAGAAATCATCAATTGGGAAAAAAGCCTGAAAGAGAGCTGAAGAATCGAATGAAAGAGAACGGCTAGATTAGAGATCGGTTTGGATGAATAAAGAGTGCTGCGTGGTATTTCAAGCGAAATAAAGGGAACATCAAACCTGTTTCCAACTGTATTTGTGCGCTAATTTAATTGCAGTCAAGTAGTCTGTCTGCTTGATAACGAAAGGCAGGTCATTCACAATAGGCTACACTAAATTGGTCTTAGTTTTTTTTTTTTTTTTGAGAGGTAAACAACATTTACCATTGTTTTAGCACAATTTCACAGAAATTTATGATGTGCATCTATTATTTCCTTCCATCCGCACGTTCAGCGCAATTCAAGTTCACCTGAACGCAGTTGAATGTAATTTTATTCCTCTCCTCCTACTTTCCATTGTGAACAGCCCATCGTCTTGCCAAACACAAACGTCAACCTTATGTAATACACTTCAAATACTCTGAGCCGACTGAATTCAATGTCAGGCAACCAACAGCTGATTGTTCCCAATCAGTACTGAAAGATTCCACTTCTAGCACATCCAAAAACTGTCCATCATCCACAAGCCGAAATAAATCGCTTTTAAAAAATGCTAAGACAGCTCTCGCAGAAGGCAATTCTTGCCTTTAAAGTCTCCTGCCACGCCAGGCAAATGTCATGCGTTGCAAAAGTTATCCGATACGCCGAATACGGAGAACCAGACGAGGTTCTAAATATGTGTGAAGAAAACGTTCCAGATCCTGGTGATAATGAAGTTCAAGTGAAAGTTCTGGTTGCCCCAATGAATCCGGCTGATATCAACACAATTCAAGGTATGACATGACCAATCAAACAACACAGAAACAAGTGAATGCAAAAGTCTATCCTAGGTAAATACCCGGTGAAGCCACCACTTCCCGCAGTGGGAGGCAATGAGTTTGTGGCTCAGGTGATCGCTGTGGGAAAGAACGTAAGTCACTTGAAGCCCGACGACCGCGTTGTCCCAAACACAACCGGCATTGGTACATGGCGAACATATGGCAACTTCCCCGCCGACTGCCTCATGAAAGTGTCCAGCAAAATAGACCTCGTTTCGGCGGCGCAGATTACAGTCAACCCTCCGACAGCATTCCGCATGCTGAGAGACTTCGTGAAACTCAACCCAGGCGATACAGTCATCCAAAATGGAGCCAACAGTGCCGTCGGTCAGTCGGTTCATCAGTTGTGCAAGGCGTGGGGCATTGCCTCGGTTGGTGTTGTGCGGGATCGTCCGGAAATCGAAGACCTCAAGAAGTACTTAACCGACTTGGGTGCCACTAAAGTTTTCACTGAGGAAGAGATTCGCAAGACGGACGTGTTCAAGACGAAAGCACTTGCGAAGCCGAAGCTCGCCTTGAATTGCGTTGGCGGCAAGAGTTCGACGGAAATCTCGAGATACCTTGATAACAATGGATTCCATGTTACCTACGGAGGCATGTCCAGGGAGCCCGTTATTGCGGGCACGGCGGCGTTGATCTTCAAGAATATCTCATATGTCGGCTTTTGGATGACCAGATGGACAAAGGAAAACAAAGGCAATCCGGAGAAAGAGAGAATGTTTGAAGAAATCTCGAAGCTCATGGAGGAAGGGAAACTCTTGGCACCTTCCAGCGTAGTCGTTCCAATGGCTACGTATAAGGAGACAGCAAAAGCTGTCTTAGACTTCAAAGGATTCACGGGAAAGAAGTTCTTCCTTGATCTTCAAAATAGTTAGGAGCCGAAGGACGCCCAGAAAAAAGCATTTCTCCAGTCTAAGTCAATTGCAATGAAACATCAATTTCGAATTTACATTTAAACCCGTTGATGTTGAAAGGAATTAAAATTGCATTAAACACGAGCTTCTTTGTTTATTTGTTGAACTCTTGTGGTTGCCGTGAAGATGTGTTCCTTCAGTTTATGCAGTCGTGAATAATTTAGACACCAGCACGACATATATCCTTCCACAGCTTTATTACCCCATACAGAAACACACAGATTGATTGATTATGCAGAGCGATGTAAGTGCTCCCTCCCTTGATTTTTTTTTAATTCATTCATGCACAGATGGCAAGATTCTCAGTGCTTGTCCTTTGTTAGCAATGCGCGAAAGTCCATGTTCGCTGCAGCAGGGGAACTAGCACTCCCATTGCCCCGCAGTGCAGCGAAGTTCTCCCACGAACTCGACGAGGGATTGTACAGTGTTTTCAACTGCACGAAACTTGAATCCTCGGCTGTTGCTCTCGCACTCACGTCCAATTGCACATCGTCAAAGAAAATGTTCTTTTTTGGTTCCTCAACCACTTGGCTGGTAACATTTAGTTGCGCCTGAAGGTCGTCTATTTTGCCCCGATGACTCTCCTCCTGCTCCGACCTCCGCGCCGTGGCAATCTCCATACTCTTCACGTAAATATTTTCGCCCGTACTCTCGGCAAACTCTTCGTAGTAGCTTTCCTTGGGATCTCTGTAGAAACTCGAGTCCAATGCTTGGAAACCAAGCCTCAGAAGGAGAGAGATTTTGACATTGAAACACTCCATCCAGCTCTTCACAGTCCTGTAAATCCCCAATTGCAGGCTCTCGCCTCCAGAGTTCCAGAAATCCAAAATCGTATTCTTCGTGTAGTCCACCAGAATGGACTTCTTAACCTCGGGATACATCTTGGCCACGCCGTCCAAGTGTCGAAAGGTGATGTCCAAGAGGTGTTGCGGATGCTTTGTCACGAACATTTGCCACTTGAATATCATTGTCATCAGATTCCACAGCTTTCCCATGGAGGCCTCATCGAGTCGCATCAGAGAACAACATGCGATGTCGCCAAGCATGAATTTGCAATGTTCCGCCGTGATCAGACTCTTCTGCTGTTGGCTCCCCAGGATGAGACGTTCCACAAACTTCGGCTCCAACAACACACTGGTTATATCTCGAACAACTGTAATTGTATACAAGAAAGCATTATTTGTCGATAAGGAGGAGCCACGAGTTATTTATAGACCTTCAGTTGATTTGTCTTCAGAAATTTGTTGCGCCTTTAATCTTTGACCTATGACATACAGCATTTCGCAACCCAAATTCACGACTAGAAATACATTCGCCTCTGGAGTCATAATGTTTTATGATACTTTTTGATACTGAATTAATTAACGAGTCCTTTTTGGGGCAAGAAATGTGTCGACTTTGGTAGTTGCGATAGAACTGAGGGAAGTGTTTGCAACGAAGGAGCTGTTTATTACTCACGACGAATGTTGTTAGCAGGAAATTTCATGTTGCTATGGTGCTGGTAGAATCAAAAACAATACGTTCATTGTTTGAGGAATAAATGGACTAGACCGATTTGCATGGGCTCTCGTTGTAAGACTGACTCGACCAATTTGTGTGGTTGAGACACCGACTGGAGAGGAGCCTTGCGAAAATGTACAGCTTATCCATTGAACAATGAAACTGTTATGCTTTTGGACAGATTTAATGCACTGTGAAAGAGATGGACTTACTCTTTCACGTGCAGATTTTGTCCTTCTAGAAAACAGGTACGGACAGTGGAACTAACGTCAGTACCGAGATCAAACTAACCTCGGTGGGACCAAGCTGACTTAAACAAGACAGCCCTGCTGTACAGCGTATATAGAAGGGTATAGTATATAGAAGTTCTTGGTCAGCGGGCGATCTGTGATCCTGTTTGCATTGATGGCGTCTGGAGGATAAGGTTCAACCACACACAGTACCGGCAACAAGAGCCTAGTCAGACGCCTACTGACCCAATGACTAAGGTGGGTGAGCCGTGGAGAGCTCCCGCTCGAAGTAAGAAAATCGCAATAAATTACGCTTAAGTTTGGCATATACAAGTCAAGAAGGTCCTCAACTAAAGGCGGCTTGTTGGAGATCGCGCTAGTTGGTTGAAGCCCATGGGCACAGGAATCACGGCACAAGAAAGAAGATGAAGTTGGACTCAAATGTGGAACAAGACTATGCTTCCTCACCGTCGGCATTGGCAGTGAAACGACATGTATGGCTGTCAGTTTAATATTTCCTGAAAAATAAGTGTTTGTTTGACTTTGATGATTGAACTTGAGAAGAATCTCAACAAAGATTTCGTTCGAAACTGGAGGTAACTATCCAGAGATCACGTTAGCTGGAGAGACTTGTTAATTGAGGCTCAGTTTCACCACGGAGTTGTGTGGATATGCTTGCGCAATGGAAGACCAATGTGAAAAAGTGGTTTTGGCCTTCTCCATCACAAACCGCATTCTGTGAATAAAAACATCTTCTTCGTGCACTGTGAGTGAGATGACACATTGAAATATATAAATAACCAACATTTTTTATGCTAAAGAAGTATAATTAATAAAGATTTATTATTTAGTCGTTTATACTTCAGAAAATATTTTCTCCTTTTTCTTCCACTCCTAGCGGTCTGTCTCAAATAAATATATAGAAATAAGAATCGTTAGTACATACACAACAATACACGTAACATCACTTTTATGCGTCTCGAAAAAAATGTATTTATTTATGTCCCGTCTACACTAGTCGACTGTTAATAAAATAATATGTGCGCGCAAACAAATGTTCTACTTGTTTTGCATTTTATTCGTTTGGACCAAGTCACATTAAGGCATGCTAGGTATGAGTAGTGTTTCTGTTAGTAAGTCTAGTTCGCGGGTTCTCGGAGATATTCATTTTCGTATCCAACAACAAAAATAATCAAATGTGCAAAAATCAAGTCGAAGTTTTCCTTTTTTAAAATTAGATAATTACTTTAAACATAGACAATATTTATATATGTGTGTATATATAATAAAAAAAAAATAAAAAAAAAATACATGCATATTGCGCGTGTGTGTGTGTGGTTGTGGTCTGTCGAAATCAATCCTCTTATTTCGTTTCTCGAATCAGCATTTTTGCTTTCAGAGGCACCGCATCGACCAGGATGTGAAGAGCCATTTTTAAACTTTCCTCTGCATGCGATATCTGAGAGCAGGGATATGAGTCGGCATACTTTTGCAGAACGTTGATGTATGAACGGTAGTTCTCTAAAGCAAACTCAAAGTCGAAATTTATGAGTCGCTTCATATGATTCTCATATGAATCCAAGAATGGCACATTACATTTTGGTTGCAGTATACTGAACATAGAATAGTTGCCTTCGCAAGCTTCGCAATTACAACTGAAACGGTACTGCATTTGAAGGTTTTCCATTCGTCCCTGTTTCTCTTGAAGAGCAAAGTGATGTCTGAAACATGTGAACAAGTTACCGCATGTGTAATCGAGTGAGTGCAAATAGATTGTCTTACCCATAGTTATCATACAGAATGCCATCAGCAGGAATTGGTCTCAAGACAAATAGAATCGCCTGTGTTCCTTTGTAAATTCGTATGGTATTCGGTGCACATGAATGATTGAGCAAACTGAAGAACGCGTAAGCACCGCCTGCAAATGTCTGATCGTCTTTTGTCTCGTTCACTTGTTCGACCAAGTCGATGCCATGCATATTCGTTGGAGACGTCTGCAAATGTTGAAATAGTAGTTCCGTGAAGAAGTCCTCTCCCGCCTGACTGCCAAGAAACTGCTTCAGAGGTGTGTGTTCGATGATAAAACGTTTCAGTACCGCACAAACGACAGCACGTTGAAAGAGATCACTTGTACTTCGACTTTCTTGATTTGTTACCAAGCCGTGTATCGCACGATAATGTTCGCGGGGTGTCAAATTACTGTAATCAATAGTAAAAGCTGATTGATTTTGATTGACTGGATCGGTACAGAAGGCAATGCATTCGTCAATATTTGGAAAGATGTTCAATGCGGTCAAGCACACTCTTAACGCTATTTGATGAATCCTGTTGAACATTCTGAATATTAAGTCTATAATTGGGCACTCATATTTATGGAAGGTTGACAAGGCCTCATCGCGGCAAGTCTCACTGCAAAACATGGCACTGGTGCAGCTTGGACAGGGAATAAGAGTCAAGCAATTCTCCTTTTTACAATTTGCACATCGAATGTAACGCATCGGTGGAAGGAGAGACGATGCAAATGGCTCCTCGAACGCCACCACATCACCAACAGCAAGTTCACGGTTAGTACATATATATCGGCCCAATTCCTTCGATGATCGCACCTCGAGGCACTCAGCAATGGATGGGATAACTGGATGACGAGGGTAAGTCATTTCGAATTCATATGGCTGAATGTCTGGTCCTTGGGTACTCTGCAGTTGACGACAATCCTTCTCTCTCTTGTCCAACTTATGTCGCAATCTTTCTGGATAGTTGGCCTTCCTAGCCAATTCTATATTCTCCAAGCACTCGCGATACCGCTTCCATTCGAATAGAACCGCCGATCGATTTGCATAACCAATTGATATATTCTCGGAGTCAGATTCCGAGAAGCAAATGCTTTTGTTGTACAACTCCAGTGCTTGATAGTAGTTGCGGTGTTTCAGTGAAAATTGTTCGTTACCCTGCATTCGGAATTCTTCCGAGCGCTTGTTGCATTTTATAGCGCGTAGCGTACACAATAGTTTAATTTTTTCAAAATATTTAAAATCGTGCAAGGTGTTCTCGACAAATTTCACTTTAGCACTGTTATTTGGAAGTGAATTAAATTTTCCTGATGCGATGCCGATGAGTTTCAAATCCAATAGCTTCTTAACCAAATCGTCGCTGATTTCGTAGACGTCCATCGTTGTGCCTCAATTATTTGCAAAACCAATTCACTATGGCAGTAGAACTTTGGTGTTATCCACCAAAAAGGATATTCAACACGGATTTATGTCTATGAAAAACAAGCTAATTCGATTTTACAGTCGGAAATGCAGAAAAAAATTCCGAACAATCTTTTTTCCATGTGCGGTTATGCTAAAGGAATTTTTTTGACATGCAAAGACAAAAATAAATGCAATCGAGTATCGAAATGGTTGTTACCTGTCAAACGTCAGTTTGTCTGAGATCAAATCTTACTGAGCAGATGTTGGCAAACTTTTTTTTTGCACTCAGGCTGTGAATGGCAATATGAAATAATTATCCAGATTTCATGATGGTTGGTTACTGGAAATGGTTTCTTATTTTTGTTTTGTTTTAAACAGCTTGGTGGTTTGCAGTTTGTGTTTAAAGTTGTTGTGTAGAAGGCTGTGCTATGAATAATGAGGATGCCCACCCAGCAGGCGGCGCACTCCAACAGGCCTCATCCTCACTCGGCATGGTTAGCGAAACTGGAGACAGCTGGCGAGGGATCGTACTGGCTGGATACTCAGGCCCACCTCGAACTGTAGAGCCCTAAGAACCCCAGTCAGCGTTCGGTGAGATTTTCACTTCTTGATCACAGCGTTGGGTGTTGGTAGCATTTAACAAACAATAATAAATCTCAATTAAAATTGTGAAACGAACTGAAGAGATCCGATTTTTTCAGCGTGTGAAAGGGGGGCTCCTAAAAAAAACCTGACCAACATAATCCTGGGGTGTATAAGCTGGATCCCTTCGTTCTGCTCACTCTTACTTATTCGAAAGCGATACTGGTGAAAATAATGAAACGAATTGATTCCTTCAATATTTTACTCCCACGACGAACATGTTGTGTATGACGCCTTCTGGGAGTGGACGACAGCAGGGAATTTTAAATCAGTCCCAATTGAACCACAATCCAGCATGAACCTGCACATCAACCTTCTCCGGTTCCATCGGTTGTCCCACTGGAATCGACGTTGAAAAGAAAACACAATTCACTTTGCTCTTCTTAGTCCATACCTAATATACTTTATTTATACACTCTAAATTTCATGTTTTTCGGAATCCATCGTTCGATTTGCCTTCAGAACCGTCGATCGATCGGTTTAAGTTCTCTGCCTCACTAAACAGTGTTTTCAAAAAAATCAACCAAAGTATTGAACATAACAAAAGATGGACACATCCTAGCGTAACTCGTTTGCAATCATCATAGTCCTTAGCACAGTATGTATCCTTAGAGTGATTTGAATGAATTGTTTCATCAGGTATTCAGCTTTATCATATAATACATTGACACAAAGATTTTTTTAAAAACTATATCCTAATGCATATCTAGTTGAGATATTCCTTTTTTTTCATTTTACGATTAACATACATATGTACTGGTTGTGTAATTATGAATATTGTTGGTTGTAGTTCCATTCAACAATCTCATAGTTTATCTTAAATCTTACATGTCTAAGAATATGCGTTTTAATTTGAAAAATAAACAAAAACATCACTAAACCACGTAGAGGTCTCCTGGATTCAACGTAAGCCTCTGCAATTTTCAAGGAAGTGGGGAGATACATAAATGATAAAACTAATAATCAGGAGGAGAAGGACTAAAGGAATTAACTTCATATTGAGTGGGGAGATGAGATATGCTGGTGGTTAAACTAGTCATTATGAATATAAAAATATATCTGATGTGTGTGTAGATGTAGAGAAAAAGGTTGCCACACATGGCTTATCCCTTTTTCAGCTCAAACTCGTTGCCATGCGGGGGATGGGCGAGAATGATTCTAAAGAAATTAAATTGTAATTCAAAACTTGTTTCAATTGGCAAATATTCAAAATGTAAGCAGGCAAAATATACAGATAAGCCATGTGTTTGTTGGAACAGCAGAGAGTTGCATATTAACTGAATTCGATAAAATCCTACTTCCGCCTTCCTGCTTAGCTTATAGGCGTGGACACGCACGAAACATATTTACGTGCATGCTACCCTTTTTTTTTTTTTTTTTGACAAAAATTTAAACTACGCTCTTCTTCACTCATCCTTTCCAAATTGGTTTGTTAAAAAGTAAGATACAAATTAGAGTCTTTTTGCTTTAGTCTAGTTCGAATCGGTGTTGTTTGATTCCTGGTACAGTTGTTCCTGCTGCTGCTGTTCAGTTGCCTGCTGTTGTTGGGGTGAATGTTGCTGCTGGTTTTGTTGTTGCTGCTGAGAAGTATGCTGCTGCTGGTGTTTTGAATGTTTTGCTCTGAAATTACGACGCGCAGCTGCGTTATTATATGGATGAGGGTGTACGCTGTAAATACAATAATAAGTCGATCGGTATACTTTTATCGAAACATCAAATATCTTTAACAAAATAGAACACAATACACTAAAGCAAAGCTAGGATAATAAAAAAAAAAAAAAAACGAAAAATAAATACATCAAAAGGGATTGAGAAGTGCAAAACAGGAAGAAAGAAAAAAAAAAACAACAACAAGATTCAATAACCGACTCGTTTCATTCACTTAGCAGAAGTATGGCAGATGAATGTGTCAGCGTGTAGTTAGAATGTGTTAAGTGTTGTGGGCGTGTTTGTGTTTGTGTCGGTGGTTAATTTTACATCCTCTTGCGCTGTCTGGTCCGCTCACAGTTGATGAGATTCCCTCTTTTTCAGGTTCACCAAGGCAAGTCCAACAACGCGAAAGTGTCTGGAGAGATTCACTGTTTGTGGCTAGATTTCATTGGCTTTCAAGTCATCATCATGCATATCTGTTTCATGATTTGCAAACATTCCGAGATAAGGAATTCCTATCCCTTCCTCCCCCCGTTTTTGGCTCAAGAACTAGTTAAGTTGTACATAACCTCCTTTTCTTCTAAAGAGGCCCATCGGGAAGAAGAACAAGTGGCTAGTCTTGTGAACGTATCTGGCAATCGTTGACTTGAGAGAAACTAGTTCAGCTTCCACAAAACTTATTAGAAGAACAAAAAATCAAACGTGACTTGTCGGGCACTAGTCAATTTGATTTCCTCCTTCTTGTTTGTGTGGCACTACAGTCCACGGTTGACCTGGGCCTCAAACAACAAGCTTCCCTATGTGTTGTGTTCCCTGACAAGCTAACTCCAATTGCACACACTAAGCTGGTTATGGTCTTCCTTTAATTATGCGGGTGTCCTCTTCTGCTCTGCCTCAAGGGCTCGAAGTCAAAGACCAACTAAGCGTTCTACATGCCCCAGCAACGCCCATAGAAACTGTTAACTGCACCTGAGAACTTTGTACATGTTTATATCGAACAAGGTTCATATCCATTTTTCTACACAGCAGGCGGGATATGGATCTCCGGCCACTCCCCATATCCACCTTCGACATCGTTTACATTTGTTCTTTTCATGGTTCTGCTTGCTCCCCACAGCCTCAGAGAACAGAGAAACACGAGTTCATGCTTTCACATTGCGATTTCATATTCAAGAAACTTTCCAAAAGCAAAGATGGAATTTACGTGATCTGAATAAACATTCATTGATTTCAAAGCGCGAATATGGCGCAGCGGCTGCACTTAGTCTCTGTCAATGAACTCCTATAGTCTCAACTCCAAGTGCGGAAATCTGGGAACCGACTTTCGACCGAATGAATAGAGTACTATCCCCCGTGGGACGCGAGCTGGAATTAGTCGAACCAAAAAATGAACTTAGTTTGTACCAAGTTTATCTCTTTTTTTATCGCGGCGGAAGATTGATTGACCAATGCCGGCGGCCAGAAAAAACCAGTTTGTTTGATGCACAACTGTTCTAGAGGCTCCAACAACATAATCAGAACTCAAGTCTGCGAATGAGAATTGAAGACGGCGAAGGATGTGTTCAACTGATTGACCAATTCCAAGAAGCTGCCAGGTGTAAAAGTCTTACATTATTCGCAACTCAGGTCTATAGTAATTCCTTCAGGTCCAGACCTAGGAATGGAGTCGGGGAAGGATGAGATCTATTTACGGCGGCGCTCAACAACAGTGAGCCTACTGACGTCAGCTGTTATCCTCTCACGTGTAACATAAACTCCTTCACCATATGCCATCTTTAGACGCAACCACAACTGTGAACTGTCAACAACAGAAAACCCGTCTGTTTCCCACCCCAGTCAACGGATTACGATTACGAACACCGACTTACGCAACGCGAATTCGAGAGAGGACGCGATAGTGATTTTTTTTTTTTTTTTTTAAGAAATCTTATTTTTCTTCATGCTCCCCCTCCGCCTGTGTTGAAAGCTGGAAGGAAGAGGTTGAGTTGTTTTGGTTTAAAGAATGAATATAAATATTAGTGTGATCTCAACTTAAGGAAGCATTAGTAGAAACCACACTTCTTTCTCTGTCACACTTTTCGCAAGTTTCATCAGCTCCATGGGATATATTTACAAAATTCGGTTTCGCAGGGGATTTAAACAATGCGCGAATGATGTTAGTAACGAATGCAGTATTAGGCGGAAATATTTACGCGCTCTCAGATTTCAACAACTGGTATTCAAACGATTACAAAAACGTGGGTTGTACTTGCAGCGCATTCATCTCGACAATCGACGCTTGACGCGTGTGTGCGTGTGTGATGGACGTAAATAAATTTCAAATTTCGTTTCATTATTTTAATCGAATCGCTAAGAAGTAAGTGCTGCATGATGATTGCCCTGCTTATATACGGTAGTACCGTGGATTATACAATCGCCAGTCTCTACAAAGATGGAATACATAATTTCACAATGTTCGATTGCATTTGCAAAGGTAAGGCTGTTGAGTAGGGGCGTTTGTTAAAAGGTTATTTTTCGAGAAGAGCGGTGCTTAACATCTTGAACGGTGAATCTGCTCTGTTGGCAAACTTTTGACTCTGACTGTCCGCGGCGGTTCTCCTAGTCGTCATTCACTTCGTCGGGGAAGCATTTTTATTACCTTCACACTCTAGGTGGTAGCTGCTCTAGACTGCTTGTGCGGAATGCAATGGCTATTCACATTTATTGTTTGTTTACTCGGTCAATGAGATTTTTGCAAATTCCTCACTTTCAACACGCGGTAAAGGAAACATAATTCTTTCTTCTTTTATGATCTTTAAAATGTTTATACTTTTCAGAACATTTGCTATGTTCTCCGGCGGGATCTGGCGAACTAGTTGGGGTTACTTCATCATGTCATTACATAATTGTTTCTTGGCGTTACCCGTGTGGCTAGTTGATTCTACGTTTCTAGCGACTAGTTGTGAATATGTATGTCCTCAGGTCAAATTAAGAGGTAAAGTCCCCTTCTACAATGCCGAAGAGACACTCTCCGTCCTAATCAATCAACAGACAGACCTTACTCAACCTCTAGCTAAAACTACACACTGCACCGCTCTTTGCTTGTTAATACTCAAAAGAACAAAATAAATCTTAAGGGACAAAAGAAACGTTCACATGACTTAATTATTTTCCGTAAATTGAATGTAGTATATGTATGGTAAGTAGTTGGACAAGCAGAGAGTTGTAAGCACTCTTTATTTTGGGTTATTTTTTTTATTTTATGTTGGATGGTAGAATTATTATGAAGTATGTTTTTAAACAAACCTTGTTGTGGTCGATGTACTATTGTGACCTGATGTGGTCAGGGCTAACGGCGATGAAGTGGGGGTACGCAGCGGCCTACGAGCTGTTGCCATTGACGCGTTTCTTAGTGCACGTCTAGTAGCAGCCGATAATGATGATGGTGATGATGACTGAGACGACGACGACGGTGACGGTGACAATGGTGTTGGTGTTGATGCCGATGCTGTTGTTGTTGTTGTTGTTTTCTGTTCGGTTGAAGTTTTCTTTGCTGATGTTGCTGTAGCTTTGATAGTGACCGGTGACGACGACAACGAGGACGAAGCGCTACTGTAAGTAGTAAGTGGAGTTGAACGTTTCGGCGTGCTGGCTTTGTTTTGTTTGTACATATGTATGTTTGGTTTGATTTGTAGCAAACAACGCAAATCTGCGCTGTTTTTATTTTTATTTTGGGAGCTTTATGTGTTTACATTTCCCAAGAGGAGGGAGAATGTGAGTAGTAGTATAAGGCGTTAAATGTTGTAAATGAGATACAAATTTGTTATGAGAAAACAATACGAATACGAATACGAATAGGAAGGTGGTTGGCAGTGGTGGTGGTGGTGGTGGTAGTGAGATGCATAAACGATAGATATTACAACACAACAAATTTTGATTCCTCTCGATGATGCTATGCTTGTACTCAAAGATCCTCTATTGCGAATGCAATACATATGAGAAGATAGGAAACAGTGAAAAGAAAGTAACACAAAAATGTCGGATAAACTAACAGAAAAGAAAAAGGTAAACGAATATGATAGAATAAACGTAACTAGTATGCAACCATTGATTACAGAACGGAAAGTATGTATGTATGTACATATATGTATCGGAAATAAAGTTCATTGCATACCTATCTTTCTCTTCCCTCATTCTATACTCATTTCATTTCTATTTAACTTAATAATAATTATATCTGCAAGAATAAACGTGAAGACATTGTTTGAGTGACAAATCATCGAAGGAGGCAACAACATCATAAACAAACAAAAATAATAATAAGAATAAATAGAAGGGATTATGGTGAACGTGATAAACATAAATTTACATGTGGAATATATACAAGTACAGTATGAATTTTTGCGCAAGAATAGGAAGCACAAGTTAGTGAAGTCAAGGACAATGGAGAAGAACTGTGACTGATACGGGGGGTGATACGCGACGGTACAAATGAGATTCGATAAACTTCTTCCAACTCACCTTGTGTTTGCCGATGGAGGAGCTGGCAGAGCTGGCAAAGCTCTTTGATACTGCCTGTGATGTGGAGAATGATGTCCACTGCCAGCGATCTCAATCGCTGGGGTGTGCATGCGAGCTTTGTTAGTGAATTCACGATCAAAGCTCTCAGCTTCTTCCTCGTCGAGATTGATGAACTCTTGACGCTCCTCGTGTTGGCCGGAATGCAAATTTTGCTCTTTTTCAATGATATGAGCACGTTCTCCAATATGATGACCAATGGCCATTTTCTTTACACCGCTCGACGAGTCCTGGACGGTTTTGCGCGTCTCACGGATTCCACCCGGTCCGGTTTTGGTGCTGCTTGTGGCCTGGTAAATTTGTGGACGCCCATCCGGACCGGAAGACATTGAGATGACACTCGATGAACAGAATGATGCGCCATTTCCTCCGATGTCTGTAAGCAAAACAAGTTTAAAATAAATCTTACTTCGAATTAAATTGCGGCAAAGCAGCTTTCAATTACGACCAGCCCGTCGTTCGTTCCAAACAGAAGTCTTACTGTGGATATATCAGAGTTTCCCATGCGTGCTATCTAACAACGTAATTAACAATGGAAACCACAAGAAATGATAGAGCTGCATTCAACTAACTAATACGAGGAGAAACAAGATATTCGACGCCTATGCAGAGATTAAAATTGGTTTGACTGCAATAGAAATAAACCGCTCTTCCCTCAATGTACATGTTGAAAGCCGCAAAGCAGTAAAAAAAAAAAAACCGAATGGAAACGTGTAGGCTATGAGGTTGAGACCACCATCGACTAAAACGGCGGGAACAATTCAACGGACATGACTTGCCTCTGTTTGTTTTCTCCTCAAATAACCTTGCGAAGACGGAAAAGAAATTAAATTAATTGTCAACAAAACAATAAGAAGCCATAAATCAACGTAAACAAACAGAGATCTAATCGCATCGAGTCTATTCATAATTCTTTGCCCTCATTTACTTCCCGTACTTTCTTTACATATGTATTTTTCCTATGCCGCCTCACCTCCTTTCACTTGGCTGAAAACAATTACATCACCGAAAGCATGTTGCCAATACCTTTCTACGTTTTTTTTTTTACTTGTATACTTGAGCTACGTATGCCGCCCAACTCATCCACTCATGGTTTATGAATAGCTAACTTTACTCATCATTTCTATATTTAATTCACTTACATACTCTGAATCCAATGAGAATACAAAAAAAAATGATTTTCTTCCGCAAACGGCTGCAAGCTGTCTATGGCTTTCTACGTCATTGCCTGGCTCTGGAGCCTGGCTATAAAAAATCTCTTCACAAACAACATGCGTACGCATCTCCCAAACTTAGGCACTGCATGAAGGGAGCGAGAAAAATCCCAACCAAAGGGAAAAAGTTCAATGTCATGGCTAAAATTGATCGTTTCCCCAAAACGATAGCTCTCAGATCTAATCTCAATCAACAAAAACTAACAAATTAAGAAAAATCAAAGCTGAGGGGTGGGTGTCTAAAAATAGAGCAAAAGAATATAAAAATAAATTGATTCGCCTACCTGCGGTCAGCAAACGATTCATGTTTGGAATATTGGGGAATCCGAAGAGGCCACCGCCGCCAAGCATCGATGGACGTTCCATGAGGCTGTTTCCTCCGTTGAATCTATTGTCGAATGGTGTTAGCATGTTGAACGGGTCTGGCATCATCATAGAGTTCATCAGACGATTCATACTTCGCATTTGCATGTTCATTGAATTCATGGGGTTTCTGCACACAAAAACAAATTCAAATAATGGGCGTGAATATAAATTAAATTATTTATGTATTTATATAATTGCAGTGTGTCGCTTTGCATTTGATCTGATTGGATATGTGGCTTGTGTGTATCGATTTTCAGTCGTACATATCACGATTTGTAGGATTTTTTGTTTCATGGAAAATCTGCTGTTTTGTACAAAATGCAATTGCAGTGCTTACCCCATGAAATTGTCATCGTCAAAATCACCAAATACTCCAAATAGTGACATGGTTTATGCGAATATTATGAACTTTTGTTTTCGATTTTATGAAGAGACACTACGCTTGGAAAAATTTTTGATACAACTTCTAGCTTTTTCTGCGATGAAGAACGACTTTTTTTCTTCTATTCGATACTCGTTCGATTTGACTTAACGAAATTACAAATGGCGGATGGAAAAGTAACGAAACATTGAAACGAGTGAAGTTGGCTATTAGGGTGGAAACACAATATTTTTTTCTTTTTTTTTTTTTAATTTGAATGTTTTACCAGTGGAAGAATTTTTCAAAATCAAAATACGTATATGTTTTCAAATGAAAATTATAAAAAATACGTTCTCATAGGAGCGTAAGGAGACGTGACATAACATTTGATAAATCTGCCACAGACTTGGCACAAGCTTCTCTAAATGTGATAGTCATTCACTCTAAAGTGGATGAAGCAACAATTTGAACAAAAATATCCCCATCAGAATTACGAAAGAAACACACCGTTTCCCAGAGGACGTTTGAAATAATCAATGCCCCCACAACAGTGTTAATCGATAACACATTCGATATAACGATCAATTCGATCGCTATGCTCTCTCTCTCAGCAAACTATCATTTGTTACCAACTTCGTTCGGCTACTAAGAAATTTCCCCAAACAAAGAGAGAGGGAGACACGCGTTTGTTTGTGCGCACGATCCGATAATGTTCTTATCAGTATTTCATATTTAAATTCAATTCAAAACCGACTTTTCTATATCGCATAACACACATTAATAGTTGCACCATCCATATCAAATGTTTGTCAAGTCTACGCATCACTTTTGTCGGTAGTTTCACTCAAAGCATTACTACACCGCACCGCGAACAACGCAACAAGTCGTCGCAGACGCTCAGCTCAGTGTGTCCAAATGAATCCCCGCTCACATTCGATCGATGAGTGTTTATCTAAATTCGAGTGCATTCGTTTTAACTAATTGCATTTTATATCGAAATCCATAGAGTTTTCATAAGTATTCTTCAATAAATGGTAAGTTGTGCGCCGATGAAATGAACGTGAGGCGAAAGTTTTTCCTAGAAACCTCCATTGTTAATCATTTTGTTAGTTGTGACACTAACCGATTAGCTGTGCGAGATCGTATTGTTGAGTGTGCAATGTGTATTCATGTTTGTGGTGTGTCGTTGTTAATCCGTCTCTTTGGGGGCATTGTTGTGCGTTCTATATTTGCAGTCGATTGTCTTCACTAAAGGTAAACATGGGAGCATGTTTTACACTGGAACGTGATGAAGAGATCGTGGCCCGCAAAAGAAGCAATGAAATCGACAGGCAATTGGAGGCATCAGAGAGGGAACGTCCTAAAGTACTAAAAATTCTGTTATTGGGCGCTGGAGAGAGTGGTAAGTGCAAAGTTGAAATTCCCTGATGCACTGTGTTGTGTGCATCACCATCGTACAGGTGCATCAGCAGGATATTGAGGTGAAAAGGTTCAAGCGTGAAGATGAAGAAATTATGGAAAATAATTGATATTCAACCATATGGTGCGGAGAACTACCAGTGGAGATAAATGTGGCGCGCAGATACCCCGTCCTAAATGCGGGGTGATTTTTATGATAACTGCAGCCGGCAGCAATAAAGATAACAATCGAATGCTGATGCCGGCTTTGGTGTTCATTAATATTGAATTATACGGCATCGAATTAATCCAATAGATACCGAACGGCGCGATAAGGGAGATTGTAGCTCCTGTTTATTGAGGGATACATACGCAGTTTGCGAACGGCACTGGTGTGGTTTTAATGAACAGTTTAATATGCCGCCCACACTCTAAATGTCTCTTCATCTAAGCGCCTTGATCCGCCTGTCATTCTGCCATTTACACTCACTTCTAATGCGTTTCCTTAATGGATTCCAGGCAAGAGCACACTGGTGAAGCAAATGAAAATAATTCATTCCGATGGCTTTACACAGAGTGAGCTTTTGGCATTTCGCCCGACAATTCTTGACAACCTGCTATCGTCGATGAAGTATGTCCTCACTGGTATGGGGATCCTACGCATCAACCTAGAGTACCCATCGAACCGAGTCTACGCGGAGATTGTGCTCTCAAATCCGAGCTCATTCGACATGGAATTCCGGGTTATCGACAAAGTGCGCATGGCACTCAAAGTCTTGTGGAAAGATCGCGGAGTTCGCTTAGCTGTTTCTAGAGGCTATGACTATGAACTAAATGATTCAGCCCTATAGTGAGTACAGCGACTTTTCAGCCAAATGAATCATTTTCTGATGTCCCTCCTCTTTGTAGTCTCTTTGAGAATATGGATCGGATAATGAGCGAAAAGTATTCCCCATCGTCGACAGATGTACTGAGGGCACGAGTTCGGACAAATGGAATTATAGAGACTAACTTCCTGGTGAATGATTCAATCGTTAGGTAAATTGTTTTTGCATAGCCCTGTTAAGGAATGGAAATGAATGATTTCTGTGTTACTTGCAGCATGTATGATGTAGGAGGACAGCGTTCACAACGCCGCAAATGGGTCTATTGCTTCGAAGACGTCCGTGCTGTACTGTTCGTCGTTGCCCTGAGTGGCTATGACATGACTCTACTGGAAGACAACAACGTCAATCGACTTGTAGAGAGTCTCAATCTCTTCGAACAGATCATCAATAACAGATGGTTCAAAGAAGCCGCATTTATTTTATTTCTCAATAAGCTGGATCTCTTCCGAGAGAAGATTATGTGCACAAATCGCCATCTTCGATTGTTTGTTCCTTCCTACAAAGGTAAACATTGAATTCGAAAACCAAATGAACATTTCTAAGGCTTACATTTTCACAGGCCCCGATCGGAATATAGATCAAGCAGCCCTCTTCATCCAAAGTGAATTCCTTCAACGCAATCATAACGCACGTCGTGTCATCTGTCCGCACTTTACCACCGCCACTGATACGGCCAACGTTCAGACTGTCTTTCATGTCGTTATGGAAACTGTTCTCAAGGAGAATCTCGGTACTGTGGCACTTCTTTGAAGGGTTTTCTTGTTGTCCTATTTAGGAGAAGAGGAAACAAAAGACATGTGTGTTATGCCAAAATTTAGAGAAAAAGAAACTGCCCCTATGTGTCCTTACAAGCTACTACCCTTAGATTGATCTTCCATTTTATTTTGTGTTTAAAAGATTGGGAAATATTTTTCAGATCTCATATTAATAATTGTAGCTAAGTTGATGGAATTCTAAAATTTTTTATATATACATTATTTTAGAATATACATATTTATTATTATTTTATATTTGTTTGAATGTTTAGTTGTAAGTTCAATCAGCGAAGTGATTTGTTGATTTAATAAAGAGAATGCGAAAGGAGTTTGTGTAAGATTATATGGGTGGTGTTTTTATTGCTACCCTTTGAGTGGCTTTAGTTGCCCGCTGTTTGGCAGAGAGAGGACTTCTGTTCTTTGCTGGCGAAGTTTGAGACGCTCTAAGCAGTTCTAGGTCCCATTCGTCAGTTCAGAGTTTTACGCCAATGTCGAGTGGCTAAGTTTGAGAAGATCTTTCTAGACAGATGTACTCGCTAAGCAACTGTAGGTCCTGTCAAAACTTCCGCTCGTACAATTGGCTACTCACCCGATTAATGTTTTAAGCCAACTCCGAGCCGGCCAAGGCTGAGAAGATCTAGACAGATCCCTAAGCGACTGTAGGTTCCGTCCACTAGTCAGACAGTTCAATCGACAGACGTTCACTTGTCAAACCGTGTACTCGTCTGATCGGCCACTCATCAGATCGTTCGTTCTTCACTCGTCAGGCCGTTCACGCTTCAGACCATCCACTCAACGGCAATGGTTACTAACTTCAATATGTGAGATTATAGTACTTTCGACTCTACTCCTTTGTGTGATTCCTTTTGCTACACCTCAGAGCATTCTGTGACCAATTTGACGCGTGTAGAAGCCAAGACCCTATAGAATTTGCCTCACGTCGACTGGAAGGCCACCAATCCTTTGATGATTGCTAGCCCGAGTTTCTCAAAACATTTATGTAGAACGAACTGAAAGATGGTGTTGAGAAAACACACCTTAACCAGTCGAGCTCCTGTTCCAATAAGTGCCTTTCATTTACCGATTGAAATTTTTTAGAAATGTTTCCCACTTCAAACTTTCCACTCACCCTTACGCAATTACAGCGTGTAAAACACCCAAGCTCAAATTGAGCACACTTTTCCCGCAGCTGACAGCTCCGAACTGACGTTTCATTGACATTTTATATTTTTGTTGATTCCGATTTTCTAGCAATTTTTTGGATAATTTCTCGATTCTCATCATAAATACACGCAAACAATTATGTTACTCGTTAAGTTAGGATTCATCCTTACCCTGGGTACGTATGCACACTATAAGATATTCATCCTGATCCATAAACAAATGATAAATCCATCATTTCAGGTGGGATGGTGCAGTCAGTAGAACTAAAAGGACTCAAGACCATAGTGAGCTTTCTGAATGGTGACTTTTTGGAATCAAAGTCTCGCGAAGAAGACGATCCAGCACCGAATGCGGAACGAGGACCACACAAAGGTGTGTCCTTTTATAATTTCATAGACTACGTCGGTCGACGATACGACAACGAATGCAGTTTGTACGACAATGAAATTGCCTATCTGAAGAGCGGACGAGCTGATACTAAGGCCCCCATTATGGTCAAGTGCGCAGCAATTGAAAACCCTCAGCCAACGCTAATCATGCCAGATTCAGTGCTCGACATTGTTAATCTTTTGAAGCCAATTGGAAACTCCACAAAGCGAAGTGTCGAAGGCAGTTGTGTTCTCATCATGTTCTACTCAAAATCCTGCCCTGGATGTGCTACAGTGGCGCCGATTTTCAATCCTCTGCCAAAGCTATTCCCTGGTCTAATAATCGCTGCCATAGATGCGTACAAGTTTAGCTATTTCAACACGGAATTCGGAATAGTGGGCTTGCCAACGATTCTACTCTTCCACCAGGGACGACCGATTGTCAAATTCTACGACGACGATTGGGATTTCCGGAAGTTCGTGACAAAACACACTGGCCTAACGGTCCCTCCGCATGCGGTGCTGACATCGGATGACTTCAAGGGTCCCCTCCCAATTGTGGCTGAAGAGTGTCCAGACTACTATCTCCTGCTTGCCTGGGCCTTCATTTTCTTCTGTGCTGGAAATTATTTCTCGAAATCGGCGCTCTGCAAGCAAATGATTGAGATGATCCAGAGAAACTGGCGCGAATCCGAGGCTCAGCTGGAGCATAGCTAAGTGTGAAGGTGTGCCATCCTGGGTGTTCGAGCGTCGGTAGATGATTATTGTTAATTTCTGTTTTCAAACTTATTTATTAGTTCATGGAGTTCCAAATAAATGTGATTTGTGTTAAATGCCCAAAATGTGTGTGTGTGTTTGGTTAATCTGTGCGAAGCATGGAAGGCGCTCGAAATGATTCACGAACATGTCGAGGCAGTACCTGATATGTCAGTCAGTTGATCGCACCACATTGGAGGAATAATTGCTTTTGTGAACTCACGCATTACTGGTAGTCAAGGGCCGGGGTACAGAACAGAATTTGCTTCGATACTGCTGTCTTTTGTTGCCGAGTCAGTCGATATATATTTGCATTGTCTTGTTTAAATACAACATTGTTATCTAAACATTTTAAAAAAAAGTCTTGGCGATTTATCTGCGTAGAAAAGGAACAAATTACAATACAAAAAAGTTGAATTACTTACGAAAGCAATTGATTAATCAGCTGGTTTTTTTGCGAAGTTTTGTTTACCTCTACATTCTGCTTTCTTCAGAATTTCATATAAAAGACAGACTCCAACAGAATCATTCTCTGTCTGTCGTAGGGGAGTGAGATTCAAAGGTGAAACAAAATGAAATTCTATCTCTGGTTGTTCGTCTTGATCGTTTGCGCTTGTCTGCGAGGTTCAGTCAGTGCTACAGACATGAATGGAGATTGTCTTGATGATACCACAGCCGCATATTTAACTGGCTGCGTAGTAAAGGAGAAGACAGCCAATTGCAACTGCAACTGCAATTGCCTCGGTTTGAGGTTCCCTTAAGATGCATCAACAAGCTGATTTAATGTGATGAACATACTTCAAATGTTGGCTGCGTTAGGTTTTTAAATAAATAATTAATCGATATTGGCATTGAATGCACTCGTATTTTATTGGTGGAGAGTTCTTGATCGTCTTCAGACAGTGTAAGATAGATAGCTCCCGCAGTATGAAGTAACAATTCTTACTACGTCTGCCTCAGAACTTCGAGGATATAAGATTGAGCTAAATAAGTATTTCATCCTTGAGGGCTGCCTAGCTTACATATATATACACATCAGATGTTCCGTCTTCTACTCTTTCTTGAACCAGGTAGGCAGATTCGAAGACCAGAGAAATGGTGCCGACGGATCTATGCCTTGTGGACTAAATTCAGTGTAGTCACACTCACCACCAAGAATCAGCACTTCTTTCCACTTTTTCACCAAAAACCAGCACTACAGGGTGTGCTTATCGTCTGGCAATCGGCTCAATATAGCAGGACTAGAAGAGTCTAGAGAGTTATTTTGTAGAGTTGGGTCCTTTGAATCAGGAGAGGAGACAAGTCAAATTAGCAACGGTTGCCACAGGCGATCATTATAGGCAATCATTATTAAGTTTCTGTCTGCCCAACTCCCTCAAAATTGTGGCCTTCGATGGCTCTAAGTGGTGACCGAGGTATCGATTCTTGTTCGCCATCATGTAATACGTAGTTTTGTCATTATCAGTTTATTATAGACTCGTTACGCCTTTTCTTAGCAGCTTCTATGACATAGCTTCTACGGTGATAGATTGGAGCCATTTAACGATCACACTTCCTTCACTCTTTGCATAAACACGTGCTCACCGTCAGTTATTACACAGACGCTTATATAAACTTTTTTTGTGATAACGACAAAAAAGGCTATTTGACAGGCATGTATCCTAACTGAGCATGATGCACTGAATCAATAGCAGTGCTTTGTGGGAATACACCGACAGTGATGATGTTGATGATGCAGAAGTGTGTTCGTGGCTTAGAATGGAAAAGGCCACCCAACAGTGGCTTTGACACATTTCTGACACGCTGAAATTTAGCATCAGAGCAGTAGACATTCCCTATCGGTAGGACACCCTTAGGGGACCTTCTTCCTCAAGCGTAAGTCAGCTAAGTCGCTTTGTAGATCGCACCAACCCGGTACAAGTGGTATAGCAATGATCCTACGTTGGCCCTGCTTCAGAATCTAACCTTACTCGATGAGCAGTTCTTAGAGCTATCCAACCGGCCCATCAGCCAAGCTCCGAAGTGTCAAAATGACGACTTGAAGGAACCTATAGCTGATGTGGTGGTATCTCACCGGGCGACAAGAATATTCAATTCTTATCTACCACCTCCTATTGAACTAACAGCAGCCCTTCTATTGAATTAATTTCCTGGTCGAACAGATC
The DNA here is from genome assembly GCA_964034865.1 of Eristalis intricaria. Classification (NCBI taxonomy): domain Eukaryota; kingdom Metazoa; phylum Arthropoda; class Insecta; order Diptera; family Syrphidae; genus Eristalis; species Eristalis intricaria. The sequence goes on along the minus strand of OZ035874.1, from coordinate 2,902,199 downwards.
TACTGTTCCTTTTCAAACTGCTGCTCTATTGCTCCTCTTATCATTGCTCAATAAAATCAGTTCGTCTGTATACTCCAATTGGTGTGTTTCATTTCTTCGAAGGAGACTCGAGTTTCTTTGCCTATTTTTCGGCGTTGTTCGTCGCAAACGGAATTCCGACATCAGCGCTTTTCAAATTCAAAAATAGTCCAGCCCCTAGGTGAATTCTCCCTTGGAAGGTGAGGGGGCTGCAATTACAGAGAAGGTGGACGATAGTTTCATCCTCTTCCTAGTCTGTGCAGCTCCTATAAAAACCGTCGTAGGGCTACAACAGTGAGTTCCAATAGCGCCGTGATCAGTAATGACGCCGATAAGTGCCCTGAAGACCTGGTTATTCGGTTCAGGTCAAGAGTGGGCCATAAATGTTTCGTTGTAGGATGTGTGTAAACAGCGTTTTAAACTTCATTAGATGTTTTGTGGTAGCGATAGGCATTGATGGCAGTTCTCCAGCCGAAAAGAAAACTGGACCAGTTCTCTTTCCAGCCACTTCGTCTGCCTCGCAATTTCTGCGGAGTCTCACAGTGTGTTAGGACCAACATAAGTTGGCTAAAATACTCGATAATTTATTTAAAAGATAGGCGGTAGTTCACAGGAGTCTTAGAGTTCTGAGCGTACTCAGAAAGGAACTAGCTCTGCTACAAACTACCCATCCATTGAAACGAAATCGTTTCGAATTAATTTCATCCAGTCCTGGACGAGTATTCATCTTTGGTCATGTGAACTGCCAGCAAGATCGTACGATCTTTGATATTTTGGTGGGTCTCTGTAAAAGACCGTGATCATGCAGACAGTCCACAAACTTCTGACGCTTTTAAAAGGAATATTCGTCAAGTAAAAGGTACAGGCCTGCGACCCATGGAGAGTCTGAGCCTGACCTGCTTTCCATCATTGTCCGTCCTGGGCACGCTTCTGCCAGTCTAGTGTCCGCGACTACTTGGTCTTTATGCCAGACACAAGACTGGGACGACTTGGTCTGCCTCTCCTTGTCGAACCAGGAGGCTCGGATTCGCAGACCTTAAGCATTGGTGTCCATGTGTTCGATGTGCCTGAGCTAAAGCACAGCTCGCATAGTTCGCGGTTATGTCCTCCCCTCAAATCGCCTTCCTCGCAGACATATCCGACGCCAAGGTTTAGTTTGCCAAATCTCTTAACGCGTGGTGACCGAGTTATTGCCCTATAGGTATCGTGCTCTTTCGAGTCTCGCTTCAGATTCGAGAAGGACACGGAAGAATATTAACAGCTCTCTCCGTCTACGTGAATAGGTTAAAAATAAGTGTGAGGTAATTATTGCCAAAAATTCTTCCAAAATCGCACACAGCATCAAGCTAAATAAACAAAATAAAACAATTATTCAGCCTGCCAAATTGACTGCGCAAATATGCGAGGTAAATTGCGATTGCGTGTCCCAAAGAACTATCAAGGAATTGTGTTATTTATTCAATTGGCGAGGTTGCTTGAATCAAACTTCATATAAAAGACATGCGTCGACGGGGTGTAGTCATTAGTTCGGTTCGTAGAAAGAAGTGAGATCCAAAACGAAAGAAACAATATGAAATTCTGCATTTGGTTGCTCTTCTTGATCGGTTGCGCCTGTCTGATGGGCACGGTCGGTGCACAGACTGATGCAAATGGAGATTGCCTTGACGATACCACTGGAGCATACATAGCTGGCTGCAAGCCAAAGGCAAAGAAGAAGATCATCAAAATGAAAAACTTCAAATACACCAACAAAAGGAAGGTTACCTCTAAGAACAGCAGCGGCGGCAGCAATGTTGGTGCGGCAGTACTTAAATCAATTTTGTTAAGCGGTAAAATTTAAATATATAAATTCATGGTTATGGCAATTGCAATGGATTTTTGGGGTCTTTCGGGGGGAATCTGAGGTCTCAAGTTGATGAGGCCTGTCTGTCAGATGGAAGCAAGCAGTAGTCACACTTTGTCAAGAGTAGCACTGTTGTGATAGCAGCGATTATCGTAGCTCCAGAAGCAGTGGAAACTTCCACAAGGTCTAATGAAGACCAACCTACAAGGTTGGGGACGGTCTTGAACCATGCGCCGACTGAGAAAGTCTCAGAAGACCCTGACAATCTTCTGAGACGATGTCTGCTACAATGGCGCCAAAGCGAATTATAGGGTGACCATATAGCACTCACGCTCAAGCGAGTATAGTCTTATTTCTCAACCATACAGATTAAGAGTCACTCATCCTGCGGGCTTGACTGTAATTTCCGCAGTCCTCTATTAGGATACCGATGAGATACGATGGGTCCTGAGTGCAGGTCTGCTTGGCCTGAGCGAACAGAGTGAGCACTGGAGGCATGTGGTGTCTTCTAGACTTGGTTTTGATTCTTAGCGTCTTAAGAATATGATGAAAGCGATTCCATCAGGTAGGCCGCTTAGTTGGACCAGGTCTAACAACTCGCCTGGTTACGCTTGGGTATAACTTCTGATGAATAAGAGTTGATGGTGGAGGATTGAGTTGCCTGTTTACCGCCGCGACCCCTGTAGTGGATCACGCGGGCGAGAAGATGATGATGAGGAGGAGATGACAGGCTTTAACGAGAGGCACAGCGGTTGAGTCTTCTTCTGAAGAGGTTGCCCAGTAAGCCATCGTTTTAACGGTTGACAATTAAGGGATGCCCCTGAGTGGAAAATGAGATCGTTTAGGAACGTAATTACTGCCTAGTTGTCGGAACAGATCGTGATATACCTTTTGGATACCATATTTGTCTTGAGCTAAGGCTTCTTTTAACGATATGGTTCACGATAGAGAAGGTGGAAGGGACTTAGTTAATCTATGTACATCCGAAGAGTGAAGAGTGTGCTTGCTGCAACCCGTCTGCCGAATAAGTCCAGCGGAAGTTCAGGAGATGGAAGGAAAACTAAAGTGCAGCAAATGGAGGCTGTCTTTTGACGTCGACTTAATGCACGTACATGAGGGTTGAGTGGTTTGCAGTTGACAGCTTTATTTGGTGATGTCCTACAAATTGAGACTCCGTATATTAGTGTCGGTCTGACTATCGAACTAGATATTCAATGGTTGTAGTCCCAGCAGTGACCAGATAAGAACGATAGGAAAATAAATTCACCTAAAACGATAGCGGTGAGAGATATTAAATTGATTCTGGCTGTATGTTGTACCTGCATTCATGGCATTATGGGTGGGATGGGATTCAAATTTCATTAAAAACAAAAAGGGTTCGCTTCAATTTAAAAGACCTCTAGATCACAGAGACATAAAGGAGATGTTTCTCGTTATTCTCGGGGGATTGTATTCTGCAGGTAGACAGACATTGATTCAATTAGTCCAATGGGACAACGCAATAGAGGATACCCATGAAACCGATGGCGCACACAAGTCGAGAAGGACGCCAGCCATCTTGGCGTAGGAAATTGGAGGCAACTGACTGAAGATCGAGAGGCTTGTTGGCTGAGATCCAAGTCCACCACGCCTGTACCACCAGCAATAGAAGAAGAAGAGACATCGACTCCCACTCACTCAGCTCTCAATCCTCCTTGTTCGAAAGGAAGCACTGCTCTAAGCACCTGAAGACACAAACTTCATTTCCCGGAATCATTTTCATCATTTTCTCCATCACACAAAACTAGCGCAGATAAATAAATCGATTTGTCAAATTGAACTTACTGCCACCGATTGTCGTCTTCACGTGCAAGACACTTGACTTGCTAAAGAACAGAAACTTTAATTAAAATCGCACAAAAAAGAGGCAACAAAAAAAAAGATCCCACATCAAGTATCTCCACCACCCGCTCTCGTCCACAGTCGAAGAAAAGGAAGCATCCCAATCCGAGTTCAAATGAAAATCCAATTAAAAGCTCAGCCACTGGTACACTGGAACTGAACTGACACAGTAGTCGAGACGAGAAGGAGGAGGAGGGGGAGGAAGGGAAGGAGGAGGATGAGGAGGAGGACAACGACAACGCTGTGCTCATTATTCTCACATCATAATGGTTTTTTATTTGCCCGGTATTCGTTGCTGGCGTTTATTTGTGAAAGTTCTATCCTTTTGGTCCTGCAGCCATCCATTGCTTAATGCACAAACGCAGGATTCGAGTGCAAGCGATGATAAAAAGCAGGTCAATGAATTGTACGAGGGTCATTAAAGAGGAGCGAAAGTATTTAACACGAGTGGTTCCGAGCTGTGTGCGAGGACATACTTTTGATTAAGAACAATGAAACTCATCTGAGCAGACACGCAGAAGCAAACTGAAATAGCACAGAAATACGAAATGCCAGTCAGAAGGCAAGCTCGCCCCACACGCCACCCCGGGCAGCTAAGCAAAATCAAATGTCCTTTGAATAAACTCTACTTGAATTGAAATGCCAAGTGATGGTAATTAATTAGCACATAACAAATCCCTTATCCTTTCTTTTCGTCTGCGTCTTCTTCGAATTGATTTGAGAGGGAGGGTCTAGTAGGGGAGGGACCCATCGAGGAGATGGTCACGAAACGGATGAGTGTCGTCCCTTTTTTTTGTTGAGAAAGGATAATCGTATTGTGAATGCTTCCGGTTCGATGTTTACTTTTGCACACAATTCCAGCTCCGTCCGTTCAGGGAAACTGTCCTCTTTGTGCAGTCGTTTCCTATTTGAATTTGAATTTAAATGCGGCGTCCTTTTTCAAATTGGAAATTAATATCCTGTCATTTGGGACGCATTTTTTATGCTCTGCCTCAGCGAGACAATCAATTTTGAATTGGATTTGGTTGGACGGGATTTTGGCCAAATTACCCCCTCTCCAACACACACACACACACATACTCATACACCCAGAGAACCGAGTAGTCCGCAATTGATTGATGGGTGCGATTATTGTGGTTCACCAGTGATTGGGATGGAATTGGATTGAATTTAGTGATGGGGCGGGGCGGGCGGGTGGGCTTTGTGGTGGTTGAAAGAGATTAACTGAGATGTTTGGTATAGCTCTGTTTTGAATGGGTTACGTTACGAGGTTGGTGTGTATTTAAATCGTTTGGGCAATTTAAGTCGAAGTGAGCAACTCATTGAGGAGGGGTGACACGTGGCAGCAAGGCTTAGTATTGGTCAGAACTGGACATTCAACGATTGGATATATATCTTTTTCAACTGACACAAATGTCACTGCAACGCAATGAGCCTACGGACAGAAAGTCACCATCCACTCACCTTACCTAACGTAAGGTGTTCCTTTCCAAAAGCAGCTACAGCAGGTGATTCATTAAGACTTGATTTTTTCAACAGACTTTTTCAGACAGATCACCCTCAGTCGAACTCATGGTGTCGTGTTCTTCTTATTCACCATTGCTTGGCAAATCATCGTGCAAAGACGTCACACCTCAACTACGTCTCCATGTTATTCAGGCGTGTTATGGAAATCAGCGTTCGTGCACATCGAACAACCTCTACATTAACATCCGTACAATAGAATCTACATTATTGGATGATACCCGACCGACTGGACAACGTTGCCGATAAGCCAGCTACGGTCCAGACTTTGGAAGCCGACTTAGCTCACTGGTCACATCGGTGGAAGCAGTGATCCCAAATTGGAACTTAACACTGGACCATGTACGGGATAGTCTCCGGAAACATTAACACGAAATTATATTCAAACAAGTGAATGTCAGACACTGATCTTTCACGCCATAATATAGGTTCCACAATACAAATTAATTTTTAGTGTTTTACTTAAAATTAAAAAAGAGGTCTTAATGAATCGCTGGATGTGAATGTGGATGTGGTCCGGAAGGCAAACTAGCACTAGCTCGGCCACATCGAGCGCATAGACAACAATGCTCCAGCTAAGAGGGTCTTCGAATGAGAGGAAGACCGAATCTCTGGTATAAAGACCAAGTAATCGCGGATGAAAGACAGCTAGGTCTTGACGACTGGAAGCAGCGTACCCAGGACCGTCAACAATGGAAAGCAGCTATCGCTTAGGCTCGGATCCTGCATGGGTCGTCAGCCTGTTACGTAAGTTAGTAATGAATCGCGCTTGTGGACCCACATAAAATCGATACGTTTAAACGGAGTCTGAGAGGAAAGGAAGGACACTATTGTTGTCTTAGCTTGTAGATCAGTTTTGTTTAGGATCTTGTGGCCAATTAATTAGGCGACCGAGAACGAGGTGGTTGACCAGGATGAGGTGATTGACCAGGATGAGGTGGTTGATCAGGACGAGGTGGTTGATCAGAACAAGGTGGTTGACCAGGACGAGGTGGTTGACCAGAATGAGGTTGACCAGGACGAGGTGGTTGATCAGAACAAGGTTGTTGACCAGGACGAGGTGGTTAACCAGAATGAGGTTGACCAGGACGAGGTGCTTGTTGGTTCCATTAAGCCCAAAAACTCGTCTGGATGTGCCTGGGGCCTAAATCCCCAGGAGTTCGAGTCAATGACGAAGGATCGATTAGCCTGCAGAGCTGGTCTTTGCTGAAGGGTCACTGAAGATGAAATGTGATGCGAACTTGTGGTCCAAGATGAACGCCTTCACTTCGTCGTCTCTGTCACTCCACCGATCCCATGCTCAGTCGTTCCCCCTTCCGATGGTCATTCCGATGCTTCCTCATTGACGTCTGCCTCTAATGTTCCCCTTTGATAGAGACTTTCAAGAGTTGAGAATCTCTTGACTGTCCCTACTTGCGGGGTGTGTTTTCATCCATCATTACATTAAATTTCACGACATTTCGAAGATGTTGACAGGGACAGGGAAATTTTTTGCCTGAGTACGGCTGTGTCATTACATGCTTAGAGGCGGTCAGAATGATGTCAATGTTGGAAATAGCAATAACTTACATGACCATTTTTAGACACAGAAGCAAAGAGTCCTCAACTCAAGATTCTTAGTGCGCAGCCACATGGCAGAAGTCCTTAATAAAAAAGGAGTACGATGTGGGAGGCCAAAAGAAAGGTTAAGCAGTTGAAGGCACAAGACCGAGGTCCACCTTAGACGGCCCGAATGTCATCAAATTACCAACGACAGGAGGACAGTACAATGTTGGATTTCGATTGAGCAGCAACAAGGTTAAGACTTCATAGCGTAAAAATGAAGCAAGGAGAACCTACAGCGAGGTATTCAGGAACAGAAAGTCCAATGGCCAGTATTCCTTCGAGTGTGGAAAGCAGATCGAGAAAACTTTAAGCAAGCGAACTTCGATTCGCAGGTATGCTGAACATGAAGTTCCAAGGTTTGGCAGAAATGGATGGCGCAAGAGGTACACGACAGCAAGAACTTTACAAGAGCTGCACAGCAAGCAGTCACCAAGCGCACCGATGGCAAGAAACTGCTTTCCAGAAAAGGATCTGGAGAAAAACGAAGCACTTAAGTTCCTCAAAGCACAAAATTGTTCGATCCTAATGCAGGGGTGACCCATTGTCAGTGAGGAAGTACCTACAGATGCTTACAAAGGGTATACCATCCTATTGAATGACATCACAGATCCGCTGAAGGAGAAAGTATCGTTAACACTTTGCTTTAGAGTGGCCGAGGTTCACCTCAAGCTCATAACGCGGTCGACGAATGGGATGTCGAAAGAGGACACCGAGGCTGGGGCCACCCATGAAGGTAGTACAATTAAACATAGTAAAGTCGCCTTCAACCACTTGAAGTTGCTCCTTGAAGAGGACACACATCAACAGACATGAACTCCGGACTAGTCGCAAGATTCTTAATATGGAGAGCTCGATAAACCTCCTGCTGCCGCGAAGAGCTCAATGTTCTTATTAGACAGCACTTGGTAAAGGGCCGTATCCGACAATGGAGTAGGCATTAAATTTGGCAGGAAAGGGGAGGATAGTGATCCATCCCAGACCACAGTGTGCGGAAGTCAATAAAAGGGTGCCGATGACATCAGCGAACAGAAGTTGGTGCTCTGGCCCAAGTTTGACAGTACAGAACCCAACAGGCTTCAATAGGTTTGACAAAAAGATGCTAGTTGAAGGACTGACTAGCGTCAACGATTGGCATGTACAGGCTGTGGTGGCGAAGAGGTTTTACAAGGACACTCTTCACCCTTTCCACTTTGTCACCGCTCCTTTCTCTCAGACGAAGCCAAGACCTTCAAGGATGAGAAAATACTCGTATCTCTCTTGACTCCTGTCTTTTCAGACTCATCAAAGCATCCCCATGGCTGCACAACGCTCATTCATAAACACTCCCACGGAGTATGAGAGCATGCGAATATCTTCCCCAAAAATAGGCATCCCCAGTAGCAATCTACAAAGTCTGTCAATTCACAATAATCAGACATTTTCGTAAAATTCCACAAAAACATCGCGTAATAATTGTTTACACACCTGAAACAGAAACAAAAGATCACGATCACTTCAATGAAAACAAATAAAATTCGCAAAATGCGAAAGAATTGACAAGGAAATGCGAAATACCAAGCCTGTTTATCCAACTGCTAATAATACTCCTTATTCCAGCAAAAGATTTCGTATAAAAGATAGACTTAGACACTGTTCATCATTAGTTATTCATTGTCTGTTCTTAGAAAGAAGTGAGATCCAAAACGAGAGAAACAATATGAAATTCTGCATTTGGTTGCTCTTCTTGATCGGTTGCGCCTGTCTGTTCGGCACAATCAGTGCACAGACTGATGCAAATGGAGATTGCCTTGACGATACCTCTGGAGCATACATAGCTGGCTGTGTACCAAAGTCAAAGAAGAAGATCGTCAAAATGAAGAACTTCAAATACACCAACAAGAAGACCGTTACCACTAAGGGCACTACTGCTACTCCAACTGTTGTTGTGCTGAACGTTTGAAAACATGTACATGAATTTGAATATATAAATACACTATAGTGTCATTGCAATTTATTTGGTGGACTCTTTATTTTTGGCAAATGGAAAATTAGTGACTGGTGGGCCAGAACTGAGAGCAGTGGGGATTTTATTTTAGGAACGACAGAAAAACTGCTTTCAAATGATCAACTCGGGAAGTGAGTCCCCACTTTTAGGGTAATTTTGTTCACCAAAAGTTAAGCACAGCTTAGGCATTTTTCTCTTCAGCTTCTGGATTTGTTTTCATTCATGGCTGAAATACAATAGTGCGTTTGCGCTGGCGTTGGCTTTCAACACACACAATTCAATGGCCAAGCACAAGATACAGCGTCCACCTGCGTCAGTGAATAATGAGAGAGATTGAGAGGATTGTAATAAAACGTAAAACGTAAGTCCATCGCATGTCATTATTCAAATTCAAATAAAAACAGCTGATTAAAAATAATTTAAAGACAAAAGTCATTTCAAATGAGTGTATGCAGAAAGGTGGCAATATTTTTCATCTAGTAGATGAGAGAGAGAACAGCTGATAAATTGAGTATTTATTTCAACGCGTCATGGTAACATGAGGTCGGCTGACGCAGCGCACTATTGTGCTTCAGCCACCACTCAATTTTTTCCGGGAAGTTGAGCAATTGAGAACAAAACGACCTTTAATCTACTACAACTCACTTATCGAAGTGTCAGATCAGTTTAAGGGGTCAACCATAATGAACGTAGGCAGAATTAAACTTATGTCAAAACTGAAAGAGAAGTGGTCAAAGATGGGCTGGCACACAGATTGACAGACTCTCATTTATGTACGGCAATTTTGAAACGAGTCGACTAGAGTGATATTTAACTCTTTTTTTTCACGTCTCTCTTAATTCTTTCTTCACGTCGAGCGAAGTTTAAGCGCTTAACATACCTCAAACAACAAGTGGATATTTACATGGCCTCCTGTAAGGAGGTCCTCGGTCTTTTCGAGACATTCCAGCCGCAATCGGTGGAGCTTGGTCTTTTGCCTACGAGCTCTTTGTCCTTTTTATAGGATCGTGCCTCCTTCTTGGTTGCGACGCACATGTTGCTGTTGTTTGTTGGGTTTTGCCCACGACTTATTCGAGCACTATCCCTGAGCCCGTCTTATTGCTGTTCTGAGCGAGCTTTGGAATTGCTTGGTTTTTTTGGCCGGATCACCCCGTCATTAGCTAGAACCTCAATCGACTGCGCTAGGGAGTTCCTTTCCTTCTCAGGGAGGGACGAGAATTCGTTAGCTTTCAAAATACTTTTCATGAGTCGTATTTTGAGGAATTCCCTTTACCGGCGTAGGCCTTTCGAAATTTTCTTCTTTCGCATTCCACTTCAACTCACTTATCGAAGTGTCAGTTCAGTCAGTCAGGAGTCAACCGTAATGAACGAAGGCGTACATATCAAAATTTAACTAAAATTACAAAGAAGCTTCGACGACTGTCAAAGTATCCATAGTGAATGTCATTAAAGTTCGTGGTGATAGGTATAGAATTGGATTTCCCGCATTTATTTCAAGTCACCTCCGGAGAAGTTTAAGTACTAATCATGCCTCAACAACGTATGGTGTACAGGTGTTTGGATTTACGTGATCTCCTGCCATCTCCTGGGCCTTGACGTAGGTTCTCAATCACCAACCCCCGGTGCTCTTTCCAACTCCAAACCGATTTGTGTCTCGGTGTGGGACACACCTGCCTGCTTTAAACCACGACCCTTCAATTAAGGGTCCTGTGAAGACGCTTTCGTAAAGCAAATGATTGCTAAAAGCAAGATGGCCGAATAACCAAACCGTGAAAATAATTTTTTCCAACTGGGAATCGAACCTAGACACCAAAGGTTCAAGTGCGTAAGTGCACATACATACCTACTAAGCCACGATGGCAGATAAGATTGGGCATAGTCACCGGAAATCCCTTGTCAGGGGATTGCTCAGTGTCTGATTGTCAGACTTCCAAATGGAATGCTGGTAGAGACGTTTTTTCGAAAATGGCTTAGAGAAGCACGTGATCAGTGTCTTTGGGAAGGAAGTTGAATTGGTTAAGAATATTTAGTTGATTGGCCGATGCTGAGTTCGAACGCACAGGCAGTGTTTTGAGTCTTAAGGATGAGGTGGCTGCAACCAGAGGACTTTCAGCAGGTGAAGAATTATGTCACGTCCAGGAAGTGAAACGCTTCTTAACGCTGCTAGTCGCGGCACTCTCTTGGCTGAGTTGACATCTTTACTAAAGGTTATCCACTGAACTGGTTCAAATGATGAAAAAGACCCCAATAAATGCATGCACACAGTTTTTTTATTTTTTTTTCTATGGTATTCATAAATGATTTCCTTCCTTAGCCAGACTTCCTCGTGATTTTGTAGTGGAAGTTCTTAAGTTTGATCTTCTTCTTCTTCGGCGATGGCACGCAACCAGTGATGTAGGCGGCTGTAGTGTCGTCCAGACAATCCCCATTGACGTCGATCGCGCTGACCGTGGTCCATAGGCCAAGGAAGGCGAATAGGCAGAGCAACCAAAGTGAGAGCTTCATAATGCAAGATCTGTGGATTTCTCCTAGTATTCACCAATTGAAAAATTCGATTGTTAACTGATGACTATGATTGGCAGGTGATTCGTTTTTATAGCCGAAAAAGTCTGACAAAATAAAAGGGAAATGGCAGTCAACACAGTTGAGTAAACGCGCAAAATTAGGTGTTCCGCTTTTTCTTTTTGTGGCATCTATCGTTAGAATAAGTGCGCAAAATGTGGATTGTTTGCAAAAGGTGTTTGTTTATGAGCGGAAGTTATTTACTTGAGGTCAGGGGATTCTACGAGAGATGACGTCGATTGGGGTGAACTAGAAATTAATGCACTCGTGTCAGGACGGATGAAATGTCATAGATTTTTGAATATACATAATTATGATAGCCAAGTTGTTTGTGGGGGGAATTTGAACAAAACATCTTCGTTAAAAAAACGTAGAAAATGTCAATAACGTAGAAACACAATCAATTCATGGTAAGATTAACTTAAAGCACCCGGATAGGGCAGAATGATTGTTTTAAGTATTTTTTGTCGGGGAACAAAGATAATGAAATACAGTCGCCTCCGCTTTAATGGAACTTTCGGTTGTATGCAACAAGAAATTTAATACGGGACAACAAAGTTGCCTATATCCGAATATCTTTTATATGAAAACTTCGCTTAGTTGAAACATATTTTCTACATTTTTTGTGTTGCAAATAAGCGGAGTCGACTGTAGAATAAGAAAAGCCTGTGCATACCAATTTTTTAATTTTTCTTTTAATTTTCTGAAAGGTTCTTAGGCGGTTTCTGCAGGAAGACTGATTTTACCCTGAGACTTTGCAAATTCTTGTCGGTTCCTTATCCTTTTTCACACACGCATCATCTTTTATTCAATTCAAAGAACAAACGAAGAGAAAAACTGAACTAATACACAATCAAACCTTGACCACACGCTTTGCGGGCTACCTCTAGCTAGGGTTGCCATAGCTCTCTAAGATAGCCTAGCAAAAAAAAGTATTAAAATGCCGAACTTTGGACAAAATGCAAACAGAACCTAGGTCCATGAATCAAACACAAAAGCAATTTGACATTTAGATGGTTTACACCAGACATGAAGTATTACAGAGATAGCCGACTTCACAGCTGATTGCCCCCTAGTCCATTGACGAATTTGAGTGCTTTTTTGACAGATATTCATGAATTTTTGACGGTTATTCACGAAATAACATGAACACCGTCCTCTGATTGGTCAATTTGGTTTAAGAAAACATAAAAAAACAGTTATCAAAAATTTTAGTGGGAAGATAGGGGTGGCATCTCTGAAATACTTCATTTCTGGTTCACACATGGGAGTCAAAATAAGGTCTGTTTCTGTCAGTCACTCAAATTGAATCTGTTTTTCTTATAAACTCTCTCTCTCTCTACTTTTGAAATTACAATTACTTGTTAGCGGAGAAAAGAGGACAATTTCATAAAACGAGGTGGCAAGCCAAATGGGACACTACAACCAAAGCCAGATGGACCTACAAACTGATCCCAGCGAATGAAGTCCGGACATCAAGTCCTTCTCACGCCATTCTCGCCAGTTCATAGATTTGGACACGACAGTTCATGCTTAATCCCTTAAGCGCATCCCTAAGACGCAAACCACGCAAGCCATCGCAGGGGCAGGAATACGTTTACCAAGCTCAAAGCCCAATGCACCCTCTGTTGCCTTGTCCCACAGTTTCGCAGTCGATGACTCTTCGGGTCGGAGCTAAACTGTCCATGCACTGTACCCGGCCCAGCCAAGTTATGCATGGAACTCAAAGGCGGCTAGGTTCCTACTCAGTTCGTGGTTTAATCTCCTTCTCCAGATATCATCACGCAGAACTGTTCTCTCCACTTCAATTTCATCTTCCTTATTTGGCGCCACAATCCGGGGTCAACCAGCGCCTCAACCAACAAGGCTCGACTTCAACTAGCAAACGAAATAAATTCAGGAACATGTGTAACACCTTCTCATCGCCATCAATCATACACGTGTCCTTGTCTCCGTCGTTCGATCATTAACTCAATGCTCCGTCGGGTCCTCTGCTGGACACTCTGAACCGTCCTCGATGCAGTCTGCCTCTAATGTTCCCCTTGGAGAGGGACTTTCAAGAGTTAAGAATCTCCTGACTGTCCCTACCAGTGGGGTTGTGCTCCACCGACTCTTGTGTTACTCCAAGTCCCGTCCTTTTAGCCTAAATTCTCGGTGAGCCCCTGCAGTGAGATCTTCAAACAACGGCCCCTCCACACCAACAATAGATTAAAATTCCACATTAAGTAGGCCAACTGCAGCCAGCATCCACAGGCCCTCCCTCCCACTCATAGCCCACATAATCCACGAGCTCATTACTTTCGTCCTTGGCAATTAATTTCAATTTCGTCACAGACACAGTGTTTAAGCCGTTGCTTGTCGTCGTCGTTTTCGGTTAGTCGCCTCCTCTCCTTCGCATGAGTAGGGTTATCACCTTCCACATATCCGGGCTTAGCGGATGCTTTTTGCATGGGCCTCGCTCCTCCCTCCATAAACACCGTGATCCTCTGTGGAAAATAAAATTCACATACACGCAGAAAATTAATTAAATTAATTAACACAACATCCACACAATGTCAGCAAATAAACACACGCCGAACGACCGTTTCGCATAATTGGAATGTATCTTCATGGGAGTTAGTGTTGCAATTAATATGAGAGATAGCATCGCTTAAATTCCACCAGCATCACCACCCTGTCTAAGCCCTCTGTATCGCGCAGCCAGCATCAAAGGCTACAGGCGGGTTGACTGAAGGCTTTCGTTTCTCGTATTTGACGAGAGGCACCAAACTGCGGTGCGGATGGGGATGGTGGTATCCCTGCCTGCCATAATTACTGACTACGTGAATCCACGTTTGCATGTGTCCCATTCGTATGCTTATCACAAAGGACGATCGTTAAATCTTCGAAGGCATCCATGTACACACACGCACACACACGCTTGGTCGGGGACGAGATTGAGGGGGAGTGTGTGTTTGTGTTTAGAGATGGTTTACGGATTGCTTAGAAGTGAAGAACTAACTAATGAAAGTGATGTATCTGTGCATCCTGCCAGTCATTCGTCATTCATTCACGTCGACGACGACGAGGACGACGACTGGGCGAGACAGGACTGTGTGTGTGTGTGCAAGTAAATAGTGATGATTCGCTTTTTGTTAGTCCTTCTGCTGAAGGGTAATCCATAGATGGTGGATAAGGGCTATCTGCTAATTTGGTGATATTCATCATTTCTCACTTTCGACACAGGACAGACGACGACGACGAGGAAGATAATGAAAATGAAGAATGAGCATGCAGTGATTGCCTTGCAGATACACGAGAGTAAAAAGTAAATATTTTGTCAGTGTCGTGCTCGTGAACTTGGAAGTTTGTTTGTTTTGTTTCGTTTCGTTTCGTCGGTTGGTGGATGAGGATGGGTTTCGGATTAAAGAGGATGTCTGCAGCCTTTAAGTCGAGGTCTGGATTTTGGAGAAGTGGAGGGGAGTGGGATGGTTCATTATTTGTGACGAACTTTTCTGCAGTTTCAAATTTGAGGGGCTTTTTGGGAAATACGACTTTTAGGAATACGACGAATTATGCGATCGTGGTTTGGGTCTGGAGATTGAAGCCTTGTCCGACGGATGACATTTGTTAAGAAATAGAAGAACAACCGCACAAGGAGATCTTTTATATGAAAACTTCGCTTAGTTGCAACATATTTTCTACATTTTTTGTGTTGCAAATAAGCGGAGTCGACTGTAGAATAAGAGAAGCCTGTACATACCCATTTTTTTTAATTTTTCTTTTAATTTCCTGAAAGGTTCTTAGGCGGTTTCTGCAGGAAGACTGATTTTACCCTGAGCCTTGCAAATTCTTGTCGGTTCCTTATCCTTTTTCACACACGCATCATCTTTTATTCAATTCAAAGAACAAACGAAGAGAAAAACTGAACTAATGCACAATCAAACCTTGACCACACGCTTTGCGGGCTACCCCTAGCTAGGGTTGCCATAGCTCTCTAAGATAGCCTAGCACAAGAAGTTTTAAAATGCCGAACTTTGGAGGACATCAGGAGTTAATCATAGACTGCACTTCAAGGCAGTCACAAGCGGTCTGATTGTTGTCTGTCCACACCTGTCTGTTCATGGGCTGGTCGACCATGAACAGCTGGTGTCCGAGTTGGACCTGGGCCTTAGTCAACGTGCCTCTCCAACTAGAACGGTTAGGTGCTAGGATCCACTATTGTGTTCGTCAGTGTTCATCTGCCTGTGGGCCTTTCCTGCTGGACACGCAAGGTCTTCCTTACTGCGAAGTTGGACTCGAGTGTTCATTCCCTAGAGAACCGAGGGACTAGAATTCGTTTGACCATGTTGATGCCGATGTACACTCAGTCTTCTTCCGCATCTGCGCATCGACCGCACCCAACGGCATCTAGTAAAAGCCTAATTACCTGTCCAGAGGGGAGCAAGGAAACCCAGTTCTTGAAATTTTTCTTAAGGCAGAACCACAATCCACTCAATCGTTAATTTTCAATTATAATCGTATGCTTGTGCTTATGATCAGAGTGTGTCTCGCAGCTGATAAAGGGAGCTTACTGACAGAAGAAGTCTTGGAGGCCTAGACGAGCTGCGAGTCGCACCTGACGGCTTCGTCAAGTTCATCTCTGCCGAAAGGAGGCGGTTAAAATACTCAATGGGAAGAAGCCCAAGCTTTTCGAAAACCCCTCCTACCAAAGTAGCCAACAGGGTAAGATCGAAGGATAATTTCCACGGCACCAGCGGTTCAGAAAGCCAGTGCAGTACCCGCAACTTATGTTCCCACTTTTAGTCAAGTGGCTAGTGTGATGGTTGAATACTGTCTTCTCAGACTTAGACCTCTGATGGCCCTTTTTCTTGATGCAATTATCGCCTTCTCTATCGACCTGAGAAACAGGAGCTTCTGAGGACGTTTTTAAGTCTCGCAACACAATTTGGCGGACTGGCACGTATTCGTCCATTTAGACAGTTCTACTGCTGAGTGGATGAGGAGCAACTATAAGGTTTGGCCACTTGGACGAGGTGGTTGGACCAACTCCATAACAACATAATCAAAACGAAAACAGCTGAACGCGGAACAGAAACTCATCTGGTTGCGCTTCGGCGTACATAGCTCTTGTACGCCATAGAGTCAATGCCGGAGGCCTGGAGATCTCTCGTGAGTACTTTTACGATCCACTGTAGACGAGATGTAGACGAGATGATCCGGTAGAATTTTGCGGCAGACATCTAGCGACCAGTACGACGGCGGTTAGGTTTAAATCGCAGCTTATGTGTGAAGGAACTCTGTTCTGGGCACTCTATCATCCTTGACAGATTTTTAGTCGTACCAGGAGGCACAGATTTCCTATTTTTCACCGATCCTATTTAACGTCCTCTTCGAGGAGAGCTTCTCAACAACAAGGAAGTCTGGCCTTACTTACTGTCTGCGCAAAAAAGTCTGACCACCATCAACAACTTTAAGCAGGCCCCACAATCAATTCGGACCTGAAAGGATCACATCTAAAAGTTGCCGTTGACTGACATTGCAATGTCCATTGTAATCTAAAAGAGAAAGGCATCTCAAATCAACTGAACTCCCCAGCCGTCCTCTACTCCCATTCCAGCCGCTTTCTGTTGAAAAATTCCTTCACTCAATCATCCAAGTGCATCGCGACTCCTTGATACTCACTCGTACTTCCTCAGTCCTTGTACACAAATTCACTTACGTTCCACAAGAGACAAGAGATAAAAGACAAAAACAGCGACTATGCGCGGAAAGTAAGTAAGTAAAATGTTTTCATTACAAAATTCCCCACGGAATAGTTTGCAATATAAATCTTAAAACAATTTTCTTTCCAGCCAGGACAGCCGGGCGGGAGAGAGAGCGAGAGAGTCCTCCCATCATGCCCTTCGCCCATCCATCCACGGTGCATACAAAATGAACCGAAGAATCCATTTTTATTCGTCGATGACGCGCGCTGCTGATGAGAATGATTATTACATTTCACTGCCCCACACTCTCGCGATTATCAGCGGCTGTTCGGACATGGAAAAACGGTCCTCCTAGACAGGAAAAAAAGGAAGAAAATGTGCGTATTTTTCAATATACTCTACGTGAGATGCAAAGTTATGAGCCGTTGATGGGTGGAGGCAGGCACAAAAAAAAAAACACTCTCGGCCTCCCCTGACAACAATAACGTCGCCCAACAACAGCCCTGCCCTGCTAACTAGTATCCTTGGGGATGACAGGACATACGCCACACCAGAGAGAGAGAAAGATCTCCGCTCTGCATGGGTGTACATGAGTAAGTGTGTATCCGTTTTTGTAATAAAATACAATCTGCGTTGGGGATAATTTCATTTTCCAGCGCGAAATTTGATTTATTTAAGGAATACGAGGATGAAAGGCGTCCATCGTAGTCGTCGTCGTCCTCGGCGTACCCAGTGACGGATGGACAAAGGCGCACACAGGAGCAACACGAACGAAGGGGGGATGGATATCGGGCTCGTCTTTGGGACCTGGGCACAAGATAAGACTGATGACGATGTGAAAGGAAAAGGGCGGTCGGATGGTTGGGCGGTCGAATGGTTGGGCGGTCGAATGGTTGGGCGGTCGGGTGTTTTGGCGGCCGGAGGGTGGGACGGAGAAAGGAGACCAGCATCGGATGTGGAACTTTATTGCCATTAAGTTGTCAGCTGAGGAGCGGGAGCGGGTGCCCATTCCTCAGTCCGTTCAGAATCTGTTCTGATAAAGCAGTATACTCGTAGCATACCCACAAAACAGAAGTAAAATAATTTTTTGTTATCCTTGGGTCTTATTTTTATTGCAAGTATGGTGTGTTGAGGGGGTTGGGGTGGGTAGAGTCTGTTCCTGTCGGTCTGTTCCGAATTAAGATTGAGTCGCGTGTAATATGACTAAAGTCTCAAGTGGGTCTATTAAGATGAATTCCCCATGAAATATGAGTAAATTTGCCCCTCCCCCCTCCTCAGAAGCCGCACTTTGGCGACGACTCTGCGTGCGGTGTTGGTGTGGGTGATGATTACATTGAGGCGGTCGGTGGTTGGTGCTGGGCACGATTCGCGAAATGGACTTTTCTCCGCACTTCATCGCTCTTATCAAATTAACAAGAACGAGGCGAAATTTTATTTCTTTTCTTTCGTTTTTTGGGAATACATTTTTTTTTGTTTTTTTTTTTTTCGCTCTCCTGAAGGGGCACCGCCAAATAAAGTTTTTTATTGGAAAAGTTTCGGCGAGGAGGAATTTTTATTTTCTTTCTTGTTATTCCTGGCGGTGGATTGATTTGATTCGATTTAATTTTTTTTTTTTCGAATTTTCTCAAATTGCACCCGTAACCAGTCGGGGTGTGGGTGGTTGTAGGGGGGATATATTTATGAGTTGCTGGGATTTGTTGGGAGTTTTGTTTTCGGAGACGGGAGACGATGTGTACTCCGGACGTGAATGGGCGGTGCCTAGCAACGCGAAGAAGAGAGAAGAAAAGTCGTAAAGTCAGCACCTACACACTTTGGGTGATTTGGAAACATGAGTCGGGGGCAGCGGCTTTAGTAGAGATGAAGGCACTTTGGAGACCTTTTTTGGGAGGGAACAGAGTTCAAACAGAGTGGAAGTGTGAGCTTGGTTGGTGGACGGAGGGACGGAACCTATCACTAAGACGAAAGCAAATGAGGGCAGAAAGATCCTCAATCCGTCTTCCAAGGTTAGACTCAGGGACTTCTTGAACAGAGCCTCCCAGTTATAATAAAAGTTCGATTTTCGAGCGAGATTGTTTTACTTGCCGGGGGACGAATGATTACCGATTGGACTTAAGCTTCTAAAAGGGCTCGGAACGAGGGCCAAACGATCCCTATTCTGAGTTCCGAAGAAAGACACACAGAGTAAGCCTCAGAATTATACCAGCGGGTCTACAACCAGACTCTTTGTCTGGATCAAAGAATTTTTAGAAAAAATATTCTCAGGCCCTATATTGCCTTAGTCTCCCACCTCAAGGAGCCGGGGCCGTCAACTTAGCTTAAAGCCTCGTGAATTGAACCTAGACACCACAGGTTCAAGTCCGCAATACTGTTGAAGTGACTTATTAGCTTTGAGACTCTCAGAAACGCCTTTTTTTACTGCGAGGGCAAAAGAGGTTACGAAGAGCGTTAAGCATGCGGAGTCAAGACACAGTACTTGCCGAAGGGATAGATGAAGAAGAGGGACATGAGGTCCCTCTGTGCCTTGGTCTTAAATGCCAGGGGATTGTAGTTAGTGGGCAATATTGGGCGGGAGGTAGCATTCCACCTTCATGCTCCTCGGCTAAGGAACCAGTCTCTGAGCTTAAGAGCCTGAGTCTGAGTGAACTGGCGAAACGACTGGCAGGTTTCAAAGAGCTCCGAATTCCTTAAACCAAACTGCAGAGTGCATCGCTTATGTGCTAGCGTGATACGACACAATTGGATCCATTTACACGGAATCCCGAATTCCAGCGTTACATCGAATAATTCCTTGCGTTGTGTGTCGACGTACGGGGCTTTGAAATCGCTGGAGAGATGACGAGCCTATCGATCTGAGACCCGACAGTTTTCACTAGGATTTGAGTTAGTGTGGTCTGAACGACTGGATGGCGCAGTTGGCAGACTGCATGCCCCTGGTTAGCGGGGTCCCCAGTCAGTGGTAGTAGTCTGACTATAGGTATCAAAATGGACCAATATGGTGTAAGTAAGCTGGTGAATGCATTACCTGCCCGTCTACTTAACCTTACCTAGTGTGGTCTGTGGCCTATTTTCAGAGACGTAAGCAGCGATGCGCTGAAAATGTTAGTCTGTAAACGTTGGGCAGGCGACGACTAGCAAGGATACACGTCTATAGTTCTAGCACAAGGTTTGAACGCCTTTTTTGTGGATGGTAGCTTATATTCCAGTTCTCAGATATGTCTTCGTCTTCTCAAATTCGTCGGACGGGCTCGAAGATGATGATAAACCATTAGCACCTGCAGCTTCGGATTTCTTCAGATTTTTGATGGCTGAGTCGACGTCTTTAAAGCTAAAAAAAAAACTCTACTGCATTTTTTGACACTACAGTCCAGGGTGGTCCTGAGCCTCAACCAGCAAGTCTCTCCAACTAGCCTTTCTGTCTCAGTCTCAATCTGAAGGAGTCATAAGGCCATTTAACGCAAATTCCATCCATCTTCCTCAAGTCACTTGCAAAAAATTCAAAATCAAAAAATTAGGGTTTTCCACAGAAATTCTGCTGGGACACCAGGCCACCAGAAATTTCAGTCTGCTCGAAATTTGTCAAACTCTGATTGCTTACATCTCGAGAACGGTTTGTCCTACGACAAAATGACCAATGTTAACTGTCTACCTTACGACGTGAGCTAAATGATGGCTCTGGATGACGGATTGATTTACCGTTATAAGGAAATTTTTGATGAAAAAATGTTTCTGTGACCTCAATCGTGACAAATATCACATTAAAGAAGAACGAAATCGATCTAGAATTGTTGTTTCAAGCCTGAACACTCACCCTGTAACGTTTCATCAATCTCAGTCATCAACAAAGTGGGATATACTCTAGATTTCCCATCAAAAATCCCATATTTTTAAAAATCCATCCCACATTAACGGTGCTTTGGTCCCTTTTTGATCCTCATCTTCTAGTTCAAGTCATAACCTACAAGACCGCCCCTGGGCTGTACGATGCACCGCTGCCGAGATATAAGCAGTCAAAAGGTCCGTGCATGTACCCAAACTCCCTATTTCAAATTCTGGTGGCCTGGTATGCCAGGTCAGGGTGGGCTTTTTTCTTGCACGGAAGATTTCTCGAAAACAACTTGATGGAAGGGAATTAAATTTGGTACACATATAGAACAAAGGTTGATCTACATTTTAGAGACCTCGCTGGGACATCCTGTGTCAAGGATATGACAGGATTCCCAGGACTTGGATGGGAGAATGGGTGTATGTTGCATGCATTTTGGCATTGAGGTAGTAAGGCACAGTGGAAAATTTTCTTTTGCCAAAGGGGTGGACCTGGGCCTCAACCAAAAATTCTCTCCAATCAGCATCTCTGACCAGTTGCCTCCAGCTTAAGAGCCGCAAGTTCATTGTTCCCTATCAGTTTCTCCTGGTCACGCTTATCAACCAGTTGTTGGACGTGCTGCTGACATGCATCCACTATTTTCTGTCGTCGGTCAGTTGTAACTCCTACAACAATTGCCTTCACAAACGTTAAGTCAAATTCCGTCTCGAGTTGCCTCCAGTGACCTAAAAGCCATTCGGGACCAACACACATTCTTCGCTACCGGCGCCATCTGACACAATTCTCATTCACCTCAAATTAATGCCAAGAGAAGTACCAGACGTGAAAACCGCTCGCCAATAGATCCAATCAGGCGAAGGAAACCAGAGGAACACCCCATCAGCCACCAAAATATGTATACATTCAAATCAACGACCTTCAATCTATATTCTTTCCGCAAATCCCTTAACCAGCAATTAATCAATCCTTGCATGCATACGAGAAGGAGAGGAGAGTGAGAGAGAGAGTCTTCAGGAGGATACTGGCATGCGACACCATCGGCACCAGGCACCACAGCGCACCACACTCACAAACCTCACCACCCAGCTCTCACCAGAGCAGTCACTTCAGTATCCAACGAACCAATTCATGTTTGATTCGCAATTCATCGAGCCATTAACAGGAGTGAAGAATCACAAACGAACGAGTGAAACCGGAAACAATGTCCTTCAATTAGTTTTCCATTTTGTTCTTTGTTCTCTTTCGTGTTAGTTTTTTTTTTCCTATTTTTTCCTTCTTCTTCTTATTCTGGCTTTCTATTTGTGTGCTGTCGTTGCTGCTGTTTTGCAAGCGAGGGGCTTAAGGACAACGCAGTTGTCAGGATAAATCAGAACGTCAGAGAGTCAAGTAACACTGGCGAATGGATTCTTTCCGCAGTGCAGAGGATGGTGAAGCATATGAACGGATTTCAATTTGACTGTTTTTTTTCTTTTTGAGGAGAATGGACATTCAGCCATTTTGAATGAAAGTTAATCTTTTGCCACTGATTTTTCATTGAGAGAGAGTGCCACGAAATCCGATTTATGATCACTCAGTCGAGATGATTTAAGATGCGAAGAGGGAGTTTCGTTCGAAGGGGATTTGAGTGTGGATCTGCAAATCGAAAGGGGATTTGGGAGACATCTTTGTTTGAAATCGAAATTACGTGAACTAGTTTATCTTTTGCGCTTAACTATCGGTTGTCGTTCAACGATGGACGACACCCGTGATTAAAGTTAATTTGTCTTCAACAACTTCACTTTAAACAACAGAACGCGAAACAACGCTTGCTCTTTGAATATTATCGTCCCAATTTGTTTTGCACAAAATATCTTCACCGGATAACAATGAATAAAGGGCGAATTCAATGGTTCAAATGGAAACAACGGAACGCGGAACGCGTTTTTTTTTTGCATCAAGATAGCATCGCCCCACAAGCCCTATCTTCAATTTGAAGATCTTATCAATAACTTATGATAGAAACTAAGGAACGGGGAACATAATCCAAACGAAAACAGTTGAACGCGGAACACTTTTTTTTTTACAATATAAATAATATAAATTCCCATCGCCCCCATCCTCAATCCGATAATAATCTTCAACGGTTAGGACACTTTCATAATCAAACGAAAACAGCTGAACGCGGAACACTTTTTTTTTTTATAGTGAAAGTGTCATCGCCTCCACTTCGCCCTTCACAACAGCTCTTTAATGAGTAACACCAAATTAAATGCAGATCGTATTCATTCATGAGAATGGAAACAACGAAACGCGGAACACGTGTTTTGCATCTAAGTGTCATAACCCGCAGATTTCCTCCGCTAAAAAGGACAAAATTTGCGCTCAATAACTTGAGATAGAAACAACAGAACAGGGAACACTTACAGAATCAAAATGAAAACAACGAAACGCGGAACACGTGTTTTGCATCAAAGTGTCATAACCTGCATATTTCCTCTGCTAAAAATCTTTAAAGATAAGAAACAACCTGAGGACAAATTTGTATTTTGCAAAACCAAAACGAAAACAGCTAAACGCGAAACACTTTTTTTTTTCAGTGAAAGTGTCATCGCCTTTAATCTCTTCAATGAGTAACACCAAATTAAAGGCGAATCGTATTCAGTCATGAGAATGGAAACAGCAGAACGCGGAACACCTTTCTTGGCTCAGACTGTTACCACCCATGGTCTGTCTGCCGAGTCCCTCGTCACGCCCTAAAATTCAAATCACTTTCAAAAATAAAGTTGCCCGCCTCGTGACAAATAACTTCACTTCCTGGCCGCGATCAGAATTTCAAATGTACACCCTCAATCTGGCAGAATCGGCCCCTCCATCCACATCAAATCAAATATTCCCCCTTAATAAGGATGTGATCAATTTTTGTGGCATCATTGCTGCCGTTATTATTCCCACCTTTCTCTTCTCACCACCACCAAATGCCGTCGTCTTCTCCAATTGACAGCTCGACGCGCACTCCCTTATCATATAAAGTGTATATTTTTGTTTTCGTCCTTCCGTCCTGTGCTGTGCATTCTTGACGCTCTTGACGCCCCGCCCGAACCGGCCCGTCGTTGTCGTTGCGTCGTTGGCATTTTTATCGAACTGTCAATGTCAATCAGCATTCAGGATTCGGCATGCGACGCGTCCCCCCTTGGAATTGGATGTTCATTTGTATTTGTCCATTAGAATAAAACGAATGAAACCGCCACAGAATATCATTGAATTGCTTGCTTGCTTGGTTATTATTTATTATTCCACTCAGCACTTGGCCGCCGTCCTCGTCGGATCTGGATGCCGAACTTGAAGCAAATTTGGTCAAATTTAATTTGGTTCGATGAAGTGACAGAAATTTCTATTCTTCCTCTGCTTAGCCTTCTCCGCCCTCGACCAACGGACAAGTCGTGTGTGTGCCTTCCTTTGATGGCGTGTGACGGTTGTCCAAGTCGAGAGACATGGATTTCAATTTACTCTCTCTCGCTCCGAGCAGTTTCCTTGTTGCCTTGTGAAAATTTCTTTTTAAGGATCACAATCCGACGAGAGGAGGGTGCATTTTTCTAAAACATACCCCGCTCCTGGATGTGACGAGTCTATTTGTCTGTTTTGAATGCTCTCTCTTTCTCTCACTTCTGGTACATACCCACAACTCTGTTGTCAATAGCTGATGGGTCTTGCAAATTGCAAATCGATTTTGCCTAGGGGGGAGTATAGTTTAAGTTTTACTCTTGTCTCGTGTCTCCGGCGATGGTAATGACGAAGTAAGTTACTTTTTAGACACAGCACTGGCTCGAGGATGACGTACTCCTCCATCGCCCGTCTGCACTTCGCACACAAGGCCAGTACCAGGTTCATTTCTTTGAGGAGTGGATGTGGATTTTGTTTTATTTTTTCATAAACTCAGTCGATCGTAAACTTTTCCGTCTTCCCTCAGTTGAATGGTTGAGAAAAGGGATGGAAACAAAAAAAAAAGAATTCAATCACAACTCAGTCTGCTGCCCAGTTATGCTTATGAAAATTTGTTATTGATTGGAGGCTGAGACAAAGGAGGCGACCTCACATGGGGAAGCCGCCATCAAAAGCTCGTAAATATTTTGAAAAACAAAAAACCATTGTCGATGACTGACTGAGATTTTGTTATTTTTCCGTTCAAGAAGCCACGGCGCGGCGCGGCGGATGGATGGATAACCTTTTTCGAAAAGAAAGACATTCATCGTCTGGAGATATTCATCCATTAGACGCCATTGTGCAGAGTGAGGCGATAGACAAGGATCCAATGACCTTGTCAGTGTGCGAGATGTCACCTCAGCAGGCAATGAAAACAATGAAATTACTTAGAATGTGGTAAGGTTGCCGAGGCGACCAACGGGAGGGAGAGGAGAAACAAAGTTCTTGTGGGATGTATTTAGAATTTCAGAGGGTTTCAGGTGGCCTTGAGTTCAGTGTGCTCAAGTGTCACTAGGGAATTGTGGTGGTTCTTGGAAACCATTGTGTGCCATAAGAAGAGCGATGGGTGGTAGCTGAAGCTTGCATTACTTAGTTCGTCTAGATTGTAAAAAATAATGGCATTTTCTGCTGATGGAGATGACAGGCATCTCATTGCAGGACAACGTTACTCAGCTTAATGGTGCAATGAGATGGCTGACGTTGATAATGCCCAGTTCTCATTGTTTTCTTTCATTCAATGGAGAAGACGCTGCAAGAATAGAGAAGGTGTGTAATGATGTCCTGCCTCCATTGTCTCAGTGGCACTGCCTGCAGGCGCTGAAGACCTGAAGGAAGGCGCTGAAGACCAGAAGGCGCTAAAGACCTGACGTCAGATTTATCCGTCTGCCAGTCAGTCAGTTTTATTTGACATCAAATGGGAAAGGACCCAAGTCTTCAAACCAGGGCCTGGCTTCAAAGAATTTGGATCGTTAAGTAGCTCAGAAAAAGGGATTCCTCCAAATTCGCAGAACTCGTTTCGATTCTTCAACCAGTTGTCCATTTCCGTCCCCACAAGCTTCTTTCCGAACTTCTACAGTCTGCAACCAACAGCCCTCTCTCTGCAATCTCTTTGGGTTTATTTGTATATGCGTCCTGTGCGCCACCCCTCTGCACTCCTGGCAAAACCCATATCAATGCACAGCCCCTGGTGTCATCACCGCACTTACCAACTTACTTATCTGGCCGGAGACCCATGGAGGGTCAGAGCCTGAGCAATCGCTGTAGGTCCTGGGCAAGCTGCTTCCACTCATGAAGACCAAGCTGTCTTAGGACTAAATATCGCATGCAGAACTTATCCCTGAGTCGTCTTTCACTCGTACAGAGTAAAGCCGCGAATAAGGCACGACTGCAGCGCCTTTCAAGCCGAAGTGGCCGCGGTGCACAAGGCGCCACTCGAATTAATCGATCACCATTTTCTCCGATTATCAAGCGGCAAGAAATGCCATAGCACCAGACATACTGATATCGAAGCTGGTTAGGCTATGGAGGCAGAGCATCATGGACTCGGAGACTCAGTGAACTCGGAGACTCAGTGAACTCGGAGACTTTGTGATCTCGGAGCCTCAGTGAAATCGGAGACTCCGTGAACTCGGAGAGTCAATGAACTCGGAGACTCAGTGAACTCAGAGACTCAGTGACACTCGGCTGGGTACTGGTCATTATGGAATTCAAAAAGTAAAGAATAAACGGATGTGAATGGGACCTAAGCTGAGAGAATATTTAGCAAAAGACGAAGCCCTGGATAGAGCCAGAAGCCGATGGCTTGGTCTGAGTATTGGAGGAACAGCAAGGGGCTCTATGGCTGACAGTGCACAAAAAGGAAGTATGCATGCTCATGGGAGTACTGTACACAGGTACACATGAAATTAGCCCACACACACCGCATAACGACGTTTGAAGAAGCTGCAGAGATGAGGAATAAACCGAATCCATTCAAAATCTGCGATTGTCCAGCCCAAGCAAGGAAAGGCCTAGGAAACCACTTCTTCATAGATCTGGACAACTAACGTGGTGTGGAACGGAAAAGCCTCCCCCCATATGTGGATCTGGTCTGGTCTTAAGAATAAAAGTTGGTCTCAGTTGGTTGTAAGGCGTATCTGACCGTCAAAATCAGGAAACTAGTCTCGTTCTCGGTGTAAGTGTGAGTACGATGTCCGACTCAAATTTCCCGTGGGTTACCGCATTATCTTCCGGAGTAAGCCACGACAGTCTTCCACACCTCACCATCTTACATTATTCACTCTAGCTTATGTCGCATGAATTTTTGGCTTGCTTGAGTTGCCGGTGTCGTGAAGTTCTTTATTCCCCGATCCCCGAGAACCCTATCTTTGTCCAAGTAAAATACCCAACGTGTGATCATTCCTTACTCAAGACGCAGTGCCGGTTTCCGTAGCTTGTCGATTCAGTAACGCAGGTTGCTAGCCCACGCTACCTAGTCTAGTATTAAGGTTCCAGACAAAACCCGCGCTTGCAACTTTAGCCTATTCGCATAAATATTTTATGCGAATAGTTACCAGGGGCCACCACTAGGAGGTAAACCAAGCACTTCCACACGAACTTGATGGTTGCGCTACTGACACACGCCAAGGGCAACTGGGCAGTCAGTAGTTTCCCGATCAATCGCGTGGCCGACCCCCTTTTGGCAACTGAGTCCAAAGGAACAGAGGTTTGAAAGAATTCTGCTGGGTTTGATCTCGGTTCTAGTGTTGTTGGTTATCTCGGGGTCGATGTAGGAGAAGAAAAGCTCGAAGGTATATTTTGTCATTGGGAGGCTGCGGGATCGTGTGTCTGTGCGTCGACTTCTACTAATATTATTTATTTTTACACCTGCATTTATTTAAATTGTTTTTGTATTTACTCATATCAAGGAGAATTAAATATAAATGCATGGAAATGAATTTAATGGCAACAACAAACGACAA
This sequence comes from Eristalis intricaria, assembly GCA_964034865.1. NCBI lineage: Eukaryota > Metazoa > Arthropoda > Insecta > Diptera > Syrphidae > Eristalis > Eristalis intricaria. The sequence continues at coordinate 2,874,352 of OZ035874.1, read as the reverse complement.
TGTCCGTATCTCACAGCACTACCCCTTCCGAGTGCTCAAAGGGCATGACTGTCTAAGAAAACCCACTCAAACTTACCCGTTCGGAGTCGTCAGTAGAGTGTAGCTCTCACTGTAGTGATTGTTGTAGAAGCTAACCCTTGTTCCACAAAATTTCTCATAAACACCTAGAAATAAAATATGCAATACATCGTACAGCCCACATTTAATCACACAGCTTCGCATTTCTTGCCGAAAAAAAGCGTTTAAATCCTGAAACCGAATGCCCCACTTTATTGCCAGCTGATACAAACGTGCACACTGATCTGTGCGCAAGCAATGGCAACACAATTTGCAGATCTCTCCAGCTCGCCACTTATCGTCGTGATTCAGTGCTCTTCAAAAGCCCACCTTTCCCACGCTCACGCGGTCGCCAGGGATAACGGCTCAAATCAAATTCGAAACAAAATGAAAAAAAACGAATTTCATTTCGTTTCAAATTTAATTGATTTCTTTTTTTTTGTTGTTTGTCCTGCCAAACGTGTGAGTCGGACCACTTGATAGGAGCTCACATTCCCAACAGAATCGGATGCACTTTGGCCGATTGCACTTATGGGGTCAAGAGGGATTACAAACAGAGCAACAACAATGGCTCCTGAGTTACTACTCTGTGCTCTCTCCATCTCCACATCCACTTTCGGATTTGAAAAAAAAAAACACAACAGCGGACAAGAAATAATAATAAACCGACTTAGTGAATAGGAAACCGGATGAAAAACACAAAACGTAGAGAAGCGTACCATTTGCCGGTCATATCGCCTTCGATTTGGGTGATCCATGTCCGTATCTAGGTCCGCATCGTTCTCGTTCCCTGGCCCCATTCACATTGGATTATTCGTTCGCTCTTGGGAAATTGATTTCGATTTGGATTTGAATTCGAATTTTCGCAAACAAAACACGAGTTCACCACACCGCCCATTCCACATCCTGTTTAATGGTTTTATTGAATTTAAGGTTTCACTGTTCCGTTTTTTTCGTCTCCTCTTCGTGTTGGCCACACTCTCCTCGCGAGCAACAATCCTTCTCCGCTGCTAGGGTCCTTAATTGTTGTTCTAGTGTTGGTATTTTATTATGCACAAATGCTTTTCAATTCGATGAAGATGGAGAATAATTGCATTCGAAAGTTGGTCCACTCCGGTCGGTGTGTGTGTGTGTGGTGAGGTTGATGGATCAGTGGAACGGCGAGAAAGAAAAAAAAAGAAACCAGTGGCCAGTGAACAAAACCCTTCAGAGAATGCTTAAGTGGCAGGTTTCATTTCGTTTCGTTTCGAATCTTCTTCCAACTTTACGAGTTACTGGTGGTTTTTCTGTGCTCGGTGTGTGTGTATGTAGAAGCACGCGGAAGAAAACAAATTAATGTCAAGAAAATTTCAAATTTAATTACGTATCCTTGAGTGAGTTTGTTTAGAGATCTGTCTGTCAGCGTCTTAATTTTATTTTTCTGCTCCTTCTACTCCTTCAGCTGCCTAAGGGGAGGATAGTTTCCTTCAAACGGTTGGCGTTGGTTAGCTTGATGGACATCGCTGGAAGGGGAAAAGTGGTTTAAGTTTTGCATTTCATGTTTAAGCTTCTTAGAGGCTACTTGAGCAACTACATAGTTTCCTACTTAGGGGGGATGGATGTGTGGGTGGGAATGAAAGGGGAACCGAGGAAGAAGCTTAGTAGGAGGATGGCAACTTGTCAAGTTCTGACAAGTTGGTCAAGGGGAAATGGCGATTATGAAACCGAATGAAAGTTTGCTAAGGACAGAAGTTGACTCTCGCAAGATAGTGTGAAGGACAAGCGGTTAGACTCAGCTTTTCCATTCCACTATCATGCGAGAGTCAACTGTGTTTTAAATGTACTTCTGTCCTTAGAATGGGTGGATATGTGGAATGAAGAAGGAACTCTGTTCTGGACCTCATTCTCGTTATCGTCCTCGACGGAGTTAGAGCCATACCGATAACGACTGATTTTATTTTACCTAACTCCCTCTTCGAAATTACCAACAGAAACAACCAGCATCCCCTCCAGATCTTACTGCAATTTTGGTCTGAATGATCTTCTTTGAATCTTCAAAGATCAGTTGCAGATGATCGACTGCGGGCGTCCACACTAAGGATCTAAATTTATCATTTCGACTATTTCAGCCGGCAACTGTAGCGATTTGGAGGGCATGAGCCTGTGCATCCAGGGCAAAGTTGTTGACTGCTCTCAACTTGGCGAGATGCCAGCAACGATCCCATGCACAGGTCAAGTCACATACAGCCTCCTCGCGGCGCCCTCTGGATAGCCTTTAAAGCAACCGCTTAGAGGTGCGCTAATGTATGCAGCGGCCCCCTTGTCCAGGGGTTTAAACCAGGACCCGGTCCTCCAGGTTCGGGGGTTGCGCGTGGGGTTAACTTCCCCACCGTGTAGAAAAAGAATAGTTCAGAAGCGACGAGAAACCGGGCAAAAAGAGGATGAAAAACTGCGATTTTTACTTCGGCGATTGCTACAAAGAGCAGACTTAGGCAAGAAGTCTTAAGCTTTAAATACATAAGCGAGCGCCTCATAACAATCCGCATCAAGGCTACATTCGGCAACATCAGCCTGATCTGTGTCTTGGCAAGTTATCGTCATTAGCCAGGCAGGGATTATGTCTCTAGAGTCAGAAATATCTTGAATCGGGGAAGCTTGTTAATGACCGACAATATGGTTTCCGCAGCGACACTGGTCAACTGGTGATCTGATTGAGCTTATCTCACCGAAAAGTGGAACCAGTCTTTGCACAATGCAGGTGAAAGCAAGATCGTTGCGCTTGACATTTCCGAATCATATGCCAGAGTTTGGCATCTCTTGTCGAAAATGTGTGGGCCTATGGTATCGATGAACCTTAACATTAATTTTTGAGTAAGAACGCAGGCTTTTCTTTTGTGACTGTAAAATGCCTGGGCGATGGATTGTGGCTATAGTCCAACTTTCTGGATTTTGCCTTTATTTCCATCGTTGTTTAATATGACGAGGCTTACAAAACGATTCGTTTGCCTGGGCATCAAGCCTGAGTCTTCGCCTCAGTACCGTCTCTTCTTCGACGATGCTCAAGTGAGCTAGCCAACTGCATTCCTCCTCTCCATGAATTCACTCGCCATACCCGTCTTGCCAGGATTGCCTATCAGTATACCCTTAAACCTACTTTCGGACGTACAGTTAAATTCAGAGGCACGTCAGCTCACTGCACGAATATGGAATGCTCTTCCCAGCATCATATTTCCAACAGACTACAATCCAATGTGCACAGGTACCTCCCTTTCTCTTTCTAGACATTCGGCCCGTGCTGTCTTTACCCCGGACACATAAGGGTATTAGCAATCCCTTGAGCACGCGCAAATTATAAAAAAAAAAAAACATTTAGCTGAAAGACTTCCCTGAACTGCCGCCTCTTATTCGAAACACGCGACAGACGAAACGAACGAATATTGCTGCAAACTAAGCAACTAGTTCGGTCCTCTTTCCAGATGGAGATCTACCATCAATGCCAATCGCCTGAAACGGTTGCTCACACCAACCATAGGTGGTCTTATGGTACGGATAAGTTCAGTAAGAAACAATCTCTAATCCGAGACGATCACACAACTCGATCAGAATGAGTAGACGTATCGGGGGCTTACTTCTTTTTCAATATCCTCGACGATCTATATAGCAATGATGTCAACCATGTGCATTGCTTTGTCAAAATGGCGAATCTGGTTTTTGAAAAAGGGCCGAGTAGATCTGAACTGTCTTAGTGTGACTACTATATTCTGGCAATTAAACCTAGCTACTCCACGTAGAAGCTGTCATCCAATCGCCAGTTATGGTGTAGGCGAGCCTTTGTTACTTTAAGCTAAAGTACATGCTTTAAATCGGGCTTCGGATTGTTTCTTATAATTATGACTGAATAATTACACTGCTCTGACACGATGGATGGATGGATGGCGCAGTTGGTAAGGTACCTGCGCCTGGTAAACGGGGTCCCGGTTCGAATCCCAGTGAAAGCAAAGTTAATAAGCTTTTATCTGGTTTTCAAATCTGGTCCAGTCACCATTTGTCATTGGGAAATTAAATTAATCACTGGAGTAGTCAATCAGTCTGACTGTGGGTATCACAATGGACCAATATGGTCTAAGTATGCTGGTGAATTCAGTAGCAGCCCAACTACTTAACCTAACCTAACACTGCTCTACCGGATGGAATTGAGACAGTTGATTACTTCGCATAATGGAGACGCATTCGTCTCTTATATCTCAGTCTTGCTTCACTTGAAGTAGAAGTGTTAATAAACGGGGCTAATTCTAATAGACAACCTGGGATAGGCATCCAAATTCCAAAACTCAGGCCTAAGCTGCTAAAAAAAAAAAAACAAAACAAAACAAAGCCCTTGTCATACTCCTGGACAAGCTAGGTTATTTCAGCCGGCAAGCAGCAGTCAAACTTAGACCAGTGTAAGCTCATTGTGTTAGCCACCAAACGGATCGAGTCCATCATATTCGGCCAAGAATCTAGAATCATTCCGCTTGAGCAGAATATTGCTCTTTGAGGATAGGGTCTTCTATTTCCTAGTTAGTAAATATTTACTCTGCGTATTATTACCGATCGTGGATATGTATTTTCCAGAGTCCTTACTGGCACATCAGCCCCAAGGTGATGATGAACTTGCATCCCGACCTTTCCAGCGTCAGTCGATTTTTTTTTATTCACTACTCCGATGCAAGGAAAGTGGTGAGTAAAAGCCGGAAAGGACTTTTCAATTAAGCGCCTATTAAGTGCTGAAGTTACTGTTTAAAACTCCATTTCGAAGTCTACGAAGCCAATAAGTTTGGGTTTTCTGGACATGGTGGTCTGCGCTCAATTAACTTGAAAGTAGGACTCACTGTGCTAAACCATGTCCCAGCTCGTTGGACTAAGTGATCCACGACTATAAGACCGTCAAGACCCCCACAATTACCTACCCACCCTGAGCTCAACTCTGAAAACGCAAGCGATCACCAAAGCCTCCTCAAATTAATCCAAAACAGTTGTGAGCCAGGTGGCCCACCATAATCCACCTTCTCACATTCTCCAACACATGCGAAAAAACTTCCCTTGGTCTCTCCAAAAAGGAAGTTAGACTATTTAAATTCATGAAGTGGTTACATTCACTGTACCAAGCACGTGCTGAACTAAACAATTTCCCGCCACTAACAAGCCCGAGCACGGCCGCCGAATGCGAATCCCAATCTGAAGGCCTTACTTTCGTCGTCTTGTGTCCATCTCTCTCTCACTCTCCGTTCCCACAGAAATTCCGCAACAAGAGAGATGCTAATGGCAAATGCTTGGCCGTACACACAGGTACACACTATTAGCCATGCAGACCACGTACCCGGCGAGTGCGAGGCTAATTTATTAGACCGGCGTCGCCGAAATTAGTTTCCCCAGAGTCCCTTTCAACCGTCTTGAAGAAGCGAGCGTCCGGGCATCCAATTAAAGCACCCTCCGTCCTTGTTGTTGAAAAAAAGAGGGAAACACTGAAATTCGACAAACTACAATATTTTTTCATTAGAGGGTGTCAAGATTTTTCTGTCTCTTCGACTCGACGGCGTTAATTAACCCGACCCGCAGCCGCCGCCGGCCACCAGCCGGGTCGTGCAATTGAGTCCAGACGACGTCTGGCTGTGCGGGCAGACCAGGAGGACCCCCGGTAGGTAGGGCCTGTTGGGGATATGAAATATATCAAAATTCACCGCCGCCGCCAGACGTGGTCGCAGGGCAAGTCCATAAGACCGCCTCTCATCGTCAAGTGGGGAAACATATGAAATGTGTCAGGAAGCCACTCGCAGTGTGGGGCCGGCGGGAATAGTTTGCCGCCCCCCCCCCCCCCCCCCCCCACAAACCTAATCCATAGCTGTGATGCAATAACGTGACCATAAGCGTTGTGCTGAACCTCTCAAGCCAGCTCAAGCTGCTGGCCAGATGAATGATGGTGGTTATTGTCGCTTTTCGGTATTTACCCTGCACACGCATCGCAGCGTCCGCTCTCTCCCACATCCAGCCGCGCCCAGTCTCCAGACCGCTTTGACAGGGGTGCGTGGTTTGCAATGAATTTACATCGTTTTGCATCGGACGCCATCGTGCTCGTCGTGCTCGTCGTTCACTCGCCAACTGGGGGCTGGCTGGTTGCGGATATGTTTGCTCTTCAGTTGAATAAATTGTGTGTGTGGGTTGGATGTCGGATGCTCCGTCTTGCTCAGCATCGTCTGTTTGACAGGCGAGCTGGGGGACAGGATAAACATGGTGATATTAAATTTGCACAACAAATACAATTAAGGACGCTCTGGGGGGATCGAGTGGCTTTGGGTGGTCGGGTGACGAATGTTGGTGGTCTGAAGAGTGAAACAAGTTAACGAATTGCGAATTATGTGGTGGAATTTGAAATGCAGACTCCAATGCAAATGAGGGCGAGCCAGAGCTCGGGTTTCGTGTAACTAATTGGCTTTGGCCATGTCTGCCTGTGCCATCGATAGTAGAGGCGACACTGTCTGTGTGGGAACACAACGAGTCCTGGTGGCTAGACGGAAATGATTCTGATTCAATGGGGTTTTAGCAATTCGATGGTTATTCGAGTGGGGTTTTGAAAGGATCTGCTTGAAATGGGAGGCGATTGGGCTAGTGGCGTAGGGGCTAGAAAGGGCATGACTGCGAATGGCTCAGTGTCTAAGTGGACAAAGTGAGTGTTTAAGGACGAGTGTTAGCCAAATTTCTAATGAGACGCGGGGTGGTGTGCTTCTATTGCGTGTGCTTTTAGAAGATGGCTGGCTTTAGTAGGAAGCACATAATGGAGGTTTCCCTAGAAGAGGACGAACAACGTCTAGCATGTTCATCAATCCAGCAAAGAACTTGCTACGGAGGGAGTGGGCTTGGCAGTCGTGTTAAGTGGATCTTGATTGTTCAGCCATCAGCCATATCATCAAGAGACAGACGAAAATTGAGGGCAAAACTGGAAAGTCTTTTTGACCGACGCCGAAGAAGATATCGTCTTAACGAGTCAGCTTAGGAGAAAGGATGTGCTCTTGCGGAGTCTTTACTGGGGACTGTGCCCAGTGCACATCCACTGCGTTGCACATGTGTCTTGGTGTCATCTGTTGAAGTTGCAGAAAAGAGGAAGAAAAAAAAAACTCAACCGTATCAAGGAATAAAGGCAGTTCTTGTGGAGCTTAAATAGGTTGGGGGAGACGAAGTAAGTATATGTATAAGGATCCACACTTCCATTAACACAGAAGCAGTTTTTTGAAACAACTTGGATGAGGTGTGGAGTGAGCGTAGGTTTCTCGGGGAGATTCGGGGCAACCAATCATGGTGCGGTGGTTTTTTGAGAATCCAATTAGCACCACGCGTGAAAGAACAATAGCACGCACAACACGAGTGGTTGCTCAGAAGCTAGGCCCTGGTCCGCTTCGGACTGTCGCGACACCCATATTATTAATATAATTAGCACTAAGTGAATTTTTGAAACCACAGCTCTGAAAGTTGAATGTTGATGTGCATATCGTGCTGCGTTCAGGAATATTATCCAGTCTTTGATAGTAATTTTGGATATCTCGCCGAGAGGTTCGGGGAAGGGTTTGCTTAGGCAACGGACTCCCTTGCTCAAGCAAGCGCTGAACAAGAGCACAGAAAGTGAGTCAAGGATTCTGGTTGTCCCCTGATTTACAGCTACGGCAGTGTGTGTTATGAGGAAATACTAGGCTAGTGAAACTGCTTCTTCCTCTATCAGCCAGTGCCACTAGCCTAGCTCTTTATAAGATCATTAACCTATGATCTGTTCTAATCTGGCCGTGTATTCCTAGATATTACACAACTAGTTAACCGAGTCCATCTACGGTTTGCCATTTTGAAGAAATGTGGTGTTAATCGTGTTTTACGTACCCGAGTGGAATGTGTACTTTCGTGGCAGATGTGCTATGGAGGCCAGTTCGTCGGCTTTCTCTTTTCCAAAAACGTTTCTTTGCCGTAGATCTCATGTTATAGTTATCTTTAACTTTTCCTTAGTCTTGATGTCGATTGTTATGAGCGTGTTATGAGGTTTTTTGCCTAAGTCGGCTTTGAAGAAGAAATCTACATGCAAGTAAGTGCCGTAGTAGATGTCGCAGTTTCGTTCCTCTCTTGCCCAGCCCATTCCACCGCACCATTCCACCGGATTGCTTTGATGTCTGGTTTGTAGCGACCCACGGCCTTCGCAAGCTCTACGGCTTGACATGGTCTTCCGAAACCAAAAGACGTTTACTGGGGTAGTCCACGTGAACTCTGTCCGTATCTGAGCCGTGGGTTGTCTCAATTTGACCTGCGGTAAGTGTTCGACATCGACATCGAATATCACTACGTCGGACTACACCGCATCCGGCCAAACTTTAAAACTGCCTCAGTCAAAATTACTCAAAAAAATCATTGACTCCACTCTAATAGAAACGAACCAGACTCCAGTATCATTTACCAGATTCGCTTCCTTCTTCTTTCAACGTTCACTTTTTTCCATGACGACATTAACATGCTACCTTCTGCTGATTATCCATTTCCGGATCGTCTTACTTCCTGTCGAAATCATATTTTATCCATCTCTTCGAAGAGCTACCGTTAGTCATTCTCTCTAATTACCTCATCTCAGTCACTTTTGCTTTTGCGATCGCCACCAATGCAAACATTTTCGACTGTCTCAATGATGATCACTTCCCAGAACTATATCCTATAAGCACGGTCAGCCAGGAAAACGAAAGAATGTGACCAGAGATTGGGCATATCATTCCATGCTGGTGGGTGGCTCAGTCCAAGTAGAGTCCAATTTACCATCTCTAATAGGAACTATTGGAAAATCCCTCTTATACAAGAAAAGTAATGGAAATGGTATTTGAAAAGGATATCATTCCCTGTTCAGAGGGTTACACCTTCACTGGGCATTTCTTGACATGAAAGAGGTCTCGATGAATTCGTTCTCAACCTTTAGAGGGGAGGGAGAATTCCCCATCTTCCACAATCTGACGAGTTTGGCAGGAGGCTCAAGATAAGAAATTGAACATGTCCCTTGGTCAGACCCGGCCTTCTTGCATGTTTTTTTTAGGACATTACGGACGAGATATTCATATGTTCAGCTTATAACTTATTATGCTGTAGCGGAACACTAGCATGAAGGAGTGGCGACCATCAGTACAGTTCCACACCATTTTTCCTTCAAAAATTCCCCACACCCACAAGAACTCGCTTGCAAACAATTGAAGATTACACGAGAGCTCTGTTTCAATTTCAACGACAAAGCCGAATCAAATATTAATCCCGCAGCGGCGTATGACAATGAAACCGTCCCTCGGGAGCCTCTCCTTTGCCAGTCTTGAATACATTCAACAAAGACACCACACTCAAGGACATTACACAAATTCCATTATTAAGACCATCAGCACCTCATTCGAATTTGTTTCATTTGCACTCCCACCGGCCACCAGCACATTCCTCCTTTACGCCAGACATACGTTCGCCCGCACTGACTTTGGCAGTCGAAACAAAACAGTTTGCATACAATCTAATATCGTTTTGCATTAATTAATGTTTGAATTAATAATGACTCCAGCTGAGAGGGAGAACGAGAGCATGCCTTGCTGTCTATTGTGAGGGCATGACCACCAAGCCACTGCGGATAAAGCGCATCCGACGAGGGACAATGGTGTCCATCCGGCACTCCGCTCAACCCCCCCCCCCCCCATGCTGGTCCATTCGGCGATTTAATAATAAATTATCCTCTGCTTTGCCCAGAGGATTAACGAAATATTCAGCACAAAATAAGACCCACCCAGGGGAAAATATTTCGCAATAAAATTCCGTCCGTTTCCCTTTCCTTTCTTTCGTGGGGCGCATCTATTTGACTGTTGATGGGTCTCTGTATGTGTGTGTGTGTTTTTTATCGTCCCCCTCCCTTGGGGAATACGAAATTTCTGCGTCCCTCATTTGAAAGGATTCCTCGTCGCGTCGCGTCGGTCTGCAGAGACAGTGCGGTTCGTCTTATTAAAAATCCCGCCACTCTTCGATTGAGTTGCAAAATTTTCTCCCCTCTCCCTCTACGTCTCTGTCCCTGTCCCACGGCTTCTCTGGCTTGTGGGGTCTTGTTTAAACCGCGTCGTCGCCGTCGAAGCAAAAGTTTTGACACAGGCCAGAGAGGATGTGCCCTCTGACAGAAGGTCATAAATGTTTAATGAGGGCGGTTATTTCGTTTCCTCAGACCGAGCCGAAAAGTTATGGGCGCACTCGAAGACGGCCGTCATAAAGTGGACTGAACAGAGGAATTATGTCGGATTTTCAATTTGAATGTGTCGAAGGTTGGCGGCTGCCAGGTAAAGCGGATCACACCGAGCGAGGGTGGGTTGTCGCCCAACAAGCTTTCGAGTCTCAGACAAGGGAAGCGGAGGTTTTGGGGTGTCGTTAAAATGTTTATTGCGCTTAATTTCTTGACCGGCTCTGCAGTTAAATTTGATAGGTTTTCGTGCATATTTCATGGGCCGCGAGGAGTCAAACCAATGAATGGTGGCTTCGACCTTTTGTGACTGTTGCGCAATTACACGGTTTACACCCAATAAATGGTGAGAAATACGACCTTTACACGGGCTGTCTGGTCACGGGGTTTAAATGCTGTGACAGCTGGCGCAAATTCCCACGCTTGACACTTGACACTTGACACTTTCCCCTCAGAAAGTTTACAAGACTGGATTACTCACGCACACAGAGTGAATAAGTGCATCATTGGCCGTCCGGCTGCCCTCTGCAGACGAAGGAGTTCCGACACCTAAGCCACAAATTAACTTATAAAACAATTTGAACCGAATTATATATACGTAGTGACGAGCGACTGTGCGAAAAGTTAACCACCGCCACTTGAGCCCGCAGTACATCCTGGAGACACGATAACCAGTGTCACATAATCTAATTTCTCTCCTGGCATAAAGTTTCTCCTCACCTTCGGGAGGTAGGACCAAGGCTCCACCGCCAGTCTCACATACCAAACATATGCGGGACCACTAACGGGCCCATATTCGAATTACCGAAGTTTTAAAATACGAGTATGTCCCTCCCGTTAAGCCAATTTATATTCATGAAATTTAAATTGGCACATAATGTTAGTCATTAAAAGTTTCACCATTAGACCGGAGACTGCCCTTCCGGGGAGGCGACGGCGGCGACGGCGACGGCGACTAACCTGAACGTGGCACCGGTGACCGAGAAAAAAGGACACAATTTTTGTGTGGTCTGGGGTTCGGATTTCCCTTTTTCGGGATCACATACGCGTATGTCGGGAGCGGTGACAGGGGATGTGGAACGTGTGCTAGATGTGTGCATATGGGTTTAGGGAGATTTTTAAAAACACATTTGGGGCAACGAAGGTAACGAAGAATCGCCGTATTGTAATTCGAATTTAAGAGGTATTTAGAGTGGAATGAGAAGTGCCTGTCCCATCCTAATGTCTGGTGGATTAGTCGATTATTCCTTTTTTGGTAATTTTGGTGGTTTAAGTCGGGATTTTGATGGGAAGAGGTTTACGACAAGGGTGTCGTTAGCAGGAAAAACTTTCTTAAATTGCACACATGACCCACTATACCAAAACGATTTAAGAACGAATCAGATCGTGTCTATCTAGCTTATCCGAGTGCGGATCGACTTGATATGCTGATCTGGGTCTAAGTCCTTTATGCCTTCAGTGGTCACTAGAGTTGTGTCGTTCTGGTCATGTTTGGCTCCCGATGCTATGTTCTTTATCCGAAACATGTCCATGTCCACCTAACATGCCCACAATTTGTGAACAAAAATTCTACAAGTTAACGACAAAAACATTCCATCATGCGAACCATCCAGGCTACGGTTCCCTCGAGCGGAAACATCAGGTCCACAAATGATGGAATGCAGCGAAGACTTCCCACCGTCCATACGACCCGTCGTCAACGAGCAAACACCTGAGCCACCAGCGGATGTGCTGACTCGTCATCTGGCTACATGGGAAATGCACCTAGGTTTAGGTATCGAAAATAATTTTGTAGTTAGTTCTTAAGTGGCCGGGAAGTCAGTTGGTTGAACAAATAGCTTTTGAAAAGAAATCAGTAATAATAAGTTTAATTGACACAAGCACACAATATGGCACATGGCACACAATGTGTACGTAGCTGAGTCGGAACTATATGCGGACATAATCATGTGTCATATATCATATATCATACGTAGCCATCCCTTCCTTTTGAGAATATATATGAATGGAAGCACATAGTTCTGTGGACATGTTAAACGCATGGAGCACATAGTTCCTCGGACATGTCTGCGAAAACAATCGTTCCATGCCCATTCGGTCATCGGAACTATTTAGTACAATAGCTATAATTTTGCCGAGGTTTCATCTCTTGCGCATCATCGATCGAGTTTAGACGTAAACGGAGCTGTAGAAAGGCTCCCTAATTTAAAGCTGAAGAGATGTGGCATGGCCTTGCCAAGAAGAAACTTATCTTCCTAGACCTCCTTGATTCTCTGAAAATCCCCATGCTGCAACAACACTATCTCGAGCGCTAAACTGACAAGTCTCTTAAATTTTCACGAAATAGGTATATTATTGGTTGGATAGTCGTTGTGTCTTGGATGATATCGAAGACAACTGGTGTACCACAAGGGTCTTTACTAGGTCTAGTTCCTTTCTAAATTAATTATGTCTCATTATCAAAAAACTATGGCCTACTCTCGGACCAAGACGCTCACTCAGCCTGGTCAGAATGAGTGACTTGGTGACCTAGAAATGGTGTACCACAAGGGTCTATATTAGGTCCTGTTCCTTTCCAAAGTAATGATGCCTCTACCAAACAACTATGACCTACTCTCGAACCAAGATGCTCACTCAGCCCCGTCAGAAAGAGTAGACCGCATCTCAGATATCTCATCATAGCCTCTGGATTAGGCTTTCCAATTAATCACTTTGCAGAAGCTGACGAGGAGGAGAAAGGAACTACGTACATCTACTCTGCAATTGCAGCGCTGTCCTCTTCCGGATGAGGAAGTCCCCTAGAGGCTAACAACTGTGCTGAACTAAGTAGCATCAGAGTCAGTCATCCCCCCCGATCCGCTTGGGAACGCAATCGGCCTAAGGTCCCCTATGTGGGTGACTGGTATCTACCAAACACAACAACCTAATCTAACGTAAGCACTGCAGTCTAGGATAGTGGCCACGACTCAAATCATTTCATCATTTCTCAGTTCCCAGGAATGTGTTCCAGGACAACTCTCGTGGAGACCATTTCAAAATACTCGCGTTTGACACTAGTCCAGAGAGCAGAGAGTAAACACTCCACTCTAGGGCCCCACATATTCAACTTTAAGGGAAGTAGAGTTAGCTCTGTCCTTTGTTTTCAGTTGATGCTTCATTAGAATTCTTAACTCATATCCCTCTTCCCTATATCTAAAATCGTCGGTCTAAATTACACAATGATTCATATGGGGCTGCTGCAAAATAGAGCACTACAATGAAATGCTGATGGGTACACTGTAGCTTCGAACTCCTTGATCGTTCGGGTATGTAGCGTGTAAGCACGCATCCTCTTACAGTGTCTTCATTTCAGCTTGGAATGCGCTGAACCACGATAAGACCAAGAGGATAGCAATACTTCTAGCGGTCGAGAGGTCCTTAAAATCTAAGCTCTTTCCATACGAGTCTTCGACTTCGAAAATGTGAGAAAACACAACAGACGATGCTCACGTCTAAGGTGGTGCACCAGAGTGGAGAAGGACAACTAGCCAGTGATCGCGCTAGTTGGAGGGGTTTTTTGAAAGAAGTGTTGCTATCTCTTGGTCAGTCTAGTGCATTTCAAGCTGAAGAGAAAGCAATTCAAGCTTGCTGTCGGCAATTTATCTCTCTAGGTACAGCCAGGAAGGCCGTCATAAATATCACTTCTGTAGAGGCTGTAAGGATGAGCGGAAGGAAAAGATCCAAAGATCCTCAATTTGAGCAAGGGAATGAATTCGCAGAAATAAGGGTTCCTAGGCAAAATGACATTAAATGAGCTAGATGATATCCTTTACGACTTAGCTTTCAGGTAAGAATTAGAAGACATCCTCAGAGGGCTCAAGGCACCAAAGCTAAGGGTCGATTAGTGTTTAAAGATTATGACTTGTGTAAACCTGCTCCATCTCGTATATCGTGTGTCCGGGGTGTCCGAGCACTGATGTGCGTGTGCTACCTGCTTTGACGGGGACCCCGATCCTGACAGGCAGTCGCTTGAGAGATGTTGCGCAGATAAGACGAGTAATAAGGAAAAGGAGCGCTTAAAGTTGTTGCATCCATAAGGACAGCTGGTGCTTTGGTTAAATTTTGGTTCAGTGATCTGACAAAAGCGTCAACAAAACTCTCAGTCACTCCCGCCGACCTGAGTACCAAGCTACTGGTACAACTCTTCGGGAAGTGTCTCGTTCAGTCAAAATGCCAGACGGTTGCCATAGGCATCAGGCTGAAAGTTGTCAAGGACCCGTCAAAGCGATATCCTCTCTACACTTCAAATTTGAAACTAGTGTAGGTATGCCGGGCTGGCTGGACACCTCAAAATTTGTCTACTCTGGGTTCCAGGTTGCAGTGACGTCCAAGCAAATGAGAGAGCCGATGAACTGACAAGGGAGGGATCTATGACAAGCCCCTTCAGTGTTTGCTTGCAGGAAAGGTAAACAGCCAAGATCTTTAAGCCTTCCTAGAAATAGCAAACCTCAGAGCAAACCCCAACTGCCAAGCCTGAGTAGAACCGATCATACACATACGATCTCCTTCGGCGAACTCGTCTCGATATCGCTAGAGTGGTGGTGATTAGTACGGGAAACTGGTCGATAGGATGGGATCACGACGTCAGACTAGATATCCCACACAACAAACGTTGGCGCTTAGCGCGAGTGCTAGAGCCAGACGGCAAGTGCTTGTTAGACCATTCTTGAGCTCACTCACTTGACGAGATCATGCCGACGGATATCAAGGACCTAATGCATTTGTTGAAGGACTCTAGTTGAATTTAGAGATGACTCTGAAATACACCTTATACTTAAACAGGCTCTGGCATTAAGCACATAGTGCTAATTTAGTTCTCAGCGAATCACATTCCTACCCAACCAACCTTACAAAATCTACTAGTGCCTCCGTGTCCCTGAGCACCCAGCAGCAGATGTAGCCTTTTGGGTTTTCAAAGCGAAAATTAAATAAATTTTCAAAATGCCAATAAGTTCGAGGCCATTAACTGACTTAGAAGAAAAACCAAACCAGTGCCAAACTGTGAGGCGCTTGTCAATTATTTCTGATAATTTTGTTTAATGCGATTGAGGTCACCGTTTGTTGCCGTTGACAATGCCAAATAATGTTTGTTTAAATCAATAACAAATTCTAACCCAAATTGCGAAGACTGCCCTCGTGTTTGCACAAGTGACGTGCTTTAATGTCGAGTATATATACCAATGTAATCGACATCAGTTCATCACTTCATCTCTTGCGGTGAAATCGAATTAATATACGAAGCATGAATTTCGCAGCCTGGTTCCTCCTGTTCTTTGTGATCCTTGGCATATGGGAGACGGCGAACGCCGCCACCACCGACGAGAATGGCGATTGCTTGGACGACGCAACTGCCGCCTTCATAACTGGCTGCACTCCAAAGAAAAAGCAGAAGACTCTTAAAATCCGTAATATGAAGTTCAAGGACAAGAAGAAGAGCAGTGGATAGACTAGATGTACAAAGAGAATAAAAAAACAAAAAGTACTTTGATTTAAAAATGTGTGTTCGTTGTTTTATGAACTGCTTCATTTAATGGCTTTCGCTTGGGGATCTTTTGTGGATTTTAAGACTTTCTTTTGTCCAAGCGTTGGAGAGACTCAATCTGGAGCCAGAGGAGATTGTAAGACAATGATCTGACCAGGGGCACCCTCCTCACCAGTTCAAAATGGAGCAATGGGTGCCCACCGTGGGTATAAATGCAAACGACGAGGCATATCGTTGATTTGACAAAAAAAATGGGTTCCTTTCTTTCATCCACATATGCTATCCCATGCCGTAATTTAAAGAGATATAGAGAGCGCCAAAGTAAGTGTGAGGAACAACTCAACTTCAGAAGACAAGTGTCAATCCCGATGCACAGCATGCTTCGTTTGCATAGCCTTGCCTGTGAGTCTTTGCCTCAGTAGACCTTCATTGGCGGGACTCCCAACTCTGAGCTGGGTAACGAAAGTCGAACAGCCGATGTCTCTGCTTGGACATCAAGTGTGAGTCTTCGCCTCAGTACACCTTCATTGGCTGGATTCACAACTTCAGTCTGGTTCGAGAAATTCGCAAGAGAATCTGGAATAATCTGACACACTCACACTAGTGGTAACCTAAAAGCTGAGCTGAGCGGACTCATATCGTTGGTTTCCTTAAACCAGGAATCCCTTTATATTCTAAGTTAGGTTAGGTTAGGTTGAGGTGGCTGACTGCCGCTCATAAGGACAGCAGACACACTTAGACCAATCGAAGGCCCATTGCGTTACCACGCGGATCAAGGGTACCTATTGAAGAAGGCTGATTCTGATGCTGCTCAGTTCAGTCCGATTAACAAAGAAATGGGCTCCCGAAAGTCTGAATCCACGGGATGTGAGAGCACTGCAGCTGCATAGCAAGTGTTCAATGGTTTCTTCCTCATCCTCGTCCATGCAGCTTCGACAGTAATCATTGTAAGGAAGGCCTAGTCTAGTCTTTATATTCTATGACTTGCAAGTTCTTCCACTGTGGTTTGAAACCATGAAAGTTAACAGTGGGTACGCTGGCGTATAAGGTATAGGGGGAAACAAGGCAGTCGTTGGCTACATTTGACAAGAGCTCATCAGTAAACCGTCTTTCCCAGTTAAACTACAAATCTGGCAAGAAAAGTCGTCCTCAGACTGTATTCACACCCAAACCAAAAATACAACAGAACCCTGAAGGACTTACTGATCATCTTCGTGTGAGATGGAGTGTGAGCAGAAGAAGTAGGTAACCGACAAAGAACAACAAGAGGATCTGCAACCCAAAGCAAGCGAAGAATAAAAGGTGTATGGAACTAGACTACTTGAAGAAGCTTCTAAAATACCCGCGAGAAGGTCCCTCGCAATACCCTGCCCATCAATGCGATCACTGTACAGTTTGGATCAAGGACGTCCGAGCTGTTTAAGACCTACTTGGAACATCGACAGCCCATTTCATCGGTATTGTAAGAGTGCGACGGCGAGTTATAGATAATGAATAATAATAATATGGGTGGGACGCCAGTCAGAGGCAGACCTGGGCCTAGCTTCTCAGCAACCACTCGTGTTGTGCGTGCCATTGTTCATTCACGCGTGGAAGGGACCTACAGTTTAATGCCGACTTCAAACGGCGAAGTTGAGAAGCTTTTTCTAGACAGGAACACTCTTTGAGCATTGTGAGTCATTTCACAGTGACTTGAAAGAGATGGAGCCTTGAATTATCAAAGGTAGTAAATTCGGGTATCGAACCTGGCCCCCTCTGCGTAGGAGTCGACGCACTTACCCACTACGCCACGGCGACCCACATAAATACGGAATACACTATCTAAAAAAAGGAACAATTCTATCGTACACGATTTTTGAGTAACTTAAGCCGTAACCGCAACGGAAGCCCTTGAAAAGGAAGCATTTTTTTTCCAATTTTTGCAACATATTTCATTGAGCTTCGCTCGCAGAGTGATGTTATAAAGCCTAAAGCCATCCTCGATAAATAAACTATCCAATTTTTCATTGATGCTTCGCTTTTATTCGTCATAGCTTGAAGTTATAAAGGCTTAAGCCGTCATCGATAAAATAATTTTCAATTTAAGCCCGTAGCTCCTAAGATTTTGAAATTCTTCCCCTTTATCGTAAACCAGACAGGTATTACTATAGATAAATATGCTGTCGACTAAGTAACGCACCGTCACACATCACCTAGGACAAAGTACCACGATCGACATGGGCTACAATTCCGAGTTGGTGAAGGAGTTTGTTGACCGCGGGCCAAACCTTAGCTCCACAAGAGACTTGGCAACCGAAGGACCAAAATCATGCTCAACAAAAATCGTATTTTGCCAGTCCTGCTATATGGAGCCGAATACTGACGATAAATAAAATGTCAGAACTTAGTGCCTTCGAAATTTGAAAAATTCTGAACGACTGGATGGCGCAGTTGGTAGAGTGCCTGCCCCTGGTTAGCGGGGTCCCCGGTTCGAATCCCAGTGAAAGCAAAGTTAATACGTTTTCAAATCTGGTCCAGTCGCCATCTGCCGTTGGGATCAAATTAACGGCGCTATCACTGCAGTAGTCAATCAGTGGTAGTAGTCTGACTATGGGTATCATAATGGACCAATATGATCTAAGTGTGCTGGTGAATGTACTAGCAGACCGCCTACCTAACCCTAACATAAGTCGGATATATGGTCCTCCCATCAGCGAGGAAACTCTATACGAGCTGTACCAAGACGTGGATGATGGCTGGGCCACATCGGGAACATGGACACCAACGGTCTAGCTAAGAGGGTCTTCGATTCCGGTCATCCTAGTTCGGAAAGACCCAGACGCAACTTGGTCTAGATGACTGCAAACAGCGCGCCCAGGACCGTCAGTGATAGCCCATCGTCTCCATGGGTCGCAGGCTAAAACCTGTTCACAATAACTCTCGCCCAACTCATGAACTTCGCCTCCGAACCAGTGGGACAACGCAATAGAGGACGCCCACAGAACCGATGGCGCACCCAGGTGGAAAAGGATCACAATCGACTTGGTGTGCGCGGTTGGAGACAGCTGGCTAAAGATCGTGCCAGCTGGAGAGGCTTACTGGTTGCCCGGGTCCACCCCGGACTGTAGCGCCACCAGAAGAAGAAGAACTCATGAACTTCATAGACATGGCTCTATCCACTTACCCTCTTCCAAATTCGCAAGCGCTTCTTATTTGCGTCCACGCCTTGCACTACTGCTTTCCTTAGCGCGGCATTCGGCACAAAGATCTTTCTCTCGCGACTGATTGACAAAGACTAATCGTCACAAACCTGTAGGTCATCTCCTTATCTTGAGAAAGAACAAAAGCACACACCACGCTTTGAAAGTTCCGTCCAAGGCCACCTCTGCTATCTATGGAAATGAGACCTGAAACTGGTGGCTTTAAACGTGGACACACTCATTGAGATCTCTTTATGAGTGCTACACTCTTAATTTGGAATGGCCTATTTTTGGGAAAAACAGTTAACAATTTTTGAGGTCGTGATAGGTCCCAGTTTGCAAAAGAGAGAAGAAAATCAACAAACAAAGGTAACCCCAATTGTGTGGAACATTTTCGTGTTTGCTCAAGTGATCCGGGAGCGGATTCTAGTTCACATTTTTTTTTTTTGCGGGAGGAGAGAGAGAGCTTGAGCGATGTCAGTCGTGGATCGATACAGACGTGGAAATATGGATTTCGTTGATTTCGAAGCAATAAAATGAATGCTGCCAAGTCATTCTCTCACTCCACTTCATCCCTAGCTCTATGACTTATCGTCATTCTGATGGACTGACAAAACTGACCAAATCGTGTTCGCCATCCCTTTGACTCAGAGGAGGATTCTTTGATTCTTTGAAGAATTTCTAGAATGTTTCTGCAAGAGGATAAAGTTAATTTGGCAGAACGGACGACAAAGAGAGAGAGAGAGCAACAGAAGAAAAACAGACAAAAACCCAAACCCAACCCAGCGAACAAAACTTTTGCCTTCATTGCAGGTTGTTAGGAAGTCTCGGTGGACCCGAAGTTTCTTGCGAGAGACTTGATAGAGAAAAAAAAAAAAAACACCAAAACCCCCGCAGGATACATTTGTTGATTTTGTTATACAATTTGCTGCGGAAACTGAGTTTTTGGCCAAAACAATGTTGCTCCGCCGTGAATGCGGGAGATTAAATGGGATTTGAAGCGTCGAACTCGTGTGTTTCGACAAGATTAAAGGATTCTTCTTCTGCAACACAGATGAGTATGCAAGAGAGGCGGTCGGGGACGTGTTGACGAAAACGATTAATTGAATTATCCCCTTTGGTTATGGGTGGTTGTCTCTGTGAGTGGGTTCTTAATTGGGGAATTGTTAAGTGATCAATGGGTTGCTGGAGTGTCATCCAATGAAGTCCAGTGATGCGTTGTTAAAGTCAGTGTGGGAGAGATGAATTTGAGAGAGAGTCTCAAAATCATCTTACATTCATCTCCCCCGGGTTTCCCCTCCCCTACCACCACCGCATTTAGTCCAAGCACCCTTCCACTGCCATCGTGTTCAAATGCACTCGAGCAGGGCGTTCTTTTGTGAGCGATTCGCAAAATGTACGCATACAAAGTATAATCCCTTCATTTGAATTCATCACGCTCCTTGTAAGCCGCGGCTCCCTTATATATCCAATTTAAGGATTTCTCTCATTACGAAGGAAACCGAAACCGAAAACGAATTACCTTCAAATAGAGAAGAGGACAAAGAAAGAACGAACACCACACCAGTTTCTGTGGTACGTTTAGAGTTAATCCTTTGATGCTGCTTATCCTTGCCAACAATTAGCTTGTATCCGTCTTTTTTTTTTGCTTCGCGCACACACACAGTGGCTTTGTGATAACGCACACAGAGGATTTCATAATTTGATCCGTTTTTTTTTTTTTTGTAAATTTCCTTTCATTTTCATCGCTGCTTGGGGAGCGGGGATTTCCTTTTATTTTATCCCATTTTGTGGATTAATTTTTTTAAGGAATTTATGATTAAGTTAAAGAAGAACAAGACGACGGAACTATGAGGATGATTATTAATTATCTCTTTCTTTGGATTCTTTTTTAGTGTTTCCTTGGAAATTTGTTGAGTTCGTTCTCAGCTTTCCTAGCGGCGTTGATTAAAAAGATTTGCACATTAGGAGTGCAATAAATCGGGCAAAAGTTTGACATGCCGGGATACGTTGTTGGATCCTCTATCGATGTCCAGAAGAAGATCCGATGGCGGAGGCACCGTTTTCGAAGTATGGGCTATTTTTCAAGATGCAATCCTAGAGGTAACTTTTGCGTCGACACTTTCTCCCACTTTCTCCCCATTCTATTTGGGCGCAGTGGCATGGTCTGCGGCTCAAAAGAAGGGTCTTTGCATTCTGCATAAATCAAACGTCTCATGGAATGCTACATTAGCCGAAAAACGCACCGTTTTCGAGATATGGGACATGTTTTACCCTAAAGTCCCTCTCCGCCTCTACAGGACACCTTTGCCGCTCCTATGAGGATAGGGACGGACATTTGATATAGAAAGATTCGTGATTGGATCCTCTATCAATGTCCAGAAGTAAGGTCCAACAGCGGACGAACCGTTTTCGAAATATGGGCTTTTCGATTTTTTTCGATTATTCGAAGAAAAATAAAGTCCATTCGTGTCAGGGTTTTGAAGAAGGTAGGAACCTTCTCGTGGTCGTAGCGACATGGTCATTGTACCACGCACTCTTTCTTGTCTTTTCAGGACACGAACATGGATCAGCAGTAGAATACCGTGGCCTGGCTAACACCCAAGCGCCACCCGCAATGTCATCGTCATCCTTCCCTAGCCACAGGAAAACTTGTCAATTTTTGCAATTTATTTTATTTGATAATTTCACAAATTTATCCCGACGTCTTCAGTTTGTCCTTGTACTTCATGTTCTTGACCTTGATCGTCTTCGTCTTCTTCTTGGGGACACAGCCGGGAATGTAGAGCAAGCCAGGGCCAGCATCGTCATAACAATCGCCGTTCACATCAGTGGCGGACTCTGCCTCCCAGAAGGAGCTGGCGATGATGACCAAGAGTAGGAAAAACACGCTTATTTTCATCGTTACCGGATTTGTTATGCTGTCTGTGGGGCAAGCGTTAAGCTTTTATACACACGAATTGCGGTGTTGTCAGAGATCAAATTCGCACTTGTGACATTGAGCACTTGTGTAAATATTGGAAAACTGTGTAGGTGTACACATTGTGCTTTGGAATCTAGTTTACCCGCTGCTGCTGTGTCAATTGATTAGGTTTGAGAGACTGTCAATCGAGGTCATGTAGGTATGTGAATTGGGTAGTGGTGTTTGATCTAAGCATTCATCGCTGGCGGGCATGGATGCACGTCTTCTTTTGCAATTGTTTTTTTTGATCGAAGAGCAATCAATGATGTAAGTCCATCATCCTTTCAGCTTAAGTCACTGGAAGAACTGATTGTCAATCTGTGGAATCAGACTTTCCAACGTTAAGAGCCTTAAGAAAGAAATTCACCCTGACTACCTTTGTGGACATCAAGGGAGGCTTTAACAATATCGCAGCCACGCCAAAGAATCCAAAAAGCTCTCAACAGACTCCGGATCGATAAGTCCATTGAGGTACCTTCTTAACAAGAGGACGACAAGCTCGACGCTCGGTGAGACCATGACCTGCAGTTAACAGAGGTATACCACAAGGCGATGTCCTCTCCTATCTTCTACAGATATTTGAAAGGACAGGATGCCTGCCATTGCCTACGCAGATGGCGGTCTTGGCGATCGTGGACAACAATTCCGCCCTCCCTGCCGACCAGTGAAGTCACATCAGTAATCCCCAAACTTAAGCCCAAGAAGGTTGGTTGTGCCGATGGCCTTGTTGCCCAAGTTTTCAAAGCAGCTGCTAAGGTCTGTATACCAAAACATCTGTAGGGTATGGTCGCACGAAAGTACTACCGACGGATGGAATCTTTGCATCGTTTGCCCGATCGTAAAGAATGGAAACTATCTGAACTGTATTCCTCTTGGAGAAAGAACGCGTGAGTTCCAAGTCGATACCCACCATATTTGAATCGACTTTAAAGCCACATATGAAAGTGTTTATAGAGGCGAGCTTTAGAGCCCTTTGCCAGAATGCCCGTTGCTCCGTTATGCCCGGTAAAGGCTTTACACAGACCTTTGAGCTCAGAAAAAGATTTAAGCAAGGCGACACAGTGTCATGCGATTGTTTAAAGATCCTACTCGAGAAAATCGTGTCTTATTCAGAGGCACCATCCACACAGCGAGCTAGCTGACAGTGGGGCTTATGGGAGCATCCAGAAGGAAGCGCCTTCAATGTGGCTTGGGTCTAGAAAAAAGGTCCATCAACACCGATGTTGGTGACAAAACTAGGGAACCCCCTTGTCAATAGTGCTGTGTGGTTCGACTTGGAAGGCAGTTGAGAAATAGGTACCTTTCGAACGAGTCCCAGTTATTCTCTATGGAGCAGGCTCATGGACACTACCTAAATCAGACCAAGAGATTCTTGATCTCTTCGAGAGGAAAGTCATTCGTTCTAATCTTTGGTCTTGGAGGAAGAGACTCAACGATGAACTGCGGCATTGATTTGGTTCGACAACCGAGTTTGAGTCTTCCGTCTCTGATGGCTAGGTGACGTAGAGCGGATATAACGCGGTAAAAAAGAAGACCGTGCCTCTGATGGCGTACACAGCTGAAAAGGGACCCTAATCATCTAAACACACATAGATGGAAGCAACTAACATAAGGCCGTGTTGGTTAGAAAGGCATGTTGGCTTAGGCCCGGGCCACCTGGCCTGTAGAGCCAGCCAAAGTAGAAGTCTCTGCAAGTAATTATCCACGATCAGAGATATTACGCAGTTGGGCGGCCTTAAATCAGAAAAGGGGAATCCAGAATTCGGAGTGGGTGTTAATCCACAGAAAAGGTATCTAGTCCTCTTCACCAGGACACCAGGACTTTGACCCCTCGCCATAATCTGGAATGCATTTAGAGTGCAAAAAGTCTGAGGCTTAAGTGTCAGGCATCCAGGGACTCGTCAAAAGGCCTCCACGACTCCATCCAGCCTTGCTTGGTCCACCGACTACTCACATCAGTAGACAGATCGTCAGATTTCAAGTGGATTGCACTCAAAAAGAATATCAACTGCAAACTGTTTGATAGGACGCAGGGGATGGCATGCTCATTAATCTCTTAGGTCTGAATATTCTCCTCAATGTCCCGCCGATAGACTTAACCGGCAGGCAGATAGCAGCCTGTGCGGCAGCCAGGCTTAAACTGCTGCACATGTGAAAAATACTCCGTTCTGGACAATCCGCGATCCTTGGCAGATGAACATACATATCAGAAAGAACTTCTCGACCACCATCTCCCCAGTTCCTATTGGAAGTCTGCCCACCAGACACTCGATGGTCATCTGCAAACCTTCTCCGAAAATCGACGAAGGTCAGGCTCTGGGCGTCTACTCAAAGGGATCTAAGTATCCAAAAAAGTTATATAAAGCCACTTTGTTTTGAAGCATCATCCAAATGGCCGTCTCGACTTTGCTGGCAGTGCTTAAAGCGGTCGGGCCAAAATGTGAGGCCTTGAACCTCGCTTACCTCTTAACGAGGTGCCCAAGCATTTTTTAGTGTTAAATTTATGTGGGTGCAATTACGCTACGACATTCTAGAGATCTGTGGAACGGACCAATGACTGGTTACGTACTCTTTCCGGATAAAGACCTGCCATCCATATCTATCACTATATCTACTCATGTAAACCGTTGATGGTCTGTGACAGGCACCCCTCATCAGTGAAACACTATGGCCTACCCTCGATCCAAAACGCTCACTCAGCCTGATCAATCTGAGGAGATCGAATCTCAGAACTCTCACCAAGTGAAGGCTCCCCGTCGACTTGATAGTGTACATTGAACCGTCAAGTCCTTTCAATTCAAAGGCAATTTAAAGAGGTGTGCTCGGCTTTGAAGCTGGCTGGGGTTACACCCCACGCTACAGTCCGCAGTGGAACTGGCCCTAGCTTCTAAAAAACCAGTGGAGGAGACGTCACGTCTCATTCGAACATCGTTACAGCTCGTCCTTGACCCGGGTCATCTCCTCCTTCCCCGACTGGAGGAGCACCATGAAGGAAAAACCAGTAAAACAACAAAAATAAACTTCCATTCCACTCATGCATCTCCCAATCAAATAAATTATCCAGTGAATCACTGCGATTCATGTGCGCATCATTACCAGCACACGAAGCCCATCACTTCGGCAAAAATCAAACTTCGCCTTCACTACCACCATTTGTTTCAGGCTAAGCTCTCACGGGAGCCCCGAGCTCACGGCGGTGGCGGAGCAAGTTTTGCCCCGAAAACAGAGGAGACCCTGTTCGACTCGACTCCGAATCACAACGAAATTGCAAAGTTAAGTTGCTAATAACTTTCGTGCTCTCGTCCTTCTTCGTTTCTTTTTCTGTTTCCGATTCATGAATTCGCAGTCATTTCAGGTGATTTCCTACCAACCCCCCCACCAGGCGCCATTTGCACGGATGAACTTTTTTTTCCCCTCCACCCCTCGCATCGATATCCCGTCGATTTATACAAATCCACTTGTGTCATGGGTTTGCGTCCTCCTCGTCCTTCCACGACACAGAAAGTGAATTAAAATCGCGAACGAAACGAGGAAAAAAACGCACACAACTCGGATGAAGAACAAAGTAATTTTTGATTGAGGAACAACTGAATGGCTGCCATTTGTAGATTTGGGCGTATCTCACACCCATCCACCCACCCGCCCACCCGGGAGGGAGGATCCACAAAAAAAAGCGGAAACAAATATCAAAATGGAAAAAGTTTCTGTCGCTAAGTATAAATTCAGCGCTGTTTCCAGGTGAATCCCGGCCGAATCCCGAGTCCCGAATCCCAGTCGAGAAAACTTTGTTCTCCTCTAGCGTTGCCATAACTCCTCATGGTTGTCAATTTTGCAATGACAGAGCTGTGTTCGTGAGCTGCTACGTGAGCGTTTTTCTGCAGGGAGACTTGCAGAAAGGTTAACTCATTTTTAATGGCTCTCATCGAACAACATATTGGCGCGGCTGCTTGGCCCAGGACTGGAGCTCCGCCGCCGGGTGGGTCCACCCATGTGAATATTCATAAATAATTGTTTATGAAAAGTTTGGGTGAAAATATTTCCACAGGATGTGGCATTAAAACCGAATCGTGTTGTTATGGTGAAACTTTCGTCGCACATAAACCATATCGGCGGCGAGGCGACACCCTGATGGCTCGTTGCCATGGCAATGTTGTGAGATGAAGGGCTCTCGGGCGGGTGTTAAAATAATCACTGCGGTAGGGTGTGCTGTGCGGGTGCAGGCATTTAGTGTGGCATTGTGCTTCGAATGGAGTTCAGGTTCAAGTTTAGCAGCCGATTGCAGGGTCATGCTGGGCCATGCCGGCCATGGCATGGTGCATGGCTTTGCATTGCATTTCCCTAGAGTGCTTCATAACTCTCTCTCTCTCTCTGTCAAATGTAATTAGTAAACTTGCGAACACTTGGTGTGTGGATGTTTTATTCTCGAAGGTGCCGTTGAGTTACAACCCAGAGGTTGTTCATAACGATGTCGAGTGGTCTTAAGTTTGCATGGACTGCGAGGAGCACAGAGGTCTGTTGAAATTTGTTTGTAGCTGAGACGCTTGGTAAGAGATTAAGATCCACTTTAAGAGGTACCTTCCTGAAAACGCAAGAGAGCCTGCCGCTGCGCTCAAATAGAAGGTAGGAAAAAGTGTTGGCAAAAGTGGCCTATATCTCGAAAACAGTGCGTCCGCCGTCGGATCTTCCTCCTGGACATCGATAGAGGATCCAATGCCGCATCTTTCCATGTCAACATTGTGCCACTACTCCCTTAGGAGTGGGAGTGGTTCAACTTGTCCAACGCTCAAGTTAGCCAGGCCTTACACACAGTCTCCACGATTCTTAATTAAATTGAACGCTTGGTCTAATTTGTATTTCTGTCCACAAAGACTTTTAATTTTATCAGAGTCTTCCACCAACAGCCAATGCCACCAAAGACCTACAAGGATAAAATCAAAATTCAGTCGCATCTCAAGCCAAACCCACTCAAGCCAACAAACCTCGAGACTCATCTCTGCCTCTTCAACGAAGTTTGACTTGAATACTGAACTCTTCTAAGTTTTTCCGCTCGAAGTTTCTCCTGGACATCCTGGGAGTTTTGGCTCATGCAAGTGCTGAGGAACTCAGATATCCTGGCGTCCTTGAGGTGCGGCATCAATCCAAACGCCGTCGCCAGGGTCACTCTGATTTTCTCAATTTTCCTCAGCATCGCATGGGCCCTGGCAATCATCATCAGTCCGTGCAGCTTCCACAAGTAGCTCTTGCAAAGTCCAGCCTCTGTTTGTTCGGAAATGTTATTCACTTTCGACTCGCGGGACGCAGCTTACCAATGATGCACTTCTCCGCCAAGACACAGCACCGATCGAAGGAGTTCTGCCTGAGCTCCGTCCTAGCCAGCTCGTGCCATAGGTACGCCCTCTCGATGGGATACTTTGCGAAGCGGAGACGGCAAGTAAGCCGCGCTGAGAAAGCCCTGTAAGACAAAAGAGAGAGAGTTTGCAGGAGACGGGCAGTGTGTGGCGAGTGTGTATACGATGTGTACTTCAGATTGGACACCTTGTCAGCTGCACCCTGGTTCGGTTGACCGGCTTTATTGCCGAACTCAAAGGAGGCGTATTCCTTCTCCGACTGTTTCTTTAGCTTCAAGAGGGCCATCAGGCGGTCTGGGGTGGCAGTAGTTACGTCGGCTGGGATGGCCACCAATTTGTCACAAATCGCGAGGGCCAGAATGTTGTACACCTCGTTGAGGAACTTGAACTTCCACGGCATCACTCGGTGGGTCTTCAAGACCACGATATCGCCCATAGTCGCTTCAACGTAGGCTCGAAGTTTCTGTTTGTCAAAGGGGAGAGGAGACGCAATGAAGAGAAAGATGTTGGCTGGGGGATAGGAGTACACACCTTGAGCTCACCCTTACTCCGAAGGTCCTTCATCGTTTGCAACATCTTCAACATGCTGCGGTGCACTTGGTGCTGGGTGCGGAACAGGAAGTGCTCCCGTTGCAGGAGTTGTCTCTGTCGATTCGGGCAGTTGAGCAACTTCTTTGTGTAGAGTGGACAACGAGCGTGCAGCATTTTCTGTAAAGAGTGAGAAGAAGCTGTGCTTGGGGGCTTTCACTTGGACTGACCTCTGTTGGATGGCTCAGGTGGACCTAGAAACTGTCGAAGAATGTTTGGCAATCATTTAGACTCCTTTACAACCTGACCGTCGGTAGTCTAAGAACGCAGGAAACTTTACCTTTGTCAACGGGTCATAGAACACCCTACCGATTGCCAAGAAGAGGTAAAGGAAGGCTCTTATCACGATTTGTCGCTTTCCGTGAAGGTTTAGCAGATCATGAGACTTAGTTGGTCTTCGACAAGAGTCTGACATGCACTGCACATACCCTGCAACGGTCATAAAGGATCCAGCTCTCAATGGAGTGGAGGCAACGGGAAGCACCCCTTCCAGCTCATGTACACAGATTTGGCAGACCCCATCAACTGAGATGCTTGTGGTACTGGGTTAGGTTAAGTTGAAGTGGCTGACTAGTGTACAACAGCCACACTTAGGACAGCATAGGTCTTGCCGTAGCGGACGTTTACGTCCTCATGGCGGGGTATTGGTTTAAGTTTAGGCCAACTTATGTGCTACAGGGTTAGGACAAGGCTTAGCCACAATGGAGATTCACCTCTATCTTTGGCCAGCGTTAGCCAGAACTGGACAAAAAAAAACGCTACTTCAGCTCATGGGACTTTTCCTAAACAACCCTCTGTCAAGCCCTGCCATTTGGAGACTTCAATTTGTGAAATCACGAGCATGTTTCGAAACCACCTAGACAGCACTCATCTGACTCTTTGGGGACCTGTGCTCGTATACTTGGCTTCCGTGCCACTGTTTTGAAACTTCAAGGGACAAGGCTTAGCGACGATGTACTCTGGAGCTTCTCCTCTGTCTTTAGCCAGCGTTAGTCAGAATTGGACAAAAAAAACCCTACTTATTCAAGTTATATAGGAAATTATAGGAATTTAAGGTCTATCAAAGCAGATAAGAGATGTACGATGTAATAGGCCAGTGACACTGAGGGTGGTCCCAGTTGCAGCAGTCCTGAACTAGCTCTTCAAGATTTTAAGTCAAAGGCGTAAACGCAGTTCAACGCGAGAGAGAGAGAGAGAGAGAGACCAGTAAAAGGGGCAATCAGTCTTCGCCTCAGTCCACCTTCATTGACAAGGCTTATAGCTTCACAGAGCCTTTAAGCTCTCGTCTTTTCTTTGGGCAAGGAAACAGTCTCTGCTGACGCTGCACATGGTTCCAAACTTATTTGGAATGCCTAGGAATGCCTAACCGGGTGCCTTAAAATTAGTGATTCTGAGCCAGTTAGACAACCTAAGAAGATGTCCTTGCCTAAGGTGCCACGCACTAATGGAGAAGGAACTCAATGAAAGGGGTGCGCGTTCAGATAACTAGCCAAAGTCCGCGCCGCCTTCTTTTGTTTCATGCTCTGGTTCACCCCCGACCGCAGCGTCATAAAATGTAAAAGAATACATGTATACGCGGATGACTTTGGCGTGATTTGCCGAACGCAGAGAGCCGCAATTCTCTCTCTATACAAAACAAGAGCTCGAACGGCACAGCTTAGCCATAGTCTGAATAGTGGCTTCCCTGTGGAATAGGTGAGCCTCACTCACCACCCCCTTACCCAACCTCTGTCTGCGTTATAAGATCCCAAAGGTAGATTAAGGTCTTACAACACACTTGGCTGATCAATAAACACTCACAAGCATCGTCTCAACAACAGCATACTTGGTGCCGGTCAACTTCTCCAGGATCGGCCGGCTCAAATTCGACTGCGGCAACAGCAAGTCGGGATGGCTTCGCAGTGCCTTGAGGAAAAGAACGTCTGTCCAACTCCTCTGCAAGTAGATCTGATTGAAAGTGCTGTGGGCCCTCTGTCGCCTTGCAATCTCACGGGGCCGCAGGTGTACCACCTGCAATCAGAGTATTCTAAAAATGTGTGCCCACCCCCCTCAGTCACATCCTTACCTCCTTTTCAGGAATACTCAAAACATCGCATGCCTGCTCCTCCTGCAGGATCTTCCACAATGGCCTGTCATCTGATGCGATGCGCATTTGTTCGTGAACTCGGTGCAAGACGACCTCGTTCTCCAAAATGAAGTACCCGAGGGTGTCGCCGAGGGTCTCGTTGAAGTTCTCCTCCACCTGGAAGGAGACTCCAAGGATTTCAAGGACATTCAAGAAAGATGTCAAGTGTTCTTACATAATTCAGGCGATTTCTGAAGGCATCCACCTTCTTTCCGAAGAATTTCTTCGAGTAGTTCGCCAAGTGACACGCGGTCTTCTCGAATTCATTCAGTTCGTACATGCCATCGCACACCTCCAGGTTCACAGGCTGACTCAGGGGATCAATGGCTGAAAGGCAATGAGTCAGTTGGTCAGTTGCATCTGAAGTGGTGGATATTTACCTAGCGACCTCTCGGCGTCGGTCAATCCGCCAGCGGTCTGCGCAATCTGGCGCTTGCACTGGCTCCGTAAAAACAAGGCTTTCGAATCATCTGGGTTCAGTTTGAGCGACTTGTTGTAGTAGAGGTCGGCGACGTCGAGGTTCTGTTTCTTCGAGTAGAATACGCCCCACTCCCTGTAGAGGACCTGCTCTTGTTCCGGCGACCAGGTGGTCGACTTGGAGTCCATGTTTTATCGCGGGGAAATTTGGGAAATTTAAGCAATTTGAATTTTTTATAAAAAAAAAGAAAAAAACACGTTGAGACGCGGGTGGGGTTTTTTAGAAATGACGAGAAAAGTCAGAGGTTTCGTAGTTCAGACTGATTTTTCTTTGTGCACAGTGAATTTTCGTATTAAGAGCTGGAGACCTGTTGCGTCTATGTGACGCTATGGGCAGTCAATCTAGACTCGGACGTATACGTTACCTTTTAAAGTGCTGTGTTGTGTGGGGTGGACCTGGGCCTCAACCTACAAGCCTCTCCCACTAGCACGGTCTCTGGCTAGCTGCCTCGCTAAGTTGGTAGATGTCCTTCTCTACCTGGGTGCGCCACCTTAAGCACGGGCATCTTCTGTTGCGTTGGGGCACGGGTTCGAGACTCTTGGGGTCGGAGCTTAGTTGTCAATACGCTCTACCTGGCCTGTAGTAAAGGAACTGTGGCGCACAAACGCGGAGAAAGATCTCAACGGACTTCGTATGCGTAAGTGGAGGCTGCTAGTCAGAGATCGTGCTAGTGGGAGAGGCTTGTTGGTTGAAGCCAAGGTCTGCTGTACCCCCACTCGAAGGAGAACGAAGGGATTGTTATCGGGGAGATCTCTTGTCTGTCTAATGGTCATTGCCTAATTCTAGCAAGCCGGCAAGTCGGAGCTGCAGCCGGCATGGTTAGGTTACATTAAGCAGTTAGGTCAGGCTAGGTAGTCACACCTAGGCCAAAAGTAGGCCCGTTATGTTACCACAAAGATTATCCGCGAACCATCGGAAGCTTTCTTCCTTAGTTCTGTCAGGTCATAGAAATACTGGGGCCTCCAAGTGAATAAGTCTGCGAGATCAAAAGGCATTGCAATTGCAAAGAAGGTGTGCAATAGCTTCTTCTTCCTCCTCATCTCTGGAACTTCTACAGAAATACTTATAGTGAGTACCTTTCATCTCGGTCGGTACTACCTGACTTATTTCGAGACTGAGCATCGCTTGTTCATTGCCAGCTTGACTGCTGAAAGGAACAAATACGCTCTGTCCAGTCTTGCGGCAAGCTCCCGACTTGGAAAACCCTAGTATAATCTGGGAGTCTAAAAGCCGAAGACAATATCAGAGTCACTGAGTATACAACCGCACCGACGGGCCCTCATCTATACATAGGCTCACCGACCGGCGAAGATCCTTACCTAGCGAAATTTGGTTACGCTAAAATGTTTCCTAAAGTGGATCATCTTGATCATTTTACGACCATGTTTAGGTTCTACGAGAAGCGGATAAAGAGGGAGAGTAGTGCTGCGCAGAGATCCCCAGTAGCAGCTAAGGCTACGAGATGTATGAGGGCAGTCCGTTCAAGACTGACTAATTTGTTAAGTCGACCACACCCCGTGATCCTCGTCACGGGTAATTTTACACCTCAATCCAGCCTACCAGAGAGGAGGGATAGCAGAATAAAGGAAGGCGGGTAGAGGATTTTGGAGGGTTGATTGGAGATGGCTACATCTTAGCTTCATGTCTCCTCATAGGAAATACGATCCCCAGAGTCATTGACTTTTACTGAGCCTTCGCACCACGTCAAGGTGTGTAGCCACGCGAAGGTTTGGCAATTGTAACAATCAGCTGGCTGAGATTCGAAAATCTAGTTTCTGCAAATAAATTATTGAAGGCAACTTCCTATCTTGGTGAGCCCAACTGGAGGCTCACCAAATTAGTCAGAGATCGCGGTTCGTTGTTTGAAGCCACGGTCTCCCCCCGAACTTTAGGCGCCACTTAAAGCAGAAAGAAGGAATTACAATCAAGGTGATATCGTGTAGTTGGTTGAGGCCCGGGTCCAGCTTGGACTGTAGCAACACCAGAAGAAGAAGAAGAAGAAGATTTTGTGTAGACTCTAAAGAGTGGAGAAGTATTTGGCAAGCTGTTGCGCAATTACTTAGGTTTTTTATTTAATTTTTCGTCAGTTACAACATTTTCAGTGTGTTTTGCAACCAGGGGGGAGTACTGAAGTGTGTAAGTCCGTAGAAGGAGTAGCTCAAGAAGTACAGCCAGATATTGGGGCCGATGCACGGCAAGCTTCCCTTGCCTGTACATCGAGTGTGAATCTTCGCCTCAGTACACCTTCATTGGCTAGACTCACAACTTTAAGCCACGTTGTCACATTCGTAGGCGAAGTCTGTAAGGATGGCGAAGTTTGAAAATCTTTCCTTGACTTTATTGTTTTATTAGTTTAAGGGCCATATGGCCTTATGGAGAAAGCGTCATAAAGCCATATGGCCTTCGGCGTATTCTTCCAGACACTACCCATCTAGAGCATAACGCGTGGCCACTTGGAACATCTCTATTTTAATAATAGCATGAGTGGGACAGCGAAGATCAAAGTAAGTCAGCCTGTACTCCAACTCGGATCTTCATGGCAGTAGACGAGGCACAGTCCAGGCACAGACGCTAGGTCACAACGATCACTCTACAAAACACTCCTTTCTTGTGGATGGGTCTCGAAGCAATAACAGGAACGGCAACCAAAAGTGAGGCAAATTTGGAGTCGAATGAGAACAAAATATTTTATTTTCAGCCTTTGTTAGCCGGGGTTGGGAAGACCAAGAAGCTATTGAAGCTCTTCAGGCCCTTTAGCTGATAGAAGGTCTTGATCAGTTGGAAGAGCTGGAAGAGCTAGAAGAAGAGGAAGAAAAACGGAAACATTGTTTTTCAGTCAATCCTTCTCTCATGCTTCGAGAGTAGAGATTTCAGTAGGTGCTCTAAGCTAAGTACCCAACAAGAAGTATTAAATTACAGGCTGAGTCGGCCTGTCTGACCACCGACATGGATTTTGGACGACTGCCGTCTAGAAGACAGAAATGTCTGACGTCAAAACGCAACATGAGACGGCTCGCCGTCTTTCGTTATTTCATATTCTGTCGAGTCGACTTGCCCAGTGGAGGGGGCTGGTAAGGACTATCAACAGTTGATGCGATCGTTGTTTCTATGAAGGCAATCAGAAATATTAGAGTACTTGAGGCAGAAGCTCGAAGCTTGGTGATATCACGATCTAACAATCTGTGAATAGAGGCACACTGCAGGGTGGTGTACTCTGCCCACTACTGTGGAACATAGTGGTCAATGAACTGCTTGTGACACTTGATGGGACTGGGTGCAAGGCCTATGAAGAAACCATTGAACACAATGCGCCTATGCCTGACCTAAGTGTGTATGCTGTCCTTCTGCCTAGCAGTCAGCCTCTTCAACCTAACATAACCTAGGGCAGATGTCAAACACTGGAGGACTTTGTCCGTCCAAAAAGTGTTAAGAGACTCTATGCTACTTAATTTTGAGACTCGCCCCTGTTTTCCCAATCCACTCACTCAATGGCCCCGAGAATTAAGTCAAGGCTCACGTCAGTCAGAAATAGGGTTTCTTTCTGTATACACACATCATTTTTAAGTTTTCCTTTTTAGAATATTTTTCTATTCAAACAGTTTCGCACGATCGTTAACCATGCAGCCGTGGAAGAAGATAGCTCTCACCGACGAGCAGCTCCAGGTCATGTATCGAGAATGGGGCGTGTTCTACACCCTCAAACAGAAGCTGGACATTGCCACCGACTACTACGACAAGTCGCTCGCCTTAGGGGTATCCTCTGCTCTCTGTCTGAACTTGACAGTCTTCACGAATTTATTTGCCTCTCTAGACAGATCCAAAAGCATTTCACAACAGAAGCCGATGCAAGCGCAGCATAGCCCAAACTCAAAAGGCACTGACTGACGCCGAAGCGGCCATGGGTACGATGGGAAAGGAAAGCCGGCAGTGTCACCATTCATTCTCCTTGCCCTTGCAGCTAGCGACCCCCTCAGCCAACCGTACAACATCGAGGTCTGCGATGGGCTCTATCAACTGAATCAATTCGAGAACGCGAAGGCCTCGCTGTTCAACAGTTCCTTGAAATCGCGGGGACTCAAGCTGCTGGCGTTCCAAAATCGGCACAATGTGGTGAGACGGTGGAACCAGGGGAATGCGAGGAGACTCTGATGTTTGATCTCGTCTTTCAGTTAGACTTGGACTTTCAGGCCACCCTTGGCGACACTCTGGGTCAACACATTCTGTCGAACGAGAAATATTTTCACCTGGCCCACGAGAAGCTCGATAAGGAGCTGAACGTCGATCGTCGTCCGCTGTGGAAAATACTCAGGGAGCAGGAAAAATGCGATGTTCTCAGCGTCCTCGAGAAGGAGGTACATCCGCCACAAGAGCTCTGTAACCAAATGAACGCCCTTCTTTTCAGGAAGAGTTGATCTGTCCCCGGGAACTGGCAAGGCGACGTCGAGCTTTCAATATGTTCAACCAGATCTACATGCAGAGGAGCTGGGGGGACGTGCTCTTCCTCAGAGCGTTGACCAAAGACCCGAACCTGTTGCTGGTACAGTCCCAATGGAGCCGGCCTCTGTTGGAGCAAACGACTTCAAGCAAGTACGACGCGACGATGAGGTTTTTGGTGAGTACCTCTGGCGGAATGGACTTCCTAAAGATACTGACATTCCTTCGTTTAGAAAATGCTCCACGCGCGAAGTCCCTTGTACAACGAGAAAGTTCGACGCTGTCCCAACAAGAACCTCGGCAAGCAACAGACTGAGGACTACCTGCACAGGGTCCAGTATCAGATCCATCGCAACATGATGGCCATTCTGAAGAGGATTCGCTTCCTCAGAAGCACCAAGCGCCTCAAAGTAAGGTCAACGAAGGTGGCTTCACCGAACGTCTTTAATTTTCGAAATCATCTTCAAGCACCTCTCAGCATATGTGGAAGAGGTGATGGGTGACTATGTCGTCCTGAAGACCCACCGAGTCATGCCGTGGCGATTCGAGTTCATCAACGAAGTCTACAATCTCCTGGCCCTCGCCCACGTGGACCACTACATCGACATCCCGAGGAATCTAGCCGAGTGCAAGTCGTCAGAACGGCTACATTTGCTGTTGAAGATGCCACTGGAGAAGGACAAGGAGCCGCAGCCGTTTGTCTTCGGCGACAAGTCGACGTACCAAGACGAGGACATAGCCGATTTGCCTCTAGCCCGGCACAAGTAAGATCACAGACATGCATGCACCCATTTTTAGACTGACTTGTGTCCCCACCTCTCAGGAAGTACATGGCTCGGATGGAGAAGAGGATCCTCTTCGCCAAGCATCCGATCGAGCGGTCATACGCTTGGCACGCAATAGCCGGCGCACACTTGAAGCTGTCGCGCTTCGACGAGTGCTGCATTGCGGCGCGGAAGTGCATCGAGGGTGAGCTACTTAAACAGTTCCCAGGGGCCCATGATATGTTTCTTCCGTTCCAGAAGCAAGGAAGTGCAACAGTCTCGTCTGGATGCTGCTGGGGTACCTGATGAGCTGCAAATCGCATTCGGTGCTGCGGAAGATCGAGAAAATTCAAGAAACACTAGCCGAGGCTAGACTAGTGGTCGCCCAGTTGGAGAATGACAAAATTTCGGGTTACATGGCGCTTCTGCGCAACGCCAACGATCAGGACACTTTCGAGAAGAAAGCCGACGAAATGAGGAAGATCAAGGCTTGGCAGTCGGCTTCCTCGAGGATATCGGTTGAGAATGAGAAATAAAATTGGATGCGTGGAGTTTCTTTTGAAATTGAAAGGGATTTGTTATTCTTTCTGTAGGGCTAAGAGAGATGGTCTAAGTCGGATTGAAGACGGGCAAATATGGTCTAGGAGAGGCTCAAGATGAATTGTGGCCCAAGACGGACGTGGACAAGGTGGTCTAAGAGAAGATCAAGAGGGACTGTTGACCAAGATGATCTAAGAGAGCCTCAAGACGGACTGTGGAACAAGGTGGACTAAGCGAGACTCAAGGCGGACTATGGACCAACATGATCTAAGAGAAGCTCAAGAAGGACTGTGGGCCAAGATGGTCTAAGAGAAGCTCAAGATGGAGGGTGGATAAAGAAGGCTCAAGACGGGCTGTGTACTGAGATGGTCTAAGTGGAAGACGGACTGTGGGCAAAGATGGTCTAAGTGAGCGCTCAAGAAGGACTGCTGACCAAGATGGCCTAAGACAGGCTCAAGACGGGCCAAGATGGTCTAAGTGAGGCTCAAGACTTACTGTGGCTCTTTAGCCTACACCCACACCGTCATTCGTCTACGACGGCCATCCACCGCCTTAAAGTCCTTGCGAAGTCTCCCTCTCTTAAACTCTGTAATTGTCCTGCCACTCCACAACTCTATCGCTTGCCAAGGCCACAACCTCAGCTCCTTCCACCGTCACTCCACAGACGATTCAAGCGAAATTTATTAGCCCAATAACGATCAGCACGTTAGCCAATTCGAGGCCGGCCCAATCGTTGCCCATTCACGATAAAATATTATTTATTTGACGACATTTCCACTCCATTCACCTTCACCTTCGAGTTCCCATCGCCGCCGCACCGCTGCTGGTCCAGTCCAGACAGACGACAATAAAACTTTATCCCACTTCATGTGGACGCCCTCTGCAAAGCCACCCTCTGACAATGACAATGGTTTCCATTTCATTCCATTCAAGCTGCAGAAGGAACAGAGAACAAACAACCGACTTGATGATGCGATCCCATTGCTGGCCTGTACCCCGGATAGTTTTAGTGTCGCAATAATATTGCCTTTCATATGGGATCACTCTGCCTAATGTGCGCCCACCCATCCGCAGTGAGATTCATACCAGACAATGCGCCCCCAAGATGACACTACACACAGCCACCGGAGTACCGAGCGAAGCCAAAGTGTAAATATTTAGTCAACCATGACGAGATGGTCAGAGAGAGAGAGAGAGAGAAAGAAAGAAAACAAAACAAAGACCAGAAGGACGAACACGAAGAAGAAGAAGCAGGACCATCGTGTCGACAAATTTGTTTACTTGTTGCCTCAAGGTCTGCTATTTCTATTAAAATAATAACTTACAGCTTACCTCTGCACAGGCGAGCTGATGCCTCCTCAGCCAGCCGGCCAATTATGAACACTACGCTGGCTGGATGAATATTTTAAGCAAACAACTGTCGTGTCAATATTTATGGTCTACTCAAGCTTATCTCAGTTCGGCTCAGAAATGTCCCTTCCGCCGATCCTTGTTCAAGGACCCTTCTACCGATGAAAAGCGTCGCGGCGCGGTGGTCCCTACATTCGATTAAAAAAGAGGAAAAACGTGTGCTTGTTTTCACTTTTCTTCTTCTTTTGTCGTTTCATTCTGAGTCGTCGTCGGACGGATGTCCTTTTGCTCGTGTCCTTTGTGACGGTAGTTAAATGTGGTGGCGGATTGAACGTGCAAACAATCCTGTGTCAAGGACAAGAGGGTTTGCGCCTTGCCCAGGAAAATTCGGGGTTCACAAAGGAACCGCCGCGCCGGAGACTGCGGAGGCCGTGCCCTGGATGCGGTGAATGTCGGTGATTGATTGACATTGACAAGAACGGCGGTAATTAGACGTTTCGATGATTCGTCTGAAATTCGACATCAAAGGAATGCGCAATTTTCCAGCGCACGACGGGGACGTAATGAGAATCGAGAGAGAAAGAGAGTCGCAGTCAAACACACCAGCCTTTGACGGGTATGATAAGGATTCATGGTATTTAAGAGTCCTTGAGTGCTTCGCTTCTGGGAAATGAAACCACCTCATTCTCGCCTCCTTCTACCTCCTTCGAATCCACGCTCGTCACAGTCTCGACGAGAATAGAGAGATTAGAGACCAGAGACATTTCGCCCCCTTTTGTCATGACGAAAGAAAAACGAGGAAAAACAAAAGGAAAAACTTGAGAAAAATGCAATTTCATTCCAAGTCCACCTCCGTATCAAGTTGCCAATAAATCTCTCTCTTCATTCAGGTGTCCTCGTCTCCTCGTCCTCGTCGCCGTCTCTCACCTATTTTTCGTTTTTCAGAAAATTACCCAAGTCCTTATTTCCCGGTTGGCATATCTCGCGTGTAAGCTGCGGAAACCGGAATTGAATTGAAAATCTTGAAAGTCGATTTCCATTATAGCCGCTGCCAAGTCTTGTGAAGCCGCAAAAACAATATCTCGACAACGGATCACCCATCTGGCAATCGTCCAAAACTGAGCCAACAAATCCACATACCCGAATTCAGACCAACACGGAAGGGGGACGGGGAGTCTGTTGAAGTGGTTATACTCTTCCAAGTGAGCAATTTGCCATGCACTCCTTGAAATCCCGGTCCTCCTCCCTCAGATGGCATTTTGCGAAAGGATACACAGTATTTACTCGCATTTAGGCGAGAGGACGAGACATCATTTAGCTCCAAGTGCCCTTGATTTCAGAGAACCCTTCACAGGGCTGTCGCACAATTAAAATGAAGGAAACGAATGTCAACATTTTGTCCACCCGTGATGCCGAGACGCGCAAGCCTAACAAATCGAATTTGCAGAGCAAACAGCACACGAGGAAAAAAGCTTACCCACCCCACCACCCACGGCCGGATGAACACTAATTAAGGCTGTAAAATAATTAAAACATGCACACACAGCGCTCATCAGTTAATGTACCTTCCTGCTTGGATATTCCGATTGATTTCTACCCTCGGAGGGAAGCTTACACACACACGCACGCACACACAGCCGGAGACAGGTCGAATGTCCTGTCCTGTAATTCATTCTATATTTACCTGATGCTAATATTAGATGAATGGGTCGGGGCCGAGCAAGTCCTATCGGGAGACTCATCATCTGTCTGATTGGGGGATGAATTTTAATTTCCATGTTTGGTGATGGGGGCACGACCTGGGTTCAATCATTGATAAGCCGGCATCGTTGCGATGGACGATAGACGGTAGGCCGGTTCGGTTATCGAAATTGAAGTGAATTAAAATTTCAAAGGAATCCATTCAGAGTACAGATCTGTGCTTGATCCGCTCCCCCTGCCCCCTTTGGTGTTTTTGTCGTCTGAGCCAGTCGATGGCCCCCACAGACGAGCCTTTTAATTTATTGCCTTAACATTCACTTAATAGTTGATTGGACAGATTATGGATTGTGGGCTCTGGTTTGGGATTGATTGGGGGAAGGGCAGGGGAAGGAGAAAAAAGATGACAGAGTTAATGAATGGGACTATCATTTGAAAGAAAGGCGTGGCTGGTGGGAGGGGATGTATGAGATGGACGGAGTAGAAGGATAAATGTGAGATCACTGCAGCTTTTGCAGAAAGTAAAAATGCTGTCACTTGTAAAGGTCTAAATTGACTGGTCGGTAAGTGCATCAGTGGAGCGGTAAGAAGGACTCCATCCCCTTCCCCCCTTCCTCTCCTGGAGGCGTTTGAAAGGCAAGTTTAGGCCACCACCTGAATGGAGGCACTAAGACTTCGAACCGAACTTCGCACTGGCTCCACCCGGGCCAGTAACGCTCTTATCTCTGCCTGGACAGAAAGCGTGGAGCCGGACTGTACCCCCAGTT